>JADMNL010000030.1:137875000-138475000 GCA_016271365.2 Neoceratodus forsteri | reverse complement strand
CGGTCTGTGTCAGCCTAGTTACCAGTACGTCTAAACACAGAAGCGGTCACTAAGCTCTCGGGCGAAGGTTGTTCTGTGAATTCCGGCAGGGACCCCATGGGCACTGCATACTAGCGGACCATGCGGGCAGACATTGCTGGGCAGGAAGCTGGGCACTGCCAGAGCTCGAGGGCCAGGCCAGTGATGGCTTTGGCCACTAGAAAGGTCTCCGCTGGGGTATCCCCCCCTTTTTAGGATGTCTGTAAGGGGGTACTCTGCCTTTGTCTGGATAGACTCCAGGGGCATTCTGGTGTATTTGGAGATCAGGCGGAGAATGCCCTGAAAGGAGGAAGGACCTTCCTCTAAACCTGCCATGGAGGACTCATCATCCCCTGGATGGGATTGCAGTCCTGTGACGTCCGAGTCCGGAGGAGTCGAGGTACAACGGGTTCTCGCCTAGGTCCTCTTCGATTCAAGCCGGGGCGGCATGGTAACGTGAATGGACAGACGTCGGGGAAGCCCAGTGTCTGTACAGTCCTCTTTCGAGGGAGCCCCTCCCTGAGGCTGCTTAGGCGGTAGTTCCACCAGAATTGGTGTAGAGACCGAGATGGACCGAGCTGGGATATGGGCTGGCCCCACGGGTGGGGGAACCGAAGGCTTCGATTCTGGAGGGGTCGGCGTCGGCCCAGGAGGTGGTAGCCAAGTGATGGCTGGGGTAGATGGCGGAGCCGGCTTCTGCCTGGTCAAAATCAGCTGTTGCCACATGAGATCCTCATAGCGTTGACGGAGTTTCCGCCTAAGCCTCTCCTCATCTGAGGAGGAGGATGAGGATCTGCGGTGATGCCTCTTTTTAGAGTGTTTATGACTCTTTTTCGGTCGTTTGAGGGGGTTCTGGACCTCGATCGAGATCGCTGGCCAACACGGTCGATTGGGAGACACTAGGTTCGGTGAAAACAGAGGGTCCGGAACCTTTTCCTCAATGGGGACACCAGCGGGCTGGGTCTCCTCATCGGGAAAGATAAGGACCAGAGTCCTGTCTGGAGAATCGTCGACTGGAGTCAACGAAATAGGGTCGATTAGGTCGAGAGAAATCTCAAGCTCGTTGGCCACTTCCTCAATCTCATGGCCAGACGGAAGATCCGTGAAGCAGACGGCCGAGGATGCGATCTCGACCGAGGTCGAAACCGCGTGTTCCTGGGACTCGGACCTTTCTTGGTCCCAAGAACGTCTTCGCTTGGACGAAGACTTCGGGTCCTTATCCCTCTTCCGAGGGCGGGAGGAGTGCGAGCCCAAGGAAGCCTCACCCCTGGTAGGGAGAGACTGGCACAACTCCCTGAAGGAGCCCAAAAAGGTGGAACTGAGGTTCAGAGGAACAAAAAAACTCTGACTGGCTGAAGCTTGAGCCGCTTCCTCCTCGAAAGCCTTCATTTGCTCCAACTGCTCGACGGATCCCGCAGCCACGGAAACTGCCCACCTCGCCTCCTTCGAATTCACCGGCGGGTTCCTTTTCTCCAGTCTCCCCAATTTTAGGCGCGCCAAGCAGTTGTCCAGGGCGTTGGGATGAAAGGCCAGGCAGAACTTGCAGGTGGAGGTGTTATGTCCGACACCTAGGCAGTAGATGCACATTAGGTGGGGATTGGTGAGCGACATCTTCTGGCTGCAGGAGCACCGGCGATATCCGGGAGAAGATTTATCCTCCATGTCCAATGCACTACTATCAAAATCGTTAACTCGAACGAGTTTTAAGGTAAGTTGAGGTAAAAACCGACGCTTTGAATCCAGGGCCTACGAACTACTGTGAAGCACAAGGGAACCTGCATCTTCCGGCGGAAAGGAAGATCTGGCGTCATGGGTCGGAGCTGAGGTTTATACCACCCAGGTGGGTGGAAGGAGCCAGCTTAAAGACTTCTGGCAAGATTTAAAGGGGAAAGGGACAAGCCAAGAAGTGTGGATAAACAACATATCCACGCTCTAGAACTGATGTTTTTTTTGGGGGCCTCATAGGGGGCTTGTTTAAGAGGCTGTGCCTCATGCAGGCCTGACTCTAGGCCTAAGGAAGATCCTCTATTTTGGATTATCCCCGAGACGACTGTCGGTTTGTGCTGGAGGAGGGCCTCTCCCCTCCCAGCCACCTGGTCCTAATCTTAAGACTGCATTAACATTTACCACGTATGGCGGCAATCTTGTTAACCATTTTCTGGGCTTTATCCCTCTCTTTGTTTTTTCTTTGTTTTTTTTGACTATCAGATAAGTAAATGAAAATGTGGAGGTGGGGAGAGTAAATCTCGCTTCAGTAAGCAGAGTGGCACAGGAAACTTTGGTTTAGGAACTACATCCTGATTTAAAATTATACAAGGCTCAATTTGAAAATAGCTCGAGGGAGCTAGGGAAGTAAAGCTGTTTTGGGTTGCCAGATGTCACAGAGAAGCTCCACTCTAATTTTTTTTAAGCTTCCTTTTTCTGTTTCTCCTCCTTTTTTGGGAACAGCATGCTGTACCCATGGAGACCCCAGATACCGAAAGACTGGGATTACCTTCACAACAAGGGATGGTCACCGGCCCGGTGGCACTGAGGGTTGAGGCGCTGGACGCCACACCTTGCGTCAGCGACCAGAGTTCGGGTGCGAGCCCGGGCTGCCATGGGTCACCAGGGGAGAGAGAGAGAGAGTGAGAGAGAGAGAGGATTGAGCGTCCGTAGGACTGCTCTCCTGTCTCGGGGAGGGATCCATGGGAAGCCCAGCGCAGCAGTGGCCCCCAGTGGAGACCGGCGGCAGTGCGACGCTCATGGGCTCATAAGCGTGGGGTAGACGTCGGCAGCTGCCTTCGGACGTGGGTGGAGCACTCACGTCGCGGGCCGGGCGGCACTGCATGTCCAGCGTCGAGGGTGTAACCAAGAAAATACCCTCTGCCCCGGATATGCGACGGCCCTGTCAGTGCCCTCGCCACACGCCCAACGCTGGTTCTTCATCACTGCCCCTGCGGTTTCTCCGGGTTGCTGCCTCCTCCCGTCCCAGGGAGCTGCGACGAAATTGAAGACGTAGGGGAACACAGTGGGCGGTAGAGCGAGTAGAGTGGCCCGAGAGAGGTCCGAGACGGAGAGGCCAGAAAATTAGCTGGAAAACAAACAAAAAAAAGGGATGGTCAACACTTTTTGGGTAATACACTGTTTGGATCCCTTCAGGTGCAAACACCCATCCCCACATTTGGAAGTCCACCAGAACAAGAGTTATAACCCGATACACTCAGTTACAGCTACAGTGTATAACATTTATGCTATGGAGATATATCATGACATATTCCTGGTTTTATATGTATGTTTTCAAAAGTTATGCATTCAGGGACTTCACTGCCAGAATAATGTTTTTCAGTTAGATATGAGGTAGAATATTTTATACCCTTGGGGTAATACTATCTGGATTACAAAATATGCCATATTTACAGGGCTACAAGATAATAATAATACTATCCTAATGCAATACAGTTTGGAATTAGAATGGAAATTTCATATAAGGTTATGGCCTCTTAGAAATGAGTTGTTGGAGGGCGGGAAGTGAGAATCAGCTTCACACAATGCTACCATTACTATTTCTCTGCAATGCAAACAGATTTAGCAAAAATAACATCACTAAATATAAATGGGATAAATCATCCTATAAAGAGAGCTAGGGTTCAGCAGTACCTGCGCAGGTCGAAGGCGGACTGTGTCTATCTACTCATCTCTCCCAGACTGAGCATGCTAAATTAGCGATGGGAGGTAGATACAGAGTTTACTCTTCCTCTAGCACTACAGGGAAACGAAGAGGAGTAGCAATTCATATTCCCTCCTCTACTCCCTTTCAGTTCGTGAAAACCTGCTTTTATCATAGTGCGGGGACGTGTGTCTGAAACTGAGGTAACGCTGGCAAGTGTGTACCTTCCTCCAGGAGCATCCCCATTATTACTTGGAAGGTTCATTAACAGACTTCCTGAGGCCCAGAAAGGCCTCATGTTGATAGGTGGAGATTTCAATATTACCGTCTCTCCCAGTATAGAGTCATCCACCCCAAGTGCAGACAGACCTTTCCCAATCCAGAAACTACTTAAAACACAAATCCCAGGATTGGGCCTTACGGATATTTGGCGCCATTTATTTCCTTCTGTAAAGGGATAAACCTACTTCTCTCCCCAGTATCATTCCTCTTCTAGAATTGATTATTTCTTCATAACTACGGAGCATACAGAGAGAGTGCAGGATATGTCCCTGGTGGCATGACAGCTTTCAGATCATACTCCATTACTTTTAAAAGTGGATTTGGGTAAAAAGCATAAAAATAACCTTATGGTGGTTAAATCTAGCTTTATTAAAAGACACTGAATTTAAAATGAAAATGGGGGATAGAATTTCTCAGATTTTAACTGAAAATGCTAACCCAAATACACCTGCCGCTCTTTTAAGGGATACACTTAAAGCTGTGCTACGAGGAGAAATTATATCCTACTTTTCACATAAAAATAAGCAGAGAGGCAAGAAATGTACAACTTCAAAAATTCCTTCGAGACCTTCAGGAGAGATATAATAGGGGAGAGAAGGTAGTCCAGGAGGAAATTAGAAAGGTACAATCAGAACTCCAAGGGATACTAGATTATAAGGCAGATATCTTTCTTATACTTAAAACATTTTTATTATGAGGGAGGTGCAAGGCGAGCCAGAAACTTGGCCAAAAGAACCAGAGCATTTAGACAGTCAGCGACCACTGCAGGTATTAAGGACCCACAAACTGGGCTTTTCCATTGCAAGGGGTCACAAATCATGAAAACGTTTCAGAGATACGAGTCCCTGTATGCAGACCAAAATCCTCCGTCAGAGGATACAGTCCGTCACTTCTTGGACCCTCTCATTTTCCCAAACTGACCATAGCTCAGCAGACTTCTCTACTCTCCCCAATCTCTGCCAGGGAATTAAAATTAGCCATTGGTAACTCTAACACACTAAAATGCCCAGGACCAGATGGGTTCGGAGCAGAGGGGTACAAAACCTTTCACGGTAAATTACTTCAACCTATGTAGCAAGCATTCTTGGAAGTACAGCAAGGTTTAAACCCTCCCCCTTCCTGGTCCTATGCCGCTATTTCAGCTATTTTGAAACCTGGGAAAGACCCGACCTTGCCTGACTCCTTCAGGCCCATATCGGTTCTGAATACTGATTATAAATTTTATATGTCAATTTGGTCTGATCAACTAGAAGCAGTCCTTCCTAGCCTGATACATGCAGATCAGGCTGGATTTCTTCAGAAGAGGCAAACTGCTGATAACGTACAAAGAACATTTCATATTATGGATCACCTCGCTAAATCAAAGACATCAGCAACCCTAGTGAGCCTAGATGCCTACAAGGCATTTGATAGGGTTTCTTGGAGTTACTTATGGCATGTACTGGCGGCTTTTGATTTCCCGAATAAGTTTATAAATTGGTTGAGACACATTTACTCCTCCCCAAGGGCTTATATTAAAATTAATGGGGGCATATCCACACCAATCTCATTAGAAACGGGAACAAGGCAGGGCTGCCCCCTCCCACCACTCCTTTTTGCTTTATACGTCTAACCTTTAGCTATGACTATTAGAGATAATAGAGAGATTTCTGGGGTCTTAATAGGGAATCAATCCTGGAAACTTACTTTATATGTAGATGATGTCCTCCTAACTCTCAACAATCCTGAAACTTCCCTCCCAGCGTTATGGACTGTCCTGGACCAATTCTCCAGAGTCTCTGGATACAAGATAAACCTTACTAAAACAGAAGTGCTCACTTCCTATTTCTCACCTTCCCCAAATCTGAAAGTCCATCTTCCTCTTAGATGGAATAAGACTAAAATAAAATATTTAGGTATACAACTACTGCAACAAATCTCAAATATTATACTACTTAATTATGAACCCCCTTACTCAACAAACAGAACTAGACCTTCATAGATGGCCTCAACTCCATCTGCCATTTTACTCTAGAATAGGCTTAATACATATGAACATTTTACCTCGCCTGTTATATCTATTTTGTACAATACCAGAATTCCCCTCACAGATGTATTTTACTTCCTGGAATAGATTTCTTGCTTAGATTCGTATGGGAGGCAAAGTGGCCTAGAATAAAGTGGTCAATCTTACAACTTCCTAAGGGGAGGGGAGGTTTGAACCTACCTGATCTTTATAAATATGCCCAAGCTACAGTATTAGCCCGTATATTTAATTGGTGCAACCCAAATTATGAGATTCCCTGGAAGAAAATAGAGATGTCCTTGAATCCTTTCCAGGATCTTCTGGGTCTGCTCTCCTCCAATGGTAAATCCCAAAAAAACAGATAAAACATATTGTATAGGAGCACAGTCTACACTTCAGGTTTGGCATAAACTTACAAATTCCCCAGATTTAAAATATATTTTTTCCCACTTAGATTCGCTTCTAACACTATTAAACCCTCTTCTGACACAAGAAAAACAAACCTTGCAGAGCTGGGCAAAAAGAGGTCTTACATCAATCTATAAAATTACAGACGAGAAGGGGTAATCCCTTTCCAGAACTTACAGGAAAGCTATAGGCTCAATCCACAGGACCATCAAATATACACTCGACTTAATGAAATAATAAGTCAGAAAGCGATTAGCACAGGTTTTTTACCTAAACCGCTCCCTCTGATACTGCATTTAGCTATAACTACTAGAGGAGGCCAACTTTGGCCACATTTCATAGGATTAATTTATAAGAGTCTTCAGAAAGTGTCTAGAGAATCCACTAGAGGTATATTAGAAACCTGGAATAGACAGCTTCTCATGCCAATCCAAATAGATGAATGAGAAAAATATACTAACCTTACTTTCGGCCTTTTAAATGCACCCTAATGGAGGGAATTTGCATGGAAAACCAGGGAGAGATTTTTTTTATCCCCCTGCCAAATTGTCTAAATTTACAACTACCGGGAATGCTGGAGGAAATGTGGGAAACAACAAGCGGGTCATACCCATATATTCTGGTCACGCCCAGTTCTGAGAGAGTTGTGGCGCCTGATTTCACAGGCCCTGATTGAAGTGGCTGGAGAAGAAGCGGTTTTAACCCCAGAACTGGTTCTTCCGACAATCCCTCCAGAGGGTTTATGTATTCAAAAAGGCTCCTTATTGATAACTTATATACTGGTGGCAAAGAAAGTTATTAGCAGGAGATGGAGCAGAGATCCCCCCCCCCACCCACATTACAAGAATGGCATGGGATGCTTAAAGAGATTTATATCTTAGAACAGTTGATTGCAGGACTGGAGATAAAGCGGATCTGTTTGAATTAAGATGGAGAAAATGGGTATTCTATATAACTCCTCTGGATCCCTTTGTTCCATGAAAATTTATTAAAATATCTACAAAAGAGCACTTAAGAAACATTCACTTATTGTATGGACTCAACCAGAAAATCGGACATTTAGTACTTGTCTATACAGGAATAATGGACATTCCTCTGAATTGACACTTTACATATCTGCACTATGTATGATTTTACCCAACACTGAATTGCACTCTCATCTGTATTTATTGGCTGTAACCCTTAGTGAACTATTTAGGTATGCTTTTTCAATTAAGCTATGTGAATGCTCTGTATATTTCCGATGTACCGCAATGCTGATTTTTATCTGAAAAAAAATCATAAATAAGATTTCTGATGCTCACTACAGTCCTTTTGAAAGCACTGCCGTGGCCATCTTGTTGATTTAGTTGAGATTCGACTTTGATGACCGCATGGCTGTTATCACCTGTAGTGAAGCACCAGGTGGGCTCATGAACACTGACAGCTCAAAGAATGCTGTTGTACCACAGAATGGTACAACCACATTCCATGGCCTTTGCACTGTGGCACAACAGCTTCCTGATAAGGATGGAAAGTCACACAGAACATGCTGTCTCTATACACTACAGAAGTGTTTTTAGAAATATCAGAGAAATGAAGAAAAAAAAAACATTCAGCACTGGGGCACATCTAATAAGCGCTCTTTAGAAAGCCATTCAAGCCAGCACCCCAACCTCAATGGCTCTAATTCTGAATCATTGGAACACAGAGCTGGGCACAGCATACACTTTGGAGCGATGGCACAAACATACTCCCCCTGCAGATAGAGTAACAGCGGCTCCTTACTGGAGGGAGTTTGTAAGGAAAAGCTGCTCTAGATACTTTTGCACTCCGTCACGCTTAGCAAAATTTATAGTCCCTCAAGCAGCAATATGCTGGTGTCAATGCGAAGCAAACCAGGTGGACCATTCCCATATTCTGCTAACATACCTGGTACTAAAAGCTACTGGAAAGATGTAATTCAGGAACTTGAAAAATCTATGACTGCCTGGACAAAACAACCCCGGACATTATAATTCTGGCCATTCCCACAGGGCACCGGACTCAACCTCCCCACCACTGAAGTTCTGAACCTGTTTATTTTAGCATCTAAAAAAGCCGCAACGAGATTGTGGCACACCAACAAAGCACCCACACGGGAATCCTGGAGGGCTATCACACAGGAGATCTACACACTGGAGAAAATCTGTGCAAGGCTCCCCGACCGTACTTTATCTTTTGAACTTAAGTGGATAAAATGGGTAATGCACCAAACTGAAAAGTACACACATTCTGTACCATAGGATCGGGTCCCCCCCCACACCCAATCTCAATTATATCTACCCTTCTATTACTACTACTACCTGAAGGCTAAATAAAGTACACTAGCTTGACTTTTAGGAGCAAAAAATATCCTATCTTCACTATGCCCTTTGTCTTCCTTCTTCCTCTGGAACACTGTAAAACATAGTACATACAGTATGTCACAAACCCACTCAGCAGGTCAGGCCCTCTACTCCCAAAGTGCCAATCTCTGAGCGCAGTCTTGTGAACAGTTTAACAGAACAAGGTAACCCTCTTGTCTGTTTTGTGAGTTCGGATCAACCTTTGGTCTCAAGTCTTGGAGGGATTCAAACTGTGAACCTCTTGCTAGCGTACCCAATGCACAGGCTTAGATATTTCTGTCTTCGGAGGGGCAGATATCTTTGCCTACGGGCACCTAACCAGGTATACAGAGATGAACCCTTGAAAACTTTAATAAAGACCTCCGATTTTAAACGCTTCTCTTTCCAGTTTGGTATCACCATTCAAACTTATGTCTATTGCCTGCTTTAACCATATATACTTTTCTTACAACTAAAAGAAATTCAAAGACAGACCAAATATGCTCTAAAAAGAGTTTTACTACAATAAATAAAAATATGTAAAACACAACGATACAGAACTGTTATATCACAAGACATACAAATCTTTTAAAAGAACAAGGTTTAAACAGTGCAAATTCCTACTTACAGTACTTAGATTTGACTCTCTTTCTAAATACTTGTTTACAGTGCTCACCGATGTTTCTTGGTCAGAGTCTAGGTAAAAGTGTCTAAGTAAAACAGAATTATTCCTTAAAGTAAACTGTATTTGCCAACCCCTTTTGTGTGAGGTCATCTACCTCCTCCTCTGTCAGATTATATATAAAAACATATCTAATAAAAAAAAAAAAACAGGATGTCTTTTCAAAGTATTACATTTTGCAACCACAGCATAACTCATATGTTTCAAATGACATCTCTTTGATCCATGCTGCATCCTCCTTCACACAGGCTTCAGAGGAGCATTTACAACCTTGCACCAGTTTGCTAAACCTGGTTTCCCCTTTTGGAACGTCATAAAAATGGATATGCTCAACTCAAGCTTCTACCACCCTGTAATTAGGTTCAGGAATCCCACATAACACCTGGTATCTAAAACTGAGTGTGTGATCTCACATGCTGTTTTCAGCATTTCTCTCATGGCTTTCATCTTTCAGCTGAAACCTGGGGGGGTGAGTGAGGTCATTCTAAGAGCACCTGATTTTTCAGCAGAGACAACCCGTAATACATTTGTATATTTAAAACAAAATGATACAGCACTCAGAACTGGCTGTCCATGTCACAATTCCTCCCCACCTAGACCGAATTTGGGGGGTTCTATCCCCTACATGGGATGAGCTTCCCAAATCAGTTCACTCCTCATAGACCCTAGACAGCCCATCTGAGTTCTGGTTCTTTGCTCCAGCCCTATGTACGATTTTTAGATCATACCTTTGTAAAGCAAGACTCCATCTTAGTAGTCTGCCACTGTTCTTCCCCATCTGCGTCAGCCAAACTAGGGGGTTGTGGTCAGTCTGCACCACAAAATGCTACCCATACAAGGATGGCTCTAATTGCTTTAGGGCCCACACTATGGCAAGACACTCCTTTTCCACTGTGGAGTATGCTTGCTCCCTGGAAAGCAGCTTCCTACTCAGGTACACTATTGGGTGATCTGTCCCTTGGCTGGACGTCTGCCTCAGTACTGCCCCAATATCCATGTCTGAGGCGTCTGTCTGAACTATAAAGGTCTTGCTATAGTCAGGACTTGTCAAAACAGGAGCACTGCACAGTGCCTTCTTTAGTCTGGTAAAGGCTCCCTCACAGGCTGGGCCCCAGGCAATTTTCTTTGCCATCATTTTCTTTGTCAGGTCAGATAGGGGAGCAGTCAGGGCACTGTAATTGGGTACAAATTTCCTGTAGTACCCTGCTGTCCCTAGAAAGCTCCAGACCTGCTTCTGGATTTCTGGTCTGGGCCACGCCTGGCTCACCTCTATCTTTATTTGGTTTGGACGGAGCTGTCCCCGGCCTACCACATGCCCGAGGTATGCCACTTCTCCCATGGCCACCTGGCACTTCTCGGCTTTGACAGTGAGCCCGGCCCTCTGTATCCTGTCCAGCACTTCCCTAAGGTGGGATAGGTGTTCCTCCCAGCTGGTACTAAAGATGGCAATGTCATCCAGGTATGCCACGGCGTACTCCTCAGCACCATTTAACACCTGGTTCACCAACCTTTGGAAAGTGGCCGGACGTTTTTCATTCCGAAGGTATTACTTTAAACTCAAATAAGCCTATTGGAGTGATGAAGGCCGACCTCTACCTAGCTCCGTCTGTCAATTCTACCTGCCAATACCCCTTGGTCAGGTCAATAGTAGTAAGGTAGGCTGCCCCTCCCAACTTGTCCAGGAGTTCATCCGTCCAGGGCATCGGGTGGACGTCTGACTTCATGACTGCATTCAGTCCACGATAGGCCACACAAAAACGAGTTGAGCCATCTGGCTTGGGCACAAGGACTACGGGTGAGGCCCAGGGACTGTGGGATCTCTGAATTACCCATAAATCCAGCATCTCCTCCACTTCCCTCCTAATGTCCTTTTGGACAGCCTCTGACACCCGATATGCTGTCCGCCGTATGGGCGTCTATATCCCTGTCTCCACATCGTATGTTGCTAAGGGGGTTAGTCCAGGCTTGGCGCTAAACAATGGGGCATAGTCTGGTAAAACCTCCCTTACTTTCTGGACCTGGTCCGGGGTCAGTGGGGAGACAATTTTACTGCCTCCACAGAGGACTCCCGCTTACTTTCCTCCATCAAGTACAGAAGGGGGTCTCCTTCGTCCATCCCCTCCCCATGACTACACACTGCAAACACCATGTCAGCCCTATTTGCATATGGCTTCATCATGTTGACATGGTACATCCTTTCTGTCTGTCTTCTGTCAGGTAACTCCACAATGTAGTTCACGTCATTTAACTTCCTAACCACTTTGTACGGTCCTGCCCACTCAGCTTGCAGCTCGTCTTTCCAGACTGGAATAAGGGCCATGACTTCCTGACCCACCATGTAGGAGTGAGCTCTGGCTCTGTGGTCGTACCACACTTTTTGTTTCTGTTGGGCAGGTGCCAGATTGCTCTGGGCTGTCCCCATAAGCTCCTTCAGCCTTTCCCTAAACCTAAGGACATAATCCACAATGGGAGTTCCCTGAGTGGCGTGCTTGCCTTCCCAGTCCTCCCAGATCAAATCTAGGGGCACACGTACCTGGCGTTCATATAAAGAGTTCAAGGGAAAATCCTGTCGACTCTTGGGGCACCCCTGTATGCAAACAACAGGTGGGAAGGTATTTCTCCCAGTCCCTCCCATGCTGTTCAGCAAACACCAGAGCACTGACTTTAGGGTACCATTGAATCGTTCCACAAGTCCACTGGCTTGTGGGTGATACGGTGTTGTGCATCTCTGCACCACCCCACACTTCTCCCATAAACATTTCATCAGGTCTGACATGAAGGAACTCCCTCGATCGGTGATTACCTCCTGCGGAAACCCAACATGGGAGAAAATCCCAAGCAAGGCATCTGCCACTTTGTCTGTCCTCAGTGAGGATAGGGCGACTGCCTCTGGGTACCGGGTGGCACAATCCACCACAGTCAGGATGAATCTCTTCCCTGAGGAGCTGGGGGTAGTTAAAGGCTCCACAATATCCATTCCCACCCTCTGGAATGGCTCCTCCACTATGGGCAAGGGGATCAGGACTGCTTGGGTTTTCTTGCCTGCCTTCCCTATTTCCTGGCACTGGTGACAAGACCTGCAATACTCCTTCACCTGCTGGATGAAGTTAGGCCAGTAGAAATTCTGGGCTAACCGCTGCGTAGTGCGAACGATTCCCAGATGACCAGACAAGGGAATATCATGTGCAATTTTGAGCAACTGCTCACGATATCCCTGGGGAAAGACAAGCTGCCTGCCTAGCATCCCTCCCTCTGTCTGTACTGCCTGAGTATACATAAGTCCACTTTCCCAATAAACCTTATGTCTGCCGTCACCTCCCTGTGTACCGTCTGAGTCTGCCCAAGCCCTCAGCTTCTCTAACCTAGGGTCACTTCTCTGAGCAGCTGCAAACCCCTCACACATTCCCAAGGCATGGGACAGGTCCCCTTCAGTCGCTAAACTAGGGTCCCTAGCACTAGCGTCAGGGCCCTCAGAATCACTGTTTATCCCAACCCTCTGACCATGGGTCACCCCTCCCTCTTCGGAGTAACCTTCCGTAGCTGTGTGGTCACTTGCTACCAGGGAAATTTATACCCCCTTTTTTATCAGTCTCCCCATCTGGAGACACAGGCTGGGGAACCAGCCTCTCAGTGGTTTCCATACTGGTTTCTGTGGGGTTCAGGGAACCACAATTTTCCCTTGCCACTTGGCTGCAGGTAACCATCCCCTGTTGGAGACTGTTACCCAGGATCACATCCACTGCTAATGTTTTGGCTACAGTCACCTGTTGCACAGTTCCTCCTGTTTCACCCCAGTCTAGGAGAACACTAGCCAGTGGCAATGTTTTCGCTTCACCAGTAAACCCTTGTACAGTGACGTATTTATTGGGTATAAGCTGACCAGGCTGTACCAGATCCCCCTTTACCAAGGTCAGGGATGCCCCTGTGTCCCTTAACCCGTGTCTGCACACCATTTACCATGACTGGGTGTATGCGTTTCCTCATGTTCACTGGCATGCTTCCAGGGACACACAAACAACCTTCTTCTTTTCTAGCACCATGTTGTGTATTATGGCTCACCTTTTTGGGACACTGTCTGGCAATATGCCCAGTTTCTTTATACAACCAACAATCAGTTCTTCTCTCAGAGAAATCTTTTCTCTGAAACCTGGGGCTAACTGGTTTCGGTGGAGGCAGTGAGAGTTTTAGCTGCCCTGAAGGTGTGCTTTTCCCTTTCTGTGCTACCATGCCCGCCCCATTCGCTCTCAGAGCAGGTCCGCTCTTGGCATAGCGGTCCGAGAGTTCAGCAGCCTCTTGCACTGTTTTGGGATCTCGGTCCTCTAGCCAGGTTTTTAGCTCTGCTGGGCAACCCCAATAAAACTGTTCTAATAAAATCACATTTTCAATTTTATCAACTGAGTTTGCCTCAATTCCTTCCCACCAATGTTTTAAAAACTGACCTTCTTTCGTGGCTAGCTCCTCGTAGCTCACATCAGGGCTTCTTCTGAGCTTATGGAATTTAGCTCTGTATGATTCAGCAGTTAATTCAAACTTTTTTAACAGCACAGCTTTTAACTTGCTGTAATCATTGTTGTCCTCATTGTCCATTTGACCTAATGCATCCCGAGCTTTCCTGGTAAGTAGTGGGGATAGCTGGAAGCTCCAGGACTCTAGGAATTTTAGCCTGAATACAAACTTTTTCAAAAGAATTTAAAAAGGCATCCATGTCCTCCCCTCCTTAAATTCGGCTATTAATTTGAAGTTCAATTTGTAACCCAGTCCTGCAGTCCCAGTTAAACCCAAGTCTCTTACCTGCTCTGGTGCCGCTGATTGGAGTTGTATCTTCTCCAGTTCGTGTTGCCTGTGGTGCTCCTGCTCCTCAAGGTGTGCGTCTCGGCGTTCTCGTTCTCTCTTCTCCTCTGCAGCTCGCTGGCGCTCATGCTCCTCACGGTCTGCCTCCCTCTGTTGTCTCTCTGCCTCTCTGTGTTCTTGCTCTGCCTCACGGTCCGCCTCTCGCTCTCTCTTCTCCTGGAACTTCAGCTCCATCCTGCGCAACTCAATTTGCAGCCCGAGTACCTCTGGATTCAGGATACTGGAGACCTTTCCCTGCTGCTGTGGCCCTTCACTGACAGTGGCCCTGCTGTCCTCATCGGCTCTGGACCCTTCACTGGCCGCTAGCCCTTCCACACTTGAGGTTTGGTCCTTTCCAGTCACGGCTGGTGACTCGCTGCTCTGGGTATCTGCTACTATCGGGGCACCTATGAGGCTCTGCTTGCTTGCTTTCACCTTGAACGGGACTCCTCTGTCCCCGCACAACTGCCTTAAGTAATCTACAGTGTGCCTGCTGTAGTTGGAAGTCATCTTTCCTGACTACTGCTACTCTGACTGCACTTTAGGAAAAAAAAATAAAACTAGTAGGAACTTGACTGTACGCCAAGTGATATATAGTTCTGTTTCCTTTTTAAAATAAACTCTGTCTTTTTCTTTCTTTACAAGAGAACTTACGGTCTCAGCTGACACAGAACAATAAAAGCTTGTGATACCAAAATTATGCCACCGCTGCCAACCAATCTGTCACAAACCCACTCAGCAGGTCAGGCCCTCTACTCCCAAAGTGCCAACCTCCGAGCGCAGTCTTGTGAACAGTTTAACAGAACAAGGTAACCCTCTTGTCTGTTTTGTGAGTTCGGATCAACCTTTGGTCTCAAGTCTTGGAGGATTCAAACTGTGAACCTCTTGCTAGCGTACCCAATGCACAGGGTCAGATATTTCTGTCTTCAGGGGCCAGATATCTTTGCCTATGGGCACCTAACCAGGTATACAGAGATGAACCCTTGAAAACTTTAATAAAGATCTCAGATTTTAAAAGCTTCTCTTTCCAGTTTGGTATCACCATTCAAGCTTATGTCTATTGTCTGCTTTAACCATATATACTTTTCTTACAACTAAAAGAAATTCAAAGACAGACCAAGTATGCTCTAAAAAGAGTTTTACTACAATAGATAAAAATATGTAAAACACAACCATACAGAATTGTTATATCACAAGACATACAAATCTTTTAAAAGAACAAGGTTTAAACAGTGCAAATTCCTACTTACAGTACTTAGATTTGACTCTCTTTCTAAATACTTGTTTACAGTGCTCACCGATGTTTCTTGGTCAGAGTCTAGGTAAAAGTGTCTAAGTAAAACAGAATTATTCCTTAAAGTAAACTGTATTTGCCAACCTCTTTTGTGTGAGGTCATCTAGCGCCTCCACTGTCAGATTATATAAAAAAAAAATCTAATAAAATAAAACAGGATGTCTTTTCAAAGCATTACATTTTGCAACCACAACACAACTCATATGTTTCAAATGACATCTCTCTGATCCATGCTGCATCCTCCTTCACACAAACTTCACAGGAGCATTTGCAACCTTGCACCAGTTTGCTAAACCTGGTTTCCCCTTTTGGAACGTCCTAAAAATGGATATGCTCAACTCAAGCTTCTACCACCCTGTAATTAGGTTCAGGCCTTCCACGTAACACCTGGTATCTAAAACTGAGTGTGTGAACTCATCTGTTTTCCAGTATTTTTCTCATGGTTTTCATCTTTCAGCTGAAACCTGCGGGGAGTGAGGTCATTCTAAGAGCAACAGATTTTTCAGCAGAGACAACCAGTAATACATTTTTATATTTAAAACAAAATGATACAGCACTCAGAACTGGCTGTCCACGTCACACAGTACAATAATGTGAAGTGGTTCTGCATTTTAAGACATAGGATGAATCACCTATCCAACCAGTATATGAAACTCTCCTGGGCAAGCTATAAACCAGCTGGTGATATGTTACAACAGTACCATTGCAAGGAACGTTTTTCGGACAGAGAAGTTAACAAACTTGGATCACTACCATAGCTGCTTACTAAAGAATGGACAAGAACTACACTGCAAATTCAGGGTAAGGAGAACAAATTCATTTGTATAGAAGACTAATACCTGAAAAAGATCACAGAATATATATGTCACCTACCAGATATCTAAAAGTGTTCACTAAGACTGTATTATCTGTATACTTTGCTTGAAACGCAATAAAAACTAATTAAAAAAAAAAAACACACAGCATAAATCTTAGAATGTCAGAAACACATTTTTGCTAAAACAAAAACCCTACATGATGATAAATTTCTGCCACTAATAACTTCCTCTGCCTTACGTGGCAGAACAGAGCAACAATAGTACAGTTACGTAAGAAATTACCGTAACAGTAGATCTTCAAGAGAGGTTCCTGCCGTAGGTCATCACATATAGGACTGCACCCTCTGGCATCAGGACTGCACGGCAAGCTTTTCCCGCAGTGTCTGGCGGGGGATCGCCCACCAGACGTCACGTAACGTTAGTCAGCGTGACCTCATATAGTGGGCGGTCCCCACGCCTGCCTTCCAGTTCTCCCACTGGAGATCCAAGGAGGATAAGACAGGAGAAAGGATGGAATCCTGGAGCACAGTTCTAAATGACTTAAAGAAAAATGCAAAAGAACTGGGGGAAGAAGGGAAGGAAATTTCGACCTACTGTTACGGTAAGTTCTTAGGTAACTGTACTATCTTACTTCGAGAGGGTTCCTGCAGTAGGTCATCACATATAGGACTGAATCACAAGCAGTCACTCATAGAGAGACCGAGAGAGTCATGGGAGGAGGAGCAACAGAAAGACAGCACAGGACCAACCTAAGACAGTAGGCTCTGCAAGACAGTAAGGCCGAACCCGGCCCTATGCCTAGAGGCAATGTCCAGACTGTAATGCTTCGTGAAGGTATGGACGGAAAGCACAGTTACGTAATAACTTACCGTCACAGTAGATCTTTGAGAACAGCTCTTGCAGCAGGTTAAACCATTAGGACTGAAGCTGGCAGGCGCCAGGACCCCACGGAAAAATTCTAGCTAGCAGTATCCAGCAGGGGACCGCCCCTGACGTTGGCCCCTCCCCGACGCCAGGCATCACATAAAAGGGGGCGGTCCCCCAGCATCCCCAGTTCTCCTGCCGGAGACTCCTGGCTCAAAGGTGACATCTAAAGGGGAGACAGAGGATCCGCTTCCAAACGAAGGTTTGTAATAGGCGTCAAAAGACACAGTAGCCTTGAAACTAGGTCAGAAGACTCAACCTCCAGAGGGGAAGGTGGGAGGGAAACTACCTGCTGCAAGAGCTGTTCTCGAAGATCTACTGTTACGGTAAGTTCTTATGTAACTGTACTATCTTACTTCGAGAAACAGCTCTTGCAGCAGGTTACACCACTAGGACTGATTCCCAAGCAGTAAGGGAACAAATTCTTATTGGGAGGAGGATAGGAGAGATGTCTCAAGAGTTCAGGACAAAAGTCCCTGAAGGACCGCCAAGCCGAAACCAGCTCTGCGTCTAGAGGCAATATCCAAACTGTAGTGCCTGATAAAGGTGTGTACAGTGCTCCAGGTTGCTGCTGCACAGATACCTGAAGTGGAGACATTTTGAGACTGTGCAAGGAGGTAGCCACCCCTCAGAATGACCCTTACCGGTCCCGCAAAGTCTTATGCTGCGCTCTGGTACAGAACATAATGCACTTTACCAGCCATCGAGAAAGCGACTGTTTGGAAACAGGAGCACCAGGCATTCTTTGTGTGTAGGAAACAAAGAGGTGGTCCGACTTACGATGTGCCTTGGTTCTGGTCAGGGTAATATCTGAGACACCTATGCACATACAGAGTGTGCAACAGGGCCTCCCCCCGATACAGTGATTCGGATAGTACACCGGCAGGTCTATATCCTGGTTGAGAGTAACAGCTGAGACCACCTTGGGAAGGAAAGTACAGTTACGTAAGAACTTACGGTAACGGTAGATCTTCGAGAGAGGCTCTTGCAGTAGGTAATTACATATAGGACTGATGCCGGCCGGCGGCAGGACCCCACGGAAAAATTTCTAGCTAGCAGTCCCTGGTGAGGGACCGCCCCCATGTCAGGTGACCGGCGTCAAACGACGTCGGTATAAAGGAGCGGTCCCGGACGCCCGCCTTCCAGTTCTTTCCCGCCACAGGCCAGGAAGGCCCGGACGAGAGAGAAGTGGATGATTCCATTCCTGGAAAAGGAGCTGAAAAAGCCTAGGGGGATGGAGGGCGGGAAGGTATTACCTACTGCAAGAGCCTCTCTCGAAGATCTACTGTTACGGTAAGTTCTTACGTAACTGTACTATCTTACTTCGAGAGGGCTCTTGCAGTAGGTAATTACATATAGGACTGAATCCCAAGCAGTCTGGAACAAAGAAAAAGGCACCGGGAGGAGGAAACTTCTCCAAGAAGTAGCTCTAGCCGTGCAATCCTCAAGACAGGAGGCCTTGCAAAACAGCTAGCCCGAAGCCTGCTCTACGGCGAGAGGCAATGTCCAAAATGTAGTGTTTCGTAAAGGTATGGACGGAAGTCCAGGTGGCAGCAGCGCATATGTCTGCTGCAGAAACATTCTTGAAACAAGCCGCAGAGGCAGCTACTCCTCCTCGTGGAGTGGTTTCGACTTGACCCGGGAGGGTCTTGTTGTACTTGTCATAACAGAAAGTGATGCAACGAGCTAACCACTTAGACAGGCATTGCTTTGAAACAGCATTGCCTTCCCTTTGTGAGCAAAAGAGATGAACAACTGATCAGTCTTTCTGAGATCCTTCATCCTGTTGGTGTAGTATCTCGAATCCGTGAACATCCATAGTATGGAGTAAATATTTCCCTGGTTAAAGTACTGCGAAAAAGGCAGGTAGCTCTATGGACTGATTTAAGGTAGACTCTGCTACTATTTTAGGTAGAAACTTGGGATTCGTGAGAAGAGCAACTCATTCTTTGTGAAAAATCAAATAGGGAATTTTGCACATAAGGGCCTGAAGCTCGAGATTCTTCGAGCCGAAATAATGGCCACCAAGAAGAGCGTCTTCCACGAAAGAAATTTCAAATCTGCAGAAGCTGCAGGTTCGAAGGGAGGAAGAGTAAGTTTCTCGAGGACAAAATTTAAGTCCCAAGGGGGGGCAGGAGTACAGATGGGGGGCCTCAGATGGAGGACCCCTCTGAGAAAGGTCTTGGAGACCTCCAGTTGAGTGAAAGCTTTATCTGCGAAGGGAACATGGTAGGCTGAGATAGCCGCCATGTGAACCTTCAAGAAGGAATGGCTGAGACCCAGATCGAACAGATGATGCAAGTACTCCAGCAGAAAGGCCACTGAACAGGAGAAAGGCTCCACGTTCTTGGAGGCTGCCCAAATAGAGAATCTCTTCCATTTCATGGCATAAGTGGACCTGGTGGATGGCTTTCTAGCCTCCACTAAAATCTCCGCCACTTTTGGAGAGACTCCAAAACGGGACTGGGCTAGGTCTGCAGGAGCCATGCATGGAGTTGAAGGGACTTGAGGCCTGGATGGTCCAGGGTCCCCTGATCCTGGGTCAACAAACCTCGAGATAGAGGAAGAGGAGGATCCTCTGAAAATTGTTGTAGAAGAGAGAACCAGATTTGCCTGGGCCGGAAAGGAGCAATTAGAATCATTCTCGCTCCTTCTGTGACTAGTTTCTGCAACACTCGTGGAATCAGAGGAATTGGGGGAAAAGCATAGATGAATCTGTCCTTCCAGTCTAGAGACAGAGCGTCGCTCCAGAAAGCGCCTCGCTCTGGAACGAGCGAGCAAAAGGTGGGAAGTTATGCTTATGGGAGGTGAACAGGTCCACCCATGGAGTCCCCAAAGCTGAAAGATGTCGCCTAGTACCCCTTGATCCAGTTCCCACTCGTGGAGCCAGGGCAGAGGAGCTTATTAGCTTGTCTGCCAGAGTGTTGTCGACTCCTGGAACATGAATCGGTCATAGGTGAAGGTCACAGGTTGCCCAGTCCCAAACTCTCATTGCCTCCCTGCATAGAGGGTAGGACCGAGTTCCTCCCTGTTTGTTGATGTACCACACTACGCACATGTTGTCTGTCTGAACGGCTAGGTGGCCGGGGAGAATGTATTGGTGAAGGGCTTGGAGAGCGTACAACACAGCCCGAAGCTCTAGCACACTGATGTGGAGAGCTTGTTCCAGCTTGGACCAGGAGCCCTGGGTCCGATGAGGCCCTAGATGAGCTCCCCAACCTTCGCCTGACGCGTCTGTAGTCAGAGTCTGGGAGGGGGGAGGATGGAAGAAGGGGACCCCCCGAAACAGGTTCTCTGGAACCATCCACCATTGCAAGTCTCGCACCAACGGTGATGAGAATAGAACTAATTGATCTAGGTCGTCCACAAGTTGATCTCATTGAGAGCGAAGAGTCCACTGAGAGATCCTCATGTGGAGTCGAGCTTGGGGGATCGTTGGAATGGCAGCCACCATGAGCCCCAGAAGACGGAGGACTGATCTCGCCGAGACCCTCCTGCATTCTGAAAGCAGGGAAATCTGGGACTGAAGAGAGGCCACCCTGTCCGGAAGCAGGAAGGCCTTGCTGACAGTCGTATCGAGGATGGTCCCGATGAACTGTAGTCTCTGGGAAGGATCCAGATGAGACTTGGAATGGTTGATGGTAATACCCAGGCAGGTGAAAACCTGCTGGGTAAGGGAGAGAAAACGCAGGAGTTCCTCCCTGGACGAGGCCGCCAGGAGCCAGTCGTCCAGGTAAGGGAACACCTGAACTCCCATTGTACACAGGTGGGTCGCCACCACAGCCAGGCATTTGGTAAATACTCGGGGGGCCGAGGATAGACCAAAGGGGAGTGCCTTGAATTGGTAGTGGTCCCCCTGAAACGCAAAACGAAGATACTTGCGGTGAGAAAGGCGAATGGGAATGTGCAGATAGGCATCCTGCATATCCAGTGCACAAAGCCATCGACCCGGCCGAAGGAGGGGCAGGAGGCTCTGCAGAGACAGCATCCTGAACCTTTTGTAGTCTACATAAAGATCCCTGAAGATGCAGGGGGACGGGCTCTATCGCTTGCTTCAAGAGAAGAGCCAAAATTTCTTCCCGGACCAAAGGAAGATATTCCCTTGAATAGGCCGACTTCAGAGGTGGGTGGCGGGGTGGTTTCTGAAGAAACTCTATGGAGTGTCTCTGAGGACAGGGTGGGTGCCCCAAGACTGGAAGGTGGCGCATGTAGTGCCTATCCACAAGGGGGGATCAAGGGAGGTGGCAGGGAACTACAGGCCTGTCAGCCTGACATCAGTGGTGGGCAAGGTGATGGAGGGCATTGTCAAGGAGAGGCTAGGGGGGGACCTGGATAAGTCAGGGTGCCTGGACGATAGACAGCATGGATTCATCCCGGGGAAATCGTGTCAGACAAACCTGGTGGAGTTCTATGACTGGGTGACAAGTGCCTTGGACCTGCAGACCAGTGGATGTCCCTTTCTAGACTTCAGCAAGGCATTTGACTCTGTTCCTCATGTGGGCCTGTTGGATAAACTAGGAGAAATGGGGGTGGAAACCAGATGATCCGATGGATAGGCAATTGGCTCCAGGACCCGGACCCAGAGGGTCGAGTTGGTGGATAGTCTCTTCCCCAAGGAGGGTCATTAGTGGGGTCCCACAGGATCAGTCCTTGGGCCCCTTCTGTTCAACGCCTACGATCTGACATAAGGACAGGAATCAGGAGTGAGATGAGTCTCTTTGCAGATGACCGAAACTGGGGAGGAGGGAGGCGGCTCAGGGGGACCTGGAGGCTCTGGAAAGATGGTCTAGAAAGTGGAAGCTGAGGTTTAATGCAGGGAAATGCAAGGTACTCCACCTGGGGCCAGAAACCCAGGCCAAGTGTACACCCTGGGGGAATACTAAAGTCTCAATGGCTGAGAGGGACCTGGGGTGGTGGTGGATGTCAAGATGAACAACTCTGAGACTTGTAGGAGGGCAGCAGCCAAGGCCAACAGGATGCTGGGATGCATCGCTAGGGGATCACCTCCAGAAGGAGGGAAGTGATACCCTCTGTATAACTGCTTGGTGAGGCCGCACCTGGAGTACTATGTGCAGTTTTGGAGGCCGCACTTAAAGAGGGACATTAACCTCCTGAGGGGGTCCAGAGGAGGGCAACCAAAATGATTTGGGGCTTGGGGGACAGGACCTAAGGAGGAGAGGCTCAAGAGCTAAATATGTACACTTTGGAAGAGAAGAGACTGGGGAACATGATAGAGGTCTTCAGGTACATGAACAGGGTAAATAGGGGAGGAACAGTGAGGGTGCTTCAAGGAAGGAGGAGGGGGCCACCTTAGGGCATGGGTGGAAGCTGGAGGGGAAGATTCAGGGAGAAAGGAGGAGGTGCTACTCACTGAGAGGTGTAGAGCCATGGAATGCACTCACTACCTAGGGGGCGTGGAGGCAGAGACAGTGGAGGGGTTCAAGAGGGGGTGGGACAGGTACAGGGGAAGGGTTCAGGAAGCAAAATCCAATGCAGCAAGAATATCCGGAACTGGGAAGGGAGAAGCCAGAGAAGGCGAGGGGGACAGCAAGGTCAGCACCCAGGGTGGGGGCTGACCAAACGAGCAGACACGAAAGACCATTAGGCCTATTCTGCTGGCATTTTAGTATGTTAGTATGAGTGCCCTTCCGCTATAAGCTGGAGCACCCAAGAATCCGTGGTTATCCTCTCCCATCCCGGAAGGTGGAGGGAAAACCTCCCTCCTACCGGTTCCTCTGGAAAGTCCAGAGGCGGTGGGAGAGGAAAGGAGTCAGGTGGTGTGGGGCAGCGCCGCAACTGAAGCACCCGCTGCTTTTTTGGGTGGCGGGGGGCTTAGCAGCTGCGGGGGCCGATGTTTGGTGGCCCGCCTTCCCTGTGGTTTTGCCTTTGGCCGAATCCGTCTGCGAAAGGGACGGCGCTGCTGTTGTTGGGGACGGTACATGGAATCCACGGATTTCAGAGCCGTCCCCTTCTACTGAAAATCGGTGATGATGTCCTTGACATCACCCCCGAAAAGCACTGACCCCCGAAAAGGTGCTTCCTGAATAGCGGATTGCACCTCCGGGACCAAACCTGACACATGGAGCCAGGCATGATGCCGTAGACCCACAGCGAAAGTGGAGCTCCGCCCGGCAGTGTCCACTGCATCGTATGTCACCCGCAAAATGTGGCAACTGGCCGAACGAGCAGAGCGGATAAGGTCGGTCAACTCCTGTTTAACCTGGGAGTCAGGCAAGGAGTCCAGCTTGGATTCCACCTGCAAGGACAGCTTCTGGTAATCCCCATGGGCACGTAATTCGGGCCCGAATCCCCAGTGTGGAGGAGGCATAAATCTTTCTTCCATACTGGTCCAGAAGGCGAGATTCCTTATCTGGAGGAGACAAGCTCAGATGTTTGGGATGTGCCGACCGGCCGTGAGCGGCGCTAATCATGACAGAGTCGGCCCGAGGGTGAGAGTCTAGGTAGTCCACACCCTCAGGAGCCTGGTACAGCCTGTTTGACTTCCTGGGAAGGGGGCTAACGCCGACGGTTGTTTCCAAATCATGGTAACAAGGTCGGCGTGAGGCTTAATCCAGGGTGGCACTAATGTTGGAGCTGTCACGGCAGATCCAGATGTTCGCAAGTTTAAGTCGCTGAGGATCTGGTTCCAAAGAGTGCCACTGGTGTACCTCCTGGATTTTTCTAAGCAACTCTGAAAAATGGATCCTCCGGAGGAGACTTAGGAGGGGTCCTCGCCGGGCTTAGACGGAGAGCGGGTTGCCGCTTCTCTCGAACATCCCGGAGGAGTCCGAGGAACCGAGAGGGAAGAAGAAGAGGAAGAAGAGTAAGACTCCCTTACGCGACTTGGGGAGGAACGGGTTCCCTGGGTGGTACCCCTAAACGCTGTGTTCCTGCCCCTCCTGGACCCAGAGGGAACAGCCCTGGAGTCCGGAGGTGGTGAGGGAGTGTGCCGCCTCGGACGACGGGAGCCGTGGCGGCACCGCCGCTGGCAAGGCGCTCTCTACCCTGGTGACTCTGAGCCTTGGCCCTCGCCCACCAGGGAGGCCAGTCTCCCTGCAAATCCACCGCGGCCATGGGGGCGGTGGAGGTGGAGGAGGAGGGGGAAAGTGTAGGGCTGGACCCGTAAGGTGAGTATCCAAAACCCGCCGCGGAAAGACCGGGCGGTACTGCGCGCTGGATACTGTGGTCCCGGTAACGATGGCGTCGGATAAGATGGTGGGTACCCGGGAGCCGGGGGGGCTGCCGGAGCAGACGGCCCGGTCGGCGGCCTCACGGGCGGGACCACATTAGGGGGCCTGGAAGGCGGAGGACCCAACGGAGGGGAAACATCCGGAAGCGGGATGTCTCCTGGGGCCGGTAGAATCGGTGTCGGTGCTGGCGTCGGAGGAACTGGCGCCGAGGCCGGCGTCGGAGGCACCGGCAGAGGTACCGGCGTCTGGGAGGCCGACGTCAGATCTGGTTCCGACGGAGGAGGAAGATCCCCCGCATCGTCCGGGGATGGAGGAGAGAAATCCCCGGGGTCAGGCTGGGGTGACTCAGGCTCCCAGACGGCAGCGGAGAACCAGGTATGACGGACTTGGAAGGGTCTGTTGTCGGTTCCGGCTACCCGCGCATGTCGGAGGAGCTTGACGTGCGGCTTAGGGGCAAGTTCCCGGGCGTGCCAGAGGAGCCGGGCGTCCGCTTACGGGAGCCTCACCGGAGGCGGGCCGAGGGGAGGGTCCGCCTCGTCCTGGGGAGTGGTGTGGCGCCACTTGGAAGGGTCGGGCATCTTATCGACCTTCCATGCGGACGCCGGATGAGCCGACGCCCAACCAGAGTGAGCCGCCATACTAGTGGCCGAAGCCCGCGGCGGAACCGGGGCGGAGGCCTCTTCGCCTGGAGGCGCCTGCAAGGCCCGAGTGAGAGTCAGAGGGCGGGCCGATACCTCCTCCAAGACCTTGAGGCAGCCGTCAGTGGTCCCTCGGGGACGTAGCCTGGTCCCTGCGCTCCAGCGAGACGGTAGAGGAGAACTTCTCCGTGCCTCTCCTTGTCCTTCTTTTCCAATGTCCTTCGGTGAAGTAGACGCCTGCCTCAACTTTTTCAACTCCTTTTCCATAGAAGACATCTTTTTCTTGAGGAGATGGGCTTCTCAGGGACTGTTGGCGCCGTTTACGGGTAGCCGTGTTGAAGTTGAGGCAATGCTAGCACTTCTCGACCAGGTGATCGGGGGCTAGGCAGAAAAGGCACAGGGAATGGCCGTCCTTGTGTGGCAGTTGGGCGCCACATGAGTCACACTTGTTTTTGTGCTCGGAAGGTGTAGGGGACGACATACACCAACGATGTACCTGACGATTGATAAAGAATAACTATTTTCGGTAAAACCGACAAAGGTAGGGCTGAAGGCACAAACTTTATCAGCGAGCGCTGCATGAGCTAACGGCGGGAAAAGAACTGAAGACGGCATCCGGACCGCCTTTATACCGACGCCGCTTGACACCGTCACCTGACATGGGGGCGTCCTCGCCAGGGACTGCTAGCTAGAAATTTTCCAGGATCCTGCCGCCGGCTGGCGTCAGTCCTATATGTAATTACCTACTGCAAGAGCCCTCTCGAAGTAAGATCTTAGGATTCATTCTTAAGGACACCTTGTCCTTGTGAAAAACCAAATAAGGATCCTTGCACATAAGTGCATGAAGCTCAGAAATTCTTCTGGCAGAAGTAACGGCAACTAAAAGAAGCGTCTTCCAAGCAAGGTAATGCAGCTCGCAATCCACGGCTGGTTCAAAAGGCGGCAGTGTAAGCTGCTCTAGATCGAAAGGAAGATCCCAAGGTGGAACCGGGTCTTTGATGGGAGGTCTCAAGTGCAGGATGCCACGAAAAAAGGCATGAGAAGCCTCTAGCTGAGCTAGAGACCGGTAACCTATTGGAGAATGGTACACCGAAATGGCGCACAGGTGCACCTTAATGGAGGAGCAGGCAAGACCTGCCTCGTAGAGGGATAGGAGGTAGTCCAAAACAGACCTCTCAGAACAATCCAATGGGGTCAATCCGCAAGCTTGAGCCCAAATACAGAATCTGCGCCACTTCATGGAGTAAGTGGCATGGGTGGAGGGTTTTCTGGCTGCTACCAGAACGTCCGCAACTTCCCGAGAGACCCCGTATCTCATGACTGCAATGTCCTTAGGAGCCAGGCATGCAGGTTCAGAGACTGAATATCCGGATGGACCAAGGAGCCTGCCTTCTGGGACAAAAGATGAGAGCTGAATGGCAGAGGCACCGGAGGTTCCTGGGCCAGCTGATGTAAGAGAGGGAACCAATTTTGTCTGGGCCAAAAGGGCGCTACTAGAATAACGCATGCCCGCTCTTGTCGGAGCTTCAGTAGAACCTTTTGGATCAAAGGGAAGGGTGGGAAAGCATAGAGGAACCTGCCGTCCAAGAGAGGGACAATGCGTCTTGCCATAAAACACTAGGCCCTGGATCTAGCAAGCAGAAATTGGGCAGTTTTGCATTGGATGGGGACGCGAAAAGATCTAATTCTGGTGTGCCCCATCTATGAAACGGATCCTCTACCACCTCCTGGAGTAGTTCCCACTCATGGACTCTGGCCTGAGAGCGACTCAGGCTGTCTGCGATGACGTTGTCCACTCCTGGGACATGAATAGCAATGAGGTTTGCACCGTGTTACAGAACCCAATCCCACACCCTCATGGCCTCCCTGCAAAGCGGGAAGGAATGGTGCCTCCTTGTTTGTTGAGGTAATACATCACCGCGGTATTGTCTGCTTGTAACAACACAGTACCCCGGTGGGATCTCCGACTGGAAGGCCTGCAAGGCATAAAGAACTGCTCTCATTTCCAAAATATTTATGTGGAGATGAGCTTCCTGGGGTGTCAATGAGCCTTGAGACCTGACCCCATCGCGGTGTGCTCCCCAACTGAACCCTGAGGCGTCCGTGGAGAGTGTCACAATCGGAGACGGCACAATGAAGGGAACCCCCCCACAACAGGTGCTTTGAATCTAACCACCATTGCCAATCCCGGATGACGGCATTCGTGATCCAAATTGGAAGCTGCAAATGGTCTTGCTTCTGATCCCACTGTACCCGTAACATCCACTGGGTCATCCGCATGTGGAGACGGGCTAACGGGACTGTTGCAATGGCCGCAGCCATGTGTCCGAGCAGGCAAAGGACCAGTCTGGCTGGGACTGTCTTCTTTGCCAAGATGTCCTTGATGAGGGATCTGATGTGTTCCGCTCTGTCCTGGGGCAGAAAAGCTTTCCCCTGGACAGTGTCCAGAACTGCACCTATGAACTGCAGATTCTGCGACGGAACCAGATGTGACTTCTCCTGATTGATGATGATGCCCAACATCCTGAAGAGGGACTGAGTACAGTGGATTGCGGACATCAGAGCCTCCCGAGAGGGGGCCATGAGGAGCCAGTCATCCAGGTATGGGAACACGTAGTGGCCTTGTCTCCTTAGAGCCGCCGCTACGACAGCCATGCACTTCGTAAATACCCAAGGTGCTGAGGACAGTCCAAAGGGGAGGGCTCGGAACTGATAATGGCGACCGAGAAATTAGAAGCGCAAGAACTTCCTGTGCGCTCAAGCTATGGGTATGTGCAGGTAGGCATCCTGCATATCCAAAGACGCTAGGAAGGCGCCCTGCTTGAGCATGGGTATCAAACTGGGAAGGGTCACCATGCAGAAGCATTTGTAAAGGACCAAGCATTGAGATCACTGAGATCCAGAATCGGACGGAGGTCCCCTGTCTTTTGGGAACCAGAAAGAAGTGGGAATAGTAGCCTGCACCTCTCTGGCTCCTCGGTACATGCTCTATAGCCTCCTTTCTCAGAAGCTGAGCACTTCCTACTACATAGAGCAGTGTGCTGACCCGAATAACGGGAAAGCATGGGAGGTCTTGATGGTGGGTGGTCGAGGAATTCTATAAAGTGTCCTCTCTGACCAGTTGAAGGACCCACCAGTCGGCGGTTATCGACTGCCATCCTGAAAAATGGCGAGCGATGCTACCTTGACATTTTCTGCCCGTTGATCCAGAGGAGGGCGGGGCGGAAGGAGTCATGCTGTGGCGCATTACCCCGCGGAGCTGGGCGGTTTGGTATACCTCTGACCTCGGCCTGGGAAGACTTAGGCTGGGCCTTACGGTGGATGTTGCCCTTGCTGCTGGCCGGAACGTGGCTGCTGCCATTGTTGTCTGCCACAAAACGCTCTGGTTCCTACGAAGGAACCAGATTTGGGCCTGTACATGGCCTGCATAGTCCTTACTGCCTTCCGCATCCTGTAATTTGTGATCACCTTTCAAGTCTTCACCCAATAGGACTTCATCGTTATAGAGAACGCCCAGGATGTTTTTCTGGACGCCCAGGGTAAATC
This sequence comes from Neoceratodus forsteri, assembly GCA_016271365.2. Classification (NCBI taxonomy): domain Eukaryota; kingdom Metazoa; phylum Chordata; order Ceratodontiformes; family Ceratodontidae; genus Neoceratodus; species Neoceratodus forsteri. Next base: position 138,446,371 of record JADMNL010000030.1, on the reverse strand, counting down.
TGGAGACACGGGCCATGAATGTCTCCTGAGATGTTATGAGTCCCAAAGTCGAGGCGGCTCTCAAAATCTGGGTCCCACGTCTGACCAAGGCGGAGGAGGTTGAGAAGCCTCCTCCTGTTCGCCATCCGGAAGTATTTTAACTAGGTCTTGACCCTGTTCCCATAGGGCATTCTGAAACTGAACCATGTGTGTCAGATAGTTTAGTTACCTAATGGAGCATGTAGCAGAACCTGCCAGTGAGTCCAATTGCTTGGACTCATGGTCCGGAGGTTGTGTACTCAAATGTTGTGGTTGTTGAGACCTATCATGGGGAGGCCATAATGACCAGGGAATCAGCCAGGGGTTGTTGCGCTTAAGTATGGGCCCCTGCAGGGCTCTGTACAGGAGATCAGCCTTCTTCGGCACCGGATAGAGGCGGACGCTTTACGCTGCCTGGTGATGGGCAAAGATGTCCACCAAGGGGACCACCACAGGCTTGGGGTCCTTCTGTCAAGATAACGGCTAGGCGCTGTCTTCGGAGTCTAAGTCTTCCGTTTCCCATCCCATGTTCTCCTGGATGTGCCTCATGATTTCGGAGAAAGATGGATCATCCGGAGGTGACCTGGGGAGGTCTCGTGGGCCAGCCGATGGGATGCTGATTGGAGAAGGAGACCTGGAAGTATCTGAGGTGTTAGGTCTACAGTCATCTCCCTGCATAGCGGACCATCGACATCTGGGTCGCTTGGGACTGGGAGAACCTGAGGGAGATTTTGAAGGGGGCCTTCTCCTTTCTTTGGACCTGCTCTTGGAGGTGGGGTAGGCCTTTGGGGTCGGTGGTCTTCCTAATGGCCCCTGTGGTGGAGGCGGAGGAGGTTTTACTGGGACCACGCCCTCTTGATTGTGTCCCACCAAAAGGTGAAGAGGTCTTTAACCTCCTGAATATTCATACTGGACGCACGTCCTGGCGCGGGTTGCCTGTCGCCAGTATCGGGCGTTGGGTCCCAGGTATCGCAGAATCAGGCGAAGGCTCCTGTGGAAGCCCGGCATCCTTGTTGTCGCCCGCCTGGTCATCAGGCAACATTGTATCTTCTTCCGTGACTCCTGGCATACCGTGTCCACCGTGATGGAAAGGCAGTTGTCGCCCTTAGGAACGTGAGGCCGACGCCGGGTGTTTGCCCGACGTCTGGTCCAACGTGGTGCTTAACCGGGATGGGTCGGCAGCCTGCTTTGTGTCAGTCATCCGCTAAGGGATGTCAGGTCCTTAGTCTTCCTGGAAGGGGGAGTTGGTCCCCAGAGGCTGGGATGCTGATCTGGTGTCGGGCCCGTGCTTATCCGAGGAAGAATGGGTGACTTGGAAGTGGACTTGGACCGTGATGGTCAGTAGACTTTCGTGGAAGCCCGGGAGGGCATTGGAGAAGGGTCCGAGGTCCTGGGAGTCTTAATCGGTTGTGAAGTAGCTGGACAGCTGCCAGAAGTCCTAACCTTCATGGGAGGGGGCTGAGAGCGAGCCCTGGAGGGAGAGTGGTCTGAACGTGTAGAGCCACGCTATTACGTGAGTCCGAGGCCCGGTTTGGGGATCTGGACCTGGCCTTCTCCCGGTGCTTATGGGTCTTAGAGGTGGACTCACCTCTGAAGGCAGGGTCTTTCTCCATATTTTTCAACTGTTCTTCCAAGAGGAACCCTTGAAGTGCCTTCTGGCGACGGATCCTGGTGTGACTGTTGAACCGCTGGCAAAACAGGCAGAGCTGGAAGTTGTTCGCTGGAGCGGGACCGTGAGGCCGATGCTGGCGAGTCGACGGCAGGAAAAGAACTGGGGTTCTGGGGGACCGCCCCCTTTTGTACGATGCCTGACGTCGGGGGCGGTCCCCACTGGATACTGCTAGCTAGAACATTTCTGTGGGGTCCTGGCGCCTGCCGGCTTCAGTCCTAATGGTGTAACCTGCTGTAAGAGCCATTTCGAACTAAGATCTAGTAATTGTTCCCAGTACCCCACCCCTGAAACCGCATAAGCCTAAAATGTATTTTATTGCCTTCAGTGTATTAATATGCACTCCAGTGTATCAACTGTAAACACATCCCACTGTTAGTGGCGTTATTTCCATTCTCAGTGCAGCACCACCACTGTATAAAGTGATACAGTGAGCAGTGTGGCGCCACACAGAATGTGAAATGACGTTGAGCAGCACAGGATATGTTTACATTACAACAGGTACATCGGAGTGCATATTAAACCACAGAGGTAATTAAAAAATGATTCCTGGACTGAAAAAGCTCTAATTGGGGTGGTAGGTGCTGGAAGACAGGTGTTCCCCTTTAAAGAAATATTGTAAGGTTATAGATATTAACAGTGAGCTTTTTTAAACTCACCCTTTTTTATCTTGACCCAGCATGAATCACGTGGAGATGGACATCTGACCCCTTCCACCTCCCGGTGTGCATGCCCTACCCCTCACGCTCAGATGTTTTGTGGCATCTAGCTAGGGAGAGTGCAGAGGTATGCTCCATAGAACGTTATTTTAGAAAACATCATTTACCCGCCAGCGCTCCCCTGCTGCTGCCCATGCCACTGATTAGTGGTTTTGTATGAAAATTTTTTTTTTCTAACTTCATGTAGGGTTGTGATTTTTAAGGGCCAGGAGGGGAGGGATGGTTGAGCGTCCCAGGGGATGCTCGCCTCCTCAGGGGTGGGAGGGCTCTCGCTCTCCGTTGCACTACTGCCATTTGGGAGACCACAGGTGGTGGTGCAAGTGGAGTGAAGGATCAGGAGGATGTCAATGCGCTTCAGCTTACGCTGCATGTGTGTGCATGAACTAGACAAGGGCCGCCACCTACATCCATGGGGTGGTGAGGAAAAAGACAGCCTCCGCAGCACGCCGTCCTGCCTTCCTCTCCTCGCAGGTCCCACACTGCCAACTGGGTGCCAGCGCTGACACTGAGTTTCAACTCCACCGGAGGAATGGAACACGGCATCTGGGTAAGTCCCTGGGGAAGGCGGGTGACATGGCTGGGGGAGAGGCAAGGAGCAAAGACAACCCAGCCAGTGGAGGAGGGGAAAATGTTTTAATAAATGCTTGCAAACTTCCGTCTACCAAGGCTGCCAGCAGCCATCTCGTGGAAGCCACTCACTCCCTCACCCGGGATATGCTAATGTGTCTATGCCGACTCAGCGCATTGGCTGGCGGTGGCACATCAGCATAGAAAGATAGAAATTGACGGCAGATAAGGACTGCTAGGCCCAACCAGTCTGCCCATTTTCCCGACTCCACTGCAAAAAGCTGCAGACGCTTACCTTCTCGCTCCTATCGCTAGGGGTTCCTTTGCCTGTCTCATGCATTTTGAATTCCCCCACTATGTTTGCCCCTACCACCTCTCCGGGGGATCTATTCCATGCATCCACCACCCTTTCCATGAAGAATGCTTCCTCACGTCACTCCTTAGTCTACCCTTTTCCAACCTCATGTCATGTCCCCTTGTTCCTGAACAACTCATTTTCTGAAAGATGCTACCCTCCGGTACCCTGTTTATGCCCTTTAGATATTTGTAGGTTCCTATCATATCTCCCCTGTCTCTCCTCTCTTCCAGGGTATACATACTGAGGTCTCCCAGTTTCTCCTCATATGACTTTTGGTGCAGGCCCTGCACCATCTTTGTTGCCCTTCTTTGAACTGCCTCCAACCTGTCTTATGGAGATGTGGCCTCCAGAACTGGAAACAGTACTCCAAATGAGGCCTCACCAATAATCTGTACAGTGGCATCACCACCTCTTTTCGTCTGTTGATGATACCTCTCCCTATGCACCCCAGCATCCCACTGGCTCTCCCCATAGCCTTGGCACATTGTTTGGCTGCCTTTAGGTCATCAGATATGATTACTCCAAATCCCTTTCCTGCTTGGTGACCGTCAGTGTCTCCCTGTCCACCCCCCCAATCATGTAATCCTCCCCTGAGTTCTTGCACCCCAAATGCATGATTTTGCACCTTTTCGCATTGAATCTCAGCTGCCACACTCTAGAGGTCCCGCCTCATTTTTTCCATCCCTCCTGGAGTGTCCACACTGTTGCAGATCTTAATGTCATCTGCAAAGAGACACACATTCCCTTTCAGCCCCTACGCAATGTCATGTATGAAGACACTAAATAGGACTGGCCCCAGAACTGATCTCTGTGACACCCCGCTGGTCACCCTCCCTTCCTCAGATTGAACACCATGTACCACGACCCTCTGTCTTCTATCACTTATCTGGTTCCTAAGCCAATTTATCACCTTGTGACCCAGGCTGCCCAGCTTGTTCACAAGTCTTCTATGTAGAACGGTATCGAAGGCCTTACTACAATCCAGCTAGGCCACATTCACCACTCGACCCCCACCCCCCACGATCCACATCCCTGGTCACCCAGTCAAAGAAATCAATTAGATTTGTTTGACATGACCTTCCCGCTCTGAAGCCATGCTGTCTCGGATCCTGTGCTATGCTGGATTCAAGGTGTTCCACAATCCTTTCTTTAAGTAGTGATTCCATAATTTTCCCCACTATTGAGGTGAGGCTGACTGGTCTATAGTTTCCAGCCTCCTCCCTACTCCCACTTTTGTGAAAAGGCACTACCATCTGCCCTTCCTCCAGTCCTCTGGAACCACTCCCCTATTGAGTGACTCACTGAACGTGGCTGCCAGTGGTGCTGCCAGCACCTCCCGTAGTTCCCTTAATATTCTAGGATATTCCAGGCGAGGGAGCAAGTGGCTCCAAAGAGATGGCTGCCGGCAGCATTAGTAAATGGAAGTTTTCGAGTACTCTTTAAAATTTAAATATCACTACCCAAGTTAGAATTTTTTTTTTTCCACACTGACCCGCAAATCCAGGGCTCAGGCAAAAGCAGGAGAATGCCGACACACAAGCAGAGTTTTCCTTTAATGCAGCCTTTAATATACACTAAAGCCACTGCTCAAAAAACAAGGGCCTTGTTAGTAGATTGATGCCTTTAAAATATATTAAAGACTGCCTTAACATATATAATGTTCTACAGTCCCCCATTAGACTTCTATTTAGCAATCCCCCCACACTCTCACTGGTTTGACGTCACAAAACATCTGAGCACGAGGGGCAGTGCAAGCACACGAGAAGTGGAAGGGATCAGCTGGCCGTCTCCATGATCCGATTTTTGATCCCTTTCCTACTAAAGGAGAAAGGAAATAAAATAATAACTTTTACCTCTACTGACTCACACAGGGTTAAGCTAAGAAAGGGTGGATTAAAATAAAAGCCCACTATGTTAACATCTACAATATTACAACATGCCTTTAAGGGTGTGGTTTCAGGATATGCTGTCAGTGCCTCTACATGGAGGCTGCTCATTCCTTCCCTTGAAAATCACCAGTGAAATCCATCAGGTCAGAGCAGCAGGAGTCAACTTATTCCAGTCACAGCAATGTCTGTGTACCAGCGTTAAGTAAGGATTAAGCCACAACAAAGGATGGGTCTAATGTGCAATTAATCCATCGTTTTGGGGTGTCTGTGTGTTGGGGCATGAGGACAAAGGCTGAGTGCCTCCAACCATCCAACCATGGATTAATTCCACAGCAGACCCATCCTTTTGAGTGGCTTAATCCTCTTGTAACATGGCAATGACTGTGTTACTACTGTTTGTTGAATACGTGACAAGAGAAACAGTAAATTTTGCAACACATTTCTTATAAACAGCTCTGAAAGACGCTGCACAAATAGTGAAGAAAATTCGGACACTCCTATTACTAGTATCGGGTTACAAGTTCCGCAAAATCATCTCTGTTACTAGCTTTCAACTTGCTAATGTGTATTTCAATGACTAAAGTTTGTGAAAACTCACATTTATGTATGCTGCTCGAAAATGCTCATCTTCTACTCATGCTCTGCTGCATTGTGGGCTCAATAGTTTTGCACCTAAATAGCTTCCATGGAGGTACAACGTTACACTGGAAGTAGCAAAGCGCGTATCTAATTAACTGCGTATCTAATTAAATGCTACACTGGTCTTATTTTAAACATAGACTTACAAGATTATTAACATATAAAACATTTTTAAGCGTTGGTAACATCCCGAATAACAACATTTTTAACATTTATGTAGCAAAGATCCATCACCTGTGGATTTACACAGCTTCTGAATTTTGAGAACACATGGTGGTTGTACACCGTTACTTCTGCAATTTGTCTTCACCCCAATCTAATTTTTCAGGGCTCCTGTAATAATTGAAGTTTACGGTATGGCTCCACAAATGGAGAAGGTGACATTAAAGCCCTCCATGTTCATTTTTGAGATCGTTGTGACGGACCGCTGTGATGGTGGGTGGGGAAGTCAAATATATTTGCATACTGCCTTTTTTTTTTTTTTTTTTTAATATACTTACTATTTATGCCCCCTTCTCACTGCTCCAGGAGCCTCTCTTCAGGGATCCAAAGGTCGTGCGCGCTCCCGTAGTCCCGCCCTGGGTACCTCCATTCTGGGTACCAGCTGCCTGCCCCCATCCTGCCTCGGTTTACCCCCCGGGCGGGGAGGAGAGGGTCTCCCCTTACCCTCTCTCACACCTCAAGTATGCGTCGGGAGGTCAGCTGGCCCAATCTCAAGAGCCCGGTTTTGGGTTTTCTTGGGACGACCAGGTCCCGTCTACCGGAACCTGGGACAGGGTATTTCCGTTTTTCTAGTCCCAACCCTCGAGGCGCCCGCACGCTAGGAAAGCCTAGGGGCTAAGCACGTCATGACGCGCTTGTTGCCCGGCTTCGGCAGGCGCCCCACACCTTTATTATGCAGCTGCCTTCACTGCACCTCCACCTGTGGTCACCCAGGTGGCGGTATAGCAGACTTGCATCCCACCCCACCGGAGGAGGAGGAGGCGTGCTGTCAATCCTCCTCGGCCAACCCTCCAGCTGCCGAGTCCGCTCCCGAACCTGGTTTCTGGCACCGCCGAGCGGTAACCTCCTACGCGCAGCGGGCCGGGCCGCTGTATACTGCTTTTGACAGACATCTGGACAGTTGAAGTAGTACATCAAAAACCATGATCTACTTAGGAACTAGACCACGGCTTTATATGACAAAGAACCTTAGTGCATAAGCACTGAGGCAAGGGTTACCCAAAGGGCATTGGCCGGAAGCCAAGTTTCAAAGAAATACAAAACATACATACCCTCATAATGCAAAGCATCATGGGCTGTATTACGAAATCACCACAAATGTTATGCTGGTTCAACATTGAGCAGGAAAGCATGGTGCCGATGGTTTTAGAAGTATCACCTGGTATCTTTTAGCCAACAGTACTCTTGTATTCTGGTGTTCTGATTTATGCCATGTTACAACCTAATTTAAGACTCAACTGGATGAATATCTGTTGGGTCCCTAGATTACGTTACCCACACTAGGAGTGGGAGACAGTCGCGATGGGCCTAGTGCCTTCTTCTGTCTTTTAATACCGAGAGTAATACAGAGTAACCTCACAGATCAACTGCCTAGTTGCAGAGTCAAGCCCAGTTCTCCCAGACAGACAGGGATTCCTGATTTTTTTTTTTTTAACGGGAAATGGAGCAATCAACAGGGAAACTGTTACCACAGGCTTGTGTTACTTATACAGGAAAACGGAGCAATTCTGGATCCACAGGAAATACGGTAGAGTCCACTTAATAGGGACAATGATAATAAGGATGTTCAAAGGGACATTTCCCTTGGAACAGTTTCACTCACTATCAGCATAGCATTAACAAGTGGTTAATGGGTACTATAATTTGTTTAATAGGGACAATTCACACCAGATTTGGAATGCCTGTAGAGACTATTTAGAGGGTAAACGATTCAAAATGGGTCACCTGCTGAAACTATGGGCCGGACTGTCAAAGCCCTTCACTGTCGGCGCACGTGCGGAAAACCTCTGTGGACCCGCAGGTTATTTCTGCATGCTCTGTATTTTTCAGTGCAGAGCCATTTTATGACCAGCACCATGATTTACGGCATCTTGCGCTGTTTTGGGGCATAGCTGCGCCAAAACCTTTTTCCACACCGATGGTTGCAGCATGGGACTTCACCTCTGGGAGGTCTGAAAAATCCTGCCACGTGGCTTTTACTTCTTCACCATACAACACAGAAACACAGAATCTGACATCAGACGAGGAACACCTGGCCATCCAGTCTGCCCATTATTTATTTATTCGCTTTTGTTAACCAGGTAAGCACACTAGGCAGCCAAGTGCCTATTTTCAGGTGCGAACCGGGAGGTTACACGGTACAAACAAGCACATCAGGCAGAGTAAAAGGTAACATACAAGAACTTCAGGTATAACAAAATCATTTGGCAGAGTAACAGCATTATACAAGCAAAGGCAACAAATGAACAAATATAGGGCTGCATTATCTCACAGGGGTAAGGATAGAGGGTTACGGGAAGACAAATATAGAAAAAGGAATAGACTGGGTAATCCCACAGACAGTAGGGCAGGAATGGGCCCAGAGCAAATTGATAACATTTGATGCAACTAGCAGTTACAGAAACATCACTGGAGGAAGTGCATGCAATAAACAGAAGCCACGCCCCAAGAGTCGAACTGGGAGGACTGGCACAGAGACAGCGGAGGCCAATTTTGGGAAGCCCATAGGGAGGCTTTGAGCAGGGATGGGAGGGGAGGCGGCCTGCAGTGACTGCGGAGGAGTTCCAAACTCTGAGCACATATGCGGCGAGCCCAATCGCCAGCGAGGGAGTGAGTTTTGGTACCAGGAGGTCCTGTGAGTCACTAGATCTTAAGTGACAGTAAGGGGTTCCAAGTTTGAGGGGTAGGGTGAGTGCCTCCACAGCATTCCTCGTCTACCCTTTCTTCCCCATCACTATGGTCCCCTTATAACTACCCCATACATTTCTGAATATCTTCACCGTCTGTGCCCCCACCACCTCTGCAGGGAGGCTGTTCCAAGCATCCACCACCCTTTCTGTGAAAAAAACACTTCCTCACATTACCCCTGATTCAACCTCCCTCCAGCCTCATATCATGACCCCTTGTTCTTGAGCATTTTCCTTTCTGAAAGAAACCACTCAAACAAAATGATCTCTCTTGCTCTCCCTTCCTCTCGCTGATCATTGGAAAGTTAGAGAAGCTTCAACCAATTATTTTCAAAGTACTGTGCTAAAATTAATTAACATACATTTTTCCATTATTTTAATGCATTGATAAGAAAAACATGAAGAAACAATAAAGAATTACAACCTTGACTAAACTCTAACTAGCCTACCAATCAGCTTCAGTTAATAGAGACAGCTGCTTAATGGGGACAAATTAATGTGAACCCAGCCGTCCCTAGTAACAGGATTCTACTGTAATGTAATTTACCTGAAATATAGGACAAGCACCCTCTAAGGGAGACAGCATGGTGTAAAGGTTAGGCATAGATTTGGGAACTGGGACACTCACGTTAAAATCCCACCAGAGCCTCAGACTTTTTGACCTTGAGGAAGTCATTTAAGCTTTCATTGCTTCAGTCCTTATAAAACTGGGTAAAAAGCAGGACTGCACTGAAAACGAGATGTTGCATCTCAGCTGTGGTATCCTGGGTAAATTAAACTGTGAAAGTGTCTCAGAGTAAAAACATTTTCTGAAGGAGAAATGAATCACAATGTTAATGATTCTCGTTATTTTGTGCTTCATGAGCCTCCTGTTAAGTGACACAAATGCCAGTTTCAGTAGCAAAATTCTGAGGCAAAATCCAGACCAGCCCTGAAAATCCAGGGAGGCAGTTGTGAGGTATACAGGCAAGACGATGTCAGCGTGTGGCCTGGTACGCACCACAGACACTGAAGGCTGACCCAGGACTGACTTTGGTGTTGCCTGCCTACTCCTGACAGGAGGAGGGGTACAGTCATGGCCACCCCTATCAGTGTCAGTGGCTCAGTAGGTAGCACACTCGCCTCTGAGGCCGGGAGATCAGAGGGCCATGGGTTCAGTTCCCACATCTGGCACTTGGGTTAATATCCCAGTACTGACACTGTAGTGCAGCATGAGAGGGGTGCTGCACTTCTGAGGTGCCATCTTTCGGATGAGACATTAAAACCGAGGTCCCATCTGCCAGGATTGGTGGTAGTTCAGGTGGATGTTAAAGATCCCATGGCACTTATCGAAAAGAGTAGGGGAATTTCCCCGGTGTCCTGGCCAAATTTCCCTCATTCACTAAAATACCACCAACGCTTAATCTGGTTCAAGGTCAGTTGGCATTCATCTGTATCCCCCTCCCCCGGGTCGTGCCTGAAAATAGGCAGGATTTGTCTAGTGCACTTACCCGGTCAACAAAAACTAAATAGAATAAATAGAATAGTCTGAGGGAACAAGGTGTAACCAAAAAGGAAACACTAAAGGGTGTGGGTAGAAGATGTCCACCTGATGTGGGAGCCCTGCAAGGATACCCCAGGGGCTCCTCCTCACCTGATCAGTATGTTCAGTTCTTCGCTTCTTCTGCTGTAGGTCGATCTTCTCCTGATCCAGCTGTTGCTGCAGCTTCTGATTCATCTCCAGCAGGACTCTCGCTTGCTCTCATCCTGCAGAGACTGAGAGAAGAGCGACACCACAGAACCATAAGCCCAGATGGTCAGGAAAGCATCCAAATAAATAAAGTGAAGACTTGGGAGACATGGAGTAGAATCGTAGTCTGTGGATTTTTTTTCTCCAGATTTACTAATGCTTCACTGGTCCACAGGAGGACTTTTCTTTTAATTAGGAACTCTATGTGCCTCTGCTCCTATCCCCTACCCCCACTCCAAGATGCTGGACCCAGTCAATCACTGCAACCCCTTTTTAAGTCTAGAACACCCACAGTAGATTCTCAAGGGTCCCCCACCAATGTTTAGGAGCTCCAGACTAGAGGCAATACGAACATACAAAATGCCAGCAGAAACAGGCCTCACGGTCTATCGAGTCTGCTCGTTCGTACAACTAGCCCCTCAAATACCTTAGCTCTGTGCATGAAGGGATTAAAAGATACAAAGAAAACCTGACCCTAAGGCCCAGTGTCCTCATTTGAAAGGATTGTGGATTTGGTGCCCAGCCTGTGCGTGTTTGCCCGCCCTTGGTGCCCGAGCTACTGGGTATAAGGCAGAGCCCTCCCTGGAAGGAAGAGACATCAAAAAACCTAATCTCAGGTCTGGGAGATTTGTAGAATACTTTTTAGCTATACAATGGATTACAGCAGATAGGGCTACTGATTTTCCATTTTCAAAAATGGGCAGTTCTGTTTTACAGTATTAAAATCTGTTTTCTTCAGTTTTTTCCCTAATTTGAGTGCAAATCAGCATTTTTCACACTACAAATGTGGGGGTTTACACAAATTTAACACCAAGTGTCATTGTAAATGTCATGTAAACAGTTTTTTAATATGAGAAATTGATTCTTAAGTGGCCTTTAAAAAAAATAGTTACGTAAGAACTTACCGTAACAGTAGAGCTTCGAGAGAGGTTCCTACAGTAGGTCTTCACAGAGCAGGATTGCGCACCCTGGCGTCAGGACAGCACAGCAAACTTCTTGCTAGTAATCTATAGTGGGGGACTGCCCCCCGGCATCATATGACGGATGTCAGCGTGCCTGTATAAAGGGGTGGTCCCCATGCCCCACTCCAGTTCTCCTCGGAAGACGAAACAGGAGAAAGGAGTAACAACTCCTGAAGCCCTGAGCTGCTAATAACAAAGCCCTGGGAAGGAAAGAAGAAAGATACAGGAGCTGGGGAAGGTGGGAGGAATCTAGATCTACTGCAGGGAACCTTCTCAAGATCTACTGTTACGGTACATTCCCACGTAACCTCTATATCTTACTTCAAGAAGGTTCCTGCAGTAGGTCTTCACAGAGTAGGACTGAATACCAAGCAGTCAAAGAAAAAAGGAAGTCAGAGACTAAGTTCCGGGAGGAGGAAGCATCTGCCAACTAGAGGTCTACTTAGGACAGGAGGCCTTGTAGGACTGCGAGGCCGAAACTGGCTCTGCGCTTCGAGGTGCTGTCCAGATTGTAATGCTTGGTGAAGGTATGGACAAAAGACCAAGTGGCCACTACACATATATCCGCAGTGGATACATTCCACAGGAAGGCCATGCCCCGAGTCAAGTGGCCTTTCACGTCCTCTGGAAGGGGCTTCTTGTACTTGTTGTAGATGTACGAGATGCAGTTAGCCAACCATTTTGAAAAACCCTGTTTGGAAATGGCCTTGCCTTCACATTTGGGTGCAAGGCGACAAACAACTGGTTAGCCTTATGGTCTTCTTTGGTCCTAGAGATATAATATCTCAGAATCCTATGCACGTCCAAGGTGTGCAAGAGGTATTCCTCCCTGTTCGAATATTCTGGGTAATATACCGGCAGTTCAACATTCTTATTCAAAGTAAATTCTGAAACTACCTTCGGAAGGAAAGAAGGGTTAGTCTGCAGAGCCACCCGGTCTCTGTGGAAAATCAAATAAGGCTCCTTACAAACTAGGGCCTGAGACTCTGAAACTCTTCCAGGAGAGGTAATGTAGACAAAAGAGCATTTTCCAAGATAAGTAACGATGTCGCAACTTGCTGCTGGCTCAAACGGGGCAAAGTAAGTTTTCAAAATAAAATTCAAATCCTAGGGGAGACTGGATCGAGGCTTAGGTGAAGGATCCTTAAGAAATGTTTTGAGACCTCGAATTGAGCGATGGTTTTGCCCCACTGGAAGGTGGTAGGCAGAAACCGCAGACAGTTGGGCCTTCAATGAGGAATAGCTGAGGCCCGAATCAGACAGGTGCACAAGGTACTCGAGAACCTGGGGTGCCGAGCAAGAAAAAGGGTCCAGACCTTTGGCTGCGGCCCAAATAGAAAATCTCTTCCATTTCACAGCATACGTGGATCTCGTGGAGGGCTTTCTGACCTCCACTAAGACCTGAGCGACTCAGGAAGATATGCCGAAGTGTGAGACGGCTATATCCAAAGGTTCCACGCATGCAGGTGGAGAGACTTGAGGCTTGGATGCACTAGGTTGCCCTGCTCCCAAGACAGAAGGTCGTGGGAGCGAGGAACGGGTACCAGGGGTTCCACCCATCATCAGCTGATGCAGAGGAAACCAAATCGCCGAGGCCACAGAGGGCAATGAGAATCATGTGGGCCCCTCTGCCTGGAGCTTAGCAGAACCTTCTGTAGAATAGAAAAGGGAGGGAAAGCATACAGAAATCTCCCTGTCCAAGATAGAGACAGCACGTTTCGCCAGAAAACACCACGCCTGGGAACTAGCGAGCAAAAGCTAGTTTTGCATTGGATGGGGAGGCAAATAGATTTATTTCTGGCTGACTCCACTGAAGGAAGAGATCTTCCACTACTTCCTGCTTTAGCTCCCACTCGACAGCCTGAACGACAGTGTGGTTGAGACTGTCCACAAGGACACTGTGGATTCCTGGGACATGGACTGCTGTCAACATCAGGCTGTGCTGGACTGCCCAGTACCACACCTGCATCACCTCCCTGCAAAGGGGATATGACCGGGTGCCTCCCTGTTTGTTGATATAACAGACCATGGCAGTGTTGTCTGTCTGGATCATAAGTGTTCCTGGGAGGAAGAGGGATTGGAAGGCTTGGAGAGCGTAGAGCACTGCTCTCATCTCCAGAATGTTGATATGCAGATGCTCCTCTAGGGGAGACCAAGTTCCTCGTGTCCGGTGGTCTCCCAGGTGGGCCCAACCATGGTCCGAGGCGTCCGTTGTAAGGGTCATGAAGAGGGGTGGGGGATGGAAAGGGACTCCCAGAGAAAGGCTGGATAGATCCTGCCACCAGAGGAGATCCCTCTTCAAGCTGTTGGAGACTGAGACCATGTGATCCATGTCATCCATGCATTGATCCCACTGGACCCAGAGGGACCATTGGGTCACCTTCATATGCAGTCTGGCCACGGGACTGTAAATATGGCAGCTGCTATATGACCCAACAGGTGGAGAATATTGAGCACTGTGGTCCAACGGGATGAGGACACTAATGCAGCTTGTTTAATCAGGGTTTCCGCCTCTGTCCATAGGTAAAAGGCCCTGCCCTGGACCGTGTTGGCACCACTCCAATGAACTGAAGATGCTGGGAGGGTGAGAGCTGAGACTTGGGATAGTTTACAGTGATGCCAAGTCTGGAAAAAAGGTTCTGGGTGGTGGAAAAAGAATCCAGATGACTGTCCTGAGACAAAGCTGACAACAGCCAGTCATCCAGGTAAGGGAACACATAAATCCCCTTGAGGCGCAGGGCAGTGCCCACCACTGCTAGGCACTTAGTAAAGACCAGAGGTGCCGAAGAGAGGCCAAAAGGAAGGTCTTGAACTGATAATGGTTCTCCTGAAAGGAGAATCTCAGGAAACTGCGGTGAGCTGGGAGGATAGGAATGTGCAGGTAAGCAACCTGCATGTCCAGTGAGCACAGTCAATGATCTTGTTGAAGCAGGGGAAGGAGTCCCTGGAGAGTCAGCATGCGAAATCTCTTGCACTCTACTAAGAGGTTGAGCAGACTGAGATCTAGAATGGGTCTCAGATCTTCCTTCTTTTTGGGTACTAGGAAGAAAAACAGGTTACTCACCTGTAACAGTAGTTCTAGGAGTTGTATATGTTCATCCATACTTCTTGGCATGTCCCTTTACCCTTTAAGGATCGCCGGAAAGTCTTCAAGCTGGCTCCTCCCATCCACCCGGGTGGTATAGTCCTCGGCTCCGCACCATGATGCCAGATCTTAGCCCGCTGGAAGCCAGGTTTGTACGTTGCAGCAGGGGAGGTCGGGTTGGTCCATGTGGATGAACAACATATACCACTCCTAGAATTACTGTTACAAGTGAGTAACCTGTTTTTCTAGGGACGTAGATATGTTGTTCATCCACACTTCTAGGCAGACTCCTAGCAGTTCTCCAGGAGGAGGGAGGCAAGGTGCACACCCCCTACTTTGGGAACAGAGACTGGAGAACTGAAGCCCCCAAACCAGCATCCTGGTGTGACTCAAGGTCGATGTGGCAATGGGTGATGAAGGTGTTTGCTGTCTTCCAGGTGGCAGCCAGACAGATTTCCTGGATAGGGATGTCCCTGGAACCAGCCACCGATGCAGAAGTATGGCAGGTAGAATGAGCTCTTATCCTTGTGGGAGGCTCCTTGCCCGCCATCCTATAGCAGAGATCAATGCAAGATGTAATCCATCTTGAGATTGTCCACTTTGCTGCAGGTCTGCCACAGGCGGCTTCAGCGTAGGTGACATACAGCTGGTGAACATCACCCCGAATTTCCACAGTCCTCTCCTTATAATAGGAGAGAGCTCATCTCAGATCCAGAGTATGGAGCCTGTACTCAGCATCCAAGGTGTAATTGGGGTAGAACACAGGCAGAGTCAACACCTGGTTAAGGTGAAACTCTGACACCACCTTCGGGAGGAGTTTCGGGTGGGGGCGCAGGACAACCTTGTCCCTGTGGAAGACCAGATAAGGGGAGTCCATCGAGAGCACCTGGAGCTCCCCTGTCCTTCTGGCAGATGTGACAGCCACCAGGAAGGCCGTCTTCCATGACAAGTGTGACATCTCACACTTGTGTATCAGTTCGAACGGCTTGCTGACGAGCTTTGCCAAGACCAGCAGTAAATCCCGTGGAGGTTCACGCACTGGAGGAGATAAGTGATCAAGGCCTTTGAAAAAGCACCAGACCACCTTCTCCTGTGTCACCATCTGCTGACTGGCCCACGCCCGGTAAGCAGAGATGGATGCCAGGCGCACCTTAAGGGTCGAAGACCAAAGACCTCCTTTGGACAGAGACCAAAGGTAGTCTAAAATGCTAGCCACAGTACAGGACAGAGGGTCCAGGCCCTGTTTGACACCAAATGGAAAATCTTTTCCATTTGAAGGCATAGCACTTTCTGGTTGACTCCTTCCTGGATGCTTCCACTACTGTGAGTACATCTACAAATTCGTTAGTAGGTTAATTGATGAAGGAAGGAAGGTAGATGTGGTTATGTTCGACTTTAGTAGAGCTTTTGATACTGCTCCACATTATAAAATTATTGAAAAGCTTATTGGGATGGGGATAGATTCAGACATAGTAAGATGGGTAGAGCAGTGGCTGTCAAACAGAATTCAGAGAGTGAGACTGCATGGTCACATGTCCGATCCACTAAAGGTAGGGAGTGGTGCACCCCAGGGTTCAGTACTTGGGCTGTTGCTGTTCAGCATTTTTATTGGTGATTTAAAGATATCCAGTAAAAATAAACTGATAAAATTTGCTGATGATGTTAAGGTGGATGGGGTAGTGGATTATTTCAAGATACATTGATTTTGGGCAGAACTTGATTGGCATAATGGAATGGGCAATTAAAAATGGATGACGCTCAATAAGGAGAAATGCGTGATAATGCATTTTGAAAGTACGATATTCTGCAGAATTATAATATTCAAGGTTTGAAATTAAAGGTGTCAGAGTGTGAAAAGATCTAGGAGTCTATGTACAAAATGATTTGAAAAGTGGTGCCCAAAGTAAAATAGTATCAAATAAAGCAATGCGGTTGGTTAACTGTATGAGACGAGGCTTCCAATCATGTAGTAGTGTGGTCTTGTCTCCCCTGTATAGGACAATGGTCAGAGCAATTTTGGATTATTGTTCAACAGTTTTTTGCCCATTTCTTAGTAAAGATGTCAGGGTAATGAAGAGATCCCAAAGAACTCTCACAAAAATGACTGCAGGTGACCAGGTGGATTCTATGAGCAGAGATTGGAGAAATTGGGGTTGTGGTCATTGGTAAACAGAAGAGTGAGGGGAGATCTATTACTATTATATAAAATCTAAAAATAAGATCTTAAATTAGAAATGGGTTTGGAAAGGGTGGTGAAGCCATATCATCTAAGGGCTCATAATAAGCAATTGAGGGAAGAAACAGTGAAAACTGAATTGAGAAGAAATGGGTTTAAATGTAGAGCAGTTAGATTGTGGAATAGTTTACCACAGGAAGTGGTGGATGCTGATAGCCTGGTAAATTTTAAGAAAAGACTGGATAACTTTCTTATGGAAGTTGGTGACTTAGGTCATCACCACTGAATTGTGAGGGAAGTCACAGTGCCTGCACTATGGGCTTTGCCTTTTTGACTTCCTTAAACCTCCAGTATGAAATCTTCAGAGAGACCCAAAGCCTGGAACTCTAGCTGCTCAGGTACCAGGCTGTCAGGTGCAGGGATTGAAGGTCCGGATGGAGGACCTTCCCCTGATTGACACAGATCAGGTCCGGACATGCTGGAAGACATCTCGGGAACTTGTTGCTGAGGCTGAGGAGATCTGGATACCAGAACTGGCTTAGCCAGTCTGGGGCTACCAGGATCACCTGCGCCTTGTCCCTCCTCACCTTGAGGAGCACCCTGTGAATCAAGGCAAATGGAGGGAAGGCGAGAAGAGCCTGGGGTCCACGGCCTCGAGAAGGCATCCCCTGCAGCATCCCTGCTGAGGGGTGGGCATGAAACAGCCTCAGCTTGGTGTTTTCCCTGGAGGCATAAAGGTCCACCATCGGTTTGCCCCAGTGGGAGAACAGGCTGTAAGCTACCTCTGGATGGAGAGACCACTTGTTGGATGTCTCGCCTATGCGGCTGAGGGCATCCACCAGTTGATTTGAGCTCCTGCCACATGGATGGCTAGGAGATCTGCCTCCAGTTGGCTCACGAGTGTCCAGATGCAGAGCGCTTCCCTGCACAGCAGCCGGGAGTATGTGCCACCCTGCTTGCTGAGGTAATACATGGTCGTGGTATTGTCGAACCACTTGACTTCGAAGCTGCTGAGTGAATGCTGCCAGTGCCAGTCTGACTGCTCCACTCTGAGCTCCAACAGGTTGATGTGGTAACGGGACTCCTTGGGGGTCCAGAACCCATGGGCCCTGTTGTACCCCATGTGGGCTCCCCAGCCCATGAGAGAGGCATCGGTCGTGAGGACAACCATCGGCTCAGGTGGACAAACAGGATCCCTTCCTGCAACCGGTCTAGGACGGTCTACAACTGGAGAGCGTCCCACATCTTCTGGGTCACAGTGATCAGATGGTCGAAATGACCACGGTGGTGCAGGCCGCCATGTAACCCAGAAGGCACAGAAAGTACCGGGCAGGGTGCAATTGCCCAACCAGAAATGATTGAGCAAAGGAAGAGAGAATCCCCGCCCTGTCCGCTGGGAGCTGAGCTCTGGCTTGGCAAGAGTCGAGCCTCAACCAGATGAAGTACATCACCTGAGAAGACACGAGCTCCGACTTGGTCTGCTGATCAGGAGGCCAAGCTGAGAGCAGGTCTGGAGGCCAGGTCCCTGGACCTTCCACCTCTTGCTGGTGGAACTCTTACAGAGGCAGTCATCGAGGTAAGGGTATGCCCTAACCCCTCGATGCCTGAGGTGGGCTGCCACTGCTGAATGCATTTGGTGAAGACCCATGGGGCCGAAGACAGGACGAATGGCATGGCTTGAAACTCATAAAGAGTTCCCTCTGCTCTGAAGTGGAGGAACCACTGGTGAGATGGACGGATTGGGACATGAAAGAACGTGTCCTGAAGATCCAGTGAGCAGAACTACATGTTTTGCTCCAGGGATGGTATGATCTGGGCAGAGTTACCATCCGAAAGGTGCGCAGCTCGAGATACTGATTCAGATCGTGCAGATCTAGAATGGGGCGCCAGACCAGGCCCAGGGAGTACCTGGAAATGAACCCTGGGTTGACTGGAGGATCTGCCACTGACCACTGCCCCTTGAGAAGGAGCTGGGCTATGTCATCTCTCAGAGCCGACTGAGTGTTGGCTGATACTCTCTCCTCCCGTGGGGCCCAGGCCGCTTGGTGGGTACTGCTTGAATTCTAGAGGAAGACCCTGGCCCACTTCTAAGACCAACCTGTCTGTGGTAACAGCAGACCAGGCGAAAGGAAGGAGTCTTAATTTCCATGGGAGGACCCAAAGTCGGCATGATGGGAATAGGGTGGCCACCCCTATCCCGTCACTGGACAAGTTTGGGGGAAGAGGGTCCAGGACCTGAACATCGACCTCCTCTGCGGGCCTGGGGAGCTCCGGGCTTGGGCTGGGGGCACCAAACCTGTGCCTGCTGATGCTGTGCTCCCTGAAAGGAGGACTGCTGGGCCGCAGGAGCAGAGTGCCGAAAAGGATTCTCCTTTTTCTGCAGCTGCTTCTTAGGGCCAGAAGCACTTTGAGCAGAAGTAGCAGAGTCCAAGGTGGCACTGGACTGTTCGATTCACCGAAGATAACCATCCGCACCTGGACCGAAGAGATCTGTGCCCAGGAAAGGAACATCAGCAAGTTTGTGCTGGGTATCTGCCATGAAGGTGGAAAGCCCCAGCCAAGCCTTGCGGCGTGAGGCAACCGTGGCTGCCACCGAACGGGCGCATGAGTCCCTAATGTCCAGAGCCGTCTGAAGCTGTTGTTTGGCAATGGCATGACCTTGGTCTCAGACCTGACTGACCATAGATTAAAGGTCCGCGGGGGGATGTAGGAGAACTTTGTCCAAGGACCCTAGAAGGACAAGGGAGAAGTGCGCCATGATGACAGCTGATCTTGTCTGATGGAGGCCTAAAGAGGAGGCCACATAGACTTTCCTGGCAGAACGGTCCAGTTTCTTGGACTCCTTGTCTGGGGGTCTATCGGTGTCAGCAGAAAGTACAGTTACGTAAGAACTTACCGTAACAGTAGATCTTCGAGAGAGGGTTCTTGTCGTAGGTATTCACATATAGGACTAAGCCACTAGGTGCCAGGACCCCACAGAAAAATTTCTAGCTAGCAGTCTTTGGTGGGGGACCGCCCCATGTTAGGTGACTGGCGTCATACGACGTTGGTATAAAGGGGCCCACGCCCGCCTTCCATTTCTTTTCTCCACCGTCAGCTTCAGAAAGTTCCTCGTGGTAGAACAGCCGATCATCAGTCATTCATCGATCTCGAGGTGGTCACAAGGCTCTCAACAGAGGGATGTTCTGTGAACTCCGAGAGGGATCCCATGGGCACCGCATACTTGCGGCCCTTGCGCGCCATCCGGGCAAATGGCGCTGGGCAGGAGACAGGATGCTGCCAAAGCTTCAAGGCTGTGCCAACAATGGCTTCGGCCAAAGGAAAGGCTTCCGTTGGGGTATCCCCTCTCTTGAGAATGTCAGTGAGAGGGTACACCGCTCATTTCTGGATTGGTTCCAGGACATCCCCGTGATTCGAGATAAGGCGGAGAACTTTGAAAGGACGTATGGCCTTCCTCTGTCGACAGATCACCGGCCGATCTGGCCATCCCTGCAGTGAGAGTGAAGGCCGTGTCATCTGAATCTGAGGTATCCGATACAACGGTCGGGCCGCCAAGGTCCCTCAACATGCCTGGGGTGATCAGGGCGTGAAGGTGACTGAGATCCTGTAGGAAGACCCGAAGCTGACTGAGCTCCCACCAGAATTGGGAGACCGATATCGCCAAACCAGAGTGGGTTTAACCGGCTCCGCAGCAGGGGAACCGATTTCACCACTTCCAGAGGAGCCAGCTTCGCCTAGGAGGTGAAAACCACAATGGCCGGAGAGACCGTGGTTGGCTTCTGCCCAGACAGGATCAGCTGCTGTCACTATCAGATCCCTCATAAGGCCAGTGGAGCTTCCGCCGAAGTTTTCCCTCTCTCATCCGAGAGGATAAGATGACCGATGGCGCCACCTCTTTGGAGCGCTTGTGCGCCTTCCTCGGCTTATTGGTCGAGGGGTCTGAGATCTTGACCTGGATCAGACTGGCCAAGTCAGTCAGTCAGGAGACACTGGTGGGACTGGTTCTCGACGGATCCCCAGCTGGTTGGGTCTCCTCATTGGAAAAAGACAGGACCGAGTCCTATTGAGAGAGTCATCGACTGGAATGGGCGACAACGGATCGATGGAATCGAGAATGATCTGAACCTCGTCGATTGAGACCTTGGTCAGGCCAGGACGGCAAGCCCAAGAAGGCAATTTCGACCAAAGTTGATACTGCTGGCTCCTGGGACCAAATTGCTCACGATCCCAACAGCGCCTTCACTGAGACGAAGATGGATTCGGATCCTTATCCTCTTACGGAACCAAGAGGAGTGGGAGCCCACAGGTCCCTCACTGCAGTGGGGAGAGAGGCACAACCTCAGAAGGAACCCGAAAAGGTAGAGCCCAGTTGAGAGGAACGAAATGACCAAGAGGAAGACTCTGTGGCCAGCGCTGTTCTTCTTGAAGGCCTGCATTCGCCCAACTGTTCGGCGGATCCTGCAGCCGTGAGACTGCCCACCGGCCCTTTAAATTTCACTGGAGGATTCAGTTTTTCAGGCCTGCCCAATTTGAGGCATGCGAGATGATAGTCGAGGACGTTTGGGTGAAATCGAGACACATCTCTGACTGACACCCAGACAATAAATGCACGCAGTATGCGGATCAGTGCGCAACATTTTTTTGGCTGTATCGGCACTGGCGAGATCTGGGGGAAGATTTATCTTCCATGATGGAATGATGAGAATCACCATTGCTAACTCGAACGAGTCAAAGTTTCGGAATAACCGATAGTTTTGAAGCCAAGGCTTACAAAAAGCAAGAGCAAAGAGGAGGCAACCTGAATCTTCCAGCGGAAAGGAAGATCTGGTGTCATGGGGCGGAGCCAAGGGCTATACCACCTAGGGTGGGTGGAGGAACCAGCTTGAAGACCTTCCCGCATCCTTAAAGGGGAAAGGGACGTCCATGCCAAGAAGTGTGGATGAACAACATATCCATGTCCCTAGAAGTGGGAGTCAGATCCCCTTCCTATCTGCCCTGTCGGAACCGGCTCTATGGCAGACTTGGTCAATAGAGCTTGAATTTCCTGTTGGATAAGGCCTAGATAGCCTGACGGGTAGTGGGACCTTCCTGGCAGATTGCCCATGGGTCTCTCTCTAGGAACTTGATGGAGTGTCCTCTTGCAACGAGCTGGAGGACCCAAGCATCTGTGGTTACTGCCTTCCATCCTTCCAGGTGGAAGGCGAACCTTCCCCCCACTTGCTCCTCCAGAAACACATGAGGAGGTGGAGAGGACCCCGCTGAGTCAGAAGGCGGAGGGGAGAGCCGCTTTGCCGTCGCCGGCCTTTTGGGACTTCGCCTGAGGAGTCTGGGTATTGGAACAGGTGGCACGACACTTGCCCTGTCATCTGCCCTGGTTCTGCCTATTCCACCTCTTCTGGGGGTGATGAAAATTCTGCTTGGGTTTCCTGACCCGAGCGGTTCATAGAGTGGATGTCTTTTAGAGATCTCCTGCTCTCCTGTAGCTCAGTTATGTCTTTGGCGTCGCCCCCAAAAAGGACGGAGCCCCTGATGGGGGCATAAAGCAAGGTGCTCTAGACGTCTTACGCCAGTCCTGCAAGACGGAGCCAGGCCAGGTGCCTCAGACAAACTCCGGTAGCAGTGCAACGAGTCACAGAATCAACAGAGACATAAGTGGCTCATAACGCATGGCAGCAGGAAGTCTTGTTAAGTCTTACTTTGTGTCTAGTAGACAGTTCCTGAAGTCTTCGTCCCGGATGGCTCTAGAGTTCTTTTCTAAGTCGGATAGAGCAGACTTCTGAAAGGACACCATGTGGGCCACATAATTTAAAGAATGAATGGCGCAGGTCAAAGAGGCATAGACCTTGCGGCCATATTGGTCCATTTTTTGGACTCCTTGTCTGGTGGGGAGGAACTCAGATGTTTAGGCTGGGCTGATCTACTGTGGGCTGCTGTAATAACAAGAGTCAGCTTCAGGCTGAGTAGTCAAATGGCAAGCCCCTTCTGGGGGATGGTAGGTCCTGTCAGCTTTTTTAGAAACTGCAGGGATAGATGATTGCTGTTGCCATATGGTACAGGTTAAGTCCTTATGCAGTCCTGTCCATGGGGGAAGGGATCTGCATTGGTGAGGTCCAGATGTTCTGCCAGCCTCTTTCTCTTGGGGTCCATCTCCTGGGACGCCCAACCACAGGCCTGCTGAATGGACCAGAGGAGTTCCGTAAAGGACGGATCCTCTGGCGGAGACTTTAGAGACTTCTTGGGCTGAGGCTCTATAGGGGAATGAGGCTCTGACTGGCCCGAGTCGGAGTCAGGGTCCGAATCAGAGGACTCCGGTCTGCTGGGCAAGGGAGTAACATCTGGTACCTCCTCCGTGACCATGGCACCTAAGGAAACCCTGGTTGGACACCTGTCCAAATCCCTATCCAGCGTCCGGTCCATAGGGGATGGACTCCTTGTCCTGCGGGTTGGGGTGGCCCCCACAACTGGTTAGGGTTGGCCCAACTCTTGCAAGAGTTGGGACTTGGCATTCTTACACCAATCTGGAATGGTCTCTTGGGGTTCCAGCGGGGGTGGTGGAGGAGGAGGCTGGTAGTCCGGGTACCCCGTGGTGTAAGGGGGCAGCCAGGTGTCTGGTACCAATACAAGTATGGGTTATACCCATGGTACAAAGAACCTTGGCCTGGCATCAGGTACCCTGGCGTCAGAGCTTGCAGCGGGTAACCCGGCGACGGCCCCTACTGATGTCGGGTAGTAGGGGAACAGAGGTGGTGGGTAGCCTGGATAATTGTCCGTGAGGCCCAACGGAGAAGGGACAGAAGGCCCAGGTATAGGTGGTGCAGAGGGACTGCTGGGGGTAGTATGGTCCATCGGCAGGCCTGGGTCGGGTGGGACCCTGAAGGGCCAGAAGGGTGCTCCAGCATCAGAATGAAAGGTCTCTAGGCTCCCAGAGATTCTCAGATACCCTAATGTGGTCTGGTTTATCCTTGCTGGGGTCCTCCCTTGTGTCAGGGAGAAGGCACCTCTTAAACTGGCGTAGTTGCTCGGAGGAAACAGCATGTACAGCGCACTGGGCGGTCAGGTGGTGCTGGAGGAACTTGCAGGAGGCTGTCATCCAGCACTACCAGAGCAGGCAATTTCCCATTTTTCTCCCTTCCTCTGCTCCCTTTCATGTCATGGGTGCACCCTCCAGCTCCTTGGAAGGATGCACAGCAGTGCGAGTCACCCACGCCACTAAGTGCGCCCGGTGGCTTACCACCAAGAGCAGCTTGAGGTGCCGTGCAGGCCATACCCCTTCTGGGGAGGGAAGCATCTGCAAGGAGGCTCCTCTCCCTCCCACTGGTCTCTGTTCCAGTTGTCCTGGGTGTGAATCATGTTTCGGACTCGCCAGTGTGCCGAGCGGGCACCTAAATGCTCGGTATTTTTTTTACTGGTCTCTGTACGTTTGTCTGCTACAGGTGACTAGACAAAGGCACCTTTAGCCTTTGGGTGGCCTGCCTCTGTTATGTTATTTATCCCGATCCAACTGACTATTATAGTGCCGCGCCCGTATACAGACCTTCATTATGTTGTAGATTTGTTTCTCCAGTGTCCGGATCTGTGCCACGTGCTGTCGCACTGCCTCCTGCAGGTGAAGGATGCTGTTGCGCTGCTCCTCGGGGTTGCTAGAGATCTCTAGCTGGAAACGGACTCGCTGCTTCTTCTCGCTGTGTTCCTGAATTAGAAAAAAAAAAAGAAAACAAACTAAAATAGTAACAATTCAACTACAACTGAAGTGGCCTCTCTTACTTACGGTTACAGAACACCATTCGGTCTACCACAGCCACAGACACACAGATTACTACATATGCTTGAACCTACTTACTGTAATCATGTATATTCTCTCTGACTCCTGGCACTTAATCCTCCTCCTACTCCCCCACTTCCCCTCTGGTCCAGTTTGCTTCCAACCCCTCTATTTCCCTCACTCAGCACTAGTTCTAAGCACATGTATATCATCCACCCCCCCCGTGTCTCCCCACCTTTCGATGCTTCTTAGTTTTCTGCATTCTTCATCCCCTCTCTTCCCCCACACCTGCTCTCCTCTCCCCCTCCTGTTATACTTCTGTAACCTGTATTACTTTTTCTGCCTTTGACCATCCTCTATTGCTATAAAATCCCTCGACCTTGCACTCCGTGTCCTCTTCTACTGTTCCAATTAACTTTCTTGCACCTATCATTTTTCATAACTGTTGTACTCAACTAGCTTTACCTGTATAGGCACCTGTATCAGACTTGGAAACATTTAGCTATTCAGTATTGTACCTAGTTAACTTCCTTTTGTCTGCTTTTCTTGTATATGGTATCTCAGCTGTATTTGTATTGTACCACTGTAACTGTTCTGTATTTTGTATTGTACTTGTGTTCCCCCAGGGCCTCCTCGCAAATGAGTTGTCTCAATGGTGTTATCCTGGTAAAATAAACTTTGAATTGAAATACATATATATTATGTGTATATATATATATATCTACATATGTATATATATGCCCGAGTGCAGTCCAGACCGTCAGTATGTTCATTTCAGCCATTTGGCAGCGCAGCAATGTTGGTCACTGCCGTCGGTTCCGCCTGCTACTCAAAACAATAGCCAAGCAATAGTTTCTATTATTTGATACTGTTTTGGTATTGGTGCTGCAACACGTCCAGTGGAATTTGCCGGTCCCTGGTGCACAGTGCAAAATAACATGCCAGGGTGGGGTCTACAAGTTGCAGGCAGGCACAGAGTAGACAGTTATCTACAGCAAACATTGTCTGTGTTTTCCACCTTCATAACCCCATCTATCAAACAGCCACACGTGCTGGCACACTAGATATACAGAATGCAGGCCAGAAAGAAAAATCTCTTCCAGACATGGAGACATTAGAGACCATACAAAGAGGTGCTGTGTCTGTGTGACAGATGTAAGCTGCATAAAATTCACAGTCAGAAAAGACGCTTGAGCCATGATGCCAGATTCTGATGACAGAAGTTTTCTTTCGTTTTAAAATGCTGTGGTGTGTTTGAAAGGTGCTGGACTGCTAGCACTACAGCCTAAAGCCCAGTTTATCCACATAATGGGTACAGCATGGCCGCTTCAGCGCAACCTTCCCCACGCACAGACACGCTTGCTGTCAATGTACTCAGCCCTGCCATGGCATGACCACTGTTTGTGAGTAGGATGAAAGTTCAGACTTGTTCATTCACCCTTGACTTCTCCTCTGTGAGACGGCCAAAGGGGGTACCAATTAGTGCCAACTGTGACTATACCTTGTTTTTAACGGAACTGAGACACACTGCAACTCATTTCAGATAGGCTGCTCACCAAACAGTAATTAATGTTGGTCACTACCGATGTGTCTGGATTTGAACAAGTGCGCACGCATGAATGCGCGTACGCACGCACACACACACACACACACACACACTCACAGCAAGTGCACATGCACAAATAGAAGAGTAAAAAAAAAAAACACACATTACACACATGTGTAGAGTAGATGTAGAAGTCTGCCCATTTAATATTATCTTGAGGCATGATAAAGCACTATTTCTACTCAAGTCTATCCCACCTACCCTGTTTCCATGGTTATGCCATTTACCTTGGCGCTTGGGCTCCACGTGAGTAGCAGATTGTTGACTATATCCAAGATCATGGCATACTGCACGGGTTGCTTGATATCTCCAGGTCGTGGTGGATCAGAGTAAATGTGTCAACAGCCCCTATGTGGCGGGGGGGGGGAGGAACAGAATAAAAAATAGGTTACTTACATGTAAACATAGCTCTAGGAGTGACACATGGTTCACATCCACACTTTGGCAGTTCCACTGGAACAGTCTGATTGGCCGCATGTTTTTAAGCTAAGGTCCTCCAGGTATATCCCGACTCCGCCACTGGAGGCTGACATAAAGTACAGTTATGTAAGAACTTGCCGTAACAGTAGATCTTCGAGAGGAGCTCTTGCAGCAGGCTATTACCATTAGGACTAGGCCACAGGTACTAGGACCCACTGGAAAACTCTTAGCTAGCAGTACCCAGCAGGGGCCGCCCCTGACGTAAGCCATGTTACAAAAGGGGGCAAGTCCCCAGCTCCACCTCAGTTCACCCACCAAAGACCTGTGAACCGACTCCGACAGGAGGACAAGGCGGAAGCATGCCGAGAAAGATGCTGAATCTCACCAGGTGGAAGGAGGGCAGGAAAGCAACGCCTTCTGAGAGAGCTCCTCTCGAAGATCTACTGTTATGGTACATTCTTACGTAACTGTACTATCTTACTTCGAGTGGGAGCTCTTGCAGCAGGCTATTACCATTAGGATCGAATCCCAAGCAGTCCCGCAAGAAGGAAAAAATAAGCAACCCTGAGAGGTGGCTGGAAAGCACCAGTGCTGTAACATGGCACGCTAGGAAAGAAGTCCCCAAAGGACAGCTAGGCAGAACCCGGTCCTGCGCCTGGAAGCAATATCCAGACTGTGGTGTCTAATGAAAGTGTGCACTGAGCTCCAAGTAGCCGCTGCGCAAATGTCCCCAATGGAGACGTTCCTCAGAGATGCAAAAGAGGTAGACACTCCCCTGGTAGAATGACCTCCAACAGTCCCCGGAAGGGGTTTGTTGTACTTGTTGTAATAGTAAACAATACAATGGACCAACCACCTAGAAATGGTCTGCTTCAACACTGGTTTACCTAGGTACTGAAGCGCAAAGGCAGCGAAAAGCTGCTCTTATCTATGGTGGGGAGCAATGCGCTTGAGATAATACCTCAGCACCCTGTGGACGTCCAATGTGTGCAGGAGCGCTTCCCCTCTGTTGGAATGATCAGGATAATAAACTGGAAGGCTGACATCTTGATTCACAGTCAACTCCCAAACTACTTTCGAGACAAACTTAGGATTTGTTCTTGGGGAAACGCTGTCCCTAAGAAAAACCAAATAAGGTTCCTTACACATCAGGGCCTGAAGCTTAAAAACTCTCCGAGCAGAAGTGACAGCAATTAAAAAGGATACCTTCCAGGAGGGGTAACGTAGCTCGCAATCTGTGGCAGGTGCAAGAGGGGGAAGGGTAAGCTTCTCCAGCACAAAAAGGAGATTCCAGGGGGATACTGGATCTCTGATGGGAGGTTTCATGTGCAGAATGCCCCTCAAAAAAGTACGGGACATGTCCAGCTGGGTCAAAGTTCTTCCTTCCACCAACATATGATAGGCTGAAACTGCCGACATATGCACCTTGATGGAGGAGTAGCTCAAGCCTTGACTCAATAAGGAGAGGAGATACTGCAAAACTGAGTTCACTGGACAGGTAAGTGGGTTTAAGTGAAGGGAAGAAGCCCAAAGACAAAAACATTTCCACTTCATAGCGTAAGTGGACCTAGTAGAGGGCTTTCTTGCAGAGACGAGAACGTCTGCCACCTCTTGAGAGACCCCATACCTTGCTTTGGCTATGTCTGCAAGAGCCATGTATGAAGGTGCAGGGACCTGAGGTCCGGATGGACCAACATGCTCTGATCTTGTAACAGCAAGTGTGAGCTCCAGGGCAGCTGAATCGGAGGTTCCACTGCCAGCTGCTGAAGTAGTGGAACCAAATCTGCTGAGGCCACAGTGGGCGATGAGACTCCGCATCCTCGGCCTGAAGCTTCTTATTAGTGGGAAGGCATACAGGAACTTCCCTATCCAACAGAGGGACAATGTGTCTTGCCAGAAAGCACCAGAAGAATGCCTCACGAGCAGAAATTTGGCAGTTTGGCATTTGCGAGAAGCAAAGAGGTCCACCTCTGGAAGACCCCACATGTTGAAAACCTGTTCTGCTACTGACTGGAGTAGCTCCCATTCATGTGCCTTGGACCGAGATCAGCTAAGCTATTGGCCAAGATGTTTGGATGTCTGGAACATGCACTGCGGCTAGACTGATCTGATGTTCCAAGGCCAAAAACCAGACTGTCCTCGCCTCCCTGCACAGGGGTAGGAATGTGCGCCCTTGCTTGTTGATATAGTACACGACAGCCGTGTTGTTGGTCTGGATAAAAAGAGCCTGTGCCAGGTTCTCCTGAAAGCCCAAAGGGCACTGAGGACTGCTCGCATCTCTAAAACATTGATGTGAAGCCTGCACTGCCTGGAGACCAGATGCCTTGTGTCTGGCTGTCTCCTAGATGCGCCCCAACCAAGCTCGAGGCGCTCTGTGGTCAGGGTCTGGTTTGGTGGCGCCTGTCGGAAAATAACCCCTTTCTCTAGGTTGGAAGGGCTCAGCCACCAAGTAAGGGTCCTGACTGGGTCCGAGATCCGGACCAGTTGGTCTAGACTGTCGGATCTTTGGTCCCACTGCACCTTAGCATCCATTGAGGGACCTGATGTGGAGGCCAGCCAAGGGAACTACAGGGCTGGCCACTGCCATAGGCCCCAGAAGCCTGAGAAAAGTCCTGGCCTGGACTTGAAGGGTCATGGAAACCACTGGGCCACTTCGCAGACGATCCCGCCTGGCCCTGAGGGAGGAAGCCATGCCTGGACCGTGTCCAGAACCACCCCTATAAAGGAGAGTCACTGGCTGGGCTCTGGGGATGATTTTTGCAGATTCAGGATGATCTCCAACTCTCTAAATAGAGTATAGGTGTCTCCAAGAGTGCGCTGGAGAAGCGCCTTTGAAGGAGCTGCCAAAAGCCAGTCGTCCAGGTAAGGGAAGACGTAATGGCCTTTATGTATGAGAGCCACAGCTACCACCGCTAAGCACTTGGTAAAGACCTGTGGAGTGGAGAAGAGGCCGAATGGTAGGACCCGAAACTGATAATGCCTCCCATGGAAGTGGAACCTCAGAAACTTCTGGTGGGGAGAGAAGATCCTGATGTGCATAAACACATCTTGCATGTCTAGAGAGCAGAGCCAATCCCCTTGGTGCAACAGAGGAATGAGACCTGGTAGAGTCACCATCCAGAACCTTCTGTACTCTATAAAGTGATTTAAAGAACTGAGGTCAAGGATGGGCCGAATGTCTTGTGTTTTCTTTGCAACCAGGAAGTAGTATAAGTAAAATCCCTTTCTTCGTTGCCACTGTGGAACCGGTTCTATAGCCCTTTTCTGCAAGAGGGCCTGAATCTCTCCTATTAAATGGATGTGGGAAGGAGGATAATGGGAGGACCTTGGTGGACTCTCCGGAGGGATTTGTGTGAACTCCAAAGTATGTCCTCTCCTTATGATGTCCAAGACCCAAAGGTCTGATGTGATCTTGCTCCACCCTGCCAAGTGGAGGGAGAAGGCGCCTCACTGCCTCCCTGCCTCCTCCGTCGGGGGAGCAGGAGTCATTGGGAGGATCCAGGAGGGCAGAGAGGTTTGGGGGACTTTGGGCCTCTAGAGGGCGCCCAGCTTGCTGGGTTGTGTCTTTCCTCTTAAAGCCACCTCCCTGCAAAAACTGACCACGGGTATTCTGCCCTGAGGACTTTAAAGGGCCATTTAGTAAATGGCTTTGGTCCCCTTGTAAAGTTTTGGGACAGACCATATTGACTTCCCAGACTCCTGGAGGTGAGAAGTCAATTTCTCAGTCTCCTCCCCACACAGAACAGAATCTTGGAAGGGAAGATCCTTGATTCCAGACTGCAGATCTTGGGTGAATCCAGAGATCTTTAACCAGGCATGGTGCCTAAGGCACCAGAAGCCGCAGCCCTAGATGCTGTATCTGCAGTGTCGTACGAGGCCCGTAATACATGTATGCCTATGTTTGCCTATGTCCGAACCCGATTTTAGGATTTCCAGCAGTTCAGTCTATTGGTCCGAATCTGGCAAGGAGCTGGCTACTTCCTGGCTCTTCTCCCACAACGTGTTTTGGTACTCTATCATATGCATGAGGAAGTTGAGCGATCTTATGGAGCAGGTGGAGGCAGAGTAAATCTTCTTGACCACCTTGTCCAAGTACCTGGACTCTGTGTCATGAGGCTGTGAGCTAAGGTGCTTCGGCTGTTCAGATTTATCATGAGCAGCCATGATGACCATGAAGTCCACCTGAGGGTGTTCCACCAGGAAGGGCTCCTCCCTCGGTGCTCTATCAAGTCTATCCGACTTTTGGGAATCGCTGGGGTAGTGGCTGAATTCTTCCAAGTAAGTCTGGTCAAATCCTGGAAAGTATCCACCAAAAGAAGGACCACTAGAGGCTTGGGCCTTTTGCCTCAGGTATCTGGTGAGCCTCCGCGCTCTGGATCCAGGTCCTCCATCTCCCATCCACTGGAGATCTGATGTGCCTATGACATCCATAAAAGTGGGATCGTCCGAGGCAAGCGGGGGTCTCATTATCACCCGGAGACCCTCTCCTGAAGGGAATGGTTAGAGCTAGAAGAGGAGGAAGACCTGCCCTGTCAGAACGGGATGTGTACCTGCATGATCGATCCTAACTACAGGAGCAAATTCCATCAGAGCAAGCAGCACTACATGGAGCTCCAGTAGGTTTATGTGGAGCCAGGACTCCCAGGGTGATCAAAACCTGTGGTCTTTGTCGCCTCCCAGATGTGCTCCTAACCCACCAGAGACACGCCCATCATGAGTGTGATGGTCAGCTCTGGGCAGACAAATGGATTCCTTCCTCCAGATGTTCTGGGATCAGTCACCACTGGATGGCATCCCACATTGGCTAGGTCACCGTGACTGGCTGTTCCAAGCAGCCTAGGCACTGGGACACTGATGACCCAACTCCCACTGATTGTGGCACATCCACCAGCAGGCTCAATGGACCATGCTGGTGGAGGATGCCATGTACCCCGGGAGATGCAGGAAATCCCAGGCTGGGCCCGAGACCTCAACAAGAAAAGATCGGGCACAGACGATAAAATTCAGTGCCCAGTCTGCATGGAGGTGGGCCTTGGCCCACGGAGAGTCTAGTTCTGCCCTGATGAACCTGATCACATGCAAGACTTCTTCAGGTTGACCATTCTCTCGATGGTCTCTTTGGATGGCGAGGCCAGCTGTTCAGGAAGGGATACAACCTGACACCCTTGCACCGCAGGAAGGCTGCCACCACTGCCATGCACTTGGTGAAGACCCACTAACAAGAAACAGAAGGGCATGACCTGGAGCTAGTATAACACCCATTCCACACAGAACTGGAAGTACTGGCAGTGGGGCAAACAGACTAGGATGTGGAAGAACATATTCTGGATATCTAGGAAGCAGAACAATACACTCTGTTCCAGAGGAGGGATGATCTGGTTCAGGGTGACCGACCTGATCTTATGCTTCTGCATGAACTGGTTCAGATCATGCAGATCCAATACAGGGCTCCAGTCCCCCATCCATTTTGGAATCAGGAAGTACCTGGACACGTAACCCTGACTGGACAGGGTGTCTGGACATGTGCTATGGCTCCTTTCATGAGGAGATAAGCGATGTCCTCTCAGAAGGCACACAGCATGTCCTGGGATACCATGGGCTACTGAGGAGTGTGGAGTTGGTAAGGGAGAGCTGAAGCCTAGAGGCAGCCCTCTGCCTACCACCTCTAACACCTACTTGTCAGCTGTAATAGCAGACCAATGTAGCAAGAAATGGCATAAACGACCCGACGGGGACAGCAGACAGGGACAGGATGGGTGGAGGATGACAATCCAACTTATCACTCTGAAGCTTTTGCGTGGCAGTTGCGGCCAGAGGGGCACCACCAACCCTGCCCCCTACCTTGCTAGGGGCCTTGGCCACCAAACTTGGGATTTCTAGCACCTGAAACATAGAAACATAGAATTTGATGGCAGACAAGGACCGCTTGACCCACCTAGTCTGCCCATTTCCCCAGCTAACAGATAAGCTGCAGATCCTAGTTAACCAACAGCCTACTTCCTCCTATCCCCCAGTAGAATTGCCTTATGTCTGTCCCATGCATTCTTGAATTCCCCCACTGTTTATGACTCTATGACAGCCTAAGGAAGGCCATTCCATGCATCTACAACCTCTCTGTGAAGAAATACTTTCACATTACCTCTGAGCCGTCCCCCTCTATCTTCAAATTGTGCCCCTTGTTCTTGCACATCTCTTTTCTGAAAGATGCTACCTCTTAGACTTTGTTGATTCCCTTGAGGTATTTAAAAGTTTCTATCATGTCCCCCCTCTCCCTCCTTTCCTTGCGGCTATACATCTTAAGCTCCTTTAGTCTTTCTTCATGTGTCTTCTGGTGCAGATCCTGCACCATTTTGGTTGCCCTCCTGGCCTGGTATTGCCCCTGCTGTGGCTGCTGCTGAAGAGGCTGTGGCTGAAAGGGCCAGTACTGAAAAGCCTTTTTCTTGGGCTTCCATTTCTGATCCTTCTGGGATGAACCACAGAGTCAAGGATGGCACTGGACTTCTCTAAGCGTGTTGAGATGTCCTTCCACCCCAAGGCCACAGTGTTTGGTGCCTAAGAAAGGGACATCGGCCAACTTATGCTGGGTGCACACCATAAAGGTGGACAGGCACAAGCTGGCCTTGAGACGCATGAAGATGGCCCCTACCGTGGTAGAGGCACAGGAATCGCCAACATCCAAGGCCACCAAGAACTGGTGTTTATTCAGCATCTGATAATGGTCCCTGACCAACTTCACCAGCAACTGTGAGTCAGCAGCAAGGTGAGGGAGGATCTCATCAAGCACTCTCAACAAGTAGTTCCAAAGTTGGCCACCAGGATGGAATAACTCACCTGATGGAGACCCAAGGACACCAAAGCATATACCCTTTTAGTGGTGTGGTCAATCTTTTTAGAGTCTTTGTCCAGAAGCTTGTCCATGTCCCCTTGGCCCCCAAATTTATGGAAGTCTGAGTCAGAGACTAGTCCTTTGGCCAAAGGGCAGTATAAGACTCTGAAAGGGACCTGATAGAGATGGCATACTTGCAGACCATACAGGTGGAGGGCACTAAGCAGGATGCTGGACACTGCCAAAGCTCCATGCCGGCCAGCTCAGTGGTATGGAGGGCTAAGGCGTGGAATGCCTTACCTCCTGCCACACTGGTGACTCGTGTTTAGAATCAAATATGGGTTGCCAGGAGTCAGAGAGGATCGAGCGTCCCAGGGACTGCTCCCTCTCCTGAGGAAGTGTGTATGTGTGTGGGGAGGAGGGCCAAAGCCAACTTAGCTCATGACTACCACCAGGTGAAGGCCTGGTGGTAATGCAGCCATGAGTGACTACAACATGCAGGGCTGTGGATCTGCAGGACATGCATGCCTCCACATGCACACTCTGACGCGACGCCACGTCAGGAGCTGAGGGAGAAAATGGAAAAATGGGGGCCTGGGCTTCATTATACCCTGTCGTGTCCCAGTGGTCCACGCTACTGCTCCGGACCCAAGGCCACACTGGATTTGTCTGTTGGGGTGGGGGAAGGATGACCCCCTGCCTTGTGACAGAGGGGAAATCTGCAGGGGTACCCACTTCTGGACCAGAAAAGTGGAAAGGGACGACCATCGGGCATGTGGAGAAGGTGGATAAGCCAACCAGACCCGCCCAGGAGGATAAAAACCTTTGTGTGTGGGGGGAGCTTCAGGGCCAGTCCCAATATGGCCTCAGCCATGGAAAAGTAACCCCAGGGGAATTGTCCTTGTCTAGGATGTCTGTGAAAGGATTCTTGGCCCTTTTCACGACAGACCCTACAGGGCATGCAATGATTGTGATATGAGTAGAATTAGAGCCCTGAATGACACCGTCCATGGTCGGTGGTCAACTCATTGACCGAGCCCTGGTCAAGGATATGAGTCCCAGAGTAGCTCATGGGCAATCAATCTGAGTCTTCCGAGGTCCCGCCAAAACTCCTCTTGGCTGTTTTTGCCACGGACCACCTGAGATTAAGTGATCTCCACTGACAACCAGCCTAGCAAGCTCGTGACGATTGAACTCCTTGGTTGGAGCGCCTATCTTTGGCTGCAGTGATAGTAGCTCCACTCTCAGGGATGCAAACCCAGCTGTGGGAAGCATCTGCTAAGTGTGAACTGTTGCGGGCATATCTGGCAGCTGCCACCTGACTGACGATCCAGGGAAGGTCCAGGGGTTACAGCCCTACCCCGTCCAGTAATGGCCCATTGTTGCCAGAGGAGCTTCTCACAGCACTGTCACATCTTCTGATGGTGCCTCTTCTCACCATTGGATGAGGAGGTCAAGAAGCATCAACAGTGATGCCTCCCAGTTGAGCAGAATCCAAAACATGACCTTCTTGATTGAGATCTCGACCTCAATCTGAGAGCGGACGCTGAGAAAAGCCCTCTGGTTGGTCATAGAAGACCATGCGCCCTCACGCTAAGGAGAGACTTATGGGGCTTGACCACTAGTGGAGGTAGCTCCCGAGGTGACCCAGTTGAAGGCACCGACCGGGCCACGCCTCTTGAGTGAGGACCAGGAGAACTGGGGTGTGAGAGATCGAATCTTCATTCTCATCTGACAGCCAGTCAACAGGCTTGAGGCAGATCTCCATGGCCTGCCGACCACAGTCAAGGCTGACAAGCCCAATGAGGCTACCAAGGAGCTCTTGACCTTACCCTCAACTGAGGGAATCTCAACCACAGTCAAGCAGATGAGAGATCAGGAGAACCTCGCTCTCTCCTGGTCCCATGACTGGTGCCAGCAGCACTTATGTTTCTTGCTGTGGTGGGTGGGGCTCTCCCTCAAGGTCCAAAGGGCCAAGAACACCTCCCGGAATCCTCCCAAGAATGACTCTCTGGTGCTGGCCCAGCCAAGAGCAGCACAGAGAATGAGGAGATATCTACCATTGTAGCCGCTGCTTCCTCTTCAAAGGCCACAAGTTGTGATGCAGATCTGGCAGCCACTGAGGCTTTCCTGCAGGTCATCGGATCCCGCTCCAATGGCCAACCAATGGTAAGCTGGGGTTTCCTGTCTTCCAGAGACTCTGGAAGCATGGACAAATAACTCCCCCCCGGCCCGGCAGTAAGGCACATGTCATGCAGGTCAGTGACTGACATCTTCTGTTAACACCGCACAATATATATTTTTTTTTTTTTAGTGAATTGGTAGCCAAAGGCTACCACTACGCACACAAAATTGAATCCTAGTTTCTGTCGCTCTACTGTTGATCCTGAGGGGGAGTCTAAGCACCCAGCTGTGTCATGCTGCCCCCCCCCCCCAACAAGGCCGTAAGGCACATGTCATGCAGGTCAGTGACCGACATATGCCAGCACCGCACACAATTTTTTTTTTTTTTTTTTTTAGTAAACTGGTAGCCAATGGCTACCACTATGCACACAAAATTGAATCCTAGTTTCCGTGGCTCCATTGTCGATCCGGAAGGGGAGTCTAAGAACTGAGAAAGAAGTTGAAGACTTTGAAATACATAGAGAGAATGAGGTTCGTAAATAGCACAACACCCAAAACAGGACCCGCTTGGGACGTAACCTGTTCTTCCAGCTGAAAGAAAGATCTAACATCAGGGGGCAGAGTCAGAGGATATACTGCTGGGGTTGTGGGTGGAGCTTAGCTAAAAGACATTCAACAGAAAGCCTAGTCCAATGGAACTGCCAGAGTGTAGATACTGAACTGTGTCCACAATCCTAGAACGAGATGTCACATCTCAGCTGAGCTATCCAGGGTAAGTAAGTTGTAAAATTTATTATAAAATATATTTTATTATTTTCTGTTTTCCTTCTCAGGGTTTATAACACATTTTGGTCACCTATCCACAAAGTTTGTATAAAAGCATTTAGGCTGCATGATGGGCTAGTGACAGAGTGTTGCACTACTGCTGCATCAATGACCGGGTTCAGTACTGGGTCAGGCAGGCCTGGACTACAGAAGTGCTGCTTACAGCAACACGTCCCAGCCTGTGAAGGTGGGGCTGCATCCACCATACAGCAACCCCGCGCCTGGCTGGGGAGCTTGCTCTGTAGGGGCACGCGCAGAGCGCAGGAAACCATATGCCATCAGTACAGTGCCAAACAACAGCAGGCAAGTGGGGCTATGGGGAAGAAATGCAAGAGGAAAACAACAGCACCTAGAATAAAGACCCACAACGGGCAAGGTAAGTGGATGACGAGGCTGGAGGGTCCCAAGAGTCAAAAAGGGACACACCAGCCAGGAGCATAAACACCTCTTTAAAATAAATAAAAAACATTTAGTATTTCCCAACCTAAACTTGTAATGTGCGGCTTGGTGGTGTGGAGAGGCACGGCACTGGAGCGCCTTACCTCGTGCCACGCCAGTGACCGGGTTTGGGAGCCAGCTCGGGTCATCAGGTGTCGGCTAAGGAAGGACATGATTGAGCATCTGGAGGACTGCTCTTCTCTCCTGGGGAGGGTGGGGATGCGTTTCCCAGTGACCCCCAATGGTGACTGGGGTGCTGAAGCCAGGATGCTGAGAACAGGGTGGAGGTAGCGGCAAACGCCCTGCGGATGGGTGCGGGAGTGCACCCGTCGTATGCTGACGTCATTGCTCATCTGCACCTCGGGGAAGTAAAGAAAACCCCTCACCACGAGCAACATGAAGCCCCGGACAAACTCTGGCTCCTCCAGCCGAACAAAGCCCAGCGTAAGTCAGGAAGGGTCTCCAGGGTGATGCTGGTCTCCCGTTCCTTCTCAGGGAGGCCTCATGTGGAGGGTAAGCCACAGTCCTCCCTGTCCCTGTAGCTGTGGCGGAGGCCGGCCGGGAGTGCTGAGGGTCCGCGTAACAGTGCGGATTAGGGGAAAGGCATCGTTCCCGCCGTGAACGAGGAAACCAAAATAGAGTTGATAAATACAAAATAAACTCGCAATGTCATTGTAGTGACACTGCAGTAATTACCATGACAACAAACCGAGATGTCACAAAGCCAGCTGTATGAAGTCAGTTAGGGAGAATCTGATGCTTTTTGAAAGACACAAGTACTGCAGTATCTAAAACATTTAAATGCTCAATAAAAGAAAAAAGTAAAAAATACACAGCAAACTCTAACGGCCACATAACCATTACAAAATACATATTATTTTAGTAGTGACCTGGTCTGTAACCTTTTCCCCACTGTCCCAATCTGAACAATTATAAATTTAGCGCAAGAGGCACTCTGACTGGCAGAGTCCAAGTCTGAACACAACTAAGGTATTTACCTTCCTGTTTATTCAGGAGGTCCTCCTCTCTTGACTTTCAGGACCTCAGGTGGCTTGATGTGCAGACTAACTCAGGGTCGGTGTCATGGCTGTAACCGATATAATACATTCGCAGCTGCAGCGGAGATGATCCTCTGGACCTGCTGTGGCTGCTGGGCCTGGCTAGATTGATTCCAGTCTGAAGAGGAAAACAGAAAAGTTTAGTTATTTACCGTAGCGGTAGAACTTGAGGACCCTCCTTCACAAAGCCACATCTTTGGAACATTAAGCTATCGGTGTCAGGACCACTCAGAAACTTTTGCCTAGCTGGGGCCAACCACATTAATGTTCGTCACGCCACCTATATGATGGGGCAGCCCATACCTTTCCCACCAGCGAGAAGCTCAGAGTCTTAATGTATCGACAGGGACAGGAGACCAGAATCTCAACCAGGATGATAGGTAGCGGTGGTACCAGAAAGAAAAAAGTCCATCTGAAGGAGTGTAGAAAAGTATAAGACCAAGCATACAGTGACAGGCCCATCTTCTAGAGTATGTCACCAGAAAGTACACTTACGTAAGAACTTACCGTAACAGTAGATCTTCGAGAGAGGTTCCTTCAGTAGGTCATCACATATAGGACTGGCGCCACCTGGCGTTGGGCCGCACGGCAGACTTTTCTAGCAATACCTGATGGGAGACCGCCCACCCGTCGTCACGTGACTATATACAGTGGGTGGTCCCCATGCCCGCCCTCCAGTTCTCCCGCCGGAGCCAGCAAGAGGCCTGACAGCAGGAGTGAACAGGATTTGGAGTCCCTGTAAAACAGAAAATAAGGGGAAGGAGGGAGGGAAAAATATGACCTACTGAAGGAACCTCTCTCAAAGATCTACTGTTATGGTAAGTTCTTATGTAACTGTACTATCTTACTTCGAGAGGGTTTCTTCAGTAGGTCATCACATATAGGACAGAGTCCCAAGCAGTCCTTCCAAGGAGAGACCGAGAGAAACCAGGGAGGAGGAGGAAAACTAACTCCAACAGAAAAAACTGAGGACCAGAAAGGACTCAGTCTAGGACAGAAGGTCCTGCAGGACGGCTAGGCCAAAGCCAGACCTCCGCCTTAGAAGCAATGTCCAGACTGTAATGTTTGGTAAGGTATGGACAGAACTTCAAGTAGCAGCAGCGCAGATGTCAGCCATAGAAACATTCCGTAGAAAGGCACGGAGGCAGCCATGCCCCTGGTAGAATGACCTCTGACGGAACATGGCAGAGGCTTATCATTTTGGTAACAGTATCGAATGCAGTTGCCTAACCATTTGGAAAGGGCTTGCTTAGAAACCAGTTTGCCCTTCAATCTCGGGGCAAAGGAGACAAACAACTGGTTGAAAGAGCGAAACTCTTTGGTCCGGTTGGTGTAACACTGGAGAATCCAATGGACATCCATCGTATGAAGGAGTGCCTCACCTCTGTTAGAGGGGGACAGGTAATACACCGGAAGCTCTACTGACTGATTCAGCATGGCTTCTGACACCACCTTGGGAAGAAACCTCGGATGAGTTCTGAGGACCGCCCGGTCCCGATGGAAAATCAAGTAGGGCTCCTTGCAGACTAGAGCGTGAAGTTCCGAATCCTTCAGGCTGACATGACAGCCAGAAGAAAAGCACCTTCCAGGATAGGAAGCGCAAGTCATAGCTCATAGCCAGCTCGAAAGGAGGAAGGGTGAGCTTTTCCAGTACGAAGTTCAAGTCCCAAGGCGGGGTTGGGCTGTGGATGGGGGTGGGGTTCAGATGTAGAATCCCTTTCAGAAAGGTTTTTGAGACATCCAACTGAGCCACGGGTTTACCATCGACCAGCTCATGGTATGCTGAGATAGCCGAGATATGGACATTTAAGGAAGAGTAGGACAGACCTGAGTCTGACAAGTGAAGGAGGTATTCCATGACTTGTGGGGCCGAGCAAGAGAAGGGGTTCCAGCCTTAGTGGTCACCCAAATGGAAAACTGCTTCCACTTCATGGCGTAGGTGGAAAGAGTAGAGGGTTTTCTGGCCTCAATGAGGACTTGAGCAACCCTGGAGGAAACCCCAAAATGGGACATTGCTATGTCTGCAGAAGCCATGCAAGGAGATGCAGGGTCCTGAGCCCCGGGTGTACCAGTCGACCTTGATCCTGGGTCAGGGGGTCATGAGTCACTGGAAGGGGAACTGGTGGTTCCCGGGAAAGCTGCTGTAGCATTGGGAACCAGATCTGTCTCAGCCAGAGAGGAGCGATGAGGATCTTCTTTGCCCTCTCTGCCTGAAGCTTGAGGAGAACCTCTGCAGAATGGGAATGTCACAATGTCCCAGTCCAAGATAGAGACAATGCATCGCTCCAAAAGCACCCTGCTCTGGAACGAGCGAGCAAAATTTGGGAAGTTTTGCATTGGATTGGGAGGGAAGAGGTCGACTTCCAGACACCCCAACTGTGG
Source organism: Neoceratodus forsteri (assembly GCA_016271365.2). Lineage (NCBI taxonomy): Eukaryota > Metazoa > Chordata > Ceratodontiformes > Ceratodontidae > Neoceratodus > Neoceratodus forsteri. The sequence continues at coordinate 138,406,210 of JADMNL010000030.1, read as the reverse complement.
AAGATGGATTCCACCACTTCCTATGCAGTTCCCACTCGTGAGCTAGGGTCCGAGATCTGCTGAGACTGTCCGCCAGGACATTTAGAATGTCTGGAACGTGCACGCCACCAGGACCAGATGATGCTAGACTGCCCAGTTCCACACCCGCTTCGTCTCCCTGCATAGGGGGTACGACCAGGTTTCTCCTTGTTTGTTGACATACCAAACTACCGACATATTGTCCGTATGGAGTAGCAGTGATCCCTCTGGAAGGAGGGTCTAAAAAGGCCTGTAATGCGTACAAGACCACTCTCAACTCCTGAACATTGATGTGGAGTGAAGTCTCCAAGCCAGACCATAGTACTTGGGCTTGATGTTCCCCGAGGTGGACTCCCCACCCATATTCGAGGCATCCGTGGTGAGGGTGGTTACTGGTGCAAGATTCTGAAAGGGAAGTCCCAAAGAAAGATTGCGAGAATCCATCCACCACTGCGAATCTTTCTGAACTGCTGAAGAAACTAGAACCGAATGGTCCAGGTTGTCCAGGATCTGATCCCACTGCACCCGCAACGACCACTGAGTAATCCTCATGTGAAGCCTTGCTAGGGGAACAGTAGTGATGGAGGCTGCCATCAGGTCTAGAAGGCGAAGGACTTCCTGAGCTGGGATGGTCTTGAGGGAGGCCACTTTGGAGACCTGATAGATAAGGGTCTCCACCCTGTCTGGAGGAAGGAAGGAAGGCTCTGCACTACACCATATCCAAGACTGCCGCAATAAACTGAATTCTCTGGGCAGGGATAAGGGATGACTTGGGCACATTGACAGTGATCCCTAGGCTGCTGAAAAGGTCCAGAGTAAAGGAAAGAGCCTCCAGCAAAGAATCCCTGGACGGGGCTGAAATCAACCAGTCGTCCAGGTAAGAGAAGACCGCAATACCCCTGCAGCATAGGAACGCCGCGACCAATGCCAGGCACTTGGTAAAAACCGGTGGTGCTGAAGACAGGCCAAAAGAGAGTGCCCGGAACTGGAAGTGTTCCCCTTGGAATCAAAAGCACAGGAATTGGCAGTGGCTGGGGAAAATAGGGATGTACAGGTAGGCATCCTGCAAATCCAGGGCACAGAGCCAGTGGTTCTCCATGAGGAGAGGGAGGAGGCTCTGGAGAGTCAGCATTTGAAATTTTTTGTACTCTACAAACTGATTTAGCTGACTTAAGTCGAGTATGGGTCTGAAGTCCCTGTTTTTTTTTGGAACCAGGAAAAAGTGGGAGTAAAATCCCTTTCCCCTTTGCCCAAAAGGGTTACGCTTGTTTGCTTCTTTGTGCAAGAGCGCATTTACCTCCTTGCGAATGAGAAGGGCCTGGTCTTAACAGTAGGAGGACTTCTGCAGTGGAGTTCCCGGGGGAATCGCCAAAAGTTCTATGGTGTGTCTGACGGACACTAGCTGCAGGACCCACTCGTGGGAGATGATAGCCCTCCACTCCTGTGTGTGGTGGGCGAACCCCCCCCACCTGCTCCCCGTCGCGAGACTGAGGAGGCAGTGAGGTTGGGGAGTCAAGAAGTGGCGGGACGTTCACGGGAAGGACCTACCTAAACGTCTCTGATTTTGGAGGCAGGAGGGGTGGCTGTGCTCGTGGCCTTACGCTTCCCTTAGCGGCGCGTCAGTGCGTTCTTTCTCTGCCTCCACGTCCTTTTCCGAAAGGGCTGCTGCTGCTGGAAGCCCAATCGGTACATTGACCTGACAGATCTAAGTGCAACGCCCTTGTCCTGTAGGTCTGTAATAATATCCTTGGTGTCCCCACCAAAAAGAACCGAGCCCTAAAATAGGCATCCTGAACGCTGACTGGACCTCGCTATAGTCCAGGAAGGTGAAGCCAGGAATGCTGTCTGAGGGCAACAGCAGTTGCTGAGGTACAGGCCACTGAGTCGATGGAGTCGTAAGTGACACATAAAGGGTGCCTACAGGAAACCTTGAGAGGCAGAGATCCTTGGCAAGTTCCTCCTTCAAAGGCGAGGGATCCATGAACTGGACTCGTGCTTCCAGCCTGGCCAGGGTGACTTTTTGATGGGACACCATGTGGGCCATGTAACTGAGGGACCAAAGAGCGCACATGGCCAACGAGTAGATCTTATTTCTGAACTGGTCTATCTGCCTCGACTCTTTGTCAGGAGGAGTAGTGCTCATGTGCTTGGCTGCTGAAGAGCGATCATGAGCTGCAGAGATGACCACAGAGTCAGCCTTGGGATGAGTTTTTAAGAATAAGGCATCCCTTGGCGCCCGGTAGAGCCTGTCCGCCCGCTTGGGGACAGCCGTGACTGAATGAGGCATCTGCCAGACGGTAGTGGTGAGGTCTTGGGGATGGGAGACAGAGACTTTAAGTCTAGGTGGTCTGCAAGCCTCTGTCTCATAGGGTCCTGTTCCTCAAACTCCCAGTCGAAGTAATCCTTCATGGCCCTCAACAGGTTTGAGAAGGCAGGGTCTTCTGGTGGTGACTTTGGGGAGACCTTGCCTTTCGTCTGTTCATGGGTCTCTGGGATCTCCTCTGAGGAATCTTCTCTCCCCTCTGAACTGTCGTAGTCCGCCTCCTCGACAGGACGTGGAGTCTACTATATGGAAGGGAGATGTCCTGTCGAGCCTTTCCCGAGATGAGGACACTGGCTATAGACGAGCTGCTCAGAGAAGGGGACCTGGGAGACCACGGTTGTGGGAGCCTAGTCTCCAGGTTCGAGACCAACTCCGACCAAGCCCCCTGCCACCAAGACTGGATTAAAGTCTTGAAATTCTGGGTAACTGGAGGGGGGGGGGTGAAGTGGGCAGAGGCTGAGGGTGGTGGAGGAGGAGGGATAACCGATGGTGGGTAATAGCCCTGGAATCCTGTAAAGTGGGAGTAGGGGATGAATCCAGGGTAGAACTACCCAAAATGACTCCAGTCCAGAGTGGGACCCCCTGGGTAGTGGTCTCCAGGATACCCTAACGGGTAATGTGAGACAGTTCGGGGTCTAGTATAAATCCCCGTTGTCAGATCTAGCGTCGGAGGAACCCATGTCAGACCCGCCATTGTGTAGATAAGTTGAGGGTCCGGCATCGGGACAGCCCACATCAGGGGAACCGGAGTCAGATCCGGCGCTGGAAGGGGATCCAGCGGCGGAGGGGCCGCGTTGGAACCAGACAAAGGGCCCTGGCGCCAGAACCAGATCCGCGCCGGGCCAAAGGCAGAGGCCGGTCAACCGTCCCGCCGCGGAACTGTCACTGGGATAACTAGCATCGGAGGGGCGCCGGAGCCCGCTGGAAGGTGGAGGAGGGGTCTCCACAGTAAGACCTGAGGCCAAGGAGGAGCCTCCTTCCTTGACCCCAGAAGGGGAAGGTGGAGTAGACCCCAAAGCATCGAGGTGGATGGGTTCTCCGCTACCATCATCGGACGACCTGCTGGGGGAACTGGAGGGTACGGGCGAGGAAGGAAGAGGAGGGAGAGGGGTTTTCACCTCTGGTTCCGCTTGGACGTCGGGTGAGGCACCATCAGGCCCCGACGGGGGAACCGAACCCAAGCGGTCGTCAGGGACAGCAGACTTAGCGGGTGGGGTCAGCAGTTGGGAGAGGAGCCCCCGGCCAGCTTATCAACCAGAGCCGGGTGAGTACCCACTGCCTGGGTTGACGACTTACCGGCCGCTGCACGGTCCCCAGAGGAGTCGGGGGCCGACTTATCGGCTGAGGCGGTGCGGTCATCGGAGGAGCCGATGGCTAACTGATCCACCAGAGTTTGGCCTGACTAAATGTCAGTTTTCTGGGCGACAGCTGGGTCTTGTTCATCGAAGGCCGGGCGTCGTCACGGAGCGTCCTGCTCTCTAGATTTCTCCTTGTGTTTCTTAGAAGGAGAAGATTTTCAGATGAATCTCTGAGACGATCCATTTTCTTCTCAAGGGAAGCCAGGTGGGCTTTTAGCAGATGGGCCTCCAAAGCCTGCTGCCTCCTCATTTTTGTGGCCTGGTTGAAGGTCTAACACTCAGGGCAGGAGGAGACTGGATAGTCTGGATCCAAACAGAGGACGCACTTGAGGTGACCGCCTTTGTGGGATCTGCGCTACAGGACGAGCACTTCTTGGGAGAAGACATCAATGTTAGAACACGAATATTTTGAGAACAAAGCAGCGAGGAAAACTGACGCGATAAACTTTCACGACGATCGCTATATGGAAGTCTGCAATGGACTGACAGGAGGCGACGGCAGTAAAGAACTGAAGATGTGTGGGGACCGCCCACCATATACAGTCATGCTGACGCCAGTCACGTGATAACGGTGGGCGGTCCCCGTAAGGTACTCAGGAAAGGTCTGCCGATGCCAGATGCCAGGTGGCGCCAGCCCTATATGTGATGACCTACTGAAGGAACCCTATTGAAGTAAAATCTACAGAAGAGAGGTAGGTGGTATGGTAAGCAGTAACTTCATGGAGAATAGTCTCTTGAAGATCTACCATTACTGGTAAGTAATGAAACTATCTTTTTCTTTTTTGCCATAAAGGGTTTTATGCTCCACATCCACGGGCAGCTTTTCAGACCTGTCTCAGAGTTTCCTGACTTGGCTGCCATCTCCCCAGGACTTGCCTGCAGTGTCAGTTACACCCACAGATCTTCCTGTCTTTTTGATAGATTGGATTACTGCTCCCGGTTTTCCTATGCTGCCTGACCTGTGCCTTGAAGACACGGCCAGAGGGGGGAGGGTTGGCCCCCCATACCTGAAGGCAAGCTCCCGCATCACAGCACAGGCTCGGGACAAGCAGGAAAGGCTTCACAAAGCCCCTGACATCCCCTTTTCTCTTTTTTTCCTACCCCTTTACATAGGCCGTGCGCATGTGTGGAGGCACATATACCTGATGTAAAATTGGCCCCTCTCATTCTTGTAGCCCATGCTGAACTACCACCAGGCCTCTGCCTGGTGGCAGCTATAGCCCATGCAAACATTCCTCCCCACCCTGGGAAAGGTGAGTAGTCCCTCAGATGCTCGAGCCTCTCCCACCCCGGTCGAACCCAGGCAACCTGAATCCATTCCTGAACCCAGATCACTGGCGAGGTAAGGTACAAGCGCCTTAGCCCTCTACACCACTGGGCTGACTTCTAAACTATCTTTTTCAAGGGCATCTCCCTCCATAGAGCCACATCTCTGGAACAAATCCCAAGCAGTAAAAAAAAAACGCAGAGGAAGGCCAGACAACAGTGATACACAGAAGACGCTAATGACAGCAGGCCTTGGAGGACAGCAATGCTGTACAGGACAGTCGAGTTAAAAACACCATAGTTAAAAAATGTCCATACTGTAACAAAATCCATTCAGCATGCAGTGATAGGTAATGAGCTCGCTGACCTGAGGTGGTGCTGACCAAGCCTCCCACCGCTTGTCCACTCTCCATCAGCTCAAGCACCGAGTCCAGGTTCCTCTCACGCTGCTCCTCTATGTTTCTCACCTGACAGAGGAAAACAAGTTTAGTGCAAATGTCTCAAATGGCACAGACCAGTATAACAGAAACAGAGTTAACAAAAGAAGGTCGAGGTGCCAGGTTTACTTGTTGGGGGAGTAATGACCTGCACTGTGATAATTAAGCAATAATACATGACAGGGTGTGGTATATCATCAGATATCGTCACACTTTGGATGCACTGTGAGGCACGAGGCCACAGGCCAAGTGTCTCATGCACCTGACAAGTGATGATATCCCATGATATACCACACCATTGAGCGTATTACTACGATTATAAAATGGCCCTAAAGTGTTTGTAAATAGCTGATCTTGGTAATTAGTTTTGGACCGTGATGATATTGTGAGATATTGTCACAGGCCAAAGTCTGTTTCTGCCAATCAGCTTCTGGAATTTCTCCTCTCCATTTTATGATAATATTTATATAATGGAGGTGAGATTAAAACCTTACAGATAAATTATTTCTTTAAGCCACAAAATAATCTTCATTGTAACCATTTATCTCCATTTTAGACAGGTCACAGCGGAACCCTTAAACAGTGGGAGAGCACCATGGACAATGAGTGATGACATCACAATGACCTTATCTACACTCAAAACCGGGCAATGATATAAAACAAAAACAGTAAAAACTACTTAATGCATTGTATAAACTGGGTACACAATGTCCTGGTTCAGAACACACCACTTATCACTTGTGAAGAGACAGGACTTGCACAACTCTCTCGTGGCTTTGGTACTGGTGAGTTACTGTCCTGCACCCTCGCTCATAAAGAAATGTGGCATATTTCTTTATAATACAGTGTGCTCCTAAATGCCGCCCAAGCACTTGTGACACTGTCACTTGCTGATGGGCAGCACTGAAGGAAACATTCTACTGTAAATAAAGACAGGTTACTCACTTGTAACTGCTGTTCTAGGAGTGGTATACAGTTTACAGTCACACTCTGGCGGTCCCACGGGAACAAGCTTTCCATCAAGCGTCTTTAAGCTAAGCTCCTCCCACCACCCTGGCAGTATATCCTCCGAATCCACCACGTGATATCAGATCTTTGTACGCTGGAAGCAGGGATTCATGTACGGGAGGCTCCTTACCAGCCAGCTTACAGCAGAAGTCGATGCAGGATGTAATCCACCTGCCAATTGCCCACTTTGCTGCCAGTCTGCCAGCGTATGTTACAAACAGCTGGAGAGTCTCGCACTGAACTCCAGCCTGGCATCTTTATAAAAAGTGAGCGCTCTCCACAGGTCCGGAGTATGGCTTCCAAAGAAGGATTAGTAAAACAGATTGGCAAGTTTATCACTTGGTTAAGATTAAACTCTGATACCACCTTCAGGAAGATCTTCGGGTGGTGGGTAAAGGTTGACCTTGTTCTTGTGAAAAAACATATATGGAGACTCCACCGAGAACATCTGAACCTCACTGATCCTTCTGCCTGGCCTTACAGCCACCAAGAAGGCTGTCTTCCATGACACATATGACATCTCACAACTGTGCATATGCTTAGATAGTTTGCCTAAGGAGCACACCCAGCACCAGCAACAAGTCCCACGGTGGTGGTCCCTTCACGCACTGGAGGTGACAGGTGGTCTAGGCCCTGAAAAGCACCCGACCACCTTCTCCTGGGTCACTGCTGGCTTACCAGTCCATGCTCAATACACAGACGTAAGGCCAGGTGCACCTTAAAGGCTGTCGCCACAGTCCTGAGTGAGAGAGAGAGAGAGAGACCAGAGGTACTCCAGGATGCTTGCCACAGGGCAGGGAAGGTGATCAACTCCTGCCCTGCACCAGACGAGAAACTCTTCCACTTAAATGTATAGCATCGGCAAGTCGACTCTTCTTGGGAGGCTCACAAAGTACAGTTACATAACAACTTACTGTAACAGGCAGATCTTCGAGAACAGCTCTTGCAGCAGGTTACACCATTAGGACTGAAGCCGCAGGTGCCAGGACCCCACGGAAAAATTCTAGCTAGCAGTATCCAGCGGGGACAACCCCCAACGTCGGCCCCATCCCAGACATCAGGCATCACATAAAAGGAGGCAGTCCCCCAGCATCCCCAGTTCTCCCGCCGGAGACTCCCGGTCCAAAGGTGACATCTGAAGGGGAGACCGAGGATCCGCTTCCAAAGGAAGGTGTGTAATAGGATGGCGTCCAAGATGCTGTAGCCTAGAAACTAGGTCAGAAGACTCAACCTCCAGAGGGGAAGGTGGGAGGGAAACTACCTGCTGCAAGAGCTGTTCTCGAAGATCTACTGTTACGGTAAGTTCTTATATAACTGTACTATCTTACTTCGAGAAACAGCTCTTGCAGCAGGTTACACCATTAGGACTGATTCCCAAGCAGTTAGGGAACTATTTTCCTTATCGGGAGGAGGATAGGAGAGACGTTGGTCAGATTTTGGGACAAAAGTCCCTGAAGGACCGCCAAGCCGAAGCCAGCTCTGTGCCTAGAGGCAATATCCAAACTGTAATGCCTGATGAAGGTGTATACAGTGCTCCAGGTGCTGCTGCACAGATGGCTGACGGAGACGCTCTTGAGCGTCCGCTGAGGAGGCAAGCAGCCATCTCGGTAAAGGGACCTTTACCGTCCCTGTAAAGGTTTGATCACACTTGGTAACAGAGCGAAATACATTTCACTAGCCATCTGGAGAGCTGCTTGAACACAGGTGCGCATTGCATCGATTGTCGCGAAAACAAAGAGCTGGTCCAACTTTCGATGGGATCTGGTTCGAGCAGATAGTGTCTGAGGCTCCTATGTACATCCAGGGCATGTAACAGGCTTCTCCTCTGTTAGAATGGCTGGGGTAGTACACTGGAAGGTCTATATCCTGGTTGAGCGTGACAGCTGAAACCACTTTGGGAAGAAACTTAGGATTTGTCCTTAAGGACACCTTGTCCTTGTGAAAACCAAATAAGGATCTTTGCACATAAGTGCATGAAGCTCAGAAATTCTTCTGGCAGAAGTAACGGCAACTAAAAAGAGCATCTTCCAGGCGAGGAGACGCAGCTCACAATCTGCAGCTGGTTCAAAAAGGGGCCGTGTAAGCTGCTCTAGGACAAAGCGGAGATCCCAAGGTGGAATTGAGTCTTTGATGGTCTCAAATGAAGGATGCCGTGCAAGAAAGTGCAGGAAGCCTCTAGCTGTGCTAAAGACCTGTGACCTACCAGTGAATGGTACGCCGAGATGGTGCAGAGATGTAACTTAATGGAGAAGTAGGCAAGCACTGCCTCATAGAGGGATAGAAGGTAATCTAAAACTGACCTCTCCGAGCAGTCCAGTGGGGTCAGTCCCTAAGCCTTAGCCCAGATGCAGAATCTGCGCCACTTCATGGCGTATATGGCGTGAGTGGAGGGCTTTCTGGCCAAAATCAAAATGTCTGCAACGTCCTGAGAAACGCCGTATCTCATGACTGCTATGTCCTTAGGAGCCAGGCATGCAGGTTCAGGTGATCAAGGTCCGGATGGACTAAGGAGCCTGCCTCCTGGGACGGTAGATGGGAACTGAATGGCAGAGGCACTGGAGGTTCCAGGGCCAGTTGATGCAACAGAGGAACCAAATTTGCCTGGGCTAAAAGGGTGCTGTCATAATGAGAGGCACCCGCCTTGTCGGAGCTTCAATAGAACCCTCTGATCAAAGGGAAGGGTGAAAAAGCATAGAGAAACCTGCCCATCCAAGTGAGGGACAACGCTCCCGCCAGAAAACACCAGGCCCTGGATCTAGGGTGCAGAAATTGGGCAGTTTTGCTTTGGATGGGGACGCCAAGAGGTCTAATTCGGTGTCCCCATCTGCGAAACAGGTCCTCTGCGATTTCCTAGCAGTTCCCATTCGCTGACTCTGGCCTGTGATTGGCTTAGACTGTCTGTGATAGTGTTGTCCACTCCGGGAACATGTACTGGCTGACTTCTGCACTGTGTTGTAGTACCCAATCCCATACCCTCTTGACCTCCCTGCAAAGGGGGTAGGAATGACTGCCTCCTTGTTTGTTGAGATAATACATCACCGTAGTATTGTCTGTCTGTAACGGGAGGGTACCCGGTGGAATCTCCGACTGGAAGGCCTGTAGGGCGTACAGGACAGCTCTCATCTCCAGAATGTTTATGTGAAGGTGAGATTCCAGAGACGACCAGGAGCCTTGAGTCCTGACCCCACTGAGTTGAGCTCCCCATCCGGACCCCGAGGCGTCCGTAGAGAGAGACAGTCACTATTGGAGGCGGCGCTATGAAGGGGACTCCTGTTGATAGATGCTCTGGGACGGGCCCCCAATGCCAGTCTCGGATGAAGGCATTCGTGATCCAGACTGGATGCTGCAGCTGATCTTGCTTTTGGTCCCATTGGGCCCGCAACATCCACTGGGTAACCCGCTTATGGAGCCGAGCTAGGGGAACTGTTGCAATGGCAGCTGCCACGCCTCCACGATACAAAGAACAGCCCTGGCTGGTACCTGCTTTTCCATTATGTCCCTTATGAGGGATCCGGCGCCCGCCTCTCTTGAGGAAGGAATGCCCTCCCATGAGTGGTGTCTAGAATTGCCCCTATAAACTGCAATTTCTGAGACGGAAGAAGGTACAACTTCTCCTGATTGATGTTGATGCCCAACAATTGGAAGAGGGAATGGGTATCCTAGATCGTGGAAATCAGGGCTTCCCGTGAGGGTGCCATAAGAAGCCAGTCGTCTAGGTATGGAAACACGTAGTGGCCCTGTCTCCTGAGAGCTGCTGCCATGACTGCCATACACTTCGTGAACACCCGAGGTGCCCAGGACAGTCCGAAGGGGAAGCTCGGAACTGGTAGTGGCGTCCCAGAAACTCGAAGCGCAGAAACTTTTGATGTGCTCGAGCAATCGGGAGATGTAGGTAAGCATCCTGCATGTCCAGCGAGGCAAGCCATGCGCCCTCTTTGAGTATGGGAATGAGGCCTGGAAGGGTCACCATGTGGAAGCGTTTGTACAACACAAAAGTGTTGAGATTGCTGAGGTCTAAAATCGGGCACAAGTCCTCTGTCTTCTTTGGAACCAGGAAGAAGTGGGAATAGTATCCTTTTCCTCTCTGGTTCCGTGGAACATACTCTATGGCCTCCTTGTCTAGGAGCACGAGGCTCTCCTGCTCGATGAGCAGGGCATGCTGACCCGAATAGCGGGACAGCAGGGGAGGTCTTGACAGTGGGTGGCCAAGGAACTCGATAGAGTGTCCTCGACTTACCAGCTGCAACACCCACCAGTCGGAGGTTATCCTCTGCCATCCCAAAAAGTGATGCGAGATGTGCCCCTGACCATCTCTTCCCTTAGATCCAGAGGAGGAGGGTCAGGGGATGGGAAGGAGTCATGCTGTGGTGATATTTGTCCCGGTGGGCTGGGCGGATTTAGGATGTTTTTGGCCCTGGCCCATGAGGAACCTAGCTTGACCTTTGCGACTGAAGTTGCCCCTGGATTGCTGGATGGAATGTGGCTGCTGCCTTTGTTGCCGGCCACGAAAACGGTTCTGGTTCCTATGAAAGGAACCAGATTTGTGCCTGTATATTCCTGACTGCCTTCCCGGCATCCTATAACCTGGTAATCACCTTTTCGGATTCTCCATCAAACAGGACTGCTCCATTGTAAGGGACGTCCAAGATGTTCTTCTGGACGTCCAGGGTAAAACCGGAGACTCTTAATAAAAGAGTGTCTCCAGAGACAAATGCCTGTGGCTGCTCCCCTGGCTGCTGAGTCGTAAGTGGCTCCGAGAACTTGGTCCCCACGTCTGACCCAGTCTGAAGGAGGTTAAGCAATTCATCCTTCTTATTGCCATCCGGGAAATCCTTCATAAGGTCTTGGCCCTGTTCCCAAAGGGCATTCTGAAACTGCACCATGTGCATCAGGTAGTTTAAAGACCTTATAGAGTATGTAGCAGCCAGACATGCATCTTCCCAAAGAATCTAATTGCTTAGATTCCTCTTCCGGAGGCTGGGTACTCAGGTGATGAGGCCGTTGAGACCGATCATGAGATGCAGTTATGACCAGAGAACTGGCGAGGGTTGTTGCACCAAGTATGGGTCCTCTAATAGGAGCCCTGTAGAGGCAGTTAGCCTTTTTGAACTGTTCGAGTCGAATGTAGACACTTCCAAGCAGCCTTAGTGATGTCCGTAAAGGTGTCCACCAATGGTAGGACCACCACAAGCTTCGGGTCTTTTTGCCTGAGATAATGGGCAAGGCATTGTCTCTCAAGGTCTAAGTCCTCTGTCTCCCACCCCATGTTCTCCTGGATGTGCCTCATGATTTCTGAGAATGAGGGATCATCCGACGGTGGCCTGGGGAGGTCTTGTGGGTCAGGTGATGGGAGACTGAAGGGGGGATGGAGACCTGGAAGTGTCGGACGTATCCGGCCTGGAGTCATCCCCTGAAGAGGGACGTCTGCCTCTGGGTCGTTTAGGGCTAGGAGACCCTGAGGCAGACCATGATGTATGTCTCTTTCACTCTCTGGACCTGCCCCTGGGAGGCGGAGTTGACTCCTTAGGGGTCGAGGCTCTTGCACCTTCAGCACCTCGAGGAGGAGGTGGAGGTGGTGGTGGAGGTGGAAGAGGCTTGGTGGGCACCACATCCTTTTTAATGGTATCCCACCAAAAAGTAAACAGGTCTTTGACCTCTTGAAAGTTCATCTGAACGATGGGCCAGGCGTGTCACCAGGGTCAGGCGTCAGGTCCTGGGGAACCACCAGATACAGCGACGGTTCCCTGGGCAAGCCGGCATCTTCCATGTTGCCTGTCTGGTCGTCAGGCAGCGTGGTGACCTCTTCTCCAGAAGACCCCTGATGACCGGTGTCAGCTGGCATCAGTGGTGCAGGCGCCGGTTCTCTAACCCTTTCGGCGAGTGACAGGTATGATGCCCTCTTCGACTCAGTCATCCGTTTAAGGGACGTCAGCTCCGTCGTCTTCCTTCCGGTGCTTTTGGAGGTTGGGAGACTGACCTGTGGTTGGTGTCCTGGCGTCAGTCTGACACTTCACTGGATTTTGAGGATGACTTGGCCTTCTGCCAGTCTAAGGATCCAGGCTGGGCAATGGAGTTGGGTGCCAGAGAAGTTTTAAGTGGGTGCAGCGAAGCTGAGGAGCCCCCTGCAGACCTTACCTTGACGGGGGAGGGGCTGAGAGTGAGCCCGGGAGGGCAATCGATCGGACCGCATGGAGCTGGAGCTGGCCCTAGACTCTGAGGCCCGGCTTGGGGATCTCGACCTACCCGAGTCCTGATGCTTGCCCCAGCACTTCCCTGACTTATGGGAGGATTCCCTCTTGGAGGCAGGTCGTTTCTCCATCTTTTTAAGTCTTTCCTCAAGAAGGAACCCCTGAAGGGCCTTTTGGCGGTGGGTCCTGGTCCTTCTGTTGAATTGCTGGCACACAGGACAGGCCTGGGTATCGTACTCCGGGCCCAGGTACCTCATGCAAACCATGCAGTGGTCAGCAAATGGGATCTGCTTGCCACAGGCGCACTTGGAGGGATGTCCTTCGACAGAAGGAGTAGGAAAAGTAGACATGGAGTTTTGTAAAAAACCAAGAAGATTTCACGCGTCATTCGTCTGTACAGGCGTCCATGAGGCCGATGCTGGCAAGTCGACAGCGGGAAAAGAACTGGGGATGCTGGGAGACCGCCCCCTTTTATGTGATGCCTGATATCGGGGGAAGGGCTGATGTCAGGCGGTCCCCGCTGGATACTGCTAGCTAGAATTTTTCCATGGGGTTCTGGTGCCTGCGGCTTCAGTCCTAATGGTGTAACCTGCTGCAAGAGCTGTTTCTCCAAGTAAGATCATGAAGCACTTCTTCCGACAGGCCTAAGGCCTGGAACTCTAGCTTCTCAGGAACCAGGCCGAGAGGTGCAGACATGTCAGGTTGGGGTGAAGGACAGTACAGTTACGTAAGAACTTACCGTAACAGTAAATCTTCGAGAACAGCTCTTGCAACAGGTTACACCATTAGGACTGAAGCCGGCAGGCGCCAGGACCCCACAGAAATTTTCTAGCTAGCAGTATCCAGTGGGGACCTCCCCCGACGTCGGCCCCGCCCCCGACATCAGGCATCATACAAAAGGAAGCGGTCCCCAGAATCCCAAGTTCTCCGCCGGAGACTCTGGCGCTAGATGACACAGAAGTGGAGACTGAGGATCCGCCTCAAAGAAGGAATACAGCAGGAGGTGTTAAGAAACACTGAATCCTAGGTAGTAATCAATGGAACAACTCTACCTCCAGAGGGATGGTGGAGAATACCTGTTGCAGAGCTGTTCTCGAAGATCTACTGTTGCGTAACTTCTTACGTAACTGTACTATCTTACTTCGAGAAACAGCTCTTGCAGCAGGTTACACCATTAGGACCAATTCCCAAGCGATTTTTGGAAATCCCTCTCAGATGGGAGGAGGCAAGGGAGAGATCATGAGTTGAACCGGAGCCTAGGACAGAAGTCCCTGAAGGACTGCTAGACCAAAACCAGCTCTTCGCCGTGAAGCAACGTCCAGGCTATAATGCCTGATAAAGGTGTGCACGGTGCTCCAAGTAGCTGCTGCGCAAATGGCTGTGGTGGACACGTTCTTCAGAGCAGTAAAGGAGGTAGCCAATCCCCTTGTGGAATGTCCCCTTACCGAGCCCGGTAGGGGTTTGTTACATTTTGGTAAAAGAACGTGATGCAATGCATGAGCCATCTCGAAAGAGACTGTTTAGAGACTGGAGCACCCTGCATTCTTGGGAGAAGGAGACAAAAAGCTGATCAGATTTATGGTGTGGCTTGGTTCTCGTCAGGTAGTATCTTAGACACTGAAGCACATCGAGAGTGTGCAGCAAGGCATCTCCTCTATTGGAGTATTTAGGAAAGTACACTGGTAGGGCGATATCCTGATTAAGAGTAAGGGCTGAGACCACTTTAGGCAGAAACTTTGGATTTGTCCTCAGGGACACCCTGTCCTGGTGAAAAACCAAATAAGGTTCTTTGCTCATAAGTGCGTGTAGCTCAGAAATCCTTCTGGTCGAAGTAACAGCAACTAAACATAACGTCTTCCATGCAAGAAGACGTAGCTCGCAATCCGCGGCTGGTTCAAAAGGTGGCAGCGTAAGCTGCTCCAGGACGAAGGGTAGGTCCCACGGAGGAATGGGGTCCTTAATCAGAGGCCTAAGGTGGAGAACGCCTCTCAGAAAGGCACATGCGGTTTCCAACTGGGATATGGACCATAGATCTATAGGCAAGTGATAGGCCGAGATGGCACAGAGGTGTACTTTGATCGAGGAATAGGCCAAGCCTGCCTCAAATAGGGACAGGAGGTAGTCCAATACCGACCCCTCAGAACAATCAAAGGGCAGGTCCCGTGCTTGAGCCAGAGACAAAATCTTCTGCCATTTCATGGCATGAGTGGACGGTTTTCTAGCAGCCACTAGAACATCTGCTACCTCTTGCGAGACCCCATACTGCATGATAGCTATGTCCCTAGGAGCCAGGCGTGCAGGTTCAGAGAGCGAAGGTCCAGATGGACCAAGGATCCTGCTGCCTGGGACAATAAGTGAGAGCTAATTGGCAGAGGCACCGGTGATTCCTGAGAAAGTTGGTACAGCAGAGGGAACCAAATCTGCCTGGGCCAAAAGGGCACGATTAGTATCACCGTCGCCTTCTCTCTGCAGAGTTTCAGAAGAACCCTCTGGATCAACGGGAAGGGAGGAATTGCATAGAGGAATCTGCCCACCCAGGAGAGTTACAACATGTCTCGCCAGAAAACACCAGGCCCTGGATCTAGCGAGCAGAAACTGGGCAGTTCTGCGTTGTATGGGGACGCGAAAAGGTCTAACTCTGGCGTCCCCCATCTGTGAAACAGATCCTCTACGACCTCTTGGAGTAGCTCCCATTCGTGGACTCTGGCCTGAGATCGGCTCTGATTGTCTGCGATAATGTTGTCCACTCCTAGGACATGCACAGCAATGAGGTTTACGCCGTGTTGTAGTACCCAATCCCATACCCTCATGGCCTCACTGCAAAGAGGGTAGGAATGAGTGCCTCCTTGTTTGTTGAGGTAATACATCACCGTGGTATTGTCTGTTTGTAGCAGCAGAGTACCCGGTGGAATCTCCGATTGGAAGGCCTGCAAGGCGTAAAGGACCGCTGTCCTCTCCAAAATGTTTATATGAAGATGGGCTTCCTGGGACGTCCACGCACCCTGAGACCTGACACTGTCAAGGTGCGCTCCCCAACCGGATCCTGAAGCGTCCGTGGAAAGTGTCACAACCGGACACAGTGCAATAAAGGGACTCCCAGCGACAGGTGGCCGGGTTGAGCCACCATTGCCAATCCCGGATGACGGCATTTGTGATCCTGATTGGAAGCTGCAGATGGTCTTGCTTCTGATCCCACTCCACCCATAACATCCACTGGGTCACCCACATGTGGAGCGGGCTAAGGGACTGTTGCAATGGCGCAGCCATGTGTGTCGAACAGGCAAAGGGCCAGTCTGGCTGGGGCCGGTCTTCTTTGCCAAAATATCCCTTATGAGGGATCTGATGTGCTCGCTCTGTCCTAGGACAAAAGGCTTTCCCCTTAGCGGTGTCCAGGACTGCGCCTATGAACTGTAGTCTCTGAGACGGAACCAGATGCGACTTCTCCTGATTGATAATGATGCCCAGGGACCCGAATAAGGAGCGAGTACATTGGATCGCGGACATCAGGGCCTCCCGAGAGGGGACCATGAGGAGCCAGTCTTCCAGGTAGGGGAACTGGCCTTGTCTCCTTAGAGCCTCCGCTATGACTGCCATGCACTTCGTGAATACTCGAGGTGCCGAGGACAGCCCGAAAGGGAGGGCTTGGAACTGATAATGGTGACCCAGGAACTCGAAGCATAAGAATTTTCTATGCGTCCGAGCTATCGGTATGTGCAGGTAGGCATCCTGCATGTCCACTGACGCTAAGAAGGCGCCCTGCATGAGCATGGGGATCAACCCTGGAAGGGTCACCATGTGGAAGCGTTTGTAGGGCACTGAAGCATTGAGGTCGCTGAGGTCCAGAATTGGACGGAGGTTCTCTGTCTTTTGGGAATCAGAAAGTGGGAATAGTACCCTGCATGTCTCTGGTTCCGCAGTTCATGCTCTATGGCCTCTTTTCCCAGAAGCGCTAACACCTCTTGTTGAATGAGCAGTGCGTGCTGTCCCGAACAGCGGGAAAGCAGGGGAGGCCTGGATGGTGGGTGATCGAGGAATTTTATAAAGTGTCCTCTCTCGACCAACTGAAGGACCCACCGGTTGGCAGTTGTCATCTGTCAGCCTGAAAGGTGGTGAGAGATGCGACCCCCGACCTTTTCTTCCAGTTGATCCAGAGGAGGGGCAGGGGCTGGGAAGGAGTCATGCTGTGGCGGCGTTGCCTCCCGCAGGCTGGGCCGGTTTTGTATATCTCTGACCTTGGCCTGGGTAAGACTTAGGCTGGGCCTTGCGGTTGAAGTTGCCCCTTTGCTGCTGGCCGGAACGCGGCTGCTGCCGTTGTTGTCGGCCATGAAAACGATTGTGGTTCCTATGAAAGGAACAAGTCTTGGGCCTGTACAGTCTTCAATGCCTTCCCGGCATCCGGTAATTTGGAGATAACCTTCTTGGAAGCCTCACCAAACGGGACTTCTCCGTTGTAGGGGACATCCAGGATATTTTTCTGGACGTCTGGAGTAAATCCGGAGATGCGAAGCCATGAGTGTCTCCGGAGACAGATGACCAAGGCTGCTCCCCTGGCCGCAGAGTCCACGAATCGTAGGCGGCTCTCAAAACTTGGGTCCCCACATCTGATCCTGTATGAAGAAGGTTCAGAAGTTCCTCCTTCTGTTCGCCATCCGGAAGGACCTTAACCAGGTCCTGGCCCTGTTCCCATAGGGCGTTCTGAAGCTGAACCATGTGTGTGTCAGATAGTTCGGTGATCTGACAGAGCATGTAGCAGCCGCATACATGCGCCTACCCAGTGAGTCCAACTGCTTGGACTCCTGGTCCAGAGGCTGTGTGCTCAAATGTTGTGGTCGTTGAGACCGGTCATGGGAGACCGTGATGACCAGTGAATCAACCTGGGGTTGTTGCACCAAGTACGGGTCCTCCGCAGGGGTCCTGTACAGGTGGTCAGCCTTCTTCGGCACCGCGGGTGGAATGCGGATGTTTCCACGTGGCCTGGTGGACGTCCGCGAGGTGTCCACCAAGGTGGCACCACCACAGGCTTAGGATCTTTCTGCCTAAGATAATCGAGCTAGGTGCTGTTGTTCGGGGTCTAGATCTTTCGTTTCCCATCCCATGTTCTCCTGGATGTGCCTCATGATTTCAGAAAAAGAGGGTCATCTGGAGGTGACCTGAGGAGGTCTTGTGGGTCTGGTGATGGGATACTGATTGGAGAAGTAGACCTGGAGGTGTCCGAAGAGTCAGGTCTAGAGTCTTCCCCCTGTGGAGTGGACCGTCTACATCTGGGTCGCTTGGGACTAGGAGACCCTGAGGGAGACCTTGAAGGGGGCCTTCTCCTTTCTCTGGATCTGCCCCTAAGAGGTGGAGTAGACTCCTTGGGGGTCTTCCTGCTGACCCCTGTGGTGGAGGAGGAGTAGATTTCACAGGGACCATGTCCTTTTTGATTGTGTCTCACCAAAAGGTAAAGAAGTCTTTGACATCTTGAATGTTCATACCGGACGATGGTCCTGGCGTCGGGGTTGGTCTATCGCCGGTATCGGGTGTGAGGGTGTCGCTGGATCAGGCGAAGGCTCCTGTGGAAGCCCAGCGTCCTCGTTGTTGCCTGCCTGGTCATTAGGCATTGTCAGATCCTCCTCTGCAGAACCCCGGAAACCGGTATCCACCGGTGAAGGAGGCGCAGTTGTCGGCTCCTGAGGACATTTGGCTGATGTCGGGTGTTTGGCCAATGCCTGGTCCGATGGGTGTTTAGCCAGAGAAGGGTCGGCAGCCTACTTAGTGCCTGTCGTCCGCTTAAGGGGCATCAGGTCCTTGGTCTTCCTGGGAGGGGAGTCTGGTCCCTGGGAGGCTGATCTGGCATCAGGTTCCCAGCGTCTGTCGAGGAGCCCAAATGGCCTTTGAAGAGGACTTGGACGATGGCGGTCAAAAGACTCGCTGAAGCCGGGAGGGCGCTGGAGAAAGGTCCGAAGTTCTGGAAGTCTTAAGTGGATGCAGAGATGCCGAAGAGCTGCCGAGGTCCTAACTTAACGGAGGGGCCTGTGAGCAAGCCCTGGAGGAGAGCAGTCTGACGCATGGAGCCAGAGCTGGTGCACGAGTCCGAGGCTCGGTTCGGGGATCTGGACCTGGCCTTCTCCTGGTGTTTTTCCCGGTGTTTATGGGAACTGGGGGTAGACACACCTCTGGAGGCAAGGTCTTTGTCCATAATTTTTAATCTTTCTTCCGACAGGAAAGTACAGTTAAGTAAGAACTTACCGTAACAGTACATCTTCGAGAACAGCTCTTGCAGCAGGTTAAACCATTAGGACTGAAGCTGGCAGGCGCCAGGACCCCATGGAAATTTTCTAGCTAGCAGTATTCAGCGGGGACTGCCTCCGACATCAGTCCTGCCTCCAACGTCAGGTGTAGTACATAAGGAGGCGGTCCCCCAGAATCCCCAGTTCTCCCAACGGAGACTCCCGGCTGCTGGATGACATCAGAAGAGGAGACTGAGGATCCGCCATCAAATGGCAATCAGAAAAAGGCTGTGAACGCCTTGTCCTGGGAGAAGGATGTTGGAACCAGAATCTACCTCCAGGGGATGGTGGGAGAATGTTCCTGCTGAAGAGCTGTTCTCGAAGATCTACTGGTACAGCAAATTCTTATGTAACTGTACTATCTTACTCGAGAAACAGCTCTTGCAGCAGGTTACACCATTAGGACTGATTCCAAGCAATCCTGGAAATCCCACACCATTGGGAGGAGGGAAGGTAAAATCTTGAATGAAATCAAGCTTAGGACAAAAGTCCCTGAAGGACTGCTAGACCGAAACCTGCTCTTGGCCTCGATGCAATGTTCAGGCTGTAATGCCTGATGAAAGTGTGTAAGGAGCTCTAAGTAGCTGCAGCACAAATAGCTGCGGTGGATAAGTTCTTTAAAGCCGCAAAAGAGGTAGCCATCCCTCTGGTGGAATGACCCTTAACCACGCCCAGTAAGGGTTTGTTGCGCTTCTGGTAACAGAACGTAATACACTGAATGAGCCACCTGGACACCGACTGTTTTGAAACAGGAGCTCCCATCATCCTGCGGGCAAAGGAGACAAAAAGTTGCTCCGATTTTCGGTGGTGTTTGGTTCTGGGCAGGTAGTATCTGAGACACTTATGCACATCTAAAGTGTGCAGAAGGGCTTCTCCTCAATTAGAGATAATGAGGGAAATACACTGGTAGATCGATATCCTGATTAAGGGTGAGAGCTGAGACCACCTTAGGCAGAAATTTAGGATTAGTCCATAGGGACACCCTGTCTTGGTGGAAAACCAAATAAGGCTCTTTGCACATAAGTACATGGAGTTCAGAAATTCTTCAGGCCAAGGTGACGGCAACTAAAAACAGCGTCTTCCAAGAGAGAAGACGTAGCTTGCAATCTGCAGCTGGTTCAAAGGGTGGCAGTGTAAGCTGCTCCAGGAGGAAGGGTAGATCCCATGGTGGAATCGGATCCTTAATCGGGGGCCTAAGGTGGAGGACACCCCTCAGGAAGGCACGTGTCGTGTCCAATTGAGCTATAGTGCGTTGGCCTTTAGGGACGTGACAGGCTGAGATGGCACAGAGGTGCACCTTAATCGAGGAGTAAGCCAAGCCTGACTGGAAAAGGGACAGTAAGTAGTCCAAAACCAACTTCTCTGGACAATCCAAAGGCGAAAAACTGCGCGCTTAAACCCATAAACAAAACCTGCGCCACTTCATGGCATAGGTCGCATGGGTAGCCGGTTTCCAAGAAGCAGCAAGAATGTCTGCTACCTCTTGCGAGACCCTGTGTCGCATTATGGCTATGTCTCTAGTAGCCAAGTGTGCAGGCTCAGGGAATGTAGGTCCGGGTGGACCAAGGAACCCGCCTCCTGAGACAGCAAGTGGGAGCTGATTGGCAGCGGCACTGGAGGTTCCCGGGACAGCTGATGCAAAAGAGGGAACTGAAGTTTCAGAAGAACCCTATGGATCAACGGAAAGCGGGGAAAGGCATAGAGGAATCTGCCCGCCCAGGAGAGGGACAACGCGTCTCACCAGAAAACACCAGGCCCTGGATCTAGCAAGCAAAAACTGGGCAGTTTTGCGTTGGATGGGGACATGAAAAGGTCCAATTCTGGAGTACCCCATCTGCGAAACAGATCCTCTGCTACCTCCTGAAGTAGTTCCCATTCGTGGACTCTGGCTTGAGAGTGGCTCAGGCCATCTGCGATGACATTGTCCACTCCTGGAACATGAACGGCAACGAGGTCTGCGCCGTGTTGCAAGACCCAATCCCACACCCTCATGGCCTCCCTGTAAAACGGGTAGGAATGGGTGCCTCCTTGTTTGTTGAGGTAATACATCACCGCGGAATTGTCTGTTTGTAACAGAAGTGTACCCGGTGGGATCTCCGACTGGAAGGCCTGCAGGGCGTAAAGAACTGCCCTAATTTCCAGGATATTTATGTGGAGATGAGTCTCTTGGTCTTTCCACAGGCTCTGAGACCGAACACCGTCAAGATGTGCTCCCCAACCGAGCCCTGAGGTGTCCATGGAGAGTGACACAGTTGGAGACGGCACAATAAAGGGGACTCCCGCTTAAAGATTCCTCGAATCTAGCCACCATTGCCAATCTTGGACTACAACCTTCGTGATCCGGATTGGATACTGCAGATGGTCTTGCTTTTGATCCCATTGGACCCTTAACATCCACTGGGTTACCCACATGTTGGATGGGCTAAGCGGGACTGTTGCAATGGCTGCAGCCATGTGTCCGAGCAGGCGAAGGACCAGTCTGGCATGAGCGGTCTCTTCACGAAATGTCCTTGATGAGGGATCTGATGTGTTCCGCTCTGTCCGGGGTGAAAAGCTTTCCCTGGATGGTGTCCAGAACTGCACCAAAGAATTGCAGGGTCTGGGACAGAACCAGTCGTGACTCTCGTGATTGATGATGATGCCCAACGTCTCGAACAGAGACTGAGTGCAGTGAATAGCGGACATCAGGGCCTCCTGGGAGGGCGTCATGAGAAGCCAGTCATCCAGGTATGGGAACACATAGTGGCCTTGTCTCCTCAGAGATGCAACTACGACCGCCATGCACCTCGTTAACACCCGAGGTGCCGATGACAGTCCGAAGGGAAGGGCTCGGAACTGATAATGGCGGCCCTGAAACTCGAAGCGCAGAAACTTCCTGTGTGCTTGAGCAATAGGTATATGCAGGTAGGCGTCCTGCATTTCCAGGGACGGTAGGAAGGCGTCCTGCTTGAGCATGGGAATCAGACCTGGGAGGGTCACCATGCGGAAGCATTTATACAGGACCGAGTCACTGAGGTCACTGAGGTCCAGTTTCGGACGAAGGTCCCCTGTTTTCTTTGGAACCAAAAAGAAGTGAGAATAATATCCTAGACCCTTCTGGTTCCGTGGTACGTACTCTACAGTTTCTTTTTCCAGAAGCATTAGCACCTCCTGCTGTATGAGCAGGGCATGCTGACCAGAGTAATGGGAGAGCAGGGGAGGTCTTACCGGTGGGTGGTCAAGAAACTCTATGAAATGGCCTTTCTTGACCAACTAAAGAACCCACCTGTCGGTGGTGATCGACTGCCACCATGAAAAGTGGCGAGCGATGCGACCCACGACCTTTAGTGCCCGTTGATCCGGAGGAGGGGTGGGGGCCGGGAAGGAGTCATGCTGTGGCAGCACTGGACCCTGCAGGCTGGGCTGGTTTCGTGTAACGATGGCCTCTGCCTGGGGACGACTTGGCCTGGGCTTTACGCTGAAAAGTGCCCCTTTGCTGCTGACCGGAACGTGGTTGCTGCCTCTGTTGCCAGCTGCGAAAATGGCTCTGGTTCCTGCGAAGGAACCAGGCCTGGATCTGTACATGGCCTGTACGCAGGTCAGCCCAAGGCCTGTTACAGGTGTGGCTCCTCCACACATTTAAGTAGTATGTGTGACAGATTGAAATGTACCTCCTGTAATGCGATTGGTCACACTAGTGGGCACTGTACAAACCAGCAGGTATACAGTTTGTGTTCAGAGATAGGCCACTCTTATGTGGCCTGCCCTAAAGCAGCACGTAATCAGGAGGACCAAGCTGGTGATGTAGAACAGAGACTCGTGATTACTGTGGCACAGAGAGAAATGGCAAAAAAAGCACCTAGGGTAGACAAACAGAGGACACCTTTGGTTCCTCAGACTGTCTACATGATTGCCATGGCTATGCCCCGAGGTACCAGTAGAGGTGGTAGTGCTAGCTCAGTTGAGCCTACCATAGTTGAAGGCAATATGGCTCCCCAGCAGACTATCCCTGTACAGACAATAAACACAGGTGGTGTGGGGATCGGCCTTAGCAAAGACCTGCCCACACTCACTGCAGTGTTGAAACCCAGTGGGCCCAGTTTTTTTCTTGGATTTCTCAGACATGGTCAACCTAACCAACTTACCTTTTTATGGCAACCGCCAGGCAGACTCCTTATCGGGTTCCTAACCGTGTCACCGGTATTGGAAAAACGATTGAAACACGTTTTTTTTTTTTTTAAGAACTGATAAGAACCGGTAACCACACACTAAGTAAAAAACACAAAACACAATATTTCACTATCAAATGGCCAGTTCAGCCAAACTGAGCCGCACTTTTACAAGTTCCACACAGAAAAACAGAACAATTCCTATCTAGTACTCACGGCGCCACAGACAGAGACTGAACCGACTATGCAGATAACTTTTTCGGTTTAAAAAAAACGACGAAAACTGAAACTTTAACCGACTTTCGAACCGAGCTGAAGGAGAAATCTCCGGAGCGACCGTTCAGTGAGGCGCAGAAAAGAATCTGACGGTTTAAGTTTGAAACACTCCAGACAGAGACTTCAACCGAGCTCGAGTTCAGCATTCTATGCCCTGCACAGAAAGTTAACTCTTTGTTCTCCGGGGCAGTTCAAAGGTTGGGAATCGCTGCGATATGTCAGAATACAGCAAGACTTTATGTTGTTTGAAAGCAAAAGCAGAGAGAAAGCAGATATAAGCAACTTAAGGCTTGACTGACCCTTCTCCAACAAGGACAGGGCCAACCTAAAGGGTCTAGAGAGCAGGAACTATGACAGCTCAAGGGGAGCGTCAGGCTACAATTGATTGTCAAGTACAAGCTAAGTTACAGCAATTAAAAGAGATACAATTATGAGCATGGCCTAGAGGAGCAAGAAATGTGGCAAGGAGACTTAGGAGCTCCAGGCAGGCAGCCACCATAACCAAACTGAAAGACCCAATCACTGAGGTCCTTAAGGGAAATACATCAGAACTCCTTTCAATATTTCAAAACTATTATAGTGAGTTGTATGCTAATACATCTCCTCCCCCAGAGTACCGCATAGAGCAATTCCTCGCATCCCTATGTTTCCCTAAAATTACTCCCAACCAACAGGAGGCACTCAAGGCCCCAGTAACAGAGGCTAAGATCAGATGGGCAGTTCAGCAGGCAAAAACCCTTAAATCACAGGTCCTGATGGCTTCCCCAAGAGTAATATAAGGCCCTCCTTCGTTCATTAATTACCTCGATGAAACAAGCTTTTCTGGAAGTTCAAATTGGAGATCCCCCAAAATTCCTGGGCATATGCAGTGATTTCAACAATTCCTAAACTGGGCAGAGACCACAGACATCCTGAATCATATCTGCCCATTTCAATTTTGAATTGTGACTACAAATTATATATGTCTTCATGGGCTCAGAGACTGGAGGATAAGTTGCCAGGTATAATCCATCAAGATCAAGTTGGCTTTTTAAAGAACAGACAAACATCAGATAACGCTATCAGAATTATCCATCTTCTGTCCTATATCTCCAAGACCTCGTTACCTGTTGTGGTAGCTAGCCTTGATGCCTATCAAGTATTTGATCGGTGCTCTGCAGTATCTCTGGCAGGTATTAAGAAAACTAGGGTTCTCAGTGGAGTTGTTATCTGGCTCAGTAACCTTTATGCTAATCCCCGGCTTATATAAAGTGAATGTATCCTTGTCCACCCCCCATAGGTCTGGAACGGGGGACCAGACAAGACTACCCCTTATCACCATTATTTGCTATGTACACAGAGCCTTTGGTAATGGCCTTGAGGACCTCCAAAGAGGTGCACGGGGTGGAATTGGGAGGGGAATCATATTGTATATCCCTCTATGCAGACGATGTGTTACTAACGTTAACAGATCCTGAGACATCATTAAAAGGGGCCCGGCAAATCCTGGATGATTTTGCCTCGTCTCTGGATACATAATTAATTCCTCAAAGACAGAAGTTCTTGCACTTAAGTTCACCCTTCCTCCAACTAAAACAAATGCTGCCATTTAAATGGAGAGCCACAAAGTTAAAGTATCTTGGAATTCAACTGCCTTTACAGGTTTCTAATTTGATTTTAGTAAATTATGAACTGCTGAGCCAAGCTTTAGAAGCTGATATACATAAATGGTCCCAGCAGAAGCTTCCTTTTTAACAAAAACCCAAAACGGAGTGAGCATCAGGAAGTGGTGCTTCTATACTAACATAGAATTTAAAAATTTAGTACCTTTTATATAGGAGTACAGGTCTCATAAAACAACTTTATTTCAAAATATCACAAAAGCCATATCACCTGACGCATATCGGATGATTATTGCATCCTTTCAGTAATCATCCGAAACGCGTCGGGTGATATGGCTTTTTGTGATATTTGAAATAAAGTTGTTTTATAGACCTGTGCCCTTGTATAAGAGGTGTGTGTGCTCTACTTTTTAAGTTTTTAAGCTTCCTTTTTACTTGAGAATAGCCACCATACAATTCAATATCCTGTCTAGACTATTACATATTTTTTTTAAACTGTTTTTTTATTTCAGATGTTAACTTCATTGACATTACAGTTATTTACAGGAAGTCAGTTGCAGGTGTAAAGTGTAGTGATCAGTAAGCATGAGAGCAGACCTCACTGAAGTAGGAACAATAATCAGGTATACAAATAGATTTTGACAAAGGTGTGTTAAAACAACACACCTGGTTCTTCCTTTGTATCTACTACTTACTCAGGTCATAAACAATTCAACTGACATACTCATAGGATTTATTAGGGAGAGAGAGGCCCAGGGAGACCCCCACAGTGCCATATAAGCAGAATCTCCTCTCAATCAAGATCTAGAAGGTCTCCGAGAGGGAGATTAGGCTAACCAACTACACAGGTAACTCAGGATAAGGACTGATATGGCCCACCCGTCGGGATCTTTGTCATAGCCCACTTCCCCAGGAGCTATGGTATCTGGTCCGGTCTAAGTTGTGCTATGTGTGAACCATCTGTTCCATCGCTTGTTAATCCAGGGACCTTATTTTGAATTCTGGCTGTCATATGTTCTAATTTATAGATATCATATACTGTGTCCTCCCAAGCTGTGATGGAGGGAGGGTCAGTGTTGAGCCATAGTCTAGTTATACATTTTTTAGCTGCCCGTAGCAAGATATTAAGGAGGTATATTTGATGTGGATCTCTGAGACAACGGGGACTAGACTATTATATTTCAGACAATCCCCTTTGTGCCTCCAAAGATGTACTTTAACTCCTGGAATAAAATTCTATCCAGATTTGTGTGGGATGGCCACAAGCCACGTATCCATTGGTCTTTGCTACAATTGCCAAAGGACAAAGGAGGTTTAAATCTCCCGGATTTGAACCAATATGCAGTGTTGGTGGGCATAACCAGTATCTTGGCCTGGGTAAATCCCAATATCCAACCATCTTGGAACAGAGTAGAATGTTTCCTTAATGACCTACATGACCCACAGAAGGTAATTTTTGGCCCCATTTTCAATCTACCAACACTAACAGACTTTTGTAATGGGGCGCGACAGACTTTACAGATCTGGTATAGAATAAGAGCAGCACCAGCTATGGAACCTGTGTTCTACTACTTGAGGCTATTATCAGCAGAAACAGATTTTCTACCAGATTGATTTAACATTCCGAATTTGGTATAGATTCACAGGGGGTGGTCCCCTTTGTCCAGCTCCAAAGGGAATCACTATCAGTACCTACAGGTACGAGATTTCCTTTTACATAAGGGCCCTCTGAGGTGTAGCCTGCCTAGCCCCTCTCCCCTATTTCTAAATATGATTATCAATGCGATCCAAATCTGATTATCAATGCGATCCAAATCTGATTATCAATGCGATCCGGGGGACTAGCCAGATCCACTTGATAGGATTATTATATAAAGGACTCCAAGAGTTCATATCCGACACTTCTGAGTTTGTGCTGGATGCGTGGAACAAGGAATCAACTTCCAGGGTGTCTTGTGAGCTGTGGGTAAAATACACTCGCCCCTCTTTAGGACCCTCTAGCTCCTTATTGGAAAGAATTTGTGGAAGTCCTGTAATAGGTACTTTAATACACACCTACAAACTGGTAAAGATTTTCCTACATTAGGCAGACTGTTGGAGACAATGTGGGAGGACTGGCAGATCAGGTACACACTGGGGTGTTGTAAATTACAAGTTTTTGGCAACAGATTGAACAGGTCTCAAAAATACAGGTTACTCACCTGTAACAGGAGTTCTAGGAATGGTATATGTTGTTCATCCACACTGTCTGGCAGGTATCCTTGCCGCTTTACATCTTGCCAGAAGGTCTTCAAGCTGACCCTCCCACCCAGCCACCCGGTGGTAAAACTCTTGGCTCCGCCCCATGACGCCAGATCTGGCCTGCTGGAAGCTCAGGTTGTGCGTCTGCCGGAGGTGTCAGGTCGTAGTGGATGAACATACCTATCCTTAGAACTCCTGTTACAGAGTAAACCGTATTTCTAGGACATGGATATGTTGTTCATCCACACTGTCTGGCAGACTCCTAGCAGTTCTCCGGGAAGAGGGAGGCAAGGCACACACACCCTACTTAGGAATAGAGACTGGAGAACCGAGGCCCCAAAACCAGCATCCCGGCGTGACTCAAGGTCGATGTGGTGATGGGTGATGAAGTGTGTGCTGACTTCCAGGTAGCAGCCCTGCAGATTTCCTGACAGGGACGCCCCTGAAGCAGCCACGATGCAGCAGTATGACGGTAGAATGAGCTCTTATCCTCTGGGAGGCCTCCATGCCCGCCAACTTATAGCAGAGATCTATGCAGGAGGTGACCCACCTGCCTATCATCCGCTTGGCTGCAGGTCTGCCAGGTGCGGCTTCAGCGATGGGTGACAAACAGCTGGCGAACCTCTCCCGAATTTCAGCCGATGCGCTCCTTATAGTAAGCAAAAGCGTATTACAAGGGTCCAGTATGAGCCTATATTGAGCCTCGGTGTGATTGGAGTAGAACACCGGCAGAGTCAACACCTGGTTAAGTGAAATCCGACACCACCTTCAGAAGGAATTTCGGTGGGGGCGCAGGACAACCTTGTCCCTGTGGAAGACCAGGTAAGGAGACTCGCTGCAGAGCGCCTGGAGCTCTCCCATCCTTCTGGCTGACGGATAGCCACCAAGAAGGTGGTCTTCCACAACAGGTGAGACAGTTCACACCTGTGCATTGGTTCAATGGCTTGCCCATGAGCTTTGCCAGTACCAGCAGTAGATCCCACGGAGGTGGAGGTTCTCACAATCGAGGGGAAATGATCAAGGCCTTTGAAAAGCGCCAGACCACCTTCTCCTGCGCCACAGACTGCTTCCCAGCCCGCGCCGTAAGCAGAGATGGCTGCCAGGTGCACCTAAGGGTTGTCACCCAAGCCCTTGCTGAGAAAGGGACCACAGGTAGTCCAATATGCTCACCAAGGAACAGGAGGAAGGGTCCAGGCCCTTGCCTGACACCAAATGGAAAATCTTTCCATTTGAAGGTGTAGCATTTTCTGGTCGACTTACAGGATGCCTCAACCACGCTGAGGACCTCGCCGAAAGACCCAAGGCTTCAGAACTCTAGCCAGAACCAGGCCATCAGGTGCAGGGATTGAAGGTCCGGATGGAATACCTTCCCTGATTGACTGAGAGCAGGTCTGGGTGAGCTGGAAGCTGCCTCGGAAGCCTGGAGCTGAGGCTGAGGAGATCTGGGTACCAGTACTGGCGGGGCCAGTCTGGGGCTATCAGAATCACCTGCGCCTTGTCCCTCCTTGCTTTGAGCAGCACCTTGTGCATCAAGGGGAACGGGGGAAAGGCGTAGAAGAGGCCCGGGGTCCACGGCCTCGAGAAGGCATCCCCCTGCAGCGATCCCTGCTGAGGGGGGCGGGCATGGAACAGCCTCAGCCTGCGATTCTCCTGGAGGCAAACAGGTCCACCTGAGGTGTGCCCCAATGGGAGAATAGATCTTGTACTACCTCCGCAGGAGAGACCACTGGGACGCAGCCCCTATCCGGCTTAGGGCATCGGCCAGGGTGTTGGAGGCTCCTGCCACATGAATGGCTAGGAGATCCGCCTCTAGGCTGCGCCGAGTGACCAGATGCGGAGAGCCTTGCATAGGAAGCATGGAGTGCGCCCCGCCCCCTGGTGGTTTAGATAGTACATGGCTGCGGGTGTTGTCCGCCTGGACCCGGACCACTTGACCCCAAGAAACGGAGCAAAGGCGGGAGAGCTAGGCGGACCGCCGGAGCTCCAGCAGGTTGATGTGGCATCAGGACTCCTCGGGACCAGAGGCCGCGGCGCGGTGTTCCCCAGATGGGCACCCCAACCCATCAGAGAGGCATCGGTCGATAGAGAGACCATCGGCTCGGGGCGGACAAACGGGATGCCCTCCTGCAAATGAACTGGAACGGTCCACCACTGGAGAGCGTTCCACATCCCCTGGGTCACCGTCACTAGCTGGTCCAATGGATCGCAGCATTGGGACCACTGGCTGGCCAGCCCCCACTGAAGGGGGCGCATGTTCCAACGGGCCCAACGGACCATGCTGGTACAGGCCGCCATGAGACCCAGGAGGTGCAGGAAGTCCCGGCAGGGCACAATTGCCCAACCAGAAATGATTGGGCAAAGGAGGAAAGAACCTCGACCTTGTCCGCCGGGAGCCGTGCCCTGGCTCGAAGAGAGTCGAGCTCTGCCCCAATGAAAAGAATCACCTGCTTCGGCACGAGTTCCAACTTGGCCTCGTTGATGAGGATGCCGACCTGAGAGCAAACCTGGAGGGCCAGATCTCTGGACCGCTCCACCTCCTGTCTGGAGGGGGCTGCAATCAGCCAATCGTCCAGGTAAGGGTAAACCCGGACCCCTCGGCACCGCAGGAATGCTGTCACCACTGCCATGCATTTGGTGAAGACCCTTGGAGTTGGAGATAAGCCGAAGGGCACGGCTTGGAACTCGAAAAGGGATCCCTCCGCTCGAAAGCGAAGGAACCTTTGATGGGACGGACGGATAGGGACGTGAAAGAACGTGTCCTGTAGGTCCAGAGAGCAGAACCACATGCCATGTTCCAAGGATGGTATTATCTGTGCCAGAGTGACCATCCTGAAGGTTCGAGACCTCAAGGAACTTGTTTAGGTCGTGTGGAGTGGAGAATGGGCGCCAACCCCGTCCGTTCGGAACCAGGAAGTACCTGGACCACGAACCCGGGTTTGAGGAGGTCCGCCACCTCTCTTATCACCTCCTCTCGAGGAGGAGGCGATGTCGGTCCGAGCTGACAGCTAGGCCGATTCCCGAGGCCCCCGAGGTGCGACGGCTCTGAAGGGTGGGCCTGCTCGAACTCCAGAGGCAGGCCCTTTCCTACCACTTCAACACCCACCGTCTGTGGTAACAGCAGACCAGGCGGAAAGGAAGAACTGGAGCCATCCCCTACGAGGGAACCTGGGGTGAGGTGAGGTGGCGAGGTTGGGGCGACACCCTCAACCCATCACTGTGCAGGCTTGAAGGAGGGACCGCCAAGGACCACCTGGCTTACCTCCTGCTTCCTGGAGGAGGAAGCCGCGGGCTTGGGTTTGGGACGCCAGAGCCGAGCCTGCTGGCCCTGGTGTTGCTGGGCCGGACGGCGCAGGGGTGCAGACGGATGAAAGGGGGGCTTGTGGTCTGCGGCCCTTGTCCTCTGAGCGGATGAGACCGAGTCCAAGGTGGCATTGGACTTTTCGATCCTCTGGAGGTGACCTTCCACTCCAGGGCCGAAGAGGTCGGTCCCCAGGAAGGGGACATCCGCCAATTTGTGCTGGGTATCCGCTGTGAAGGTGGATATCCTCAGCCATGCCCGACGGCGCATAGCCACTGCAGCCGCGACTGACCTGGCGCATGAGTCTCCAATGTCCAGAGCAGTCTGAAGTTGCTGCTTGGCCACTGCCCTGCCCTGGTCCCGCACCTGCCTAACCGTGGTCTGCAGGTCAGCCGGGGAGATGAGGGACTACCTCGTCCAGGGAGCCCAACAGGGCATGGGAGAAATGTGCCATAAGCACGGCCGAGCTGGCCTGACGAAGGCCAAGGGAGGACGCAGCGTAGACTTTTCGCCCGGCATAGTCCAATTTCTTGGACTCCTTGTCGGGAGGTTTGTCCACGTCCCTAGCGTTTCCGGCATGCCGGAAAACGCTGTCGGTAACTAACCCCTCGGCTGAGGGATGTTCTGAGAAACCGGACAGGGAACCGGTAGGGACCGCATACTTCCTGGCCATCCTGGCCGAAGGCGCAGGGCAGGAAGCAGGGCGCTGCCAGAGCTCCAAGGCCGGGCCCACGATGGCCTCAGCCACAGGAAAGGCCTCCGTAGGGGAATCCCCTCAGTCCAATATCTCCGTGAGGGGATATTTGGCCCGCTTGGATACGGGCTCGAGCTGCATCCCGGTGGACTCCGAGATGAGCCTGAGTAAACCCAGGAAGGACGAAGGGCTATCGTCCAGCGACTGACCTCCAGAGGACTCCAAGTCCACTCGCTTGGAGAAAAGGGAGGAATCGGCCGACTCAGAAGAGTCCGCAAAGAGCTGCCTCGGGCCTGAGCCACCCTCCACCTGCCAAGGGCGATTGGGAGTGAGGGTGACCGACAGCCTATGGGGCAGACCCTGAGCCGACCGAGAGTTCTTGGTCAGAGCCCCAAACAGCGGCTGTGGAGGTGGAGGTTCCACCGGAATCGGTGGGGCAGCTGGTTTGGGCCAAACAACCGGCCTGGGAACAGGCTCCTTTGGTAAAACGAGGGGCTGTTTCGGCCGCGCCGGTGACAGCCACTTAATGGCGGGGGAAGGCGATGGTGTCGGCTTGTTCCCGGTCAGAAGGAGCTGTTGCCACATGAGGTCCTCGTATCGTCGACGTAGCTTACGTCAAAGCCTCCCCTCATCCGAGGACGAGGACGAGCGGCGGCGCAGTTTACTGCGGTGCTGAGACCGAGACGCCTATGACGGCGGGATCGGCTGGACCGCGAAGAAGTCCGAGACCGAGACCGAGAACCTCGGCCTTCCGCGAGGACGCAGCGGGAGGGGACGTGGGAACCGGCCTCCCTCGGCTCGGAGGGTACACCCGAGGCTCGGAACGGGCACTGGCAAGCCAGATCCTCAACTCCACAGGGGCAGGAGGGATTTTCGCCGGGTCTACAACCCATCTAACGCCGAGGAAAGATCTCCGACTGCATCGACGGGAGTCTCGATCAACTGACCTGACGGGGACACCGTGAGACCAGTGGCCGGGCCGAATGATCAACCGGGTCGGCGGCCGACAACTTGGGAGGGACCTTCCCCTCCCAAGAGCGCCGACGGAGGGACTTACCTTGTCTTCTTCTTGGACCGAGAAGAAGGTCCAGCAGACGTGGTCCCTCTCCTCTAGTGGAGGGACAGACAAAGCTCCTTAAAGGAAGCTGTGTAAGAGGAACCCAGGGAGAGGGATAGATGCCGCGGTTGAGGAAGGCGCAGCCAGCGCCGCCTCCTCTTTGAGGCGATCATCTGCTCTAGCTGATCCGCCCGAGCCGCCGCCCGCGAAACGCCCGACCGGGCCTCTTTGGCTTTACCGAGGAAAACGTTTCGGGGCGCCCCAGTTGTAAACGGGCAGCATGGTCTTCGAGGACGTAGGCTGAGAAGGAAGAGCACAGGTCGCAAGCCTGCGGGTCGTGCTCAAGGCCTAAACAGTAGACACGTGGAGTGCGGATCCGTCCGAGACATCTTCTGCCCGCAAGGGCACCGCCGAAAACCGGGAGTCGATTTGTCCATCGCAGCCGCGAGGGACAGAAGACCGAAGTCTATAATGCAAAAAACTTTTAAATTCGGAAAACCGAAGAATTAGGAACCAGTCTTATACGCAGAGCGTTAAGGAGGGAACCTGAGCTTCCAAGCGGTAAGGAAGATCTGGCGTCATGGGGCGGAGCCGAGAGTTTTACCACCCGGGTGGGTGGGAGGAGCCAGCTTGAAGACCTTCCGGCAAGATTTAAAGCGGCAAGGATACCTGCCAGACAGTGTGGATGAACAACATATCCATGTCCCTAGAAGTGATTTTTTCACCAGAATTGGTCTTAACCCCACAGTTTGCACTTTTGTCAATTCCTCCGGATAGTTTTAAAGTACAAAAAAGGTCTGTAATATTTATCTTTCTCCTTCTAGCTAAGAAGGTGATCACTAAATTATGGAAGCAGGTTAGACCTCCTACGGTTGAAAATTGGCATGACTTGATAGTGGAACATTATTTATTAGAACGACTAATAGCGGGGGCTACAGGACAAAGGGAACAGTTTGAAATTCAATGGAGGACTTGGGTACTCTTTC
The DNA here is from genome assembly GCA_016271365.2 of Neoceratodus forsteri. Classification (NCBI taxonomy): domain Eukaryota; kingdom Metazoa; phylum Chordata; order Ceratodontiformes; family Ceratodontidae; genus Neoceratodus; species Neoceratodus forsteri. The sequence goes on along the minus strand of JADMNL010000030.1, from coordinate 138,373,042 downwards.
ATGCAGCAAGAGACCCCACATTTGTCCCATGATGATACTAAAGGTGTTGAAAAAGGAGATCTCTGGTAGTTGAAGGGTAGCTCCTCATACTAGCTGGGACAGGTTTGGTTGTTGGGAGAAATAAGTATTGGGTGTTGGGGATTTATGGGATGAAATTTCCTGTATGGGGCGGATTAATGGCACAAAATGGGTTGAATGTATTACTACCACCGCAACTGTATTGGCACCTATTGATTGCAATGACACTCTGGATGTATACATGTGTAAGTAACAATGTATATGGAATGTATTGTATCTTTTTTAAAGTTGAAAGAAAAATAAAGTTAGAAAAAAAAGATTTGACAGCAGCAGTAACCTCCCTGGATGTAATATCCTGTACCAAAGACTTCAGGATATCAGGTAAACAACATGGCAATATCAAGCTGTCAAAAAAACTCTCTTGACCCTTAGTATCTGCTGGCTTGTAAGAAAATAAACTTAAGGAGTGTTCTATTGTGACATTTAAAATCCCTTGTGCTGTAGTTTGCAAGTTGTTCTGCTTGTCTAAAAGACTTTCAAAGTTTTCTAGCAACTTTTGATTTGCATGTATCATATGGGCAGGCCACTGCTGCCTTCCCTTGTGTCCCATATTCTTGCTGCTTTATTTTTCTGCCTGAAGGAATGAAATCCAAACATGGATTTTTTTTTTCCCTGAACTCTTTTTCTGCTCCACTTTATCCCTGGGGAACTCTCTCCGCAACCTCAGGAACTCCAGGTTTCTACCTCCCACCTGAGACCCTAGTTTCTCTCTCCCTTGTGCAGCCCCAACACAACCCCAGGATCTGAACCCCCTGGAGGAAGGGCCACCCTATCCATCCAGGGCGCTCTTTTTAAGTACAGAGTGCCGGGCTACACAAGTCTACCCTGGAAAGGAAATAGGACCGGTGCTTGGAGTGTGGTCCCGGAGGCCAAGGCGCCTTCGCCTATCCCCAGGAGTCGGTATTTTTCTTACATTTTTCTGCCCCCTTGGAGTTCAGCTATGCAAGGCAACATTGTGCCGTAACTCCGCCTCCCTCATCGCAGCACACGCCGCTGTCGGTGCCCCTGACTATCGCCAGAGACCACTCTTGAGCAACGGCTCCCCTAGAACCCTCTCCAGGAAGAGAGAGCAGTCCTCCAGATGCTTAACCTCTTCCCCTCTGCCGAAACAGAATCCCAGTCGCTAGCGCAGCACGAGGTGTGGCGTCGGCGCCTCAACCTCTATGCCACACGGCCATCATGGATGTTTTCATGAAGAGATTTGTGAAGTATAATTTAAACCTGCTGTAACACTCAATGAAATAAGTTTCTGTAACTATGTCCGATTTTGTAAATATTGCCAGTATTGAGACTCTCTACACAGTTTGCCTTCACATTTTAATAAAGAGATTAAATCGTGTTTTGTATCTGTCCACCACTGTACATATGAATCATTAAATACCAAAACTGATTTCCGAGCTGCAATGAATTGCATAATCTCATGTGTTAAGTCACCCCGCTCTGCGTCAGAAATAACTTCCATAAACCAGGCCCAAAAGACAGTACATTTTGACATCCAACCCTTAAGATTAGTACTTTACGATCAGAGAATTCCATCGGCTCTGTTGTAATAAAATGAATCACCATATGTTTAGGCAGAAAAAATGAATCAATGCGAGTAGACAATGGACCTTGTTGAAAAGTGAGCTCAGATTTAGAATGAAATGAGAAAAAAGCATCTCTAAGGGCAGCTGATTTAATAATATTATTTAAACACTTTCCTGGTCCTGGCATTTCGGCCTCAATCTGCCAAACCCAAACCACAATTAAAATCGCCCCCAAAAAACAGATTATATGGGGTGAATAAATAAGGCTGAATTAAATGAAATATTTCAAAGTGTTCCACTTTCACTTGTGCTGCACAAATCCAAAAAAACAGGCTACTCACCTGTAACAGTAGTTCTAGACGTGGTATATGTTGTTCATCCACACTTCTTGGCATGTCCCTTTTCCCTTTAAGGATCGCGGATGGTCTTTAAGCTGGCTCCTCCCACCCATCCGGTGGTATATCCCTTGCTTCCCCATGACGCCACAGCTTAGCCTGCTGGAAGCCAGGTTTTGTGCATCTGCAGTCGGGTGGGTCCGTCTGGATGAACAACATACACCACTCCTAGAACTTGGGACACACACACCTGTGCACTTTATAACTTGTCTAACCTCCTCTCCTTTGAAGAGGCTACTCTACCAGACCTGTCTGCTCACCCAAAAATCAGTGTCGGCTTAACCCCCCGCCTGTCTAACCTAATCAGTATGGCTACCCCTCCTGTCCACACTCATAGCTCCACTAAGACCTTGCTAGTAGTCCCTAGGGTTAGGACAACCCTCGCATAGAGGTCTTTCTCATTCAGGGCATCCTCCTGGTTCAACACCCTCCCCCCGGTACCGCATCTGAGCTCAGAATTGGACCATTCAAACCATCCCTGCGTAGCCACCTTCTCAGCTCCCGTCCCTGCAACTGCAAATAATTGCACCAATACTGATCCTCATCCTACCACTTGACCCACCCCACCCACCCTGTTTATATATCAGTGTGCATATCACCCGCATTGCTGCCCTACAATCATGTACAGGCCTGTACTTGCGAGTTTCTGCACCGCACTCCTACTGTCTACCTCTACCGTATGTAATGTCTACAAAGTTTATATACCCTATGATCACGCCCTTCTTGCATAGCTACCATCATGTATAGGCCAGTCTCCTGCAAGAAGGGACGTTCTCTCTCTGATATGGCCCACTCCTCCTGTATTTCATTTGTACAAATTATTATTGTAAATATTATCGCCCTGCTGTCTGTCTTCCACTCACTGTATGTTTCCCCTGCCCCGTCCTAATCTGTGTATGACGATGAGCCTTTGTAAATGAGTCTTTGACTCAAAGGGTTGTAATTCTGATACTGTAATAAATAAATAATGCATAAAACTACTGTTACAGGTGAGTAACCTGTTTTTCTAGGATCGTGGATATGTTGTTCATCCACACTTCTTGGCAGACTCCTAGCAGTTCTCCGGGAGGAGGGAGGGAGGCAAGGCACACACACCCTACTTAGGAAACAGAGATTGGAGAACTGAGGCCCCAAAACCAGCATCCTGGACTTCCTGGTTTTGAGCACCTCTTAATGGCAGCCTAATTAGCGAGCTCCCAGAAAGTACAGTAACGTAAGAACTTACCATAACAGTAGATCTTCGAGAACAGCTCTTGCAGCAGGTTACACCATTAGGACTGAAGCCGGCAGGTGCCAGGACCCACAGAAATTTTCTAGCTAGCAGTATTCAGCAGGGACCGCCTCAGACGTCAGTCCTGCCCCCGACGTCAGGCATAGTACATAAGGAGGCGGTCCCCCAGAATCACCAGTTCTCCCGGCCACTGGGTGATATCAGAAGAGGAGACTGAGGATCCGCCATCAAATGGCAGTCAAAGTGGTGTTGAGAACACCTGATCCTAGGAGAAGGATACTGGAACAAAAAATCTACCTCCAGCGGGGATGGTGGGAGGGAAAGTACCTGCTGCAAGAGCTGTTCTTGAAGTTCTACTGTTACGGTAAGTTCCTACGTAACTGTACTATATTACTTCGAGAAACAGCTCTTGCAGCACGTTACACCATTAGGACTGATTCCCAAGCAACAGTGGAAATCCCACACCATTGGGAGGAGGGAAGGTAGAAATCTTAGAAAAACCTAAGCCTAGGACAGAAGTCCTTGAAGGACTGCTAGACCATAACCTGCTCTTCGCCTCGATGCAACATCCAGGCTATAATGCCTGATGAATGTGTGCACAGTGCTCCAAGTCGCTGCTGCACAGATGGCTGAGGTGGACACGTGCTTTAAGGCTGCAAAGGAGGTAGCCACCCCCCTCGTGGAATGACCCTTAACCGCGCCCGGTAAGGGTTTGTTGCGCTTCTGGTAACAGAACGTGATACAATGTATGAGCCACCTGGATAGCGACTGTTTGGAAACGGGAGCTCCCATCATCCTGTGGGCGAAGGAGACAAAAAGCTGGTCAGATTTTCGGTGGTGTTTGGTTCTGGTCAGGTAGTATCGAAGACACCTATGCACACCTAAAGTGTGCAACAGGGCCTCTCCTCGATTTGAATATTTAGGGAAGTACACTGGTAGACTGATGTCCTGATTAAGAGTGAGAGCTGAGACCACCTTATGCAGACACTTCGGATTGGTCCGTAAGGATACTCTGTCCTGGTGGAAAACCAAATAAAGTTCTTTGCACATCAGTACGTGAAGCTCTGAAATTCTTCTGGCCGAAGTAACGGCAACTAAAAATAACGTCTTCCATGTGAGGAGACGTAGCTCGCAATCCGCGGCTAGTTCAAAAGGTGGCAGTGTAAGCTGCTCCAGGACAAAGGGTAAATCCCAAGGCGGAATAGGATCTCTGATCAGAGGTCTAAGGTGGGGGACACCTCTCAGGAAGGCTCGTGCCGTGTCCAACTGAGGTACAGGACATTGGCCTATGGGAGTGTGATTGGCTGAGATGGCACAAAGGTGTACTTATATCGAGGAGTAGGCCAAGCCTGTCTGAAAAAGAGACAGGAGGTAGTCCAAGACTGACCTTTCTGGACAATTCAGTGGCGAAAACCCCCATGCTTGAGCCCAGAGGCAAAATCTGCGCCATTTCATGGCATAAGTACAGATGGCGGTTTTCTAGCAGCAGCTAGAACATCAGCTATCTCTTAGAGACCCGCATCGCATAATGGCTATGTCTCTAGGAGCCAAGCATGCAGGTTCAGCGAGCGAAGGTCCGGATGGACCAAGGAGCCCACCTCCTGAGACAGAAAGTGAGAGCTGATTGGCAGAGGCACCGGAGGTTCCTCGGACAGCTGATGTAGTAGAGGGAACCAGATCTGCCTGAGCCAAAACGGCGTGATAAGTATCAGCGTCGCTTGCTCTCTGCAAAGTTTCAAAAGGACCCTCTGGATCAACGGAAAGGGGGAAAAGGCATAGAGGAATCTGCCCGCCCAGGAGAGGGACAATCGTCTCGCCAGAAAACACCAGGCCATGGATCTAGCGAGCAAAAATTGGTCAGTTTTGCGTTGGATGGGGACGCGAAAAGATCTAACTCTGGTGTGCCCCATCTGCGAAACAGATCCTCTACTACCTCCTGGAGTAGTTCCCACTCATGGACTCTGAGCTGAGAGTGACTCAGGCTGTATGCGATGACGTTGTCCACTCCTGGTACATGAACAGCAATGAGGTTTGCACCGTGTTGTAAAACCCAATCCCACACCCTCATGGCCTCCCTGCAAAGCAGGTAGGAATGGGTGCCTCCTTGTCTGTTGAGGTAATACATCACCGCGGAATTGTCTGTTTGTAACAGAAGAGTACCCGGTGGAATCTCTGACTGGAAAGCCTGCAGGGCGTAAAGAACTGCTCTCATTTCCAGGATATTTATGTGAGATGAGTCTCTTGGGCTGTCCACAGGCCCTGAGATCGACACCGCCGAGGTGTGCTCCCCATCCGAGCCCTGAGGTGTCTGGGAGAGCGTCCAAACGGAGACAGCGCAGTGAAGGGCCCCACCGATAGGTTCTTCAAATCTAGCCACCATTGCCAATCCGGGATTACGGCCTCGTGATCCGAATTGGGAGCTGCAGATGGTCTTGCTTTTGGTCCCACTGGACCCGTAACATCCACTGGGTCACCCGAATGTGGAGAGAGGCAAGCGGGACTGTTGCAATGGCCACAGCCATGTGTCCGAGCAGGCAAAGGACCAGTCTGGCTGGGGCGGTCTTCTTTGCCAAGATGTCCCTGATGAGGGATCTGATGTGTTCCGCTCGGTCCTGGGGTAGAAAAGCTCTCCCCTGGACGGTGTCCAGAACTGCACCTATAAACTGCAGAATCTGAGACGGAACCAGATGTGACTTCTCTTGATTGATAATGATGCCCAGCGTCTCCAACAGAGACTGAGTACAATGAATGGCGGACATCAGGGCCTCCCAAGAGGGTGCCATGAGAAGCCAGTTGTCCAGGTAGGGGAACACGTAGTGGCCTTGTCTCCTTAGAGTCACCGCTACTACCGCCATGCACTTCGTGAATACCCGAGGTGCCGATGACAGTCCGAAGGGGAGGGCTCAGAACTGATAATGGTGACCCTGAAACTCTAAGCGCAAAAACTTCCCGTGCGCTTGAGCTATGGGTATATGCAGGTAAACATCCTGCATGTCCAAGGACGCTCAAAAGGCGCCCTGCTTGAGCATGGGTATCAGACCTGGGAGGGTCACCATGCGGAAGCGTTTGTACGGGACCAAAGCGTTGAGGCTGCTGAGATCCAGTATCGGATGGAGGTCTCCTGTCTTCTTGGGAACCAGGAAGGAGTGAGAATAATAACTTGCACCTCTCTGGTTCCGCGGTACATGCTCTATAGCTTCTTTTCTGAGAAGCGTGAGCTCTCCTGCAGTATGAGCAGGGCATGCTGACCTGAATAATGGGAAAGCAGGGGAGGTCTTGACGATGGGTGGTCGAGAAATTCTATGAATTGGCCTTTCTTGACCAACTGGAGAACCCACGAGTCGGCAGTAGTCGACTGCCACCCTGAAAAGTGGCGAGTGATGCGACCCCCAACCTTTTGTGCCCCTTGATCCAGAGGAGGGGCAGGGGCCGGGAAGGAGTCATGCTGTGGCAGCACTGGTCCCTGCAGGCTGGGCTGGTTTGGTGTAACGCTGGCCTCTGACTGGGGATGACTTAGCCTGGGCTTTGCATTGAAAAGTGCCCCTTTGTTGCTGGCGTTGTTGCCGGCTGCGAAAACAGCTCTGGTTCATACGAAAGGAATCAGGCATTGATCTGTACATGGCCTGTACAGACCTGTCTTCCCAGCATCCTGGATCTTGGTGATAACTTTCTCCGAGGGTTCACCAAAAAGTACTTCACCATTGTAAGGGACGTCAAAAATGTTCTTCTGTACATCTGGGGTAAAATCGGAGACACGGAGCCAAGAGTGTCTCCGGAGACAGACGAGTCTGCAGAATCGTAGTGTGGCTCGTAGCACTTGGGTTCCCACATTACACCCTGTGCAAAGGAGGTTTAGGAGCTCCACCTTCTGATCACCATCTGGTAATTTGTCGAAGAAGTCCTGGCCCTGTTTCCACAGGGCATTCTCAAACTGTACCATGTGAGATAGGTAGTTCATGGACCTAATGGAGCATGTAGAAGCCGCATACATGCGCCTCCCCAGGGCATCCAGCTGCTTGGATTCCTGGTCCGGTGGCTGTGTGCTCATGTGCTGCAGTCTTTGGGACCGGTCATGCGAGGCCGTAATGACCAGGGAGTCAGCCAGAGGTTGTTGAGCCAAGTACTGGTGTTCTTTCGAGGCCTTGTACAGGCGGTCAGCTTTCTTCGCACAGCGGGAGGAGGCGGATGCTTCCACGCAGCTTGTGCATCCGCAGTTGGTGTTCACCATGGGTGGTACTACCACAGGCTTTGGATCTTTTGCCAAGATACGGGCAAGGCGCTGTCTCTCAGGATCGAGGTCTTCAGCATCCCATCCCATGTTGTCCTGATGTGCCTCACGATCTCAGAGAAGGAGAGATCATCCAGAGGAGACCTAGGTAGCCATGTGGGTCAGGGTGATGGGATGCTGAGAGAAGGAGATCTGGAGAATTCGGTATCCGATCTGGAGTCCTCCCGATGAAGTGTACCTGCACGACGTCTGGGTCAGCTTGGGGCTAGGAGACCCTGATGGAGATCTTGAGGAAGACATTCTCCGATCCTTGGATCTACCCTGGGAGGTGGAGTCTGCTCCTTAGGGGTTGGTGGTCATCCTGCTGGCCCTGTGGTGGAGGAGGGCGTAGAAAGTGAAGGAGTAGGAGGAGGAGGAGGTTTTACAGGGACCACATCCTTTCGGATGGTGTCCCACCAGAAAGTAAAGAGGTCCTTTACTTCTTGCAGGTTCATGCCCGTCGACGGGCCTGGCGCCGGTGGTCTGTCGCGGGGTGGGGCGTCGGGTCCACGGGTGTCTCTGGGGTGGGCGAAGGTTCCCTCGGGAGCCCGTCATCCTCAGTGTCGCCTGCCTGGTCTTCAGACAGCGTCGTGTCCTCCTCCGTTGAATCCCTGTGACCGTGTCCACCGTGACTGAGGGGAGTCTTCGGCTCTGGTGAATGCGAGGCCGGCGTTGGTCGCTTGGCAGGCGCCTCGGTCCAGAGAACGCCCGGCTGGCATCTGGTGCCTGGCTGGTGTCTGCGGCCCCAGCGAACGCCTGGCCGACTTTGTATGCTTGGTCAAGTCGGTCTGACGTCCGCCAGGGATGTCAGGTCTTTAGTCTTCCTGGGTGGTGGATCCGGACCTCTGGGAGGCTGGGAGACCAACCTGGAGTCGGGGTCCCGACGTCAGGTCGATGAGGAAGACTTGTGGTGTTCAGAAGACTTGGAAGAGGCCCGAGAGGGAGTGGAGAAAGCCGAGGGCCTTGAAGTCTTGATGGGCTGGAGAGTCGAAGAGCCGCCTGAGGCTCGGACCTTGACCGGAGGGGGCCGAGAACGAGCCCTGGAGGGAAAGCGATCCGACCTGGTGGAGCCTGAGCTATGGGAGTCCGAGACCCGGTTCGGGGATCTGGAACTTGCTTTCTCCCGGTGTTTATGGGCCTTGGAAGAAGAATCGCCCCTGGAAGAAGGTTCTTGGTCCATCCTACTAAGTCTTTCTTCCAGCAGGTAAGCCTGAAGTGTCTTCTGACAGCGGATCCTGGTGTGGCTGTTGAACCCTTGGCAGAAAGTGCAGGCCTTGGTGTCGTGGTCCGGGCCTAAGCACCGCACACAGGAGGAATGAGGATCCTTAAAAGTGATCTGTTTTCTGCAGGCACACTTGGAAAGGTGTCACTCAAGTGAAAGAGTTGGAGAGAACAATAGTTTGGAGAAACTCTTGAACTTCTAAGTCATCGTGCGCTAGGTAGAGACCCAGAGGCCGATGCTGGCGAGTCAATGGTGGGAAAAGAACTGGGGACTCTGGGGGACCGCCTCCTTATGTACTGCGTCTGACGTCGGGGGCGGGACTGACGTCGGAGGCGGTCCCCGATGAATACTGCTAGCTAGAAAATTTCCGTTGGGTCCTGGCGCCTGCCGGCTTCAGTCCTAATGGTGTAACCTGCTGCAAGAGCTGTTTCTCGAAGTAAGATTTAATGTAATTAACTCCGGGTCGCCCCTGAAAAAGGGACCTCTGGTCTCAGTGGGTTCACCTGGTTACCAAAATGCAATAAATAAATAAATAAAGACGCCAAGGCGAGTTACAGAAAAATGAACAGTCAACAAGAAATTAAAAATCACGGGATTTTTTGGGGGTCCCTTTCACATTTCTTTGTCTTTTTTTTCTTTTTAAGGGAGAGGGACTCCTTATCCTGTTGAAGAAACCCCACTCTAACAGAGGAGGCCTCATCCAGATCCGTACATTGGTCTGGGATGGAAGAGCTCCAAGAGGATTCGTCTGATTCATCACCAGACAATTTAGTCTGCTTGTGTAAAACAGAAACACAGTTTTGTAGTTGCAGCTCAGACGTTTTGGACTGTTTAGGAGTGGAGGTTTCCTGCCATCCCTTTCGCGCAGGACCATCCGTACCCCAGTCAAAGATGTCGGCTGAGAAGGAGGTGGCATTACCTCCTTCACCATTGGGACTACAGAAGTTTCCAAACGTTCAACTTCTGCGACCTGTACAGGGATAGTTTGCTGGGGAGCCATATTGCCTTCAATTATGGTAGGCTCAACCGAGCTAGCAGTACCACCTCTACTGGTACCTCGGGGGGGGGGGGCATAGCCATGGCAATCACGTAGACAGTCTGAGGAACTAAAGGTGTCCTCTGTTTGTCTACCCTAGGTGCTTTTTTTGCCATTTCTCTCTGTGCCACAGTAATCACGAGTCTCTGTTCTACATCACCAGCTTGGTCCTCCTGATACGTGCTGCTTTAGGGCAGGCCACATAAGAGTGGCCTATCTCTGAACACAAACTGTATACCTGCTGGTTTGTACAGTGCCCACTAGTGTGACCAATCGCATTACAGGAGGTACATTTAATCTGTCACAATACTACTTAAATGTGTGGAGGAGCCACACCTGTAACAGGCCTTGGGCTGACCTCATGAGAAAGTATACTCTGTCCCTTCCTAAATAAAAACTATTAGGAAGGTGTTGTAATCCTTCTTCTGTGGAGTTTAACACCACACGTACCCTCCAACCCCCAGTCCAAATGTTTTCAGAATCAAAAATTGCCTCGGGGCACCCTGAACAGTACACCTCTGTTTAAGTCAATACACCAGATCGGTCACACTGACCCCTTTGTTTCTGAATAACACAGTAATAGTACAAAATGCTGGTTCTGTCAATGGTGTGGCTTCAAAACGAGCCCACAATGAGGAAAGTTTCAGTTCTTGAAATTTCCTCCAAAACTTTTCTAGACTTGCTCCCAGTTTAAAGCTTACATCGAAGGTCGTCTCACTAGAAACGTGAATCAAGGCATAAATTTCCATGGCATTAAACCCCACTGAATCTTTCAGTAAAGTACGTGCCACATAGATTCTGTCTGAATGGGTTTCCACATCCCCTTTATAGTGTAGGTGAACAGCATTATGCCTTTTTACAGGTAAAGTCGGGGAGTGAAATAACGAAGCACATGGTCTAGGTGGTACTGTAGCAGAGGTGTTAGCTGCACAAGTTTGAGAGGCCATGTTATCTACATTCTGAGGCCTGGTAGCAGCAGTCGGGAAAGAAACAGTATGTTCAGTCATTCGACTAGCAGGGTCCTTTGACGTACTAGGGACTGTAGACTGATTAGTCAAAAAAAGAGAGTAGGATTTTGAGTCAAAAACAGTTCTACAGGTAAACTCGGGTGATTTCAGTCCTGAGTTAATAACCTCCATCTCTGCATCTGAATTGGCAGCAGGATTCATATTCTGTAACCTGCTCCGGGCTTTGTCAGAATCAGTAACAGTGGGATACGTAGAAATAGGAGTCATATCTGAAATCCATCTCCTCACCATAGCATCCAAAGCCCAGTCAGCATTGCATAACCTTTACTCTATAGGATCTGCTGTTGTCGTAGTAGTAGCCAATGTAGTTGGAACAGCTGCCTGCTTTGCGGGGCCCTGACGATGCTGATCTGTGCTTGTGCCAGTGGTGCCTTTCTGGACAAGCCACTGGCCATATTCTGTGTTCCAAAAACAGAAGACTCAGGTTTACAGGTTACAGCCGAGAAATTAATCTGAACTCTCCTCGATCCAGAAGGTGTAAGCTCACAACTCTCATGGGCGACTAGTGCTGTTATTGCATCATCTCTTTAGGCCCAGAAGTCTGCTCTATGCGTCCCACTTCCTGTGGAAGCTTATGGGTGTTACTGCAGCTGTCAGTGGAAGTGTGGATTGTAACAGCCTCATCAGTTCTTCCTCCTTTGCAGGTATGCTAGCTCTTCATCCATCAGTAGCTCCTGAATTTCAGTCTGTGTTTGTTGAATACTTTCCCCGTTCTCTCGGTACTGTAGATTGCGTCTCAGACTGTCCTTCAAGCACTGTACTCTCTCTCAGATTCCGGACTCACTTCCATCTGGCCAGCCGACTCCAGATGCCCCTTGGCATCAGAGAAAGTTTCAGTCTCTGCCACTCCAGAGGCAAGGGAGGAGACCAGCTCCCAAACTCCTGCACAGCCACCTCTCCCAGCGTCTCTCCTGGACTGGCCATCTTGCAGATAGTCAGCAGTGCCCCCTGCAGGAGAGTAGGGGATTTCCCGATGTCCTGGTCAAATTTCTTCCATTCACTAAAAATATCACAAACAGCTTAATCTGTTTCAGTGTCAGTTGGCATCCATCTGTATCCTCTCCCCGGGACAAGACTGAAAATAGGCAGGATTGTCTAATCCTCCTCTCCGGTCAACAAAATTAACTAAATAAACAAATATTGGTCATGAAAAAGAGTAAAAAAAAAAAGTAAATTTTTTTATTCCTTTATCGCCTACTCCAATGTTGCCCACCACCACCCGACAACCTCTGAGCCCCTCTACTACTGTCCCTATCTCTTACCTGGGGTCCCCAGGAGGTTCACAGAGAGCATTTTCTCCTGGATAGCACTTCATCCATGGTGAGCTTCCTCTGGGATGTCAACAGCCCTGAGCCATGACCTAACCCCAGGACTTGTCCTGTGTGGAATAGCAGTGGACTGCTGGGAGTAGTGGGTGCCAAAAATGTTGACTTCATGCTGCCACGTGCCCCAGATTTTTCACCATAGTTATTCCGCTTTCCCCAAGACACCAGCAGCAAAGAGGGCAGTGCGTATGCACAACCGATCACGTAGCCCCAAGTGCCACGGCCCCAGCCAGCATCCCCCGCCGTGCTCCCAACTGCACTGCCACCTGTGGTTACCCAGGTGGTAGTACTGCAGTGCAGTCAACGTACCTCCCTCCCCAGAGAGCACTCTCTGGGATGCCTTTTTTTTTTTTATTTATAGTTTATCTTCCCAGCAGTTACTTCGTCCCAGACTCACTTCTGGCCCCAACACACACTCCACTGCGGGACTTCCAACCCCATAAATTTCCCCTCATGGTGGGGCCATCTTGGGGGACTGAGACCTCCAGGGTACCCCCGCTGCAGCTAGGCCTGGGGCTCACGACCGAGCCAGGGGGTCCTAAGTATGGCACGGGGGGGCGTTCTCCTTGTAAGTAGGTTCCCCTGGAAGGACACCATGTGCAAGGATGCCAGCACATTGCCCCGTGTGCCCACAGGGAGACGTCGGCATCTGCCTGCCCCTCCACCCACCCAATGACAGACTTGTAGGTGATCCTTCCCCCAATACTCCACTAGGACCCAGGCGAGCACAGAGCACTGTAATCCTCACTACCCGGAGGAGAGCAGTCCCTTGGATGCTCATCCTCCTTCTCCTCGGTTGGCCCACCAGTGTTCCGAACTCATTTCCAAACTCGGGTCACCTGAGTCATGAGCGGTTGCACAACCGCTAAGGCCGCCCTCTCTGGGACGCTTGATCATGAACCTGAATCTGCGTCACTGACGCTGGTAATTGGTAGCAATACTGCAGTACTGATGAGCTGCCATAAAAGGTATGATTTTCAAATGAACTTGTTAATGAAGACTGAACTGTTTTACCCAAGCAAAACAGCTGAAGTTTGAATACAATACAGGGGCTCTGTGATGTCTTCAAGCATTGTCAAAGGTGCTATTAAGTATGTCATTGTGACTTACATACCGGAGGTGGTTATAATGGATTAAAAATGTAAATACAGGTTAGATTTACTGGACTCTAATCCCGTAGTTACTGTCCTGAACATGTCACTGGGTTTTTCTGCTTATCTGGGCACGTCAACCTGTTGTTCTGCCCTCTTGGGCACATCACAAGAGTATACTCTGCCAGTAAAAAGTATTTAAAAAAAAAAAAAAGGCTGCTTTTCTGTTTTCTCGAATGTTAGCATGTAAGGCACAGATCAGTGCCCAACTTGACCACCACCCCAAATATACTGTTGATGACAACTGCTGTAAGAACATGTGAAATTATCACTGTAATATGTAACCACCATCACACTACTTTGCACAGTAAGCTACCCCTTGGTACCCTCGACTGGGCACCCAAACTACTTTGGACAATCGGTACCATCCCTAGCTTTGAGAATGTATACCAGGGTCGTTATCTCTAGAGGTCACAAAGGGGCGAGGGTGTACAAAAGCAAATTCACATAAATTACCAAAATACCCAGGTCCTTTTTGCTAGGGCTATGCTAGGTCTATACTTCTGGAGGGGTACCCAGTAATTCCACTCAAGAAGCAGTAACAAGAATGTCCAAACCAGGCTGGGGTTTGAGGAGTGTGGCTTTATTCCAAAGATGGTACACTAAAGCAAAGATGGACCCCAAGGTTCACACATCACGCACAAGGCAATGGAAGAACAACAGAAATCTGTATTGGACAGAAACTCTACATATCCCATACGTCACAGGACATTGAACCCTCTTCAGCAGCAATGGCCTCAGCTGAAACACCCATTTTCTTCTAGTGGCACTGGCCACAACTTAGCTCACAGTTCTCATATGGCACAGGTCTTAACATTTTGGCAACGTGGCAACTGGCCACGATGGAGCACACTGGTGCTCAGAATTAGCACAACCCACACCAGGGGGTAAACCTTCTCTTCAGGCACTGGCCACCATGTCCTGAATAAGCAGGCACCCTTACAGAACCTGCAGTGCTGAACTGGTCACTTAAGATGGGGGGCTGCCCACCTTTTGCTTCCAGGTCCATACCCAGCCATTCTTTCAGCATTACACCTCAAATTTCTAGTACAACAGGAGAACTGCATCCTGGAATGTCTTTCACATCCTGCATAAGAAAACGCTACTTCTGAGTAAAGTCTTCAACAATGTGTCAAGTCTCTCTGGGGACTCCACACTTGTCAGCCAACTTTAAAAGCAGGAGAACAGTCTCAAATTAGAACAGAACTGGTGTATATTTCCCTTTATCAGAGTACAACCCCCCCAAAAAAGGTACTTTCATCCTGGGAAGCACAAAGTCAGATTACTCACAGATGGTACATAAACAGGCAGCTTCAAAGTCCTGGATCAAAATAGGGGATTGTCCCTTGGATGCATCCTGGTAGTCCTTCTCATCTCACAGGGGATGAAAAATGAGGAACTCCTGCTAGACAAGGGTTTCCACCACTTCTCTTGGCAGGCATATGTTTCTCAGTACTAGGGTGAGAAAACAGGCTCTCCTCACGCAGCCCACACTGCAGCACCTCACTCCTCCAACTGCTCCAACTTAACTCCACTCACAGACTCCTCTGACAGACTAACTGAAGATTCTAAAGCTCCCACTCACAGCCAGCTGCTGTGGCTTATGCTGCTGCAAAAGTTCTAAATGACATCACCTCTATCATCTCAGCTGAGACCAAGTAAACAGAGGGGCAGCAGGTGAAAAAACATTTAACCAGTTATTCACCAGCTGCCTTCCCTACCTAGCACTGCCACTGATGGGATTCTAGTAATCCCAAGGGACTGGGTGGTTACAAATACATTCTTGTTACTTCCTTGGCATCTTAATTTGTGCAAACATTATAGACATCACAGAAGAAGCTCAGACAAATTACTGCCCTTCCCCATGTCCACAAGTAGCTACCTTCTACATTTCATATACACACAGACCTAGAGAGAGCAAGGACTGCTGATTGGATGAGAGATGAGACAGACCTACCAATAGCCACAGCTGCCAGTCCTCTTGGTCAGCGGGGTTGGTCTCCATGGTAGCAGTATTGCATGCCATCCAGAAGGCAAGGTCCAGGAGGTTTTCTGTTTGAGGTGTCACCGTACCATGCTGGGTGATGCTGGCACTGCAGGAGCTGGGCCTTGGGAAGCAGATACCAGTACACAGCCGAGGTCTCGGTCCCCGAAGCATCATCTGTCTGGGACACACAGTCAACCAGTTACTGAAAACCTGGGATTTCCAGTATGTTTTAGAGTTACGACTGGTAAAACTAACTAACATTTTCTTTTAGTGGACTGTACAACAAAACTATTAAAACATATTAAAAAGTGGTATTTCTGTGTCAGCCTTGAAATGGCACACTAGAAACCAGAGGCTGGACCGTCACAAAGTGTTGCACTAGGTTCGAGGAGGGAGAACAGCATGGACTGCCCGCCATGCACACTATCTGCTGGCCAATCATGGAGTGGCACTGAGGTCAGCTGTAAGGCAGCCTTTCTCCCAGCCTTGGCAGGCCCACTGGTGGAGCATCAGGGCTGCTGTTGTGAAGCTGGGGAACTGGGCTTGGGTTACTGGAGAGCCAGCACAAGAATGGATAGATGTCTCACAGGACCCTCTCCTCAGGGAAGGGCACCGCAGGTGCCAGGGTAGCACGATTTGGTGTAGTGAGAAGGATGGCACACTACCACTGAAGAGTCTGGCTTGCTGGTTCACATGTCTATAGCACGTTCTTGGGGGGGGGACTTCATGGGAGTAAAATAGGTAACCAGCTGTGCGCCACTGGATAGATGATGTCTGTCCTCTCACCATGGCCACAGGGGTCCTGCCTCCCCTGGGACCGCTCTCTATCCCTGTCATCAAGCAACATGTTCCAGTTGGGCACTAACCAGGTAAAGGAGGCTGAAGTCCTGCCAAAGGAGTAGAAAGTGGCGGCCTGATAGGGAGCTAATCAGAGGAGGTGGCAGGGTAGCTGGATATCAGCTACTTGTAAGAGGGTACACTTGAGGATGGGAATCCATGACTGGGCATGGGATGCTCGGTGGCAAGGAGTTCTGGTGTTGGGCACCACAAAAGGAAAAATACTTATACTGTAAAAAAAAAGCTAAACATTGACGACTTGGCTATAATCTGAAACTGCTTAGTCACCGGCAGAAATTATCAGTTTTGGGACGTCGCACCAAAGGAAGGATCTCTGTATGCCAGAGGGTATAAGAACCATTTACCGTCCTTGTACCTGGCAGTTTATCAGCTCAATCAGCCAGTTGCGATTAAAAACATCTTCTGTTTGAGATGCAGCAATCCCATACAGCTGGTCGCTGACTCCCAGCTCCTCTTCTGAAAATACGACAAACTTATCAGTCTCTTCAATCAGTTTCTGCAGCATAGAGGTTCCTGGTTTGGGAGAGAGGAAGAGAACAAGGTATCAGAATCAAAAACACTAACAAACACCACAAGGCCATTTCTCCAAGCAGTATTTGTTTTTCTTTAATTTTACAAGGAAACTCTCACTGAGACTGAAGTCTCTTCTGCGGAGTGGGTCCGGTCAAGATGCAGCACATTATAGCCAAATTACAGCAGCACATGCCAGGTCGTCAGCACAGAGGTAGCGCTAATGCTCACAACACCAGCAACCCAGGTTCAGGAACAAACCTAGGTCACTGGGTGCCAGACCGGGGATTGAGTGTCCCAACTGAAGTTCTCGTCTGCAGAGAGGGCTGCTCCATCTCACTGTGCTACCACCACCTGTACTTGTACAAAATGATGGTGCAGGGGTTGAGACGGTGAGATGTGTTTGGGTGAGGTGCATTAGCACTCCTGCTGGGACCCCAGTCCCTATGCTGGCATCCCTAGGGGTCTGGGGAACCACAGCAGCTCGGGAAACTTAAGGTACATTTCTCTCCATCTGAACTCCATGGTGGATGGTACATTCAGATTGAAGGTGGTATATCCTCCAGCCGGGCAAGAGTAATAGTAAATGGAGTCCACAGTGAAGAAAGGAGGGTTACTAGTGGGGTACTGCAGGGTTTGGTACTGGGACCGGTCCTTTTTAATGTCTTTATAAGTGACACTGTAGAGGGACTGGAAGGGAAAGTATGTCTCTTTGCAGATGACACAAAGATCTGCAACAGGGTTGATATACAAGGTGGGGTGGAAAGGATGAAAAGGGACTTGGCAAGGTTGGAGGAGTGGTCAAATGTATGGCAGCTTAGATTCAATGCAAAAAAGTGCAAAGTAATGCACCTGGGAAACAAAGACTCAGGGGAAGAGTACACAATGGGGGGTGAGATACTGACAACAACAAAATGGAAAGGGACCTAGGGGTAGTCATATCAAATGACCTAAAGGTGGGCCAGCAATGTGAGAAGGCAGTAAGGAGGGCTGGGGGGATACTGGGATGCATAGGGAGAGGCATCACCAGTAGAAAACAGGAAGTTGTTGGTCCTCTGTACAGACGGTAGGTAAGACCACATCTGGAGTACTGTGTACAGTTCTGGAAACCCACATCTCCGCAAAGACATAAGACAGGGTGGAGGCTGTCCAGAGGTGGGCAACCAAAATGATGTAGGGTCTGTATCAGAAGACATAAGAAGAAAGACTAAAGATGTATAGCATTGAGGAGGGGAAGGGGGGGACATGACAGAAACTTTCAAATACCTCAAGGGAATCAACAAAGTCCAAGAGGGTAGCATCTTTCTGAAAAAGAGATGTGCAAAAACAAGGGGGACAATTTGAAGATGGGGGACAGCTCAGAGGAAATGTGAGGAAATATTTCTTCACAGGAAAGGGTTGTGGATACAGGAACAGCCTTCCTGAGGAGGTCGGAGACTCAAAAACAGTGGGAAATTCAAGAATGCATGGGACAGACATAAGGCAATTCTAGTGGGGGGTAGGAGGAAGTCAGCTGTTGGTTAACTAGGATCTGCAGCTTATCCGTTAGGTAGGGAAATGGGCTGACTAGGTGAGGCAAGCGGTCCTTATCTGCCGTCAAATTCTACGTTTCTATGTTTCTAAGAGGGGAAAAAGAAAATTCAAAAAACAAAAACAAATTGAAAGTAACACCAATATATACAGGTTACTCACCTGTAACAGGAGTTCTAGGAGTGGTACATGTTGTTCATCCACACTTCTTGGCAGGTACCTTGCCGCTTTAAGATGTGCCAGAAAGTCTTCAAGCTGGCTCTTCCCACCCACCCAGGTGGTAAAACCCTTGACTCTGTCCCATGACGCCAGATCTAGCCCACTGGAAGCCAGGTTGTGCATCGAAGCCAGGGAGGTCGGGTGGGTTGTGTGGATGAACAACATATACCACTCCTGTTACAGGTGAGTAACCTGTATTTCTAGGGACGTGGATATGTTGTTCAATGCACACTTTTTGGCAGACTCCTAGCAGTTCTCCGGGAGAAGGGAGGCAAGGCGCGCACCCCTTATACTTACTTGGGGAATAAGGACTGGAGAACCGAGGTCCCAAAACCAGCATCCTGGTGTAACTCAAGGTCGATGTGGTAATGGGAAATGAAGGTGTGTGCTGACTTCCAGGTAGCAGGCCTGCAGATTTCCTGGATAGGGACGTCCCTAGAACCAGCCACCGAAGCAGTGGTATGGCAGGTTGAATGAACTTTTACTCTCTGGGTGGCTCCATGCCCGCCAACCTATAGCAGAGATCTATGCAGGAGGTGACCCACCTGCTTACCGTCTGCTTGGCTGTATGTCTACCAGGTGCGGCTTCAGCGTAGGTGACAAACAGCTGGCGAACCTCTCCCCGAATATCAGCCATCCACTCCTTATAATAAGAGAGCGCTCTTCTAGGGTCCAAAGTATGGAGCCTATATTAGGCCTCCGAGGTGTGACTGGGGTAGAACACCGTCAGAGTCAACACCTGGTTAAGGTGAAACTCCGACACCACCTTCGAAGGAGTTTTGGATGGGGGCGCAGGACAACCTTGTCCCTATGAAAGACCAGATAAGGAGACTTGATGGAAAGCGCCTGGAGCTCTCCCATCTTTCTGGCTGACATGATAGCCACCAAGAAGGCGGTCTTCCACGACAGGTGGGAGATATCGTATCTGTGCATTGGTTCAAATGGCTTGCCCATGAGCTTAGCCAATACCAGCAGTAGATCCCACGGAGGTGGAGGTTCTCGCACCGGAGGGGGTATGTGATCAAGGCCTTTGGAAAAGCGCCCCACCACCTTCTCCTGTGCCACTGACTGCTTCTCGGCCCACGCCCGGTAAGCAGAGATGGCTGTCAGGTGCACCTTAAGGGTCGTCCACCGAAGCCCTTGCTGAGAAAGTGACCATTGGTAGTCCAGAATGCTGGCCAAGGAGCAGGAGGAAGGGTCCAACCCCTAATCCTGACACCAAATGGAGAATCTCTTCCATTTGAAGGCATAGCATTTTCTGGTCGACTCCTTACTGGATGCCTCAACAACGTTGAGGACCTCGTCGGAAAGACCCAAGGCCTGGAACTCTAGCCGCTCAGGGACCAGGCCGTCAGGTGCAGAGAATGAAGGTCCGGGTTGAATACCTTCCCCTGGTTGACCGAGATCAGGTCCAGGAGGGCTGGAAGCCGCCCGGAGCCTGGAGCTGAAGCTGAGGAGATCTGGATACCAGAACTGGCGGGGCCAGTCTGGGGCTACCAGAATCACCTGCGCCTTGTCCCTCCTCGCCTTGAGAAGCACCTTGTGGATCAAGGGAAATGGGGGAAAGGCGAGGAAGAGGCCCGGGGTCCATGGCCTCGAGAAGACATCCCCCTGCAGCGAGCCCTGCTGTGGGGGTGGGCATGAAACAGCCTCAGCTTCGCATTCTCCTGAGGCAACAGGTCCACCTGAGGTGTGCCCCACTGGGAGAACAGATCGTGCACTACCTCCGGCAGGAGAGACCACTCGTGAGATGAAGCACCTATCCGGCTTAGGGCATCGGCCAGAGTGTTGAAGGCTCCCGCCACATGGATGGCTAGGAGATCCACCTCCAGTCTGCTCACGAGGGACCAAATGCGAAGAGTTCCTTGCACAGGGGCAAGGAGTGCGTCCCGCCCTGGCGGTTTAGGTAGTACATGGTCGTGGTACTGTCCGTCTGGACCACTTGACCCCCATACAAATGGAGCGATGTCAGTGAGGGCTAGTCGGACCACTCAAAGCTCCAGCAGGTTGATGTGGCATCGAGACTCCTGAGGGGACCAGAGGCCATGCACTCTGTGCTCCCCCAACCCATCAGAGAGGCATCGGTCGTTAGAATGACCGTTGGCTCCGGGCAGACAAATGGGATGCCCTCCTGCAGATGAGCTGGAATGATCCACCACTGGAAAGCGTGTTCTACATCTCCTGGGTCACTGCCACTGGCTGGTCCAGAGGACCGAGCCGTGACCATTGGCGGGCCAGCCCCACTGAAGGGAACGATGTGCCAGTGGGCCCAATGGACCACGCTGGTGCAGACTGCCATGAGGCCCAGGAGGCACAGGAAGTCCCGGACAGGGTGCAATTGCCCAACCAGAAATGATTGGGCAAAGGAGGAAAGAACCTCGGCCCTGTCCGCCAGGAGCCGTGCTCTGGCTCAAAGAGAGTCGAGCTCTGCCCCGATGAATTGAATCACCTGCGTTGGCACGAGTTCCGATTTGGCCTAGTTGAGAAGGCCAATCTGACAGAAGACCTGGAGGGCCAGATCCCTTGACCTCTCTACCTCCAGCCTGCAGGGGGCTGCAATCAGCCAGTCATCCAGGTAAGGGTAAACCAGGACCCCTCGGCACCGCAGGAATGCTGTCCCCACTGCCATGCCTTTGGTGAAGACCCTGGGAGCTGGAGAGAGGCTGAAGGGCATGGCCCGGAACTCATAAAGGGACCCCTCCGCTCTGAAGCGAAGGAATTGCTGGTGGGACGGACGGATTGAGACATGAAAGAACGTGTCCTGGAGGTCCACAGAACAGAAACACATGCCTCGTTCCAAGGATGGAATGATCTGTGCCAGAGTGACCATCCTGAAGGTTCAGGTCATGTAGGTCTAGAATGGTGTGCCAGCCCCCTGTCCGTTTCGGGACCAGGAAATACCTGGACGCAAACCCTGAGTCTGGTAGAGGATCCGCTACCTCCCTGACCACCTCCTTTTGGAGGAGCAGAGCAATGTTGGCTCGATGAGCTGACAGAGAGCTGTGGACCCCATAGCCCCCCGTGGGGTGATGGCTCAATAGGTGGGGCCTGCTCGAATTCCAGAGGCAGACCTTTCCCTACCACTTCCAACACCCAGCGGTCCACGGTAATAGTGGACCAGGCGGAAAGGAAGTGGCGGAGCCGTCCCCCCACAGGGGGAACCCAGGGGGTAGCGACAAGGCTGGGGGTGACATCCCCAACCCTGTCACTGGGCAGGCTTGGAGGAAGGACCGCCAAGGGACCTCTTGGGCCTTTCCTCCTGGCTTCTGCTGGAGGAAGCTGCAGGCTTGGCTTTGGGGTGCCAAGTGCAAGCCTGCTGGCCCTGATGCTGGTGTTGCTGGCCGGACGTGCCTCAGGGGCAGAAGGCCGAAAGGGCTTACGCTGCTGCTGGCAGCCTTTGTCCTTCTGGGCAGACGTGACTGAGTCCAAGGTGGCACTGGACTTCTTGATCCTCTGCAAGTGACCCTCCACCTCGGGACCGAACAAGTTGGTACCCATGAAGGGAACGTCTGCCAGCTTGTGCTGGGTATTCGTCGTGAAGGTGGAGATCCGCAGCCAAGCTCTGCGGCGCATGGCCACTGCGGCCGCTACTGCCCAGGCACAGGAGTCTCCAATGTGAAGAGCAGTTTGGAGCTGTTGCTTTGCCTCCGCCCTTCCCTGATCCTGCACCTGCTTGACCGTAGTCTGGAGGTCAGCCGGGAGATGAGGAATCACCTCATCCAGGGAGCCCAAAAGGGCGTGGGAAAGGAGTGCCATCAGTATGGCTGAACTGGCCTGACGCAGGCCTAAGGAGGACGCAGCGTAAACTTTACACCCAGAGTACTCCAGTTTCTTGGACTCTATCAAGTGGCTTGTCCATGTCCTGAGCGTTTCTGGAGCGCTGGAAAACACTGTCGGTCACCAACCCCTCCGCAGAGGGGTGCTCAGAGAATCCGGAGAGTGAGCCGGTGGGAACGGCATACTTCCTGTCCATCCTGGAAGAGGAAGCTGGACAAGAAGCCAGCCGCTGCCATAGCTCCAGGCGCACTCAACAATAGCTCGGCCACAGAAGAGGCCTCAGCAAGAGAGAACGCCTCGGTCCAGTATCTCCGTGAGTGGATACTTGGCCCGCTTTGACACAGGTTCGAGCTTCATCCCAGTGGATTCTGAGATGAGCCGAAGCAAACCCATGAACGAGGATGGGCTCTTGTCCACCGACTGTCCCCCAGAGGACTTCAGGTCGAGAGGCCTGGAGAACAGGGAAGAGTCATCGTCAGACTCCGAGGAGTCTGCAAACAGCTGCCGAGGGCCTGAGCCACCCTCCACCTGCCGAGGACAATCGGGAGTGAGGGTGACCGACAACCGAAGGGGCAACCCATGACCCGATCAAGAATCCTTGGTCGGAACCCCAGTTTTTGGTTGTAGAGGCGGGGATTCCACCACAATGGGTGGTGCAGCTGGTTTTGGAAGAACAACCAGCTCCAGCTTCGGCTCCTCGATGACCACGAGGGGTTGTTTTGGCCGCTCAGGTGAAAGCCACTTAATGGCCGGGGAAGGCGATGGAGTCGGCTTGCTCCCGGTCAAAAGGAGCTACTGCCACATCAGATCCTCGTAGCGCCGACACAACTTGTGCCGGAGCCTATCCTCCGAGGAGGACAATGACTAGGATGAGCGGCGATGCCGCTTCCCTTGGTGCTGAGACCGAGACCGCCAATATCAGTGGGATCGGCTGGACCGAGAGGAGGTCTGAGACCAAGACCCTCGGTGTTTCCAAGGGTGGGTCTGGGAGGGAGCGCGGGAAACCCGTTCCTCCCCCGGCTCAGGAACCTTAACTGGGGACTCTGGCACAGGAGGCACAGGCAAGTCCTCAGTTTCCACCGGGGGAACCGATGAAGAAGGGTTGTCGGCTTCTCCAGTCGACAGCCCGTTCGATGAGTCGAGAAAATCTCGACTGCATCGGCCGTGTCTCGGCTGGCTGACCTGGACGAGGACACTGTGAAGCCAGTGGCCTTAGCCGCAACCTCGACCGAAGTCAAGTGTCGACTATCTGGGGAAGGGGACCTCTCCCACTCCCACGAACGTTGACGGTGGGACTTAAAACCCTTTGAGTCCTTTTTCTTGGACCAAGAGGAGTGTTCCGATGGCCCCTCTCCCTTAGTAGAGAGGGACTGACAAAGCTCCTTAAATGAAGCAGAGTAGGAGGAGCCCAAGGAGAGCAGGATAAATGCCGTACAGAGGAAGAAGAAGATGCGGCCTGGGCCGCCTCCTCCTCGAGGGCAATCATTTGCTCAAGTTGCTCAGCTGAGCCCACCGCCGGACACCGCACAATGGGCCTCCTTCGACTTTACCAGAGGAATATGTCTCTCGGGGCGCCCAAGTTGAAGTCTGGCAGCACGGTCTTTGAGAACACTGACCGAGAAGGACTTGCACAATTCGTAGGCCTGCGGATCGTGATCGAGCCCAAGGCAGTAAACGCACATGGAGTGCGGATTAGTCCGAGACATCTTCTGCCCACAAGGGCACCGCCGAAATCTGGGAGTCGATTTGTCCATCGCAGCCGCGAAGGAAGAAAAAGACCGAAGTCTAGAAAATATAAGTATGAGTTTCAGTTTAACCAACAAGTTAGGATCCAGGCCTAAAATGCAGAGCACTAAGGAGGGAACCTGAGCTTCCAAGTGGTAAGGAAGATCTGGCGTCATGGGGCGCAGCCGAGAGTTTTACCACCCGGGTGGGTAGGAGGAGCCAGCTTGAAGACCTTCCGGCAAGATTTAAAGCAGCAAGGAACCTGCCAGTAAATGTGAATAGAACAACATATCCATGTCCCTAGAAAACCTGTTTCCTAGGCTTCCTTTTTAGGTCCTCCTGGGATGATCCCACAGAATTCAGGGTGGCACTGGATTTCCAATACAGATGAAATATCTTTCCACCCCAGGGCCAGAGAGGTTGGTGCCCAAGAAAGGACATTGGCCAGTTTGTGCAGGGTGTCTGCTGTGAAGGTGGACAGAGGCAGCCAGCCCCTGTGATGGATGGTGATGGTCGCTCCATGGCATGGACACAAAATTACCCATGTCCAAGGCCATCTGCAGCTGGTGTCTAGCCAGCGACTGGCCCTGGTCTCTAATAACCATCACCAAAACTGTTGTTCAGTCGGACGTGAAGGAGAATGGAATCAAACACTCCCATTGCCGGCCCAGTGGCACTGAGGTTGAGGTGCTGGGAAGCCACCTTGCACCATGCCGGTGACCCGGGTTTGAGGAGCGGACTCGGGCTGCTAGGGGTCGGAGGGGGTGGAGGAGGACTGGAGCGTCCCAACGGATGCTCTCCTTCTCAGGAGTGGGTTCATGGGGTGCTTTCCACCAGATGCACCAGTGTCTGCGGAAGCACGGACATCAGGGCACAGGCGGTTCTTGAATCGGAGGGGAGGGACGTTGTGGGCACTTGGCGGCGACATGCGCCCGACACCCGCTTGCCTGGACGTCAAGTCCTGCGTGCAGGCGCTCCACAGGGGTAGTGGGACGTAACAGGGCAGTAAATGGAAATACCCGCTAGCCGCCTAGATGTTGACCGCCACCTAATCTCCCAGTTCACCTCCTGTGGGTGGACTCCAATGTGTCAGGCACCTAGGAGGAAGGTGACGGCAGATACAGAAGTGTACCTGACACTCTAGGGCAGACTCTGTGGGGAGGGTCCACCGGGAATTGTCAAGTCTGAAGGAGTGGGAAGCACGGGCAGTAAAGAGGATAAAAAAGAAAGTATTAAAAAAAAAAAAAAAGAAAACTTCCATTAGGAGTGACCAAAACTGGCCATCATCATGGCATAGCTAGCCTGACAAAGACCCAAGGACGCCCACACCTTTTATGCAGTGGTCAGTCTTATGGGCTCCATGTCCAAAGGTTTATCCATGTCCCCTGCTTTTCCAGCTTACGGAAAGCAGGGTCAGTAACCAGCCCATCCACTAAGAGGTGGTCCAAGAACTCTGAAAGCGAACCTGCTGGAACAGCATACTTGTGGATCATACAGTAGAGGAGTGTCAAGCAGGATGCTGGATGTTGCAAAAATTCCAGGGCTGGTACAAAAATTGCCTCAGCCATGGGAAAGGCAACCCTTGGGGATTCATCCCTGTTCAGTATGTCAGTAAAAAGGTACTCCGCTCTTTTCTGAACTAGCTCCAACAGGACTGACATGGACTCCAAAATACATCAGAGATGTGCCCTGAAAGACATCAGGCCTTGCTCAGTGAAGAACTCTTCGACTGATCCCCAGTCAAGGAGGAGCGTTCCAGAGGAGGCGTGGACTCGTGGTCCAAGTCACCCGGGGACTCCTCAAAAACAGCCATCGACCATTTATCATCATGGACATAGAAACATGGAAACATAGAATTTGACGGCAGATAAGGACCGCTTGGCCCACCCAGTCTGCCCATTTCCCTGCCTACTGGATAAGCTGCAGATCCTAGTTAACCAGCAGCCTACTTTTTCCTACCCCCATCCCCTAGAATTGCCTTATGACTGTCCCATGCATGCTTGAATTCCACCACTGTTTTTGACTCCACGACCTCCTCCGGAAGGCTGTTCCATGCATCCACAACCCTCTCTGTGAAAAAATACTTCCTTAAATTACCTCTGAGCCGCCCTCTATCTTCAAATTGTGCCCCTTGTTCTTGCACACCTTTTTGAAAGATGCTACCTCTTGGACTTTGTTGATTCCTTGAGGTACTTGAAAGTTTCTATCATGTCCCCCTCTCCCTCCTTTCCTCGAGGCTATACATATTAAGCTTCTTTAGTCTCTCTTCATATGTCTCCGGTGCAGACCCTGCACCATTTTAGTTGCCCTCCCTGGACAGCTTCCATCCTGTCTATGTCTTTGTGAAGACTGGGTCTCCAGAACTGCACGCAGTACTCAGATGGGGTCTGACCAGCTGTCTGTACAGAGGAATAATAACTTCCTGTTTTCTACTGGTGATGCTCTCCCTATGCATCCCAATATCCCCCAGCCCTCATTGCTGCCCTCTCACATTGCTTGACCACCTTTAGGTCATCTGATATGACTACCCCAGGTCCCTTTCCATTTTTGTTGCTGTTAGTATCTCACCCCCCATTGTGTACTCTTCCCCTGGGTTTTTGTTTCCCAGGTGCATTACCTTACACTTCTTAGCATTGAATCTAAGCTGCCATACATTTGACCATTCCTCTAACCTTGCCAAGTCCCTTTTCATCCTTTCCACCCCACCTTGTGCATCAACTCTGTAGCAGATCTTTGTGTCATCTGCAAAGAGACATACTTTCTTCCAGTCCCTCTGCAATGTCGCTTATAAAGACATTGAAGAGGACTGGTCCTAATACTGAACTCAGTACCCCACTCAGTAACCCCCTTTCATCAGAGTGGACCACCAGGTTATCCTCCCCAGGGTGATCTGCACCGAAAACTGACCTGGCAAGCCAGTGACCGAATGGGCCTCCTTAGACAGAGCACCCACCCACCTTCGACTGCGGTGAAGGCAGCTCCACCCAAGTAGTGAGAAGCTGTTGCAAGGAGCACCTGCACAGAGTGGATCAGCAGGGGCATCACTGGCAGCTGTCAGGTGACCAGCGGTCCAAGGGTTAGAAGCCCTACCTTGCCCTATGATGGCCCACTGTTGCCAGAGGAGCTCTTTGTATCATCTGCGCAGCTTGTGATGGTGCCTTTCCTTGCCAAAGGACAAGGAGGTCAAGGAGCATCGATGGCAATGCCTCCCAGTTGAGCAGGATCAAGAGCGAGAATGTCTCAACTGAGACCTCGAACGCAAACTCAACCATCGACCAGACGATCTACGGTGAGGGGAGCCTTCTGGCTGGTTGTGGTATACTACCTGCCTCCCCATATTAAATAGCACGGGCGTGGAAGGCTCGACCACTGGTTGAGGCTGCTCCAGCCAAAGGCCAGATGGGGGCACTGACTGATTCATGTCTCCTGAGTGAGGACTGGGAGCACCGGGGTCTGTGAGATTGATTTCTCAACTTCACCTGACAGTCGACTGACAGGCCCGAGGAAAATTTATACCGTGCCTACTCAACCGAATTGAAGTCAACAGGCTCAACAGGAGTAAATAAGAGCCCTCAACCTGCCCCTCAACTGAAGGGCACTTAACCACCGAACGGTCGGGTGAGTCAAGAGATATGAAGGACCTCAATCTCTTCTGGTCCAACAACTGGCACAGGCGGTGCTTTTGCTTGGAACCATAGTGGGCAGGGCTCTCCCCGGGTCTGAAGGGCCAAACACATGGCCCGTAAGTCTCTGGTGAATGACCTTCAAACTTTGACCCTAGATGGAAACAGTGCTTAGACTGAGAAGATGCCTGCCACGGCAGTACCACTTCTGCCTCAAGGTCTGCAAGCTGCTGAGCAGAGTTGGCGGTAGCTGAGGACTTCTTGTGGCCCTTAGGCCAGTCCTTTGCAGTTCATTCCGAAGGCCAATCCAGCAAGAGCAGGAGCTTCCTGTCCTTACAGAAACATAGAATTTGATGGCAGATAAGGCTGCTTAACCCATCCAGTTTGCCCCCCTTTTCCCTAGCTAAAATATCACTGTACACCCTAATTTGTCTCTGTCTCTTTCTCCTTTCTTCCCTTCCTTTCCACTATGATCTCTTTATGCCTATTCCATGCATTCTTGAAAACCACCACTGTCTTTGCCTCCACCACCTCCAGTGGAAAGTTGTTCCAGGAGTCCACCATTCTTTCTGTGAAGCACTTCTTCACATTTCTTCTGAATCTCCCCCCTCCAGCTTCATAGCATGAGCATGTCCCCCTTGTTCTTGAGCTCTCATTTCCTGAAGAATACTTCCTTGTAGCTTATTTATCCTCGAGAAACTCAAGAAGTATACTGAGACAAAAGGCCATGTTGTGTGCTGCCATGAGAGAGTCGAAGGAACCAAGGAAATAAAGCCAAAGAATACAAAAAATTCAAAACAAAGTTCGCCTTATGGAATACTGGAATCCTAAGCTTAGAGCCATGAAGAAGACCTGTTCTTCCAGCAGAAAGAAAGCTCTAATGTCATGGGGCAGATACCACCTGGGTGGTGGGAGGAGCTTAGCTTAAAGACATCAAACAAACCAGACTATTCCAGTGGAACCGTTAGTGTGTGGAATGTGAACTATATCCACGCCCCTAGACATGTTAGATTCTTGTGATACCACATACCCAAATAACATGTTTCACTTGCCAGATTTATTTTTCCTGACATAGTACATATAGCGGATATTTCATACGAATATAACATTTTACTCACCCTGGAATTCTGCTGTCTATGCTGCCGAACAATTGACGAAGCAAAGAGGAGTCATGAGTGCTAGGACAGAAGTGTGACAAACATGCCAGAAAGAATGAAAAGCTAACTTCTGGGCAGCTTATGGAATATCCTATTTATACCATGAGCTGCAATTCAAGCTGCTACAGCAGTAGAACCGACATGATTGACAGTTAAAGGAAAACAACACGGGCTAAGGTGAATAACGATTCACCCTAGAGGTGAATAACAGAGCAAAATGACACATTGTATTCAATTGTTGTTCATCCTTCCTATGGCAGAAATACAGTAATCATATTGTGCACACATAGTAATAATGTAATTTAAGACAGGGAGGGACTCTATGATGTTCACCCCCCAACTTCACTACACAATCTGTATTCTGAGGCAGACACAAAGAAACAAGAAATAAGTCACAGAGCCCATTCTTGGTGTCCTATAGGCACTGCAGGAGAGAACCACCTCCGAATTCTCTGAAGGGTCTAAAAGAATGAACAGTGAACCCCACTGTGGGTGCAGTCTGTGCAGCCCACTGAGGGTACAGCCTATTGAGGATGCAGCCCATATAGCACACAGTGAGCACAGCCTGTATAGCCTACAGATGGCACAGCCTGAACAAACCCACAGTGGGCACAGCCTGTACAGCCTACAGTGGGCACAGCCTGTACAGCCTACAGTGGGCACAGCCTGTACAACCCACAGTGGGCACAGCCTGTACAACCCACAGTGAGCACAGCCTGTACAGCCTACAGAGGGCACAGCCTGAACAAGCCACAGTGGGCACAGCCTGTACAACCCACAGTGAGCACAGCCTGTACAGCCTACAGTGGGCACAGCCTGAACAACCCACAGTGAGCACAGCCTACAGAGGGCACAGCCTGAACAACCCACAGTGGGCACATCCTGTACAACCCACAGAGGGCACAGCCTGTACAACCCACAGAGGGCACAGCCTGAACAATGCACAGCCAGCACAGCCTGTACAGCCTACAGAGGGCACAGCCTGTACAACCCACAGAGGGCACAGCCTGTACAGCCTACAGAGGCACAGCCTTCCTGAACAACCCACAGTGAGCACAGCCTGTACAACCCACAGTGAGTACATCCTGAACAACCTGCAGAGGGCACAGCCTGAACAACCCACAGCGAGCACAGCCTATATAGCTCACAGAGGGCACAGCTCATTCAGCTCAAAGAGGGCTAGGCTATTCAACCTATAGAGGGTACAGACCATGTACCCTATGGTGTGTACAGCCTGTCCACCCCTATGGACATCGCTCATATACCTGACTGTAGCTACAGCTCCTACCTTCAGCCTGGCTCTTCTGATTTTCCACCTGTAACAGGTGGGACAGGCGGTGATGTCGGGGACAGTGGATAGGAGGGCACCGAAGTCCGTTTCAGTTTCTTGGTTTGCATCTGGGTGTCTATCCTCAACCCTTTCAGAGCCTCAGTGGACAAGTTCCGTTTCAGCACAGCTGCCTTCTTGTAGCCATCGTACAAGCCAAATGCGATGTTCCGATTGGTCGTGGTCCAAGAGGCCCGCAGATCCACCAAGCATAGCCTGTGAGTGTAGAAAGCATTCTCCCCTTCCTTTGCAGACACCTCCTGTAACAGAAATAAAATCAATTCCTTAATGAGATCTGGGAGATCCCCCATTGACTTCCCCTACCTAGTACCCCTTGATCCTCTACGACTTCTCCAACCTCCCCTCCACGGTGGTGCCCTTAGGTCACTGTGGCCCTTAGACAAGCAGTATCCAGATGTGAGTACAGGCAGTAGAATGTAACCCAAGAGTACCGGAACCTTTCTTCGGTCAGGCAGGGCAAATTTTTTTCCCTCATTTTCTCTCTGGCCTCACTGGATGTTGACACAGAGGCTCCAAGGCAAGTGGAGCACTTCCACACCTATCCCTCCCTCAGTGAACCTTCAACTGTACAGCCACCTGTGGTTACCCAGAAGGCAGCAGCACAGTAAGGCTCAGAATCCTCCTCCCAAAGAAACTGTGTCCATCCATACTGCAGTCCAGACACATTCCTGAACCCGGTCGCAGCATCCCAAGCAGCTATGCCACCACCACGCCTATGCACTGGCTAGTCTGTCTTTTCTTTAGACCCTTTTTTTTTTTTTTTTCTTATTAAATCATTTTATTTATCTTCTTAATTTTCTATCCTTTGCAATCCAACCTCCTACCCTTCTTACCTGCTGTGCCAGAGAATGGATCCTGCCATGGGCTGTAGGCTTTGTTTCCCATGTGACCTTAGAGAGGCCTTATGTTGGCAACTCCATGCCCTGCCACCAAAGGGGCCCCCACCACCAGGTTGCTCCTGCTGCTGTCACCAGAAAGATGCAGGCAGGACTAAGGAGGTTCCCTATGGAATGTCTCCCACACTGTCACTTGGCTGGCAGCAGGACATTTCTTCCCCATAATACTTCCTGCTTCCACCCGCTACCCATGGCACTGTTGCACAGTCCCATCCAGGACCTCTTCTGTGGCTTAGATGTCACAGCCTACCATCAGCATGGAAGCAGAATCCCCCCCCCCCCATGAGAGGTCACTATTATAGCGTACAACATCAATGTTTCCTCCCATGCTGGGCCTCTGACAGTGCTCTTCCCAGCCCTGCCCATCTAGCTTCACACACCCGAGATGCCTCTTGAACCTGGGTCCCTTGCATGGAGAAAAGATGCGATTCCTTGGGGTCAACAGGTGGTCCCATGGCCAACAATTCTGCCAATCTAAACAGCTACTCGGATCCATTCTTCTAAGGACCCCATGATGCTGCACTAAACCTGTTGCCACACACCCTCACCCCCAGCCACTGCTATACAGTCCACAAAGCCAGCACCAGAGTTCAAAGGCACTTAAGGCCCTTCCCAGAGGATGCAGGACCAAAGTCTGTACTGGATGTGGGCCAAAACCTGGCTTCATCCACACAATCCAGATAATTTCTCCAGTTTCTCCCCAATGAAGTACCCTCGCAAGGATGCAGTGATGTTGGGACTAGTAAGCCTGTTGTACTGTGTTAGTGTCCAAACTCCTCCCAAGGCATCAGGGAGGCAGTAGCACAGTGGGGCCTGTGACACGCCTTCCCAGAAGAGAGCATCTTCAGAGACGCATGACTCTCACTACCTCGATGACCTTTCTGACTCTCTGGGTTAAAGACATCCACCCGGGTTGCTGGCACTGCAAGCTCAGCCCGCTACTACTGCTCCAATGGGCTGAGTTCAACAACTGTCTTGTTATTACCTTGTCACTGTAACCTGCATGGAAAGACAGCTAGTATAAAACACACACTATATTAATCTGTTGTAGTTTATGTTTTAGGGATTGCTAGACTGTGGTAGCAAAAGGTCAAACAAGACTGCATGATAGATCTTGTGATTCTCTGAGGAAAAGATGGTTTAAAGAATCTACATTTTTTTTTTTTTAAATAAAATGTGATAATATTGGCTGCCTCAATGGCTCAGTGGCAAAATGAAATGCTATTGTGCAGGAGACCAAAGTTTACGAGTGAGCTTGGGATGCTGCATCAGAAGGCAGGCCAGATCGCAGCAGCTGCAGCTGCTTGGCAGTGCACTGTGGTCGGGAAGGGATGGCATCGGGCTCCAGTGTCACAGCGACCCCTGCAGTGGGTCAAGGAAGCATGCTCCCTCCACAGATGCTGCGGTGTGAAGCCAAAACCAACCGACAGGCTAAGTCCACATGCCACGGAAGAGAGGTGTAACCAGGCAGAAAAACTAGGGCGAAAAACCCATGACCACCTATATAATGGTCTAGCTTCCAGGAATTCCCCCGGGTCCTAGTGCCAGATAACACTGAATACTAATCCAGACAGTGGACTACCTCACGGGAAGGATGGCACTTTCCACGGAGCCCCTGCCATGGACGGAAGAACCACGAGGAACAGCAGTGTGGACAAGGACCAGGGAAAGACAGCGGTTACCAGGCCTGAACGGAGTACATCACTGATCAGAATGGCTGGGGATAAAAAGTAAAATAAAATAAAAAAAGTGATCATCCCTTTATGGGGCTTATAATGAACATACTTCTCCTTGATTGAAGCAATCTCTTGCTCAGACTGGACTGCTAAACAAGACTGCTCTGGGCAGCCCAGCAGCATGGTGGTAGAATATCACACCGCCACCTGGTGGACTGGCGTTCACATGCAAGCCCTTAATCCCACACTGAAAGGAGGTGGTGTCAAAGTGAAATGTTCAGCTCCTGGGAAGGGACGGAGGTTACGAACCACCCAACATTCATGAAGGCCCTGCTCACATTGGCCTTAAAGGTTACAGCAGTGGCACTCCCAGCTGCTGGGATGGTGACAGGAGAACAAGAAAGAAGCTGTCTGCTTGTTATAAGGGTTCATACTAACTTTTTTTGAGACAGGTACGTAATGCATAATACTAGACTTTCTACAGGAAGTATTCGACAAATACTAAACCATGTACACCATAGAAACATAGAATTTGATGGCAGATAAGGACCACTTGACCCACCTAGTCTGCCCATTTCCCTACCTAACGGATTAGCTGCAGATCCTAGTTAACCAACAGCTGACTTCCTCCTAGCCCCACTAGAATTGCCTTATGTCTGTCCCATGCATTCTTGAATTACCCACTGTTTTTGACTCTACGACCTCCTCAGGAAGGCCGTTCCATGCATCTACAACCCTCTCTGTGAAGAAATACTTCCTCACATTACCTCTGAGACGCTCCCCCCCCCCCGTATCTTCAAATTGTGCCCCCTTGTTCTTGCATATCTCTTTTTCTGAAAGATGCTACCTACTTGGACTCTGTTGATCCCATTGAGGTATTTGAAAGTTTCTCATCATGTCTCCCCTCTCCCTCCTTTCCTCAAGGCTGTAAATCTTAACTCCTTAAGCCTTTCTTCATATGTCTTCTGGTGCAGACCCTGCACCATTTTGGTTGCCCTCCTCTGGACAGCCTCCACCCTGTCTATATCTTTGCGGAGATGGGGTCTCCAGAACTGTACACAATACTCCAGATGTGGTCTTACCAACTGTCTGTACAGAGGGCCAACAACTTCCTGTTTTCTACCGGTGATACCTTTCCCTAAGCATCCCAGTATCCCTCCAGCCCTCCTTACTGCCTTCAGGTCATCTGATGTGACTACCCCCAGGTCCCATTCCATTTCTGTTGTTGTTGTTGTCAGTATCTCACCCCATTGTGTACTCCTCCCATGGGTTTTGTTTCCCAGGTGCATTACTTTGCACTTCTTTATGCTGACTCTAAGCTGCCATACATTTGACCATTCTCCAACCTTGCCAAGTCCTTTTCATCCTTTCCACCCTCCTCATGCGTATTAACCCTGTTGCAGGTCTTTGTGTCATCTACAAAGAGACATACTTTCTCTTCCAGTCCCTCTGCAATGTCACTTATAAAGACATAAAAAAGGACTGGACCCAGTAGTGAACCCTGCAGTACCCCACTAGTAACCCCCCTTCTTCACTGTGGACTCCATTTACTATTATCCGCTGTGTCCTGCTGTCCAGCCAGTGTTTTACCCAAGCTACCACCCTGGGACCCACTCTCAGGCTGGCTAATTTGTTTGTTTATCTTTTGTGCAGGACTGTGTCAAATGCCTTGCTAAAGTCTAGGTAGGCCATATCCATAGCCCCTCCCTAGTCCACTACTTTGGTCACGTAGTCAAAGAAATCTATTAGATTCGTCTGACACGACCTTCCTGCTGTGAATCCATGCTGCCTTGGGTCCTGTGCCCCACTGGCCTCTAGGTACTCAACAATTATTTCCTTCAGAAGTGATTCCATCATTTTCCCTACCACTGAGGTCAAACTGACAGGTCTGTAGTTTCCTGCCTCTGTCTTGGTCCCACTTTTGTGAAGGAGAAATCACATCTGCCATCCTCTAGTCCTCAGGTACCACACCATCATCCCATGATTCATTAAAAAGGGTAGTCAGTGGTGTTATTAGTTCTTCCCTTAGTTCTTTTAGAATTCTGGGATTAATCCCATCAGGCCCCATTGCTTTATCCACCTTCAGTTTTAAGAGTTCTTTGAGAACCCTTTTTTCTGTGAAAGGGCTAATATCAACCCCCCTATCCAGAGGGCTTCTATTGACTGGATTAGTATCTCCCTGCTTTTCCATTGTGAATACTGAGCAAAGTATTAGATTGGTACCCTACTTTTTCACTGTCGCTCATGCCCTAACCACCTTCCTCTTTATTCAGCTTCAGTATCCCTGCCTTATTCTTTCTTTGCTCCCTAATGTACCTATAAAAGGTTTTACCCCCCTTCCTAACCAAGTTGGCTATCTTTTCTTTGGTTTGGGCCTTTGCTAATCTGACTGCCTTCCCCGCTTCTTTCTGCTTTAACTGGTACAGTTCTCTGTCCTGCTCCTTCTGTGTTTCCTTGTACTTCCTAAATGCTATCTTTTTCTCCCTTACCTTTCCCGCCACTTACCATAGTGTTTTTTTCTTTCGTTTTGATTTATTTGCTTCACACAAAGGCTTGTTGCCTCTGTGATGGCAGTTTTGATGTTTCCCCATTGTTGCTCCACCCTTCCTGCCTATTTGCTAGTGCTTTTCTGAGGCACTCTCATTTTGACAAAATCAGCCCTCCTGAAGTCCAGTACCTTCACTTTTGTATGGCTTGACTCTACAGCTAAATTTATCATGAACCACAGTTTAGTGGTCGCTTGTTACCAGATGGCTACCACTTCAAGATCAGAGATCCTCTCTGTCCCATTTGACAGTACCAGGTCTAAGACTGCTGCTCGTCGATGGGTTCCAAAACTAGCTGTCTGAGGCATGCCCCCTGTAGGGCATTGAGAATGGCTCTGCTCTTGGATGTGGCTGCTGCGAAGATGCTCCAGTTAAAATGTGGCATATTCAGGTCCCCCATCAGTAATATCGCCCCTTTCTCTGCCATCCTAAGGATGCCTTCTATCATTTTCTTGTCCATTTCCTCCCCCTGAGACAGGGGTCTGTATATAACCCCTGTGTAGATTGTGGTGCTATTTCCAGTCTCCAGGGTGACCCACAGTGCCTCCTCTCCTCCC
The DNA here is from genome assembly GCA_016271365.2 of Neoceratodus forsteri. NCBI lineage: Eukaryota > Metazoa > Chordata > Ceratodontiformes > Ceratodontidae > Neoceratodus > Neoceratodus forsteri. The sequence goes on along the minus strand of JADMNL010000030.1, from coordinate 138,337,374 downwards.
TGTTTACCCTTTAGTTCTGTTGCTTTGATCTCTTCCCTTACATAGAGAGCTCCTCTTCTTCTTCTTCTTCCTCCTGTCCCTCTTGTAGATTGTGTATCCTGGTATGTTGAGATCCCAGTCATGGTTCTCTGTGTACCATGTTTCTGTGAATGCCACGATATCCAGGTATCCCTCTTCCATCAAGGCCACCATTTTGGGGAACCTTTTACGTAGACTACGGGCATTGGTACTCATTACCCTCCATTTTTTCATGGCTTTATTTCTTTTTGCCCCATCCCTGTTCTTACTGCCTTTTTCTCCATTTATCCATGCCCTTCTCCATATCGACTGCTCTATCTTGGTGTTTACATCACTAACTACCCTGATTTTTTGGGGGGAGGCTAGGATTTCCCTTCTCCTTTTCAGTGCCTCCCCTCTTGGCTAGTTCAAATGCTTGCCAATGAAGCATTTAAACCTATCACCTAGGATCCTGGTTCCCCTCTTGGATAGATGCAGACCATCGCGCCTGTATAGGCCTGCATCCTTCCAGGTAGAGCCCCAGTCCCCAATGAAGCCAAATCCCTGAGCACTGCACCAGTTTTTCAACCAGTCATTGAATCCCATGGCGCAGAGTACCCTAGCCTCATCCATGCCACAGACAGGTAGTACTTCCGAGAAAGTTACCATGTGTGCTACTTGTCTAAGGCCCCTCCCCAACTCCATAAACTCCTGTTGCACTGCTCTGATCCCATTCTCAGCCCTGTCATTTGTCCCTAGGTGGATAATGACATCCAGCTCACTCCTCCTTGCAGCTGTTCCCATGATCCTGAGGACTCGCTTCCTGTCCCTCCAAGCCATGGCGCCGGGCAGGCATCTTACCTCCCTTTCCCTCCTCCCCGTTCTACCACTCCTAACAAGTGAGTCCCCACCAGGAGTTGTTTCCTTCCCTTGTGGGGTCCTGTGCCACCCTCCTGTGGGTCTCCACTGAGGAGGTTCCCAGCATCCTCCTTGGTCTACACTGCGGTGCCTCCATAGAGGAACCATGCTCTGCCAGAGTGGCGAATGAATGTGAAGAGGCACAACTGAGGGATGCCTCTGTTCCACCACCTTCACCCTCCCTGAGCCCACCGTGGGCCCAACCACTCTTTTTCTTGGCAACCTTGAGGTAGTGGCGGTGGCCTTCGTGGGGAGCAGGTTTCCCAATCCTTGCCAAGTCAGCATGGAGATGAACAACCTCCTCCTTAGACCAGAGAGGTGCCTGCAAACAGGCAGCAACGCAGTCTCCAGAATGTCTCCTGGAAGACTGCTGCTCTATAGCCAGTGCATTGCACCACCCCCACATGTATGAGTCCCTTCCTATTACAGATGCTTTTTGTTTTTGTTTTAGTGTGTCAAGCTTGAGAGTCTCCACCCCTACTCAGTGTGCTGTGCCTTTAAGGATACGGACAGGTGTATGCTGTTAGCAGTTTTGGGGAAGTGACATCAGAACCCCTGCTATAAAGGAAGTTATGCACTTGGGATGGGTGGGAGTAAACTTATGCCCTCCAGAAACAATCAACTACAACTCTGACCCTCCAACCCGGGGAGTGCCTTCCTTCCTTTCAGACACCTATTTCACAGAGGTTAAGTACCAGGCCTAGTCACAAATGACTGCAAATATCTCCCAGCTACAGTTCCTCCCCGGTAAATTAAAGTTAAACTAAGAAAAGTCACACAAATCCAAATCAAACATCTCAATTGCTGCTCAAGGATCAGCCAGAGATACAGTGTTGGGAGAAGTATGCTACAATGTAAATGACATACAGTATTTTAATCGGTTTCACTTCAGTTAAGAGCTTGCCAGCTAAAAGTGAACTGAACTGATCATGTAGTGTCTAAAAGAAGGGCAGCTGTTACATTTCTCAAGCAGCTTACAAAAACGGTGAGCAGAGGAGAGGAACGTTACTGCTTTACCTCTTCAAAGCGGTTGCTGTGACGCTGGTAGCTGAGGGAGGACAGGCTGAGGAGGTGTGTTTTCTTCACGTTTGAGTACAGCCTGTGGTCGGTGTTCTCTTCCCACGTCGACACCATAAGGTGCACAGTGACCATGCTCAGGTCGCTCACCATTTGTGTGATGTTCCACTCAGAGATCAACCGCCTCATGACTGTTCCAGCTGAGAAAGGAAGTTGGGTGGGGGGAGAGATAATGAGAAAGAAAGAGAGAGTGAAGGAGTGAGGAAAGAGAATGAGAGAGTGAAGGAGAGGAAGAAGGAGTGAGACAGAGGGAAGGAGGATGGGAGAGAGTGAGGGAGAAAAGGAAGAGAGCAAGAGAGAGAGAGAGATAGAGAAAATATTAATCCCTTGATATCCATCCTCCATGGCCTGCTTTGGAGTTAAAACAAGCAATAGTGGGTTCACCTAGTGACACAACAATAGTGCATGGTGCATCACCTGGGAGATCAAGATTTGCACCCAAGCCCCAGAATTCCACACTGGAGACAGCTGGGATCAGGTAAGTCATGAAGATGTGGTGTTCAGCTCCTGAGAGGGTGCGGCTGCCTAGCACTGCCCCCCAACCAAGACAATTAAGACACAGCACTGAAGGTGGACACAGTGGCTCATCCATCCTCCCAGCTAGAAGAAGGTTTCAGGACTCAAACCAACAAAGATCAGTGGTCCCCAGTGGACATTTTGATGCGCACCCTACTGTAGTCCACACTTTGGACCTAGCGGCAACACTGTTAATAAGAACAGCATTCCACCTGTCACACTGTACCCTGTGTGTATAAGGTAACACATGTCACAGTCACCTGTGTCTTGGCCTGGTAGGAGGCCCTTCTCTCACACTACCTACTTTAATTTCATTGGTCATTTGTTTTTCACAAGGGTAACAGTGCTGAATTTGATCATAGATTCCTCTTACTATTGCTGACCTCACTTTTTTTCTGAAATATTTTCTTTTTCAAAGCAATTTCTGAGGTGAAATTTCAGTTCTCATGAAGGGCACTAGATTGATGGTACTGAGGACCAAAGTTGTGTTTATCCCCATGACAGGTACAGCATGGATGGCTGCAGTGCAGGCTTCCCCACACACGGCCCTGTCCTGCCAATGTGCCTCAGCCCATCCCACAGTATCTTACAAAGAGGGACTATGTTGCATTTCTGTGTCGGTTGACAAAAACGATATTAAAGGGACACTGTCACCCTTTTTTGCATCATGCTATTTCTAGGTAAAAATCCACATTTTATGACTGCTTTTGTTCTCTAAAATTCATTGCTGTTGCTAGTTGTTTTATATGCTTCCTTTCTCAGTAGGACTGAAACGCATGAGAATGATGTAATTATATCCAACCTTGTTTCGTTTCAAATCCTTGATCTACTCTTACTGCATACGTCCAAAATATTAGGTTAGGAATACCGGCAAACTGTGCAGTCACTCATGATTCAACAGACTCATCTCCTCCCACTGCACCACGAGTGGCTAGACTGTGTTGGGGGTGTTCCCAAGTCCAGGAATGATGCAGTGGGAGCTGATCAAGGGAATGTAAAGGAATTCAGAAACAAACTACTATTTACAGAACTATTTCTACAAAATGTCACCAGTCATAAATTGTGGGGTTTTTTTTCAAACTAAACTAGGGACACTTTGAGACCTTAAGGGGTTGAAAAGTATCTCTTTAACAGGCTGTCAGCAGATTTAGAATGTATTGCACTTCAGAACATGTACAGAAGTTTGTAGCATAGCAAGGGTTAAAAGCAGCCTCATCACATCATGCAGCCAACAGGGCAAGCAAGCAGACATCTTTTTAACTGACGTCACAGTGCTCCATGGTCAGGTGGCAAGGAATTATCAAACACAAGATGGCTTACACTCCAAGCCCCGGTAACTGAGCATGGCAACTCCACATCTTCCACACAAGTCCCACAGAAGCAACACAGAACACTTCTGCCACATCACTGTGCCAGGTGCGAAATCTGTCCAATCCATACATTATTCTGACTTCACTCTTGGTGGAAATCCCCTGAAATCCCACCCACTCACTCACTTAAGGCCAAAACATCAAAACCAAAAGCCAGAGTTCACAGCTGCATCAACAACTGAAGGCAGGCAAGAGAAGCGCTGACATTTCCGAATCTGAACAGGAAGCAACTGTGTGGGGATTCCTTACCCTGGGGGATAAGCCTCCTGCGTGCCTCTTGTGAAAATGTGCCCTTGGCTGCACTCCACCTGTACAGCTGCTGGGCGAAGGAAGCCAGTAATGCACCTGTAACGAGTAGAGTGAGAGTAAAGGAGTGAGAAACATTTCAGTGAGCAGCAGGAAAAGATAATAAGTATTTGTCAATGCCGAATGTTTGCTTGCTGGTTATGGCATTGGTAGTGCAGGAGTTAGAGAAGATGCATAATAGGAATGGCAGTGAAGTACTGACGCAACCCCACCCCCACCCTGCAGAGACCTTACAGGCATTGGGGTGTGCATTTGGGTCATTGGCAGTAACACTCATGCCATTCCATCTCACCCCACCCAGCAGACATCAACAGGTGTCGCCGCAGTGTGCCTTTGAGGTCTTCAGCCCTTACGCTCACCCCATTCCATGAGGAAGTAAGCTGAGATGGTTGCAGTATAGGAGAATGGGGTGAACGTTAGGGCCAAAAACCACAAGGCATACCTCGATGCCTGTCAGTGGCTACACGATGGGGGTGGAATGGTGTAAGCATTATAGCCGACGACCCCAAGTCACATCCCGACACCATTCAGTTGTGTAAGGCGGGCACTAGGGTTGAAAACCCTAATGCCCCGGCGCTTGTTGGTATTTTTGCTCCAAATTTTCAACATGGGCCTTTTGGGACCCCCACCTCATGAACAGTGGCAGTATCATTTCGTTACTCAATCCCAAAGTTGATTTCTTGCAGTGAGTCTGCCATTTAATAGTCACAGGTGCAAAACACATTTCGGGAAAGGAAGTGAAAAATGGCAGCTGTACTATTCATGAGGTGGTGTGAAAAACTGCAATGTTGAAAATCTGGAGTGAAAACATGAAAAACTGGCGAAGTTACGAGTGTGCATAGAAAGTGTGCAACGTACGCTTGTAACGCAGTTATTTTTTTGAACATTTTCACCAAATTTTCAACAAGGCCTTTTTGAGACCTCCCCTCATGAATAGTGGCAATGTGATTTCGTTAATCTGTCGTGAAAGTTGATTTTGCACAGCGATCGCACCATTCTGAGCCACAGGTACAAAACACATTTCGGAAAGGATGTGAAAAATGACAGCTGTACTGTTCATACGGAAATGTGAAAAATGGCAATGTTGGAAATGTGGAGTGAAAATATTAAAATTGATGACATTACAAGCATGCGAGAAACTGCATAAAGGACGCCAGAACACAGTCATTTTTAAATTCTTTTCACCAAATTTGTAAGAAGGGCTTTTTGGGACCCCATCTCATGAACAGTGGCAATGTCATTTTGTTCATTGGTCCCAAAAGATGATTCTGCGCAGCGACCGCAAAATCACCTTTTGTGACAGAGAAACGAAATGACAGTGCCAGTGTTCATGAGGTGGGGCCCCAAGAATCCCATGTTGAAAATTTGGGACCAAATCTCCAAAAACTGGCTGAGATATCAACCTAAGTTGAAAACCACCACTGACTGCCATTATAGGGCTTACCATCATTTCTTCAGTTCCCGGTTGGTCTTTAAAGAGTGCAGACATGTTCCCAGTCTACAGAAGATCGCTGTTCCTGACCTCCGGATGTAAATATGGGGGAGGAGGGTGCAGAGAGGTGGGAGAGGGTGCAGGTTGGGGGAGGGGGCCGCATGAACGCATAAGGGACTATTTACTTTTTTTCAGGTTTGCAAAAAAAGCGGGACTGTTTTCTTTTTACAGGTGAAATATTAACAACATGGATTTCGCACACTAGGGTGGGCCCCAGTGTGCCAGAGTATTGGGGTGGGGGGAATCAATACTGACCAGGGATTGGGCACCCAGCGGTTGGCTGAGAACATAGGGCGAGGGGGCATCTTACACCAGGAGTGGGCATCCCCGTGTCAGAAACATCAAACAATGTTGGCACACTGGGGTGTGCTCCCAGTGTGCCAAATTAATGGGGGAGGGGGACATGGTGACACGGGGATTGAGTACCCCAATGTCGGCAGGGGTAGGAGAACGGAGGGTGCAGGGTGGACAGCAGCAGTGGGAGGGTTTCATGCTGGTGTGAGGGAAAATGGAGGGTGCGGGGTGGGTGCCGGTGCGATGGAGAATGGTAGGTGTGGGGTGGGCAGCAGCAGTAGGAGGGACTGGGAGGGGTTTATGCTGGTGCGATGAAGAATGGAAGGTGCAGGGCAGGCAGCAGCAGTGGGAGGGTTGTATGCTGGTGCGACAAAGAATGGAAGGTGCAGGGCAGGCAGCAGCAGTGGGAGGAAGTGGGAGGGTTGTATGCTTGTGCAATGGAGAGTGGGGTGCGGGCAACAGCAGTGGGAGGGTTTTATGCCGGTGCAATGGAGAACGGAGGGTGCAGGGCGGGCAGCAGCAGTGGGAAGGTTTTATGCCAGTGCAACAGAGAAAAGAGGGTGAGGGGCAGGCAGCAGGAGTGGGAGGGTTTATGCCAGTGCGGGGAACGGAGGCTGCAAGGTGGGCAACAGCAGTGGGAGGGTTTCATTATATGCCGGTGCAACAGAGAATGGAGGGTGTGCGGCGGGCAGGAGCGAGTGGGAGGGTTTTATGCTGGTGCGACAGAGAACGGAAGGTGCAGGGTGGGCAGCAGCAGTGGGAGGAAGTTGGAGGGTTGTATGCCAGTGCAACGGAGAACAGAGGGTGCGGGTGGCAGCAGCAGTGGGAAGGAGTGAGGGTTTATGCCAATGCGAACGGGGAGGCTGGGGTGGGCAACAGCGGAGGAAAGGAAGGTTTCATAATATGCCAGTGCAACGGGGAACAGAGGGTGAGGGGCGGGCAGCAGCAGTGGGAGGGAGCTAACATTTAAATTTGTCGTCCTACTGTGTGCCTAGTTGGGAGAGAGGGGGGAGCTGCTGCTGCAATGATGAAACTGCCACTGACTGCAGCAGCAGATTTCTTTCAGGTGCGGCGCGCGCTCTGAAACTGCCATCATCGGCTGCTTCAGCATTAATTGGTGGCCAAGGGACGTGCCCATTAAAGCGTCCGCTGCACTGGCCACAACACTGCCACACCTTTGCAATGCTCTACTATCTCAATATGTTTCTTATGCGTTGTGTGCGCAAGCAAACATAAAAACAGATTTGGGGGGGCACTGGGAAGTCTCTGCAGAAGTGTTGTTGGGAAGAGGAGCTTGTTGGAAAATACAGGTGGGGGCCCCTTCGTGGGTGACGTGAAAGACAGCAGTCCAACACCCTCCTAATTTTGACCAAGGTGGTATAATTAATGAACTTCCAATGGTTTTGTCTTTGTAGATTGAAAGAAAACTGCCCTGCACCTGTAGGTCATTTCTCACTGTAGAAGCTGCTTTTAAATACTGATTAAAACTGTGTAGCCATTCCTTCTCTACAAACTTTAGTTATCCTAGTGAATGTTTCTGATTTACTCACAGCATGTGCTATTTTAGAACTATGTAATGTAGTTTACGTCCTTGTTCAGCTCTTCCATTGTTGGCATAATGCATCCATGTTCTTTTATAGAATCTGTGGTAGGGCACATAAACTACATCACGCAGTTCTAAAATGGCACTTAACACCAGAGTTTAAACCTGAAACAACCACTGAGGTTGCTAAAAGGCCCATATAAATAAAACAATGAAAAATTAGAACCAGTGTTTAAGAAAAAATTCTACTGGAAAAAATGGCCTAAAGGCTTGTCTTCGAGGCACAGGACAAGAAGCATAGGAAGACCATGAGTAGTAGTTAAATTTGCAAATAACATTTTATTATTACCGGTAATAGTAAAATTAAGAATAAAAAAAAAATGTCAGCATAACTATTTACAAAGGCAGTACAAACAGAGAAAACAAAGTCCTTCATCTGAGGGTATCTCTAATTCCAAGTTTCAGTCTTTCCTACTCTCCCTAACAAAAGCACTGCTACTGTTTTTATAAGTTGTTGCCTGGGAACTCGTTAAGAGACATCCAGTTTCTCACAAAATGTTCTCGCCAGTTTCTTTGCAGAGCAGGCTTGCAAACAGAACAATGTCCCAAGCTGGCCCCCTGCTGACAGCTCTGCAAAAGAATCTGTAAACAAGCCTGAGAGGAGCTCAAACTGCATCTCAAGTTAACCCCCTAAATTCCAAATAGCTTTTTCCAATCATTTCAACAGTAAAACTATATACATTTCAAACCAAGGGATCCCAGTTTCATTAACAGTTTCACACAAAGTTTCACATATATTTGTAAAATCGCAGATATGCAGGAGGGGAAGAAAAGACAAACAGCAAGTGAAGGCAGGAGATAGTGAGAGGTGCAGAACTGAGAAACCGTCAGAGCGATCAGTTCCTAGATCTCAGGAGAACATTTGGTTGCAACCACACAGAAAAGGAGAGCATTACATTTGACTTTTGTGTAACAAATGGGACAGGGCCTTATTCAACACTATCACATACCCACCTTTTTAAGAGGGAACCTGTTTTAAAAAAACAGATTTCCAAAACTTTCTTTTAATTCTTTTCTAACATTACTTTATAACCTTTACAGTTCAGCGCATATGCAGTATAGTAAACAGAGAAGTATAAATTCACACATTTAGTTTTTTCAACCTTTGGAGTTTTCAATTCCTGATCTATATCTGGACAGAAAATCAGCATTGACATTCTCTTTCCCAGATTTGTAGATTACTTTAAATTTAAATGGCTGTAAGAATAGGTACCACCTTGTGACTCTGGAATTTTTATCCTTCATTTGGTTAAGCCAACAGAGAGGATTGTGATATGTTACAAGTACAAACTCAGCTCCTAGCAAATAAAACTTAAGGGACTCCATGGCCCACTTTGCTGCAAGGCATTCCTTTTCAATGGTGGAGTACCTTTTCCCTCTGTCGTCCAATGTCCTACTTATGTATAGAATAGGATGCTCTTTCCCATCTATATTATGACTTAGGACTGCACCAAGGCCTTCCTCTGACGCACCTGTCTGTGACAAAAATTGTTTCTCAAAGTCTAGGCTTCTTAAAACAGGGGCTGAACATAATGCAGCCTTGATGGCCTGAAAAGCTTTATCACACTTTGGGGTCCATTTCACATTATTTGGGAACAGTTTCTTCATGAGTTCAGTGAGGGGAATAGACAGCTGGGCAAAGTTGGGAACAAATCTCCGATAATAACCAGTCAGCCCTAAAAATGACTGGACACAGTTCTTTGTTTTAGGGACAAGGATGCTAGCTACAGTTTCTATCTTAGAAATCTCTGGCTTGAATTCTCCATTTCACAAAACGTTGTCCAAATATCTGGTTTCCTGCCTACAGACATGCAGCTTTGGGTAAAAGAACACAGCCATTCTTCTGGTAATCACTCCTGGACTTCCTGTTGCAGAATTCATACCTTTCTTCTAAGCTTCCCTGGTAATAGGTCTACTACCCATGTACAAAAACTCCATCTGTTGTCAAGGCACAGATCAGGAAGCATAAGAAGACCAGAAGCAGTTGTAAAATGTGCAAGTAACGTTTTATTATCAGTAACATTAAAATAAAAAACAAACATTTTCAGTATAACTACTTACAAAGGCAGTACAAACAGAGAAAACAAAGTCCTTCATCTGAGGATATCTCTAATTACAAGTTTCAGTCTCTCCCTAACAAAAGCAATGCTGCTCTTTTTATGTCTCTGCCTGGGAACTCATTAAGAGAGGTCCTATTTCTCACAAAATGTTCTTGCCACTTTCTTTGCAGAGCAGGCTTGCAAACAGAACAATGTCCCAAGCTGACCCTCTGCTGACAGCTCTGCAAAAAAGAGTCTGCAAATAGGCCTGAGAGGAGCTCAAACTGCATCTCCCCCCCCCTCCCCGATTCAGGTACAGTACAATGCAAGCCATTTTAGATCAAATTAATCTTCATAAAACAGGCATATTTCATCTTCATTACTGGAAAAAAGGAAAAGGGGGGGAGACCCGGCTTATTATTACCCAATTAACCCTTAGAAAATTTTATAGGAGACCTACACAAATACTGACTCGGAAGGGGGCCCAAATCTTTTCAAATTTGTCTGTCTGCCCTTCCTTAATATAGTAAATTTGTTCAAGGCTCAACATATCAATCATATAATTAACCCATGTTTGTATTACAGGTGGCGAGTTATCCTTCCATTTTAATAGTATGCATTTTTTTGCTATTATAATTGAAATTGTAACAAAAATCATTTGTTCTGAGATTTAAATGTGTAGAAGGTATCATTAAAAGTATTAACTGAGGAGGTGTTTTGAACGTTAGTTTTAGTAGTTTTTGGTAATGAGTTGTATTATTTTAAACCAAAATTTGACAAATATGGACATGCATGTAGCATATGTAATAGTATTAAAGTGCCAGATGTTTTGATACATCTAGGCATTTTCTGAGATTTTAGAGTTAAATGGTGCAACTGAGAGGGAGTATAATATGTTCTATAGGTTGTATTGATTTGAATTTGTTGTAGTTTGCTCGCTTTACATATTGTGTATAAGCTTTTATTATATTCTGCCATAAGGGTTCTGTTATATTTATACCAAGATCTCTCTCCCATTCTAACTTTTGTTGTACCTTCTGAGATGTGTCTGCTAAAGCTTTATATATAGTTGTTATTAGCGTTTTCCTATCTTTCTTTTCACTTAATATTGTTAATAAAGGTGAAATCCATTTTTTATTTTGTTTCTTATAATTAACCTGACAAAAATTGCGAATCGGACAATACTGAAACAAATGTGTTTTTGGTAAGTTAAAAGTCTTGCAGAAGCTTTAAAAACGATTTCAACTTATCATTAACAATAATATTATGTAGACCGTTAATGCCCTTTAAATTCCATATTTGAAAGGCTTGATCATTTACTAAAGGTAAAAAGTTATAATTTAATAAAATAGGTGAATAAGATATTATAACAGTTTCTTTAAGGATCTTATGTGCTTTTTTTCCCATGCAGTGATCGTGGAAATAGTTGTACAACTCAATTATATTTTTTTCCCCTTTTTATGATATGCAGAATATAACAGATGTAGCATATTTGAATATGGGTGAGTATTGAGTTCAAATTGTAATGAGTTTAAGTATTTTCCTCATGTATCCACTCCCAGATAGGAATTATTTGTGCTGCTACTGTATCTAATATTTATTAATATCTGGTAGAGCCAACTATCCTTTCCTCTTACCAAATTTGAATATGATATTCTATGGGATTTATTGTTCTAATATGATATTAATCCGCCAATCAGTGTTAAAGGTAGACCTTTCCAGTGTTCTAATTCTTTGGTTATTTCCAAAATAAGAGGTTCATAATTTGATATATCTGCTTAAGGTCAGAAGTGAGCCTAATATCCAAATATTGAATTTCAGTATTAATTTGACTGCTATGTCTGTCCAAAATGTTTTAATTACAGTTGTTATTAAGTTTCATAATTGTTGTTTCGTCCCAATTTATTTCATCTCCTGATAATGCTCCAAACTGTTTAGTAATCTCAATATGCTCTAATATAGATGAATCTGGTGATGATAAATATAAAAGAATTTCATCCGCATATAGGCCAAGTTTATGGATTGTATTATTTATAGATATTCCTTGTATTCTTGGATTAAGCCTAATTCTATCTGCTAGTGTTTCAATTATTAATGTAAATAGTAATTGGGAAAGTGGACACTCTTGCCTGGTACCACAATGTAAATAGAAAGGTTGTGAGATATTTTATTTGTTTTTACCACAGCTGTCGGTGTACTCTAAAGAAGCTGAAGCCATCCACTGAGCTGTTCACCCACCCCCATCTCCTCCACCAGATGCATCATATATTTCCATTCTACTCGATCAAATGTTTTTTCTGCATCTAAGGCTACAAGAATAGCATCTTCTGTTTTAGATTGAGATACAATATTCAGAGTATATCTTATATTTTCCCTTAGAATTATTCCTTTTATAAAGCCATTTTGATCCCTATTTATTATATGTGGTAAGATACTTTCTAATCTTTTAGCTATAATTTTGGTAAAGATTTTATAATTTATATTTAATAGGTAGATATGGCTGTAGGATGAACAGCTCAGTGGATCTTTATTATTTTAAGACAAACACGAATGACTGCTTCATAGAAAGTTTTAGGGAGGGTTTTGGAAGTATTGAAAGAGTTAAAAACTTTTAACAGTATAGGAATAAGAATATATTTGAAATGTTTATAAAATTCAATTACAATCCCATCAGGACCGGGTCATTTATTTCCTGGTAAATTAAGAATAGCTTGATCTAGTTCTTCATATGTTATTTTCCCCAGTAAATTATTTTTCCATTTAATAGGTATAACAGGTGGAAGAAGTTGTTTTAAGTAATGTTTAAATTCTTCTCCCTGGAGGTTCATACAATCAGATTTATACAGATTCTGACAGTATCTGGCAAAGCAATTATTGACTTCTTCTGGGTCTTCCACTAGCTCTCCTTGTTGATTTTTGATAGCTAATATATAGTTTTTCTGTTGTCCTTTTCTAGTTTACCATACCAATAGCTTCTGTGGTTTGTCCAATAGATATAGACAGTTTGATTTTGTTCGTAAGATTTGTTGATCCATTGAGTCCGTTTGAATGGTATTTAATTGTTCCTTTTTTAAGCAAGCTGGTTAAAGATTTTTTTATCCAAAGTTTGAGTATGTATAGTTTGAAGATTGGTAATTTCCTTTGTTAACTGGTTTATAAGAGAAGTTTGCTTTTTCTTTCTAAACTGTTCTAGGCTGATTAATCATCCCCTTATCCATACTTTAAAAGTGCCCCATACATTGTTCATTGATGTTTCTAATTCAGGTTTATTATTAAAAATTCCTGTATTTCTTGAGCTAAAGTCTGAGAGATTTGTGGTATCCAATAAAAGTAATACATTTTCAATATTTAGGTATATTCTGAATTTTTGTACATTTAACTTTCAAAAGGCATGGAGAGTGATCAGATATCAGGATACCCATATATTGTATATCTAAAATAGTATGTTTTAAAGTTTCTGATATCAAATAATAATCGATTTTGGAGTATAAATATTGGGATAAAGAATAATAGGAATATACTTTTTGATTAGGGTATTTAGTAAGCCATGGCTCTATAAGTCTCAGCTCTTGAATATATTTTTTAATAATAGTTTGCGTCGATCGATGTGCATTATCCAATTTAGAAGTTTTGTCTTGTGCAAACAATACCACATTAAAGTCACCCACAACTATGTATGGTGGTGGAAAAGTTGAGAGGGTAAAAAAAAAACTGGGTAAAGAAATTAGGGCTGTTTTCATTTGGTGCATAAATGGTTGCCACTGTTGCTCTTAGGCTAGGTATATTTATATCAGTTACTGCCCATCTTCCCTGTGTATCTGTTTCTGTTTTATTTATTTTTGGATACGGGTTTTGTTTATTGAAAAGGATGGCTATGCCTCTAGAATTATTAGTATAGTTTGAAAAAATTCCTGCACCCCATCGATTTTTAAGCCACATGGGTTCATTAATATGAAAGTGAGTCTTTTGTAGCATAGCTACATCTATTTTCTTTTTTTGCATGAATTTTATAATGTGCATCATCTTTGTTTTATTCTTTTGCCTTTAACATTCCAAGACAATATATGGAAATAATTACTCATAGTTCTTTTTATATATTATAAAGCTGGTCCCCTGATCTATTATGCCAATTGGTTTATTTCCTTCTTATTATTTTATCTATTAAAAAATTACTAGGCTGGATTCCTTTGGAAGATCCCCCATACCCCTTATGAAAAAAATCTTATACTGGAATCGAACAGATTCCAGTCCCCCAAAGAACATGATGACAAAACATTTCATCATTCCACTTTGAGCTAGGATGCCTGACAAGCTCCCAGCAGGGGCCTCAGAGTTACTTACAACTTGTTCATTAATCCATCTTTCCATTAATAATTAAACCAATATTAATATGTTTATTCCTCAGATGGCCCCCCTTTTTAATGCGTATGTTTTTTTTTTTTTGCCCGATAGTCAAGCTTTAATCAGACAATGCAAGTTATTCTAGTTACTTATTTTGCCCATTTTTAACCTTTTATTAGTGGTGTGTATATATATATATATATATATATATATATATATCACACACATACACACACACACACGATATATACATATATATATATATATATATATACACACACACACACACATATATACACACACACACACACACACACACACTTTTGTCCACTTTCTCATTCTGCTTTGCCATATTGCTCTTCAAAAACTGCCATTGCTTCTTCTGGGTCATTAAAAGTCTGTAATTTCCCTTAAACAATGAACTGTAGTTTGGCTGGATAGTTCATCGAAAAACAAATTCCCTTGTGGTACAGCTCTTCTTTAACTGGATTAAATAATTTCCGTTTTGTGGTAGTTTCAAGAGACATATCTGGATAATCATTAAATTTTGTTGTCTCATAACTAAGCCCTTTTTCTGCACATGCTTTTGAGAGAATAGCCTCTCTGTCCAAAAACTTGTATGGCTTAATAAATACTGTCCTCAGATACATATTACTGATAGAGCGGTTGCCTGCTGTGGTAGAGCGGTGTGCTCTATTCAGAGATATTTTCTCATCAGGGTATTTGAGGTTCATAGCTAACAGTATCTTTCAAAAAAAGGTAAAGGATCCCCAATGTCTTCAATTCCTTTTGCCAATTTAGTAAGTCGTAGGTTATACCTGCGGGCCCGATCTTCTTGTTCTGCCACCCGCTCTTGCAATATTTTAAACAGTTTTGTTAAATGCAAAAGTTTTTCTGGGAATGGATTTGTTAAATTTTTCAGCTTCGATATACGACTTTCAGCCATTTCAGTGCACGTTAACTGCTCAAATTTAGTGTTCAGCTCCATAACTGAGTCAGATACATCTGTCAAGGAACTTTTAATTTCATTTAATGTATGCAATACAGTACCTCAGTTTTAAATGATGTCACTACCTCCAGCATTTCTGTCTTAATAGCCATGGCAGTATTTTTGATAATTTGCTCCATCTTATCCTCTGCAGGGCCACTTGTTGTTAGAGTTTTATGTGGTGCCATACTAGTCGCCCCTTTGGCTGTAAAATTAAAGAAATTCATTCCAGAGCACCCGTCCCTGCCGTCCGGTACATTTTCACTAACAGATGCTGGTTCTGTATTCAGAGCAGAGTCTTCCGGCATTTCGTTCTGGTTACTATGCATGTTGTTTAGTCCGGTATTTTGTAGGAATGGTAAAATCTTACCTGTTTTAGGCTTCTTACCGTTATCTACAGGCATTTTCGGTAGCGGGGAAATTAGGGGCTCTTGCGATAGTCGATGTGTTGCAGAATCGAGCTGCTGATTCTGAAGTGGCGGTATTGAGTCAACAATTTATTTTAGCTCCGTTTGCAGCTTATCCAAGAAATGCGACCAGAACTCTCAGGTGCGACGACACTTTTGGACATAACCAAAATGCTGCAGTGGAGGCAAACTGAGGAGAAAGACAGTCCCCTGTATACGTTTTAGTTAATTACATTCTTGCTAAAGTTCTCCATTTCTTCAGCTCCTACCAGAGCTCGTCCGCACTAACCTGCTCAGAGTTCCATTCACCTGGCGATCTCAGTTGATGTCAGGTCGACGTTCTTCACAGGTGCCCAACCAAGTTCCTTCTGACCTGCCTAATCGGTGTCCAAAGTGCTGGGCTCAAACTGCATCTCAAGTTAACCCCCTAAATTCCAAATAGCTTTTTGCAATCATTTCAACCGTAAACTATATACATTTCAAAACAAGGGATCCCAGTTTCCTTTACAGTTTCACACAAAGATTCACATATATTTTTATAACTGTAGATATGCAAGGGGGAAGAAAGGACAGAAATAGCAAGTGAAGGCAGGGAGATAGCGAGAGGCAGAGAATTGCAAGACCGTCAGAGTGATCAGTTCCTAGGTCTCTCAAAAACAGCTGGTTGCGCAACCAGACAGACAAGAAACAGAAAAGGAGAGGAAAGAACAGATCCTTGCATTTAACTCTCTGCATAACAAATGGGACAGGCCTTATTCAACACTGTCACAAGACTCAGTACAGTTTTCCTTTAAGGTATGTGTGATATTTCTCATCTACCTTATTCCGAAGAATTTGTTTCTGATGTCCGAGCAGTGAATATCTGAATGCGTGTTTCCAGAACGCTCATTGGGAAACCTCTGCAGTTTTCTAGTGTGCTTTGAAAAGCATTAGGAACCTTTTTTTTTTATCTCCTCTATTTTTATCCTCCTGCAGCCACAGTCCCTGCCTAACTCCAGTCACCGCTTCTTTTCACTGCTGACCCCGGAGCTGTGTGTGCCCAGCTGACATACGCATCAGTACTACTGAGAGGGGCACCCTCCGATGTCCCTGCACCTGGCCAGGATCCACTACCGGCACACGCCTCTCTCCAGGCATTCTTCGGCCGGTAAAGCTGCGGCTATCAAGCTGCCGCGTGCTTTGTGCTGCCATGTTTTTTCTCCTATTGTTTTTGTCCCCTAGAGTGTGAGTGTGCAATGACACCATGAACGCGCTGACGTCTGCCGCACTCCACCCCTTGCTGCACCACTCTAGTAGTGCCCCCTGGATCCCTCCCTGGGATGGGAGAGCAGTCCTCCGGACTCTCAATCCCATCCATCCCCTGCCGATCCCTGATGCCCCGAGCTCGCATCCAAACCCAGGTCGCCATCATGGCGCGAGGTGTGGCATTCAGCGCCTCAACCCTCAGAGCCACCGGGCTGAAAAGGAAGCTATTGAGAGCGACTCAGACGGTCTGCGATGACAATGTCCATTCCTTGGACATGAAGAGCAATGAGGTTTGCGCCGTGTTGTAGAACCCAATCCCACACCCTCATAGCCTCCCTGCAAAGCAGGGAGGAATGGGTGCCTCCTTGTTTGTTGAGGTAATACATCACCACGGTATTGTCTGTTTGTAACAGCAGAGTACCCCGATGGGATCTCTGACTGGAAGGCCTGCAGGGCGTAAAGAACTGCTCTCATTTCCAAAATATTTATGTGGAGATAAGCTTCCTGGGTCGTCCATGAGCCCTGAGACCTGAACCCGTCAATGTGTGCTCCCCAACCGAACCCTGAGGCGTCCGTGGAGAGTGTCACAATGGGAGACGGTGCAATGAAGGGGAACCCCGCCGACAGGTTCTTTGAATCTAGCCACCATTGCCAATCCCGGATGACGGCATTCGTGATCCGAACTGGAAGCTGCAAATGGTCCTGCTTCTGACCCCACTGTACCCTTAACATCCACTGGGTCATCCGCATGTGGAGACGAGCTAGCGGGACTGTTGGAATGGCCACAGCCATGTGCCCGAGCAGGCAAAGGACCAGTCTGGCTGGGACTGTCTTCTGTGCCAAGATGTCCCTGATGAGGGATCTGATGTGTTCCGCTCGGTCTTGGGACAGAAAAGCTCTCCCCTTGACGGTGTCCAGAACTGTGCCTATGAACTGCAGATTATGTGACGGAACCAGGTGTGACTTCTCCTGATTGATAATGATGCCCAACGCACCGAACAGGGACTGAGTACAGTGGATTGCGGACATCAGAGCCTCCCGAGAGGGTGCCATAAGGAGCCAGTCATCCAGGAAGGGGAACATGTAGTGGCCTTGTCTCCTTAGAGCTGCCGCTCGAGCTGCATGCACTTTGTGAACACCCGAGGTGCCGATGACATCCGAAGGGGAGGGCTTGGAACTGATAATGGCGACCTAGAAATTCGAAGCGCAAGAACTTCCTGTGCACTCGAGCAATGGGTATGTGCAGGTAGGCATCCTGCATGCCCAAGGACACTACGAAGGCACCCTGCTTGAGCATGGGTATCAAACCGGGAAGGGTCACCATGCGGAAGCGTTTGTAAATTGACCGAAGCGTTGAGATCACTGAGATCCAGTATCAGACGGAGGTCTCCTGTCTTTTTGGGAACCAGAAAGAAGTGGGACTAGTAACCTGCACCTCTCTGGCTCCTTGGTACGTGCTCCATAGCTTCCTTTCCCAGAAGCACGAGCACCTCCTGCTGTATGAGCAGTGCGTTTTGACCCGAATAACGAGAAAGCAGGGAGGTCTTGATGGTGGGTGGTCGAGAGTTCTATAAAATTACCTCTTTTGACCAGTTGAAGGACCCACCGGTTGGCGGTAATCGACTGCCATCGTGAAAAGTGGCCAGCGATGCGACCCCCGACCATTTCTGCCTGTTGATCCAGAGGAGGGGCGGGGGACAGGAAGGAGTTATGCTGTGGCGGCATTACCCCCCCCCCGCAGGCTGGGCCGGTTTGGTATACCACTGACCTCGGCCTGGAGAAGGCTTAGGTTGGGCCTTACGGTGGAAGGTGCCCCTTTGCTGCTGGACAGAACATGGCTGCTGTCGTTGGTGGCCGCGACAACGGTTCTGGTTCCTACCAAAGGAACCAGATTTGGGTCTGTACATGGCCAGAAACTTGGTGATGACCTTTTCAGAGGGTTCACTAAACAGGACCTCTCCATTATAAGGGACGTCCAGGATACTCTTCTGTACGTCTGGGGTAAATCCGGAGACATGGAGCCAGGAATGTCTCCGGAGACAGACGCCTGAAGCTGCGCCCCTGGCAGACGAGTCCGCAGAATCATATGCGGCTCTTAACACTTGGGTCCCCACGTCTGACCCTCTGCACAGGAGGTTCAAGAGCTCCGCCTTCTGCTCGCCATCTGGTAGTTTGTCAATCAGGTCCTGACCCTGTTCCCACAGGGCATTCTGAAACTGAACCATATGAGTCAGATAGCTCAGTGACCTGATGGAGCATGTAGCAACCGTACATGCACCTCCCAGGGCATCCAGCTGCTTGGATTCCTGGTCTGGTGGCTGTGTACTCAGATGCTGTGGTCATTGAGACCTATCATGGGAGGCCGTAATGACCAGGAAATCAGCCAGGGGTTGTTGCGCCAAGTATGGGTCCTCTGCAGAGGCCCTGTACAGGCGGTTAGCTTTCTTCGGCACCGCAGGGGTGGAGTGCAGATGCTTCCACGCAGCCTTGGTGACGTCCGCGAAGGTGTCCACCAAGGGTGGCACCACCACAGGCTTAGGGTCCTTCTGCCGAAGATAACGAGCTAGGTGCTGTCTCTCGGGGTCGAGATCTTCCGATTCCCATGTTCTCCTGGATGTGCCTCATGATTTCGGAAAAAGAGGGATCATCCGGAGGGGACCTGGGCAGGTCTCATGGGTCAGGTGATGGGATGCTGATTGGAGAAGGAGAACTGGAAGTATCTGAGGTGTCAGGTCTAGACTCATCCCCTCGTAGTGGACCGTCGGCGTCTGGGTGAACTTAGGACTGGGAGACCCTGAGAGAGAGATCTTGAAGGGGCCTTCTCCTTTCTTTGGATCTTCCCTAGGAGGTGGAGTAGGTTCCTTGGGGGTCGGAGGTCTTCCTGCTGGCCCCTGCGGTGGAGGAGGGCGAGTAGGAGGTGAAAAAGTAGTAGGAGGAGATTTTACCGGGATCACGTCCTTCTTTATTGTGTCCCACCAAAAGGTAAAGAGATCTCTGACCTCCTGAATATTCATACCAGACGATGGTCCTGGCGTCGGTGGTCTGTCGCCAGTACCGGGCGTTGGGTCCAAGGGCGTCGCCGGGTTTGGCGAAGGCTCCTGTGGAAGCCCGGCATTCTCACTGTCGCCTACCTGGTCATCAGGCAACGTCGGATCCTCTTCTGTAGAGTCCCGGTGACCGGTGTCCACCGGTGACGGCGAGGTAGTCTTCGGCTCTGGTGAATGTCTCACTGAAGTTGGATGCTTAGACGACGTCTGGTCCAACGGGCGCTTATCCGATGAAGGGTTGGTAGCCCGCTTTGGATCCGCTGTCCGTCTTACAGACATCAGGTCCTTAGTCATCCTGGGAGGGGGATCCGGACCCCTAGGAGGCTGGGAGGCCGATCTGGCGTCGGAGTCCCGGCATCTATCTGAGGCAGCTTGAGGTAGTTTTGAAGATGACTTGGACCAGTGACGGTCTGAAGACTTCGAGGAGGCCCGGGAGGGTGCTGAAGAAGCCGAAGGCCTGGAAGTCTTGATGGGATGCAGAGAAGCCGAGGTGCTGCCTGAAGACTTAACCTTAACGGGAGGGGGCTGAGAGTGATCCCTGGAGGGAGAGCGGTCTGAGCGCATGGAGCCTGGGCTGGTGCGCGAGTCCGAGGCCCGGTTAGGGGATCTGGACCTGACCTTCTTCCGATGCTTGTCCCAGTGCTTATGGGACTTAAGAGGTAGACTCACCTCTGGAGGCAGGGTCTTTGTCCATGCTTTTCAACTTTTCTTCCAAGAGGAACCCCTGAAGTGCCTTCTGGCGGTGGATCTGGGTACGACTATTGAACTGCTGGCAAAAGGAGCAGGCCTTGGTGTCGTGTTCCGGACCTAAGCACTGCAGACAGGATGAATGTAGATCCTTGAAAGGGATCTGTTTGCTGCAGGCACACTTGGAGGGACGTCTTTCTGAGGAAAGAGTTGGCGATGCTGACATTTAGAGGTAAAACGCTGAAAGTTCTCGGTGGCGTTCGCTAGAGTGGGACCATGAGGCCAATGCTGGTGAGTCGACGGTGGGAAAAGAACTGGGGATTCTGGGGGACTGCCCCCTTTTGTATTATGCATGACGTCGGGGCCGGGCCAACGTTGGGGGCCGTCTCCGCTGGATACAGCTAGCTAGAAAATTTCCGTGGGGTTCTGGTGCCTGCTGGCTTCAGTCCTAATGGTGTAACCTGCTGCAAGAGCTGTTTCTCAAAGTAAGATCATCAGAAGGCATTAATTCATAACCAGGTTGTTCAGAATGTGGAATAGCATAGAACCCAGGTTCAGGAACATGCCCAAGTCGCTGGAGGGTTGGTCGAGGAAGGATGGTTCAGCATCCCATGAACGCGTTCGTCCTTTGGGGAACAACAAAGGGTTCTGGTCTCCGCTGTTCTACTGCCATCTTGGTGAACACAGGTGGCAGTACAGGTGGAGGCCAGTGTCAGGGAGGGAAGTGTCACTCTGTTGATGCCGTGGAGTCAAGCCACACTACTATACTAATGCTTGAGGGTGGGGCAGAAGAAAGTGGAAAATCCCCCACTCCTGCAGAATTCCGTCTATCACCCTGCCGAAGGTCCTGCACCACCGACGAGGCTCTTGCTCCCCACAGAAGCTCAACTCTGTCTAAGGGTTAAGGGGTGCCCCTGAGCAGTTCTTCCCATGGGGGCTCATCCACAGGGGTACACGGAGTGAGGTAAGTCTCAGTGATGGCATGTGACGGGGCTGGGCTAGAGCTAAGAGGAAAAGAATACAAATGTTAAAAAAAAAATAAATACATTTTTGTGAAATAGCCTAAAGTAGCACTACAGTGTATAGTGATCCTTGTTACACATAGAAATCCATCCCAGTCAAAAATGCTGTTGTACCACAGTTCAAAGTTCATGGAACGAGTATTACCATACTGTGGAACAACAACATCTTAGTGTTTTTGACAGTGCCACGAGCCATGATTTTAACAGGAAAATCACTGCACGCACATCTCAGAATTCGGAAGGTAAATTTTCTGACAAGATGGCGGCAGTGTTTTCTTCTGAAAGTGCCAAAGCGTATTCAAAAATCTGAATGCATTTCAAGGTTTATTTTATTTTTGTTGCGGAACATGTGGGGTCTCTATACACTGTAAAAATTACTGGCTGGGCAAACTGTGCCCAACCAGCTTGAGCTACCACCTCAGGGTTTTGATTCTGTGTGACCTCTCATGCTTCACTCTCAAGGTCTAACAGAATAAGAACCCCTCAGTGGCAACACAGGCTGGTTGTGCACAGCTGCCCAGCCACTATTCTCTATGTTCTGGCTTTTATAGTAGGACTTGATAGATTATAGAGGCAGAACAGCACTCAGGGTACACAGCAAGAGTAAAAATAGCATTCCGGCTGTTAAGCTTGGATGTGTGTAGCTGGCCCGTCAATGTGGCGGTAGCCCTACTGCCCGCAACACTGGTAACCTGGGTCTGGGAACGAGCCTGGGTCAATGAGAGCCCTCTGGGGGGGAGAAGGTTGGAGCATGCCATTGGACGCTCTCCTCTTCCGAGTTGAGGGAGGGCTGTCACACTGCCCCATTACTGCCGCCTGTGGGTGCACAGTCGGCAGCATGGGACTCACGGTGTGGGGAGAGGAGGACGCTGAGAAGTGTGCCAGCATGTTTATAGCCTGGGTTCTTGTCCTTCATGCCAGCGTCCTCAGAGGGTGGGGTTTCAGGGACCAAAAAACAACAGAAGAAAAACACAAAACTCAAGCCCCCACTGTCATGCAGCATGATCCCTGACATCGAGTTGGAGGGGGGACGGAGAACGGATGGTTGGTACTACCACCACTGAGCCCCGCCGGCAGTGGGAGATAAAACTGTGCTAACAAACAAACAAACAAAAAAAGCTTAGAAGCATGTTCATACTCAAACTGGGTATAGTCAGTACTGTGCAACAGGAAGGGCGGACAAGATGACCCTAAGTCCATTACCATAATACTGTATATGTTACTTAGACTTACAGCCAGAGATTTATTTTGATTTCACTACAAAGTCATTGCTATGTTGCCGTTAGATAACGTACCTGAAGCAACCAGCAATTCTGATCAACCCAAAACCCATTTCCCACTAGGAATGTCCCCACCCCCACCCTAGCCTTACTGCAGCAGTCGACAATGGCGTTTGAGCAAGAATGGTACCTGAGCTTCGGAAAGAGTGCTGTATAGGAGAGCTCCTTGTAATGCTGACCCAGCTTCTTCTTGCTCTGCTTCATGTTGTTGAAGAGTTTACCTCGGCAGATCGGTCGAGACACGTTAGTCCATGTTGCCCAGAAGTTCTGCATCCAGCGAAGGGTGCTGCTGTACAGCAGGATACGGGGCTGGGAAGCCTCTGAGACAGAATGAAGAGCTGGTTTAATGACAACTGTCAGTACATTCTCCCCTCCCCATTTCAACCATTTACCCCTTTCTTCCCAACTCTGTGTGTGTCCATTTAAGGTACTCTCCTGACACCCAGTGGTGGAGGTGGGCAGTAAAGAAATGGTCCTCGGAGTGGCCAACTGCCAACCATGGCCAGGGACTTAGTAACAAATCTACTGACTCCAAAGGAATTGGGTCCTACAACAACAACACCCCCTTCCTCATTTAACACCAAGAAATGCAAGGTGTGCCACCTGGGGCGTAGGAACCCAGGCCAAGTGTACACCCTAGGAGGAGACACTCTGCAGGCTTCCAGTGGGGAAAGGGATCTGGGGGTGCTGGTGGATGCCAAAATGAATTATTCTGAGCACTGTAGAAGTGTTGCAGCCAGGGCAAATAGAATGCTTGGCTACATCACCAGGGGGATTACCTCAAGAAGCAGGGAGGTGATTCTGCCACTGTACAACTGCCTGGTTAGACCGCACCTCGAGTACTGTATGCAGTTTTGGTGTCTGCACCTTAAGAAAGACATTACACCCCTGGAGCGGGTTCAGAGGAGGGCAACCAGGATGATCCGGGGTTTGGGGATAGGACATAGGAAGAGAGAGTTGAGGAGCTCAGCCTGTTCTCACTGGAGGAAAGGAGAGACCGGGAGATATGATTGAGGTCTTCAAGTATCTAAATGAGGTAAGCCTAAATGGGGTCTTTCAAAGGAAGGTGGGAGGGGCCATCAGGGGGCACAATTGGAGACTAGAGGGCAGAGAACTTGGGGGAAAGGAGGTGGCAGTATTTCACTGAGAGAGTGGTGGAACCATGGACTGCACTGCCTGAGGAGCTGGTGGAGGGGTTTCAAGAGAGGCTGGGACAGGTACAGGTGGGGGGAGAAGCTGAGGAATGCCTTGTCTGGGTGGGGAACTCTGGTGGGGGAAAGGGAGATCATGGGAGGGGCCAGAAGGATGGTGAAGGTACCCGTTCAGGGTACTGACTCCGAGCAGATTTGATAGACCATGAAGGCCTACTCTGCTGGCTTTTTAGTAGGTTAGTATATAATCCAGGAATATCCAGATACCCCACTTCTGTCTTCATCCCTGCTTTGTATTATCCAGGTTCCCCTCCTACTTGCGTCTCCCCAATCCCAAGATTACCCAGGTACCCACACTTTCTTATTCCCAGATCCCCAAAATAAGAGCCCGTCCCTTTCAGCAGACACTTACCAGCTTTGTGACGCGACAGATCCATCTTGATGGAAAGGTTCAAATTCTCCGACCGGAAAGCACGGTAGGAGTCGTGGTTCTGGGTGGACTGCAAGTCAGTCAAAAACTCTGGCGAGCAAAGCATGACGCTGTGGTGGTCATAAGGGTTGCCATGGCACAACCACTGCAGGTCTAGGGTCATGCAAAGTTCGAGGAGGTGCATGAAGCAGCAATCATCATACCTAAATAGGAAATGACATCATAAGAAAGTGCAGACTGCAAACTGTTATTACATGTGGTGGGGGAGTTGGGTGGGCAGGAGGCGAAAGACATGGCAGGAGAGGAAGATTAAAGATACCTCTCCTGATCTCTCCTCCTGAGCTTAGATACAACCATCACTGAACTCCCCCACTGAAAAAGCAACCCTGGGCTGGTCCATCTTCTTGGTGGCAGTGCTCACCCATAGGACATACCAAGTCTTAGGACTTCCACTATGGTCAGGCAAAGGTTAGAGTGTGTCACCAAGGGCCCCCCGCCTTCATGAGATCTAAATATTAGCTGTCATGTTTTTTTTTTTTTAAATGTACATTATCAAACACGTGAAGCTTTCAATCACCAGTAGCATGATCCAGTGGGCTGCTCTAGTGATCGCTAAGTAGCAGGAAAGAGACTTCTAGAGTTACAGATCGTCTCTTAAATAGAATGAACGGATATTGCGTGTGATGGATAACACAAGATTTGGTTTCACTTTCTTAGATCCCCTCCTTACCAGGTTAGTCTCACTTTCCTCCAACCTGCCCGTAGGCCCTGGATCCAGGGCTAAGCAACATTTTTCTTCTGCAGGTGAAATTCTGACAAAGTTGTGATTTCACTTCCATGAATTTTGCCAAAATTGTGATTTCAGTTATTTCCATCCGATTTAAAAAGTATTTGTCCAAACTGCACCAAATATTATGATGACTTTACTATGCTCCACAGAGAGGTGAGCCAAGATTCAAATCTGTGTCTTTAAAGGTGACTGAATTACTGGTACAAGTCTCCCAACTTTTGGAAATTTTAAAATTACATTTTACAATTATGTAAACTACAGAATTTTAAGCCCCTATAACTTTAAAACCAGAGAACTGAATATCACCAATTGTGTTAGGTTTACTGACCCTAATTATCAGGCTTTGAGGCCATCCCATGGCCCAGCAGCAGAGCGTCACGCTGCCATGCTGATGACCAGAGTTCGAAAGCGAGCCCAGGAAGTCATGTCCGAAGGCAGGCCAGGGCTGTGGCAGCTGCCCGCTTGGCAGTGCATCTCTGTCAGGGAGGGTTAACGA
This sequence comes from Neoceratodus forsteri, assembly GCA_016271365.2. Taxonomy (NCBI): domain Eukaryota; kingdom Metazoa; phylum Chordata; order Ceratodontiformes; family Ceratodontidae; genus Neoceratodus; species Neoceratodus forsteri. The sequence continues at coordinate 138,311,878 of JADMNL010000030.1, read as the reverse complement.
GCCCCTGTGCGCTGGAGCCAAGGACACTGCAAAAGGAAGCTGTGACTGGCAAAGGTTGACAGAGGCACTACACCCGCCAGGGGGTGAGAAGGGAAAAACGTGGGAGAAAAACAGGTAGCCAACTAATGATGGCCGAGTTCAGCCTGATCAAGGTATATCCCAGTGAACAGGGTATCTATCCCTGACAGACGAACTGCTAGCCAAGAGAAAAAAATATGGGGAGTGGCTCTGTGTCAAGTCTAATTTTTGCTCAAAGGCTGCCCAAGTAAGTTATTAGCAGACAAAGATTCCAAAATGACATCAGTAATTAAAATTGAATTACATGAGCTTTGTGAAATTGTAGAATGTTGTGATGCTTTTGTCGAAGCCACGTCCATACATTTTGCACAGTCATACACCTGAGTACCACTGCAGAGGAAGGTAACGGCTGGGTAAAGTGGCAATAAAGCCGCATTCAAAGGAGGCTCCATAGTAAAAGTATAGTGGTGCCAACTGTCAGATCATTATCTTGAGTGACAAACCATGAAGGATAGTCATGGACACCACTGTGCACTAGCCTAAATTCTTGCAACATGCCAGGTAACCGCTAGAGCTCACTGACTTCACAACTTATGGAAGCTCATCCACGTGCAGCACTGTTTCTGTACAGCGCCACCTGCTAACTCTTTTAACAACCCTGTAGATAATAATGTGCATTTTTACTATTTGAAAATAGAGGCAGCAAGTGACGCCAAGCCTTACAACGATGGTAGCTGCGATTCAGACTACTGCGGCAGAAGTATCCGGATATCATTTGTCATTATGGAGCACGACGCTGAGCATCACTGTCGCGGGACTGTTGGAGGGGCACTACAGGGTCATGAGGCTGGTGCAGGTAAGGTGATTAGGTGGTGATAAGTGCTTTGAGAAAGTTAAATTCCACAAGTGGAATTCTAGCGGCATTACCTATTATGCGTTCATAAATTTTTGAGCAAATGCTGCCAGTTAGTAAGTTCTAAAGTATCCACAATAAATTTTAACCTACTAAATCACATTGCTTCCAGGACGTATTTACTTTGGCATGCATGCCAAATCTTGAGTGTATACCTGCAATAGCAGTGGAGTTATAAACATCCAAATATTTTGATAATTTTCGCACAATTTAACAAATAATTGTGAAATTCTGAACTTCTGTAATTAACAATGTAACTACCTCTTCTAATTGGCAGTTTCTAAGACTCTTCCAAGAAAGTATGCCAATACATTTCCAATTATCTAGCTCAAAAGGTGGCTAAATTGTAAGTACAGAAATATTTTCAGAAATTTTCCCATGAAAAATTGCTAGACTTTGAGCCTCTATAACTTCCCTGGCCCTTAATACAAATGTCATGAAACTTGGTAAATTCCTTCACTGTCTTAGCCCCCACCACTCTATCCGGTAGTCGGTTCTACGGCTCCACCACCCTCTTCGTGAAGAATCGGCCCCTCACATTGTCTCTGAACCTATTTCCTTGCAATCTGAGGCTGCCCTCTAGTTCTGGCTCCCTCCGTCCTCCTCAGCAGGCCCCCTTCACCTACTTTACTGAGCCTCTTTACATATTTAAAGGTTTCAATCATGTTTCCCCTTTTCCCTCCTTGTCTCCAGCGAGTACAGATCCAGCTCCTTACACCTCTGCTCTTATGTCTTCCCCTGCATACCCAGCACTATCTCTGTTGTTCTTCTCTGAACCCTCTCCAATGCATCTATAGCCTTGCGAAGGTGTGGTCTCCAGAACTGAACCACGTACTCTAACTGCGGCCTCAACATGGCTTTGTAGAGGGGCATTATTACTTCCTTCCTTCTGCTAGTAATGCCCCTGCCTATGCATGCCACCATTCCATTGGCCCTTCCTGCCACCCTACTACATTGGAAACCCTACCTTAAGGTTTAAGGAGACTATGATCCCCAGATTCTTTTCCTGTTTGGATTCTTTGACACCCCCAAAGCATGTACCCTGCTCATGTGTTTTCCTCCCTAGGTGCATCACAGTGCACTTCCTGGCATTACATTTCAGCTGCCATGTCCCAGCCCACTCCTCGAACATCTTAGGTTCCCTCCTCATGTTTTCGCCCCTCTGGGGTGTCCACCCTATTGCAGATTTTTGTATCATCGGCAAATTACAAGTCTCTAGCTTACAGACTTATCGAGTTATGACCAATTAAAGAATTTTGCAAAATTCATGGAATTTCATGAAAATTCCACATAATCGAAATTTGCTTATTTCATCCAGCCCTACCTGGATCCCATGCCTACGAAGGTGCCTTTCACTCACCTCCTGATAATGACCACCTAGATGCTCATATAATGACCCTGACCTTCCCCTTAGGACAGGGCTGACCAGAATGTTACCAACTAAAGCTGGGGTGGGTATGTAGGGGACCCACAACTCTGGATGCTGTAACTTGCTAGGCAGAGTGTGGCACTGGCATCATACACCAGATATTGCGAATTTTGATTTAATCTGTTTTTCATCCCTTCACCTGTTGGGGCAATCATCACTACCACATGTAGGAGCCAATATTTCATACTAGTCACTGGAATACCCCAACCCACACCCATCGTCTTGAGAATGAGACAGAGCGCAGTAAAAACAGAAAGGGGGCTTACTTTGAAGCAGTTCGAACGTTGACATCCAGGTCTCCCTTGAAGATGAACTGGCATGGTTTCCAGTCAAAGATGAGTCTGGTCCACTCCCAGTGCATGTTCTCTGTAGTGTTATATGGGTCCTGCAGGACAGAAGGGTCAAAACACTAAGTGAGAATTTTAGGCATTTACTGTTTATAATAGTTACGAGATATTTTACTGAATTGTATTAAAAAATGTTATGCAACTGCTAAATTTTTAAAGCACAGATAATCGATATCTGCACGAAATACAGTATGTGTTGATTTTGAAGAAAGGTCTTGGCTGACAATATGTCTTTAGAAAGATTGGTTTTCAGGGGACGAGATAAAATGAGCACCAATGAGGCCATCTGGCCTCCATTTGAGCGATATGATGCTGATCACCCCTGGAGAGAGGAGAGGGAGAGCACCTCATGACACTCTACCATGCTGGTGGAGTGGGACATCGGAGGTACCATTGGTGCTGCCCTACACCACTTGTTCCACGTCCCCTCCTGCCACCAATCACGTGGTCTGGATTAGCCTAGAAAGTAGCAGTTAGTGTACTCCTGAAGGGTATACCAGGACTGGAATCAACTAAGTTAATACAGTAATGAACTGATGTCTGTTTTCTTGCCGTTGTGTAATATTTATTTATTTATTTAAGTCGCTGATTACCGGGGTAGGTGCACTGATCCAAGGGATCATTTTCAGGCACGACCCGGGTCAACAATTTAGCATAAAAGAGTTGCATACAGAAATTACATACAGATGCAATGGATATGCAGCCAGAACAGTTAATACAGTATGGTTTACAATGTGTCGGAGGAAATCAATAAATACACTACAGTTCACTTGGGGATAGGGTGACAAAACACACAAGGGAATAATAGTACATACTGAGCAAAATATAGAGAACATACCGTAATGATTCACAGCCAAAAGATAACAGGCAAAAACATCTGAAAATAACGGGTACAGGGAGCAGGCACAGAGTGCTATACCAGGCAAGACAACTATAAGAGCTGAGTTGGCAGCTAAGGTAGGCCGGAAAGGTATCAAGTTGATGGAGATAAGGCACAACAGGGTGTGGGTTATTCAAATCAAATCAAATCATTCTTTATTTATATAAAGCGCCTTTCTTAAACCAAGGCGCCTGTACAATATAACATAAAACAAATAATTAAAAACATTAAAAATATTCAAAAATCATTATAAGCTTTACTAAAAAGATAGGTTTTCAAAGCTTGTTTAAAACTTGGGACAGTCGGGCAGTTTCGCACCTGATGAGGTAGAGAATTCCACAGGGTTGGGGCCATGAAACTAAAAGATCTGGCCCCTGGTTTACACAGGTCTTTTGTGGTGTGTCATGAGGTGCAGCCGAGTGACTTCACCATACAAGAAGTGGGTAAATCCCCAATAACTCGCACCCTGGAGTGCCTTATTGCGATTATACAATGGACCCATGTGTAAAATAAATATAAAATGTGTTTATGTTTTTTTATAAATGCAATTCCTCAGCCGTGAGTAATGCAGGATTTACCCACAGTCATGTGACATGTTTTGACCAATGAGGTTACATGATTTTCACACACCATTGCATAATACCCTGGAGAGCATAGGCATGTAGACTCATTCAGTATTCAGGCTTTGAGTCGATGTCTGAAAGTGCTATGAGTGTCAGCGGACCGGAGTGGAGCAGGGAGACAGTTCCAGAGATGGGGAGCAGCAACTGACAGTGCTTTGCCACCCATTACTGTGGGGACTTTAGGGATTTCCATAGGCAGAACTGAGGACATGCGCAAGCATCTGGGAGCAGCTCTGGCCTTCAGGAAGTAGGCAAAAGGCGATGCATTGCCACCCCTGAGGGTGTTGTCAATGGTACAGCCTAGAGCATAGTCATTACGACTGGAGAGTGGGAGCCAACCTAGTGCCCAGTAAAGGTTACAGTGGTGTGTAGTGTAGGGTGTCAGGAGTGCGAAACAACATACATTGTTGTAGACTGAGTTTAAATGCATGTGCAGGGCATAGGACACATGGGAATATATGGGGGAGCAGTAGTCGATGACAGGTAGCAGGTCACCTTGGGCAATAGCTAAGCAGGTCCTCACTGGTCAGGAACCGTTTTAGCAGATATGCAGCCCTGAGTTTTTGGCTTACCCAACGTACAATGGAGTTGACATGTTCCTTATAAGGAGGGGGGTGTCGAGGGTTACACCCAAGTACTTGAAATTAGAAACATTCTGTAGTGCGGGGCCGTCAGATGTAAGCACCGAGAGGGAGGAGCCAAACTTGGTGATGCTGGCCAGGGATGGTTTGGACCCGAGAAGCGTTTTTTTTTGGTTTTTCCACTGACCAGGAGCCTATGTGACAGGAACCAGCTGTATCCCGAACCATAGTTTTGGGACAGGACAGAAGATATGTTTGCCAGGGACTTGTCACTGTAAAAGAGGATGAGATCATCGGCGTACAGTAGGGCTTCACAGGTGAGTCAGTCAGAGGGGGAGGGAGTTTATAAAGATGGAGAACAACAGTGGGCCAAGGATGGAACCCTGAGGGACACCTGTTAAGACAGCAGGGGCAGGGGAGATGGCAGGACCAATACACACTGACTAGGATTGTTCGGAAAGATAGCTCCTAAACCATGGTGAGGTCTCCGATGAGCAGTCAAGTTGATGGAGAGTGGTATGTAGTAGGGGTCACTGACCATGTCTAAGGCCTTGGTCAGGTCCACAAATACAGCACCTGTGGCTTTCCCCAGGTCCATGTTCCTATGGACATGGTTAGTGAACTGGGCCAGTGCAAGTGTGGTGCTGTGGAACTTGCAGAACCCGTGTTGCTGGCTGCACAGCAGGTTATATTTCCTGATGTGGTCAGATAGCTGGCGGTGATCAACCTTCTCCAGGAGTTTGCTCAGGTGGGGAAGCAGGTAGACTGGTCTATCATTATCTGAGGACAGGGGGGTCTTACATTGTTGTCTTGTTTGTAATGTCAATATAATGTGAAATAATGTAATGTAGCTTCTAGCAAAATGAACTGTGGATATTTGAAAATCTTTTAATAAACTATTTTTGGAAAAAACAGAACTATACATTAAATCAGTCTGCCCAGTGACGCGGAGGGTTGAGGCACCGGCACTTCATCCACCACCACACCGGCGACCAGCTGGAGGCAGGAGGGATAGTGCATCACACACTGCACTGTCACCACTTAACGGAGGCTGGGTGGTGCAGCAGGCGACCGCTACGGGAAGGTGACCAGATGTAGACGCCTACAACAACACACATATCTCAACACCAGGGGAAAAATGGAGGAAGATAATGGGGAAGAAAAGCCGCATATGCACCGGCCACCAAGGATGACACTGCCGGTGCCCTCAGGTCCCACCCCATGTGGATACCCGCTGGTCTGACATGGGGGGGTGGTGGATGGGACTGGGGGTGCCAATCAACAAGCCTGAAGCAGGTGGAGGAGGCAGCTGGGGTCCAAACAGTTCTATGGAAAGAAAAAACATTTTTATGTTGATCAGAATTTTGAATTTATTATTATGATGCATACGTTTTTATTACTGACTGCAAAAGATATGCATGGTTACTGTTACTAGTTAAATTTCTCAATAAAATTTTATTTAAAAAAATGTATGACCCACATCCAGAGGACAAAGGGACTTGACCCCCACCACACCTCAACCACTTCTAAGATTCTTTTCCCTCTAAGTTGGGACTATAATGAGGGGTATAGCCTCAGGACCTTTAAGTGTCACAGGAAAGCATGAGATACAATCATCACAGCAAGCCTGCAACTGAAAGGCTGGACATAAATTATTACCCCATGAGGCCTGTGACTCTCTCCTGTATGCATTAACCCTTGCTCTGCTGCGGACTAATATATCAGTCCAGAATTCCTATACATTCTAATTCTGTCAGCTGCCTAAGGGTTAAGGGACTGTTGCAGCGCAAACTGCTTACCTCCTCCTCCTCCTTCCAGCCAGGTTACAGGGGAAGAGTGGTATTATCTGATTCATGCTGAACACTTGGTGGTGGGGAGAAGGCCCACACTGAAGCATCAACAATTATGAAGCTCAAGTTCTTACAGGCTCCCAAGTGTTAACCGGGGCCTCTACCTGAATTATATCTACCCTAATATGAGGGGGGACAAATGGGGAGTCGAGAGTATATCCTGCCTTTTGGAGATGGTAACTGGCAGATAGCTGGTACTTAGTTAACCTTGACTACTCCAATGGGATGACTCTGCTTTTCACTAACAGCATGCTTAAGTCGGGAGACAGCCTCTAGGGAAATGTCAGTTAGGAACCCCGGTGGTGTGTTTTTGTACCCACAGTCTAACCTACTACCCATATTACTTTTATGTTTTTGGTTTCCTACTGCACCACCTGACCCTTGCTTTGGAAGTCAATACAACTCCATGGAAGCCCTACACCAGAGGGTGTCAGGAGTTCTCCCAGGTGAACCCCACAAGGGTTCACTGACAGGTTATCTGCCATCTCCCCAACCTTATTCCCCCAGCCTATCCTGTTGTCCCTCTAAGCCTCCGGAAGTCTCAGCCAAAGATCAGGGGCATCCCACATACTGCCTCTAGCATGGTTGGCCATTGACCTTTTGGTTCTGGTTTTGCCCCAGTTCTGCCCACCCCTACCTTTGCAATCATTTTATGGCCAGGTCAACAAAGTTTTTGTTTTCCCTTAGTTCATCTTGCCCTAAGGTTACATGCAGTCGCCCCAAGCTGAACTGGATCTGGTCACAGAGGACCAGGGTGGGGGGCACTGACCTCCGTATGTGGATATCTGAGTCAAGGTTATTTTCTCCACTGCAGGGACCTACGACTACAATACATCACCTCCTGGGGGGACAGAGAGTTTTATTACTTAAGATGGATTAATCTGCCAGCCTGGTGGCGCTGAGGGTTGAGGCATCTGCCTTACCTCGTGCCACGCCGGAGGTTCAGGAACGAGCCCGGGGAGCTGGGGGTTGGGTGGGAAGGAGAGAACTGAGCGTCCAATGGACTGCTCTCCTCTCATGGGAGGGATGGGTATTCTCATTCTGCGGCACTAGTGACGCCCAGTGACACCAGGCGCACTGCAATCAAGGACCATCAAGCAGGGGGAACGGCTGGTGGCCGTCCTGTGGGCATGTGCGGATGTGCTCACATCATGCGCTGGACAGCATTTGGGAGGGGGACCAGAAAACAGAAAATGCCCTGGCTCCTGAAGGTGAAGAAGGGTCCAGTGGTCGGCCCCCACGCCCAATGTCGGGCCTTCCATCCTGCCCTGGTACTCCCTCCCTGGCTGCTCCACTAGATTCTAGATAGAGTGCCAGGGAGGAGTCAGCAGTCTTGCCCCAGCGGGCTCAGAGCCGGGGGGTAGGGTGGTCAGGTGCAGTGGAGAGAAGGTGGGCCCATACTGGGCAGGACTGCAGGGTTCAGGCGGGCGGGATAAGACTGGATTGAGTGACCACTCTAGAGAGAAGTCCAGGAGCCAGTGAGTGAGGGGGCATAAATAAAGTTTAAAAAAAAGATGGATTAAACTGACGCTATATCCAGTTAATGTCCAAGTTTAAGGTCATGCTACATAATGTGAACGGTCTATCCAGCCCAGTCCAGATGTCCATGCTTGTTACTCCACGGAAAACCCACTTGAACAGCCTGGAACATCAGAAATAATTTAAATTTGGCTTTTGGGGGGGGGGGGGGCGTGCTAATGAGCAGTTGAAGGAAATGGACGTCTCTGAACCAGCTTCAGCTCGAGGTCACTTTATTATTTTCAGTGGTTTTCAGCACAGGAGCACCAGCACAAACTACACCGATCGAGAGAGGAAAGTATGATGGATGAGTTTCTTGTTCCAAATGTCGTCCAGCCCTCCAGTAGTGTGGCGAACTCAAGTAAGAAAGCCGCGGCTCCTGAGGACTTCCAGTTGAGCCGTCGACTGGAATGCAGCACTGAAAGGCCACACTCCAGGGACCCGACAAAACAAACTCCTAGAATCAATAGCGAACAAATCAAAACCAGAAAAACTTTTTTATACTGAGACTAGAGGAGTACCAGAATTGAATGGGAGCTCGAAAAGAGAGAAAAATCAACTGTTTTAGCTGTACAGCAGACCAGACAAGTGAATGCTTCTCAGACTAGTGATTCCGGCCCACCAGACATGGCAGAGCCTCAGCGAACTCCTAATGGACAACCCAGCAATCCTGTAATCCTGGCAGAACTCAAAGGGTTCAGAGATGAAGTTCGCTCCTTTCGTACTGAACTATCCACAGAACTGGCTAAAATAAATCAGAAGGTGTATGAATTGGAGTCTGCTCATACAGAAATCGATGCAAGAACTGATAGCCTGGAGAGGGTTGTGGTCCACTTAATAGACGAACAAAAGCTCTTAACAGACAAACGTGAAGACCTTGAGAATAGGTCAAAGAGAAATAATCTGCACATTCATGGAGTAGCAGAAGAGGAAGAGGGTCGTGATATGCTTAAATTTGTGGACACTTTATTATGGGAGGTACTACAACTTGATCCGGCCACCAAACAAGACATAGAACGAGCTCACAGAGCCCTTACCCCGAAACCTCGACAGGCCGATCAGAGGCTGCACTCCATAGTGCTCATGTTACTAACCTACGCAGTAAAACAGCAGCTGTTGTCAAGAGCATGGCGCATGGGGGACGTTCAATACAAGGGCAGACGTCTTCATTTTGATGACGACTACTCTTCACAAAAAGCAGCAAGAAGGGCCTATGCCCTGATACTTCGCACCCTGAAACAGCAGCAGCTGAAGTTTGTTGCACCATACCCTGCAAAACTTACAATAATGTTTCCTGAAGGCCCACAAACATGTGAAACCCCAGAGGAAGCCAGCAAAGTTCTCCAGACCAAGAACATCGTGGTACCCCAAGGGATAACATCAGAAATCGAGATCTGGAAGCACTCAAATCAGGAATCGTGTGGGAGAAGGCCCAGAATATGCAATCCAGAAACAGATAAGGCTACTCCACATTACAAGATGTTAAAAAACCTTTACTGAAGTTCCAGAGGACTGCCCCGGATTGACTGTCTGAGTAAGGGACTCTGGTAATCTTTCCAGCCCACGACGTGAGTCGGGGCATGCTCTTACTTTTAGAGGGCTGCATGAGTCATTTAAAGAACTAACCTAGGTGATGTGCTGTTATAAAGGCTACATTTTTGTATTTTAGAATGATAGATAGAGATGATAATCAAGGGAAATGGGGGCAGAAGTATAGACTCAAGCGATTTATGCATAGTAAAGTACAGTTACGTAAGAACTTACCGTAACAGCAGATCTTCGAGAACAGCTCTTGAAGCAGGTAACACCATTAGAACTGAAGCCGGCAGGCGTCAGGACCCCACGGAAAAAATTCTAGATAGCTATCTTCAGTGGGGACCGCCTCGACGTCCCGCCTCAGACGTCAGGGCGTGGCATATAAGGCGGTCCCGGCCCAGAATCCCCAGTTCTCCCGCCGGAGACTCCCCGGCCGCAGGATGACATCAGAAGGGGAGACCGAGGATCCACCGTCAGAAGACAATCAGGAGAAAATCCCGATACAAGCAGGAGCAGAGCCCGCACCTCCTCCAAGGGAAGGTGGGCGGAGGACCTGCTGCAAGAGCTGTTCTCAAGATCTACTGTTATGTAACTGTACCTATCTTACTTCGAGATACAGCTCTTGCAGCAGGTAACACCATTAGGACTGATTCCCAAGCAGTAACGCTACCAGAAGATCCGGGAGGAGGTAGAAAGACAAGAAATAACATTCCAAGCCCTGACTCAGGACAGGAGACCCTGCAGCACCGCTAGGCCGAAACCGGCTCTTCGCAGAGAGGCGATGTCCAGACTGTAGTGCCTGATAAAGGTATGCACAGAACTCCAAGTGGCTGCAGCGCAAATAGCCGAAATGGAGACATTCCTAAGTGCTGCAAAGGAAGTGGCCATACCCCTGGTAGAATGACCCCGGATAGAACCCGGGAGGGGCTTTTGTTTAATCTCGTAACAGTACGAAATACACTGGACAAGCCAGCGGGACAAAGTCTGTTTGGATACTGGTTGGCCCTTCATTCTCTGGGAGAAGGAGACAAAAAGCTGATCAGAACCCCGAGAGGGTTTAGTTCTGTTAAGGTAATACCTCAGGCTGCGGTGAACATCCAGGGTGTGGAGCAAAGCCTCTCCTCTATTAGAGTAACTCGGGAAATAGACCGGAAGGTCGATATCCTGGTTTAAAGTGAGTGTCGAAACCACCTTAGGCAAAAATGTAAGGTTCGTCCTCAGGGATACTCTGTCCCGGTGAAAAACCAAATAAGGCTCTTTGCACATGAGAGCGTGAAGCTCAGAAATCCTTCGTTGAAGTAACAGTAACCAAAAATAACGCCTTCCACGACAGAAAACGTAGCTTCGCAATCCGCTGCAGGTTCAAAGGAGGGAGCGTGAGCTGTTCCAGGACAAAGAGCAGATCCCATGGAGGCACAGGGTCCCTAATGGGAGGCCTAAGGTGTAACACTCCCAAGAAATTCCGAGAGGCGCCAATTGAGCTATATAGTACGCTTGTCTCACCGGAGGTGATAGGCAGAAATGGCACAAAGATGTACCTTAATAGAGGAGTAGGCTAGGCCTGAATGAAAAAGGGAGAGGAGATAATCCAAAACTACTCCCACAGGACAACCTAAAGGGGAAAGGTCACGAGCCCGTGACCATAAACAAAAACGGCGCCATTTCATGGCATACGTAGCATGCGTTGCCGGCTTTCTGGCTGCCAAGAGAACCTCTGCAACCTCTTGCGAGACCCCGTGACGCAAGATGGCTATGTCTCTAGGAGCCAAGCATGCAGGTTCAGAGAACGCAAATCCGGATGGAGCAATGAACCTTTCTCCTGAGACAGTAGGTGGGAGCTGAGCGGTAACGGGAGCGTGGGTTCCCGAGATAGCTGTGCCAGCAAGGGGAACCATATCTGTCTGGGCCAGAACGGGGCCACCAGAATCATTTGCGCATGCTCCCTGCGCAGTTTGAGAAGAACTCTTTGGATCAACAGGAAGGGAGGGAAGGCATAGAGGAATCTGTTCACCCAGGAGAGGGACAACGCGTCTCGCCAGAAAACACCAGGCCCTGGACCTAGCGAGCAAAAATTGGGCAGTTTTACGTTGGATGGGGATGCGAATAAATCCAGCTCTGGAGTTCCCCATCGAAGAACAGATCCTCTGCCACCTCCTGAAGAAGTTCCCACTCGTGGACTCTGGCCTGGGAGCGACTCAGGCCGTCTGCGATCGTGTTGTCCACCCCGGGAACGTGAACCGCAATCAGGTTTGCGCCGTGTCCGATTACCCAATCCCACACCCTCATGGCTTCCCTGCAAAGGGGGTAAGAGTGTGCGCCTCCTTGCTTGTTGAGGTAATACATTACCGCCGTGTTGTCTGTCTGAAGCAGGATAGTGCACGGTGGAATTATCGACTGAAAGGCCTGAAGTGCATAGAAGACCGCCTCATCTCTAGGACATTGATATGGAGATGAGCTCCAATGGGGTCCATGCACCCTGAGACTTCACCCCATCTAAGTGTGCTCCCCACCCGAGACCTGAAGCGTCCGTGGTGAGGGTTATCTCCGGGGACGGCGCTGCAAATGGGATGCCCTTGGAAGGCGACCACGGGCTAGCCACCACTGGCAGTCGCGGATCACAGATTTCGTGATCCTGACCGGATGCTGCAAATGGTCTTGCCTTTGGTCCCATTAGCGCCTGAGCATCCACTGGGTCATTCGCATGTGGAATTAGTGCGAGATGGACTGTGGAATGGCCACAGCCATGTGTCCGAGCAGGCAGAAGGACCGACCTGGCGATGCGGTCTGGTTCAATGATAAGGCCCTATGAGGGACCTGATGCGTTCCGCCTGTCGGCCGGAAGAAAAAGCTCTTCCCTGGACCGTGTCCAGTACTGCGCCTATAAACTGCAGCTTCTGTGACGGTACCAAGAGACTTCGTGATTTATGAGGATGCTCAGCGATCGGAACAAGTCCTGAGTGTTCTGGATCATGAGCAAGACGCCTCTTTGAGGCGTGCCATGAGAAGCCAGTCATCTAGGTGCGGGAACACGTGGTGGCCTGTCTCCTTAGAGATGCTGCCACGACTGCCATGCATTTGGTAAAGACCCTTGGTGCGGATGACAGCCCAACGGGAGAGCCCGGAACTGAAGATGGTGGCTTAGAAACTCGGCGCAGGAACCTCTGATGCGCTTGAGCTATGGGGATATGCAGTGCCGCGTCCTGCATGTCTGAGGGCATGTAAAAAGCGCCTTGTTTCAGCATGGGGATAAGACCGGAAGGGTCACCATGGAATCTTCTTGTATGCATCGACATATTGAGGTCGCTTAGGTCCAGAATCGGACGGAGGTCCCCTGTTTTCTTGGGAACCAGGAGAAGTGAGAATAATATCCTGTCCTCTCTGGTTCCCGGACGTACTCTATCGACCCCTTTTTTAGGAGCGCGAGTACTTCTTGCCAAATTAAGGTTCCGTGCTGACCCGGATACCGGGAGAGCAGAGGAGGCCTCGAGGGTGGCTTTTCTGCGAACTCTATAAAGTGGCCGACACTGACCAACTGCAGAACCCACCTGTCGGTGGTGATCGCCTGCCACCCGGCAGGAAGTTCATGTCGACCCCGACCATAATTTCCGCTGATCCTGAGGGGCGGGGCCGGAAAGAGTCATGCTGTGGCGGCAGATGGGCCCGTTGGCTGAGTCGGCCCTAGGAGTGCGCTGACCCTGCTAGCGGGCTGTTTACCCTGGGTTCTCACGGAAACCAGAGCCCCTCTGTTGTATGAAGGCGCGGGCTAAGGCTCTGTGTCCGCCCACGAACGGCTTTTGGTCTCCGCCGAAGGAACCAGCCTAGGACGGGACATGGCCTGTACCGACCTCACCGCCTTCCCGGCCTCTTGTAGTTTGGTAATAATCTTCTCCGAAGGATTACCAAATAACACATCTCCCTCGAAAGGGGCGTCCATAATGTTCTTCTGGACGTCCAGGGTGAAGCCAGAGACACAAAGCCAGGAGTGTCTCCGGAGGCAAACGCCGGAAGCTGCTGCTCGGGCCGATGAGTCTGCAGAATCGTACGCAGCTCTAAGCACTTGGGTCCCCACGTCTGAACCCGAGCGGAAGAGCTGGAGCATCTCCTCCTTATGCTCACCTTCGGGTAGTTTCTCAGCTACCTCCAGACCCTGTTCCCACAGAGCGTTCTGAAACTGAACCATGTGGGTCAAGTAATTTAAGGATCTGATGGCGCAGGTAGCGGAAGCACACGTGCGCCTGCCCAGAGAGTCAATTGCTTGGATTCTGGATCCGTGGCAGGTGCTCAAATGTTGTGCCTCTGTGACCGGTCATGTGAGGCTGTTATGACCAGAGAATCGCCTGAGGTTGGTGCGTCCAAATACTGGTCCTCTTAGGAGCCTTGTATAGACGGTCAGCTTTCTTCTGCACCGCCGGTAACGAATGTGGATGCTTCCACGCGGCCTTGGTGACGTCCACAAAAGTGGACACCAAGGGTGGCACCACCACAGGCTTGGGGTCCTTCTGCCGAAGATACTTGGCAAGGCGTAACCTTTCGGGGTCTAACTCTTCCGCATCCCACCCCATGTTCTCCTGGATATGGCGCATGATATCCATGAACGAGGGGTCATCCGGAGGAGACCGTGGCGTCTCACGTGGGTCCGGAGAAGGGATGGAGATTGGAGATGGGGATCTAGAGGTGGAGTAAACTGATCCCGTGTCCTCCGTCGACGGCGAACGTCGGCGTCTCCTGGATCTCTTGGGGCTGGGTGAACCAGAAGAAGATCTTGACGGAGGTCTCCTCTTTGTTGATCGAACCCCGGGAGGAGATCTGGACTCCCTGGGGAGAGTTGAACGGCTAACCGACCCAGCAGGCGAAGGGGGCCGGAGGCGGAGGAGGAGGAGGAGGAAGCGGTGGGCGCCACGTCCTTCTTGATGGTGTCCCACCAGTATGTGAAGAGATCCTTCACATCCGCTAAAGACAATCCCGACGACGGCCCAGGCGCCGGGGGGCGGTCGTCGGGTCCCGGCAACGGCTCCACAGAGACCTCGGGCGGCAGCGAGGGAGCCCTGGGAGACTGCACGAGGCCGGGGTCACCCGTCTGGTCCTCGGGCTGCATCAGATCTTCCTCCGTTAGCGACTCCTGCCCGACGACGGTCGGAGGCACAGGAGTCCTCTTCTCAGGCGTGGCGGACGTCGGTCCCCCAACCGACGTCCGATGGGAAGACTTGACCGACGACGGTCTCACGGCCGACGACGGCTCCGAGGAGGGGTAACGGGCGGTCGACGGAGGTCGAGCCGGCGCCGGGTCTACCGGCCTCTTTAGGGGGGTAAGTTCTAAAGTTTTCGGGCGGAATGAAGAGGACCGGACGCTGGTGCTACCGGGCGGGAGCCCGACTTCTGGTGGTGGTAGGACGCCCTCGACTTCGCCGAGGCCTTGGGGGCGGAGGAGGACGCACGGCCTGGTGGGAGGGCCTGAGAAGAGCGAAACTGGAACCGCAGCCGGGGAGAGAAGAGGCCCTGGATGGAGACCGGTCTGACTTCGACCCGGAGCTGCGGGACTCAGAGGCCAGAGTTGGAGACCTGGAAGGGTCCTTCTCCCTTCTCTTCTTTTCGGTGTGCTTGTGGGATTTCGAAGATTCCCCCTTTGAGGACATGGCTCTCAATTTTTCTTCTAGCAGGAATGCCTGAAGAGCCTTCTGTCGCCGGATCCTCGTGCGACTATTAAACCCTTGGCAGAGGGAACAGGCCTGAGAGTCGTGCTCTGGGCCCAGGCACCGGACGCAGGCCGTGTGGGGGTCCTTAAAGGGGATCTGCTTCCCGCAAGCACACTTCGATGTATGCCCGGAGGTCGGAGAGGACATCAGCGAAAAAATATTCGAAGTAGGAGTAAATTCTCGTAGGAAAGTTCAGCAACCACGCGTCGCGCGCTAGACTAAGACCGGAGGGTCGAGGCATGCAAGTCGACGGCCGGAAAGAACTGAGGATTCTGGCGGGACCGCCCCCTTATGTACCACGCCTGACGTTGGAGGCGGGACCGGCGTCGGGGGCGGTCCCCGCTGAAGATAGCTAGCTAGAATTTTTTCTGTGGGGTCCTGACGCCTGCCGGCTTCAGTTCTAATGGTGTTACCTGCTGCAAGAGCTGTATCTCGAAGTAAGATCACGATTTCTCTTTGTTGTTTTGTGTACCAAAAAGCATGGGACAATTATGGTGGAAAAAATGAAAAGTTTATCCCCTTCCCCATTCATATCTGCCTCTGTGAATAGCCTCGACTATCATTCCTTATTTGTAGACGAGTTCCCCCATTAAAACAAATTTTATTTTTTAGAAATACTGTTGAGTCCCATGGGGTGAGCTGATGGAGATGCATTCAGCCAGACAGCCACATGGCGACAGCCACGTGCAACGGATTTTGGGGCACCATCAATTTAGTTGGTGCTGTTCAGAGCTGCGCGTGTTGATTGCCTGCTCATGTTACTAATTTTTGTACATGGTGCTGGGGGCCCACGTTGGTTTCATGAGCTTCCCCCGCAGGGAAATAACATTCATCCCTGCGCAGGAGGGAGTAGAGATCCTTCCCTACCTAGGGAGTCACTACAGATTTGTTCTGTAACCTGTGTAAATAAGTTACTGTCATACTGTTACGACTGGAAATTAAGTCATGAAAGTTATAAACTCTCCCCCGAACCAATATTCTTTTATTTTTGTTACTCCTGAAGGCTAACACGAATTAAGACATGTTAAAACTAACTGGAAACATTACATGATTCGGAGTACCGCCAAATCATCACTAGAGGGGGATAAACACTGCCATCAATCAATTATTTTTTGTAAGATTTACAAAAATGTTTTGAGCATTTGTAGCTTATCCTATGGGTATATAGTCTTATATAAGTTGTTAAAATTAGGCAATGACCTCGACCACACAGGAGGCTATTTTGCTGTGTTTGCTTTGGACTGAAACTACTTGCCTGCAATTTAGGTTGAGAAGATTTGGAGGGCAGCAGTTTACTACCTTGAGTGAAAAGGAAAATAGTGGGAAACTAGGCTTATGCAATATAAAATATTTGTTAATGATACAAAATGGGGAAATCGTCATTGACACTGTCCCTTAATATTAATGGGATCCACAGCTCAGTCAAGAGATCTCGTTTAATATAGTTTATTAAAAGGGACAATCCTGAAATCATATTTTTACAGGAGACTCACCTGTCTTCTCCTGAGCATGAAAAATTCACCAAATGGGGATTTCCAATGGTGATAGCTTCATCTCATAGCTCAGGTAGGAGACGGGGAGCAGCCATCCTGATTAGACGTGGGGTGCCATTCGATCTCCATCAGAAGGTAACAGATCCAGAGAGACGATACGCTATTGCAACGGGTATGTTACATGCTCGTCCGGTTACTCTGGCATCAGTTTATTTCCCTCGGGGACCTCAAAGAGATTGGCTCAGAATTTTTTTTGCACAGCTCTTGGAGATCCTCCAGGGGCAACTTTTGATGGGGGTGACCTGAATACTACTTTGAACCCTGCAAAGGATGTCTCAGTCCATCTCCCTCATGGGGTTAACCCACTTCAGAAGTATTTGAGGGGCACAATTGCTTCCCTGGGGTTGGTGGACATCTGACATCACTGTTACCCCTCACAGAGAGAATACACCCATGTAGCACTGGGACCGGGGGTGGCATCTCCAATAGACTTCATGATTACCACAGCAGAGCATCTGGAGACATTACATGATGTGTGGCATGGGGCAACCATATTATCAGATCATTCCCCAGTATATGCCAGATCTGATCTGGGTGGGGGACATAAAACTAATTTCTGGCGTCTCAACTTGATGCACTTAAGGGCTCCAGAGTTTAACCAATTGGTCAAAGACAGGATCCCACAGATCTTAGGAGAGAATGGTGACCCAGATGTTTCAGCAGTGATTCAGTAGGATATTCCTAAGACAGTGTTACGTGAGGACATTACTGCTTATTCATCGAAAAAAAATAGAGAGAGAGAGGCACAGCTTACTAGGCTCCAGGGGGAGTTGAAAGTGTTGCAGTCTTTATATGCCCAGGGAGATGGAACTGTAAGGGTACAATTACTAACAATAAAGCAAAAAATTTTAAAATACCTAGACCAGAAAGCAGAACAACAACTCTTATGTCAGACTCGCAGCCCATGAGGGGGGCCCTAAAGGAGCCAGGAATCTGGCCCGTAAACTTAGAATGTATAAGACTAGAGCCTGTGTTGTGGCCATGCAAGACCCCACTACGGGGAAGCTAGAACATCACCCCTCGATCATTAGACGAGTCATGGCTGAATACTACTATGATTCATACAGGGCGGAGTCTGAGGACCATAGTAAACAGACAGAGGCCTACCATAACAACTTAAAACTCCCCAAGCTGACTGCCTCCCAAATAGATATATTAAGAGCCCCAATTACCTTGACTGAGATAGAGGGAGTCCTGCAGACAGCCAAGACCCAGAAAGCCCCAGGACTTGATGGATATCCATTGGAGTTCTATAAAACTTATAAAGAGGAATTACTCCAGGCTATCCATGAGATACAGGAGGGAGGTATTCCTCCCCCCTCTTGGCAATACGCAGTGATCTCTGCTATACTTAAACAAGATAAAAACCCTATCCTACCCTCATCATACAGGCCAATATCAATGTTAAATTTTGATTACAGAATTTATACGTCTGTGCTAGCACACAGACTTTAAAACATTGTGCCTTTGTTGATCAATCATGATCAGGTAGGCTTTATTAAGGGCAGACAGGTTCATGATGCAGTACGACGAACATATCTACTTAAAGAGTATGTGGCAACACACTCGATTCCCCTGGCACTTATTGGATTGGACACCGAAAAGGCATCTGACAGGGTGGCCTGGCCATTTTTGTGGGCTACCCTGTCTAATTTTGGCTTTCCCTTAGAAATCATACAACAACTGCAAAATATGTATAAACACCCCCGGGCCTACTTAAAACTAGATGGCTCTATCTCTGACCCTTTCCCTCTACAGAGGGGCACTCGTCAGGGATGCCCCCTCTCACCCCTGTTGTTTGCTCTGTATCTCGAGCCATTAGAGCTCATCCAGAAATTGAGGGCATACCTAGGGGAGGCACTAGTCATAAAATTTCATTATTTGAGGATGACATCCTTCTCACTTTGTCCTCCCCGGAGGTATCAATCCCAAGGGTCTGGGAGCAATTGAAGATATACGGTAAAATCTCAGGATATAAAATTAACCAGCAGAAAATAGAGGTACTGTGGTGTAATTACACCCCTTCCCCTGCATTAAAACGTGCATTCCCCTTCACGTGGCATAAACAATCAATGAGGTTACCTTTGGATCCATCGTACTAAAAATCAGATACATGCAGATATTGCAAATTTTGAACCCCTAACTCAAAACATAACTGAGGACCTCACACGATGGTCACAAATACCTTTGAGTTTCTTAGCCTGGATAGAAACTATTAAGCAAAACATATTTCCCCGGATTTTATTCTTTCTGCAGACACTCCCACTATTCCCAACACAGACTCATTTCCAAGCCTGGAATATGTTGATCTCTCACTTTACATGGCACGGGAAACCTCCCAGGATTCGATTCTCTTTATTACAGTTATCAAAAGACAGAGGTGAGTTAAATTTACCTGATCTCCTGCACTATGCTTGAGCTTCTAAATTAAAGATTTTACTCTCCTGGATAAACCCCAACTATATTATGCCCTGGAAGCAGTTTGAGATAACTTGGAATGACCTAGAAAACCTGATGGACTGTCTATTTGGACATCCCCCTGGTTGCCTTCCTCTTTCTAAAAGTTCCATAATCTACTGCTGAGGTATTTAAGCAGTGGCTGACTATACTCAATAAAATATTATTGCCTGTAGAGGCACTTTACCTGAGATCCCCTGCGGTGAACAGTGCCTTTCCATGCAATGCTTTGGATAGATCCATAACCCGGTGGTATAAGTATAATATCAAACATATCTTTCAATTGTTAGACCCACAGGGCCTTTATTCATTTGTCCAGCTCCAGGCTCAGTATAAAATACCCCAGGGCTTCTTTCATAAATATTTGCAGTTAAAATCTTATCTGTAACCAATGGAGGAAGCACTGGCAGCAGTGGCTGAAAACCCCCCACTAATAATAAAATTACTTCTCTCACAGAGACAAGGTGCCACTTTCGGCCACTCTATTTGTCTGGTCTACCTTGCTTTGGGAGAGAAACTGGACAACTCTGAGTCAATAAGGGCCCGCTGGTCCTTGGAATTGGGGACCGATCTTCCGGCTACTACCTGGAAGATGACCTCACCACTTATGCTCAAAGCCTCGGGTTCCCCATATTGAAACATAGAAACATAGACTTTGATGGCAGATAAGGACCGCTAGGCCCATCTAGTCTGCCCATTTCCCTACCTACAGGATAGGCCGCAGATCCTAGTTAACCAACAGCCTTTATCTTCCTGCCCCCCACAAGAATTGCCTTATGTCTGTCCCATGCATTCTTGAATTCTCCCCCAGTTTTAGACCCCACAACTTCCTCAGGAAGGCTGTTCCATGCATCCACTACCCTCTCTGTGAAATAATACTTCCTCACATTGCCCTGAACCGCCTCCTTCTATCTTTAAATTGTGTCCCTTGTTCTTGCAAGTCTCTTTTTCTGAAAGATGCTACCCTCTTGGACTTTGTTGATTCCCTTGAGGTACTTGAAAGTTTCTATCATGTCCCCCCTCTCCCTTCTTTCCTCAAGGGTATACATATTAAGCTCCTTTAGTCTCTCCTCATACGGCTCTCTTGCAGACCCTGCACCATTTTAGTTGCCCTCCTCTGGACTGCCTCTATCCTGTCTATGTCCTTGCGGAGATGGGGTCTCCAGAACTGGACACAGTATTCCAGATGGGGTCTCACCAACTGTCTGTACAGAGGGATAACAACTTCCTGTTTTCTGCTGCTGATGCCTCTCCCTATACATCCCAGTATACCCCGGCCTCCTACTGCCTTCTCATATTGCTTGCTAACGTTAAGGTCATCTGATATGATTACCCCAGGTCCCTTTCCTGTTTTGTTGTTGTTACTACCTCCCCACCCATTGTGTATTCTTCCCTGGGTTCTTGTTTCCAGGTGCATTATTTACACTTTTGCATTGAATCCTAGCTGCCATACATCTGACCATTCCTCCAACCTTGCCAAGTCCCTTTTCATCCTTTCCACGCCTCCTTGTGTATCAACCCTGTTGCAGATCTTTGTGTCATCTGCAAAAGGCATACTTTCCTTCAGTCCCTCTGCAATGTCACTGATGAAGACATTAAAAGGACTGGACCCAATACTGAACCCTCGGTGCCCACTAGTAACCGCCCTTTCTTCAGAGTGGACTCCATTTACAATTACCTTCTGTGTCCTGTTGTCCAGCCAATGTTTTACCCAGGCTACCACCCTGGGACCCACTCCCAGGCTGGTTAATTTGACTATCAATCTTTTGTGTGGGACTGTGTCAAATGCCTTGCTAAAGTCTAGGTAGGCCATGTCCACAGCCCCTCCTGGTCTACTACTTTGGTCACCCAGTCAAAGAAATCTATTAGATTCGTCTGACATGACCTTCCTGCTGTGAACCCATGCTGCCTTGGATCCTGTGCTCCACTGACCTCTAGGTACTCAACTATTCTTTCCTTCAAGTGACTCCATCACTTTCCTACCACAGAGGTCAGACTGACAGGTCTGTAGTTTCCTCCTCTGTCTTGGTCCCACTTTTGTGAAGGGAATCACATCCGCCTTCCTCCAGTCCTCGGTACCACACCATCCTACCATGATTTATTAAAAGAGTAGCCAGTGGTTTCACTAGTTCCTTCCTTAATTCTTTTAGAATTCTGGGTGAATTCCATCAGGACCCATTGCTTTGTCCACCTTCAGTTTTAGGAGTTCTTGCAGAACCCTTTCTTCTGTGAAAGGACTGGGATCGACCCCCCTATCAAGAGTGCTTCTGTTAATTGGATTAGGCACTTCTCCTCTTTTGTGAATACTGAGCAGAAATATTCGTTCAGTATTCCTGCTTTTTCACTGTCCCCCTCTGCCCACCCACCGTTCATTCTATTCAGCCTCACTATCCCTCCCTTTGTCTTTCTACGCTCGCTGATGTACCTATAAAAGGTTTTATCCCCCTTCTTAACTGAGTTGGCTATCTTTTCCTCAGTTTGGGCCTTTGCTATTCTGACTTCCCTCCCTGCTTCTTTCTGCCTTAACTGGTACAGCTCTCTGTCCTGCTCCTTCTGTGTTTCCTTATACTTCCGGAATGCTATCTTTTTCTTCCTGACTTTCACAGCCACCTCTCTTGAGAACCATAGTGGCTTTTTCTTTCGTTTTGATTTGTTTATTTGCTTCACACAAGGCTTGTTGCGTCTGTGATGGCAGTTTGATAATTCCCCATTGTTGCTCCACCTCCTTCTAGCCTGTTTGCTAGTGCTTTTCTGAGGCACTCTCCCATCTTGCCAAAGTCAGCCCTCCTAAAGTCCAGTACCCTCACTTTTGTATGGCTTGACTCTGTAGCTGAGTTTAACGTGAACCACACTGTTTGATGGTCACTTGTCCCCAGATGGCAACCTACTTCTAGATCTGAGATCCTCTCACTGCCCCCGTTTGAGAGTACGAGGTCTAAGATTGCTCCCTCACGAGTGGGTTCCAAAACTAGCTGTCTAATGCCTGCCACCTGTAGGGCGTCAAGAATGGCCCTGCTCTTGGATGTGGCTGCAGCAAATGTGCTCCAGTTAACATCTGGCATATTCAGGTCTCCCATCAACAGTATCTCCCCTTTCTCTGCCATTCTAAGAATGCCTTCCATCATATCCTTGTCCATTCCTTCCCCCTGACATGGGGTCTGTACTAACCCCTGTGCGGATTGTGGTGCCCTTTCAGTCTCCAAGGTGACCCACAGTGCCTCCTCTCCTCCTGTTTACTCTTTTGTTCAGTTGCTTTTATCCTTCCTTTACATGAGAGCTACTCCTCCCCTCTTCTCCCTGCCTGTCTCTCCTGTAGGTTATATACCCTGGTATGTTAACATCCCAGTCATGGTTCTCTGTGTACCATGTTTCTGTGACTGCTACAATATCCAGGCATCCCTCCTCCATTAAGGCCACCAGCTCAGGGAGCTTGTTGCCCAGACTACGGCATTGGTACTCATCCCTCCATTTCCTGATGGCCTTACCCCTTTGCCCATCCCTGTCCTTCTTGCCTTTGTCACTTTCTCCATTTCCCCTGCCCTTCTCCCTATCGACACCTCCATGTTGGTGTTTGCCACACTTACTACCGTGATTGTTTGGGGGCTAGGATTTTCCTGCTCCTTTCCAGTGCCTCCCCCCTTGGCTAGTTTAAAAGCTTGCCAATGAAGCATTTAAACCTATCACCTAGGATCCTGGTTCCCCTCCCGGACAGATGCAGCCCATCATGCCGGTATAGGCTTGCATCACTCCAGGTGGTCCCCAGTCCCCAATGAAGCCAAATCCCTGAGCTCCACACCAGTTTTTCAACCACTGATTGAATCCCATGGTGCGGAACACCCTAGCCTCTCCTATGCCATAGATGGGTAGCACCTCCGAGAAGGTTACCGTCGTGCATACTTGACAAGGCCCTCCCAATTCCACAAACTCTTCCTGCACTTCTCTAATCCCTTTCTTAGCCAGGTCATTTGTCCCTAGGTGGACAATGACATCCAGCTCCTCCCGTGCAGCTGCTCCGCAATCCTGAGGATCGCTCCCTGTCCCTCAAGCCATGGCGCCAGGCAGGCACCTTACCTCCTCTCCCTTCTTGCCCAGTTCTACCTTCCCAACAATGGAGTCCCCACCAGGAGTTGTTCTTCCCTGCAGGGTCCCCCCACCCTCCTGTGGGTCTCCTTTGTGGAGGTTCCCAGCATCCTCCTTGGTCTCCACTGTAGGTGCCTCCATAGAGGAACCACACTTTGCCAGAATGGCATAGGAATTGTGGAGAGGTACAACTGGAGGGATGTGCCTCTGTTCCACCACCCTCACCCTCCCTGAGCCCACTGTGGTCCAACCGCCTCTTTCTTGGCAACCTCTGAGGCAACGGCAGTGGCACTGGTGGTCCCTGGATGGAAGAGGAGGTCCCACAAATCCTGGCCAACTCAGCCTGGAGATGAGCAACCTCCTCCCTCAGCCCAGAGAGGTGCCTGCAGATGGGACAACACCGCATCCTCCAGAATATCTCCCGGAAGACTGCTGCTCCACAGCCACTGCACTGCACCACTCCAATCATGTCTTATTTCTGACCCCTTAACTGTTTGCAAAGAGTCTGCGTGGAAATTACGATATAGATTCTTCTGCACTCCTGTAGTGGTAGCTAGTTTTACAGGAAATCCTGAAGGAAGGTGCTGGAGGGGGTGTGGAGCCATACATGCAGACCAGACCCACATATTTTAGAACTGCAGCATGTTGGGTCCCTATTGGGGGAACACAGTGCAGGAATTGGTGGCAATATATGAAAATCCAGTTCTTTTTACTCCGGGTATATATTGACAGCTACTACCCTGGTTGGTCTAAATGTAGAGAAGAATGTATACCTGCAAACTACATTGCTAATATTGGCAGCAAAAAAAGTAATCACTAGACTATGGGGAATTAATAGGCTGCCAGCTAAGGGAGAGTGGCTAAACTTGACAAGAGAGAGATATATAGGTTGGAGAGGATGGCGGCCAGAGTACAGGATAGAGTGGAGGTCTTTGATACAAAATGGAGAAAATGGATTATGTATCAGTTAAGCACTTATTCAGACTTTGCTCCCTGAAGCTAATCAAATCAATACCTGAGCAATGTTAAAATGCGATTTGTCTATTACCTGTGATCAATTAGTCCTAGTACTGGGTGAGAGTTTTTAAAGTCCAATGTATAATTATATAAGCTGAACGAATGTACCTATGTGATGTGACATGACCTGTATATGTACAAATGTCCTCATGCCTAATAAAAACTTTATTATAAAAAAAAAAGAAAGCCGTGGCTCCTGCAGGGACAGTTGGCCTGAATATTATCACCTTGTTGGTAGCTGAAATGGAGGTAATCGGGCGGACCATCACAACATAAGTAATGGCAGCACTGACACCGAAGCTAGATGCCATTACTTCCAAAATAGATGGCATGCTTGAGCAACTATCAGGGAAAACAGCCAGAATAGCAAGAAAGAAACAGAAACTAGCATATCGGCCTTGGAGGATATGACTGCTCGGCTGCCGGAGTCCATGGGGGACCTGTGCAAGGAGGTGCAAAAACTACAGGAGCAGCTGGACTACCGGGAGAACTACCAAAGGAGGACCAATCTAAGAATTCAAGGTCTTCCTGAAGGCAAAGAGGGTAGTTCTCCCGAGGATTTCTGTGTGGCGATCATCCCTCAGGTTCTGGGCCTGCAGCAAAAAGAGGAGGCAGATTTAAAATTGAGAGGGCGAATCGGGCCGAGGCCTGTAGCAGGGGAGCCGCTGCACCAAATTATCTTTAGAATGCACAACTTCGTGGATCAGCTGGCAATCTGGGTCAGAAGGAAGTAACCTACCAAGGAGCAAAATTATATCTCCACCAGGACTTCTCACAACTCCTGCAGAGAAGACGATGGCTCTTTAATCCGGTCCTGGATGCCCTGTGCGTTAGCAAAATCTACTTCCAATTTATGCACCTCGCTGTGGTGAAGGTCATGAGGGGGGGCAACCCGTACCTTCAGTGAAGTTGAACAAGTACAGTGCTTCCCAAAGGAGATGGAGGGCACCAGAGGACGACCGGCCACACAATTAGATAAGTGAGATTCTAGCTCCTGGGGGTGATATGTGGGGCTTCAGGCACTGAGGACTTGGGGGCGAAGGAAAAAGAAACATATTGGGGTAAAGTACAGTTACGGAAGAACTTACCGTAACAGTAGATCTTCGAGAACAGCTCTTGCAGCAGGTTGCACCATAAAGACTGAAGCTGGCAGACAGCAGGACCCCACGGAAAACTTCTAGCTAGCTATATACAGCGGGGGACTGCCCTCGATGTTGGCCCCGCCCCCGACGTCAGATACCTCATAAAAGGGGCAGTCCCCCTGCATACCTCAGTTCTCCCGCTGGAGACTCCCAGCATAGCGATATGATTCAGAAGGGGAGACAGAGGATCCGCTTCCAGAGGAAGACTAAAATCTGATACATTCGAGACGTTATAAAGAACCAAACCACCTGAGGGGAAGGTGGGAAGGAAACTACCTGCTGCAAGAGCTGTTCTCAAAGATCTACTGTTACGTTAAGTTCTTATGTAACTGTACTATCTTACTTCAAGATACAGCTCTTGCAGCAGGTTACACCATAAAGACTGATTCCCAAGCAGCAAGTATGTAGAAATGATCCCGTTGGGAGGATAGGAGAGATCCCAAAAAGGATGCCTCTTAGGACAAAAGTCCTTGGAGGACTGCGAGGCCAAAACTGTCTCTGCGCCTTGAGGCGATGTCCAAACTGTACTGTCTAATGAAAGTGTGCACTGAACTCCAAGTGACAGCTGCACAAATGGCTGATGTTGCGATATTCCTCAGCGCATCACAGGAAGGAGCCACCCCTCTCGCTGAATGACCCTTAACCGATCCCAGCAAGGGTTTATTGCGCTTCTGGTAACAGAAAACAATGCAATTTACCAGCCACTTAGAGAGTGTTTGTTTTTTCACAGGTGCGCCCAGCATCCTGTGGGCGAAAGACAGAAACAGCTGATTGGACTGTCTGTATGATCTAGTTCTGGCCAGGTAAAACCTGAGGATCCTATGCACATCTAATGTGTGCAGAAGGGCTTCCCACCTATTAGTATGACTGGAGAAGTACACCGGAAAGTCAATGTGCTGATTCAAGGTTAAGGCTGAAACCACCTTGGGAAGAAACTCAGGATTGGTCCTTTAGGACACCCTGTCCTTATGAAAAATCAAATAAAGCTCTTTACACATGAGTGCTTGGAGTTCTGAAATCCTCATTGCTGAAGTCACAATAACTAAAAATAACACCTTCCAAGAAAGAAGGTGTAGCTCACAATCTGAGGCTGGTTCAAAAGGAGGCAGTGTGAGCTGCTCCAGGACAAAAATAAGGTCCCATGGAGGAACTGAGTCCTTTATGGGAGGTCTCAGATGCAGAAAAGCGCACGAGGCCTCTAGCTGAGCAAGTGACCATTGACCAATCGTAGTATGGTATGCCAAAATGGCACAGAGGTGTACCTTCAGAGAGGAATACGCCAATCCC
The DNA here is from genome assembly GCA_016271365.2 of Neoceratodus forsteri. Taxonomy (NCBI): domain Eukaryota; kingdom Metazoa; phylum Chordata; order Ceratodontiformes; family Ceratodontidae; genus Neoceratodus; species Neoceratodus forsteri. The sequence goes on along the minus strand of JADMNL010000030.1, from coordinate 138,284,954 downwards.
GACTGAAAAAGGAATAGGAGATAGTCCAAAACAGACCTCTCGGGGCATCGAAGAGGTTGCAGGTTGCGAGCCCAAGCCAAGAGACAAAATCTCCGCCATTTCATGGTGTAAGTAGTGTGAATGGAAGGTTTCCGAGCCACTACCACAATGTTTGCAACCCTGTGCGAGACTCTGTGCCTAAAAATGGCTATGTCTTTAGAAGCCAAGCATGCAGGCTCAGGGATTTGAGGTTCGGATGGACCAGAGAACCGGCCTCCTGAGACAGCAAGTGAGAGCTGACTGGCAATGGTAGGGGAGGCTCCTGAGCCAACTGGTTAAGAAGCAGAAACTAAATTTGTCTGGGCCAAAAGGGCACCACCAAGATCATCGATGCCGGTTCTGACTGGTGCTTGAGGAGAACCCTCTGGATCAAAGGGAAGGGTGGGAAAGCATAGAGGAACCTGCCCATCCAAGAGAGGGACAATGTGTCTCGCCAGAAAACACCTGGCCCTGGATCTAGCGAGCAAAAATTGGGCAGTTTTGTGTTGTATGGGGATGTGAATAGGTCTACTTCTGGCATCCCCCATCATCAGAACAGGTCCCCTGCAACCTCCTGCAGCAGCTCCCATTCATGAGCTCTGGCCTGACCAGCTCAGGAGATCTGCCATGGTGTTGTCCACACCGGGAACATGTACTGCGGTAATCGTGGTGCTGTGCCGTAGTACCCAATCTCACACCCGCTTTGCTTCTCGGCAAAAGGGGGTATGAGTGGGTGCCTCCTTGCTTGTTGTTATAATACACCACCGAGGTGTTGTCCGTCTGGACTAACACGTGACTCAATGGGATCTCTGACTGTAAAGATTGTAGGGCATACACAACCGCCCTCATCTCCAAGACACTGATATGAAGGTCAGCTTCCAGAGGTGACCAAGTTACCTGGGTCCTTGTTTCACCAAGGTGAGCTCCCCATCCGGACCCCGAGGCATCTGTGGTGAGAGTCAGAGCTGGAGCAGGCGCCAAGAAGGGGACTCCCTCGGAGAGATGCTCCGGGACAAGCCACCACTGTAAGTCCAGAATGACTGGCTTTGTGATGAGCTGGTCTAAGTGATCCTGCCTCTGGTCCCACTGGGCTCTCAGCGTCCACTGAGTACCTTATGTGGAGGCAGGCCAGGGGAACCATGGCGATGGCAGCTGCCATGTGTCTGAATAGACACAGCATGGTCCATGCAGGAACCAGTTTCTGCACCGTAATTGTCCATATCAGGGACCTGATGCGTTCCGCCCTGTCCTCGGGCAGAAAAGCTCTTCCGTGGCGGGTGTCCAGAACCGCACCAATGAACTGCAGTCTCTGTGAGGGGATAAGGGATGACTTCTCCCAATTGATGGTGAGCCCTAATGAGCGGAATAGTGAGCGGGTGTCGTAAATGACCTTCACCAGAGCCTCTGGAGAAGCAGCCATGAGAAGCCAGTCATCCAGATACAGGAAGACATATTGGCCCTGTCTCCGGAGTGCCGCTGCTACAACTACCAGACACTTGGTAAAGACGAGTGGCACCGAAGACAGACCGAAGGGGAGCACTCAGAACTGATAATGACTGTGACGTAGACAGCCAGCTCTGAGTGCTCGAGTGCTGTATTAATTTTTGTTATTACATATAAAATATGTGAAGGGAAGGTCAGTTCAAGGAAAAGGCTGTCTTACTGGAACTGATACATCAAGAGCCCCCCAAGGATAAGTTCAAAGGACAGGAGGTATTTTAAACTACAGAGATCTGGGGTGCAATTACCTTGTCAATTTGCTTTCATTCCAGGAAATAAGACCAGCCATTCATAATGCCCTCAAGGAGATCCTTTGACTTGCATGGTTACCAGGAAGGACTTGTGGGGAGGGGTGTCGGAGAGAGAGGCCAGAATGGACATTGAAGAGGTTTGATGTCTGAGCCAGGGAGGACCCAGATGGATTTGGAAGCTCCAAAATACATTCCCAGGGAAACTTGAATTACATCATAAAGACCTGAGGTGTAGATTCCAAGGTCCAGATGGGATTAAAGACGCTAATACAATTTTGCTTTGAATACAGTGACTTAGATCAAAGAAACTTTTGAGATGTATGCGTAGCAGAGCACAAACCAGTTCTGACCAGTTAACCTGAGGAAAGGAAAGTCAGTGAGGTCATCACATATTTTTTTTAATATTTTATTTGGAGACCCTGTATTGTAAAATATAGAGTTTGATGCACCAAGGTGGAGTTAGTGTCCTCATGAGAAGGCCGGCTCAGAAGTGTGTTTAAGTGCTGAAAGAACATGACAGAGACTCACAAGAAAATATTTCTGACTGAGAGGAGAGAGACCCTAAAAGCACTGAAAGAAAGTAAGCGTTAGATTACCAGTCTGAAGTTATAAATTGTAGGAACTGTACTTTTTTATCTGTTTGTTTTAAGGCTGTATGTGTTGGGATATATACATGTTCTGTAATTATTGTCCTGTTTTGAGATTTTTAAAGTAAAGATATTTTTTTACAAATGAAACTGCATGGAGTGCCTTGACATTTCTTTTTAAGTGGAGCTTTTAAAGGTTATAAGTACACTGTGTATGGGCTTACTGTATACCAAACTGGGAAATGGATAGAGTTCTCTAAAGTCTTGCATAGAGGTATAAGGATTCATTTGAAAGACCTGGTTGGGTGCCCGTAGGCAAAGATATCTGGCCCCCTGAAGACAGAATTATCTGAGCCTGATAATTGGGTACACTAACAAGAGGTTATCAGTTTGAATCCCTTCAGAGCTTGAGACTATGGTGACTTGAACCCACAAAACAGACAAGAGGGTTACCTTGTTTATTCACTGTACACAAATCATACGCACAGAGGTTGGCACTTTGGGAGTAGAGGGCTGACCAGCTGAGCGAGACTGGTGACAATGACATCCCAGAAACTCGAAGCACAGGAATCTCCTGTGCAATCGAATGATGGGAAGATGTAGATACACGTCCTGCATGTCCAGAGATGTGAGCCATGCGCCTTGCTTGAGCATGGGAATGAGACCCAGTAGGGTAACCATGCGAAAGCATTTGTACCTCATAAAGGTGTTGAGATCACTAGGTCCAGGCTCGGGCGCAGGTCCCCTGTTTTCTTGGGAACCAGAAAGAAGCGGGAATAATTTATTTATTTATTTCTAAGAATCAGTTTACAACCTTTGAGCCAGAGGCTCGTTTCCAAAGGTACTTCGACACATAAAGACATACATTGTGTTTTTGGTTACATAGCATAGATTTGCAAAACAATAGGCGTTCAACAGAGGCGCCACGTCACACTGTGGTCAGACAAATACAATTAGGTTACAGGGTACATGTAATTGATAACAGGTGTTACACAAGTTGGTATCAAGTGAGCAATCTAGTTGGTAAACACCTAAACAGCTGGCACTGGCCAGGTTAAACATAGGCACGGTGTACAGGGAAGTGGTGGTGGGGATGGCTAGGTGGAGAGCTGCCTGGGGGCCGTTGTCAAGAGAAGCAGAGATGGAGGCTATGTTCAGAGACAGGAGCAGTTACGAGTGCTGATGATGTGGTTCCGAAGGGTGGTTTTGAACTTGGAGATGGATAATATCCTCCTTCTCTCTGGTTCGCTGGTACGACCTCGATGGCATCGTTGTCGAGGAGTGCCGAGACCTCCTGCTGGATAAGCAGAGCATGCTGTCTCAAGTAGCGGGAATGCAGAGGAGGTCTTGATGGTGGGCGGTAGAGGTACTCTATACAGTATCCCCGACTTATGAGTTGAATAACCCACCGATCGGAGGTGATTCCCCTGCCACCCTGACAGGTGGTAAGCAAGTCGATCCTTGACCCTTTCTTCCCTTGATCCGGGGCAGGGTCGGGATGGAGTCATGCTGTGGCAGTGCTGGCTCCGGCAGGTTGGGTAGGTTTTGAGTGTCTCTGACCCTGACCCTCTGGAGTACTTAGGCTGGTTCTTTCATCTGTAATTGCCCCTAGGTTGCTGGCTGGAACGAGGCTGTTGCTTGTTCTGCCGGCCACGAAAAAGTTCTGGCTCCTATGAAAGGAGCCAGACCTAGGTTTGTACATCGCTTGTACTGCCTAACCACCTTCCCGGCATCTTGTAACTTGGTGATGACTCTTTCGGGGTCTTCACCAAACAAAACTGAACCGTTATAGGGGACGTCTATGATTCCTTTCTGGATGCCTGGGGTAAACCCAGAGACCCTAAGCCAAGAGTGTCTCCAGAGGCAAATACCTGTAGTGGCACATCTTACTGCTGAGTCCGCAGAGTAGTAGGCGGCTCGGAGGACTTGGGTCCCAACATCTGAACCCGTGTGAAGGAGGTTTAATAGCTATTCCTGCTTCTCGCCATTCTGAAAATCCTTCAACAGGTCTTGACCCTGGTCTCAGAGTGCATTCTGAAAACTGAACCATATGTGTCAAATAGTTGAGGGACCTAATGGAGCATGTAGCAGACACGTACATGCACCGACCCAGAGACTCCAATTGTTTGGATTCCTGGTCCAGTGACTGGGTACTAAGGTGTTGGGGACTTTGTGACTGGTCATGCGAGGCCGTGGTAACAAGTGACTCAGCCACAGGTTGCTGAGCCAGATATGGATCATCCAGCAGGGCCCTATAAAGGCGGTCACCTTTCTTGGGAACGACTGGAGTGGAGAATGGATGCTTCCATGCAGCCCTGGTAGCATCCTGGAAAGTGTCCAGCAGGGGTGGAACCACCACAGACTTGGGGTACTTTTGCCGCAAATAGCATGCCAGGTGTTGCCTTTTGGGGTCTAGCTCTTCCGTCTCCCAGCCCATATTCTCTTGAATACGCCTCATTATGTCAGAGAACGAAGGGTCATCCGGCGGCGACCTAGGGAGGTCACAGGGATTTGGTAACAGAATGCTGAGAGGAGAGGGAGACTGAGAGGTGTCTGACGTATCTGGACATGAATCATCCTCAGACGAAGAGCAGGATCTCCGTCTGGGCCATTTACATTTGTGGTCACTAGGAGACCCTGAAGGGGTCCTGGAGTGTGGTTTCTTAGTCCCTGACCATTTCTCCTTGGATCTGTCCCTGGGCGGTGGGGTAGGATCCTTGGGTTCAGGGGTCACTGCCCTTGGGGGTCCTCTAGGAGGTGGGACCTCTTCTAGGGGTTTGTGGATGCCACGTCCTTTTTAACATTATCCCACCAGAAGGTAAAAAGCTCTTTTACCTCCTGAATATTGAGGCCGAACGACAGGCCTGGTGTCAGTGCCTGCCCATCCTTAGGGTCAAGTGCCAGTGCCTGAGGTGTAGTCGGGCTGGGCGCTGGACCCTGGGGTAGTCAGACATCTTCAAAGTCCCCTGACATCTGGTCGTCGGTGGCGCATGCCCCGACATCCTCCTCCGACGTCCCCCAGTAACTGGTGTTTAATGGTGGAGGTGGGGGTGGTGTCGGGTCTCTGGGATGTTTGGCGGGCGCTGGGTCTGGCGTCCGCTTGAGAGAGGTCAGCTCTGATGTTTTCCTCAGGGGAGACATCTGACCCCTCGGAGGCTGGGAAACTGAACGTTAGGCACCCCAGCGCCAGTCCCTGGAGTCAGTGCTAGGCCTAGCAGCCGACTTAGACTGGTGCTTGTGGTGGTCTGAAGCCTCAGACCTGGCAACCGAACCAGGCAGCTGGCTATCCTTGAACTTGGTCTTCAAGGGCTAAAAACAGACTGAAGTCCAGATTTTCACCGGAGGGAGCTGAGACCGACCCCGGGAGGGAGACCTGTCTGGCCGGGCGGAGCTGGAACTGGCCCAAGAGTCCGAGGCCCGATTCAGGAATCTATCCTTGTCCCTGTCCTGGTGCTTTTCTTTATGCCTCCTCGACTTGTGAGAAGGTTCCCCTCTGGAGGAAGGATCTTTTTCCGCCTCCTTTAACTTCTGTTCCAGAAGAAAACTCTGAAGTGTTTTCTGGCGGCAGATCCTGGTTCTGCTATTGAACTGCTGGCGGATGGGGCATACCTGGGTGTCGTGGACCGGGCCTAGGCACCGCACGCAGGGTGAGTGCCTATCCTTGAAGAGGATCTGCTTGCTGCAAGGACACTGTGAGAGGTGTCATTCTGTGGAAGGAGTCAGGGAAGAAGACATGCAGGTACTTACCAAAGTTTTGGAAGAAAACTCAAAGAAAATGCAGGATAAAGTTCTGGGATCATTCGTCTGCTGAAGGCGTTCATGGAGCCGATGCATATGATTTGACGGCAGGAAAAGAACTGAGGTATGCTGGGGCACCACTCCTTTTATGAGGTATCTGACGTCGGGAGCAGGGCCAACATCGAGGACGGTCCCCCACTGTATACAGCTAGCCAGAAGTTTTCCGTGGGGTCCTGCTGCCTGCCGGCTTCAGTCCTTATGGTGTAACCTGCTGCAAGAGCTGTGTCTCAAAGTAAGAAGCCAAAGAAAAACCTCTCAGGGGCTGGAGGGCGGGAAAGCGAGCACCCACTAGGTGGCTGGCTACTGAGCAGACATGGCAGACCATTAGGCCTATTCTGCTGGCTTTTAGTATGTTAGTATGCTGAGATTTGTGCAGAGTATCCTGATATAGGCCTATTAACTGTTTGACTGGGAGAATCTGGTGGGGGGGGGGGGGGGCTGGCTTTTGGAACTAAAGCACCTGCCATCCCTGTTACAGCTACTGTAGGATGGCTGTGTCCAGACACAAGATGCAGGGAAAAAAAGGAATATCAGCTGAAGGGTATAATGGCCCACTGCTGACCCATCTGGGGGGCGCAGGAAGCTTGCCATGCCTCCCCACCGGGGTCATGAAGAACCCTGCCTGACCGGGACTTTGCGGCGAGAGGGTCAGTCTACATAGTGGGCCCCTAGCAGGTGAGCTGAAACTGGGCAGCTGGCTCTGACAGGGGCCTGGAGATTACTGCTGTAGATCCAGCTTCCTGGCTGGAATATGGGGAAGTTGTACAAAGGAAGGCCAGGGGCAGCTACACATGCTGCTTCCAAGAGGAGTGTGTCTGGAGAGAAAAGCTGCAAGAACTAAGCGCAGGGTCTGATAAAGCCAACTACAAACAGGTATCTGCCTCTATCTCCAAAATCAAACAAAGGGGTAGAGGACACTGCAGAGCAGGCCACTGCTGCACAGGAGTTAGTGCTACAAAACTCACCCAAAACAGGGATCAAAACAAAAAAAAAAAGCACAACAGAAATCCAAAAAACTTCTGATCACAGGAGACTCCATGATTCAGGGAGCTAGTACCTACCTCCAACCAGGGGTAATGGTCAGATGTCTCCCAGGTATATCAGCGTGGAGAGACACTGACCACATTGCTAAAATCCTGCAGGAAGCATAAGAAAACATTGATGTCCTGGTACACATAGGAAACTACAGTTACGTAAGAACTTCCTGTAACAGTAGATCTTCGAGAGGAGCTCTTGCAGCAGGCTATCACGATTAGGACTATGCCGCAGGCACTAGGACCCTCTGGAAAACTTCTCAGCCAGCAATACCCAGCAGGGACTGCCCCCGACGTCGGCTCCACCCCGGCGTCAGCTCTGGTACAAAAGGGGATGGACCCAGCTCTACCCCAGTTCTCCCACCAAGTCCCGAGCATGAGCTGTGACAGGAGAATGGAGCAGAGCACGAAGATGGAATCTACACACCTCAGAGGGGGAAGGAGGGCAGGAAAGTAATGCCTGCTGCAAGAGCTCCTCTCGAAGATCTACTGTTATGATAAGTTCTTACGTAACTGTACTATCTTACTTCGAGTGGGAGCTCTTGCAGCAGGCTATCACAGTTAGGACTGAATCCCAAGCAGTCCCTCGCCAAGGAGGTAATCGACCCCAGGAGGTGGAGAAAAAGCTGAACATAGAGGCTCAAGACAGTAGTCCTTGAAGGACTGCCAGGCCAAAGCCTGCCTGGCGTCTGGAGGCAATCTCCAAGCTGTAGTGCTTCATGAAAGTATGCACTGAATTCCAGGTAGCGGCCACGCAAATGTCCTTAATGGATACGTTCCGCAGCATGGCAAAAGAAGCAGACACTTCCCTGGTGGAGTGACCCCTAACCAGACCCGGAAGGGGCTTATTATGTTTTTCATAGCAGAAACAGACACAGTGGACAATCCATTTAGAAATGGCCTGCTTGGACACCGGTCTACCCATATGCTGTGGCACAAAGGCCACAAACAGCTGCACCGATTTACAGTAGTTAGCCGTACGCTTAAGGTAGTACCTAAGCATCCTGTGAACATCCAAAGTGTGAAGAAGAGCCTCCCCTCAGTTAGAGGGCAAAGGAAAGTAAACTGGAAGGTCAACTGACTGGTTGAGGGTCAGCTCCGAGACCACTTTCGGAAGAAACTTAGGATTCATTCTCAGGGAAACCCTTTCCCTGTGGAAAATTAAGTAAGGCTCTTTACAAATCAGAGTCTGAAGCTCGGAAACTCTTAGAGTTGAAGTAATGGCAACTAAAAAAACAAACCTTCCAAGACAAGTATCGCAGCTCACAATCCGCTGCAGGTTCAAACTGAGGCAGGGTAAGCTTCTCCAACACAAAAAGGAGGTCCCAGGGTGGGATAGGATCCCGAATGGGAGGTCTCATATGAAGAATCCTCCTTAAAAAGGTGCGTGCCACGTCCAACTGGGCTAAGGTTCTGTCACCCGACAGGGTGTGATGAGCCAAAATGGCACACGTATGCACCTTAATGGAAGAGTAGCTCAAGCCTTGTTGGTATAAGGAGAGGAGATACTGAAGAGCTCAGTTCACTGGACAGGAAACGGGACCCAGATAGTGAGATGAGGCCTACAAACAAAAAAGCTTCCATTTCATAGCGCAAGTGGAGCGCGTGGAGGGCTTCCTTGCCGACACGAGAATTTCCGCCACCTCTGGCGATACCCCGTACCTGTATTTTGCTACGTCTGAAGGAGCCAAAGATGAAGGTGCAAGGATCGAAGATCGGGATGAACCAGCAAGCCCTGATCCTGGGACTGCAACTGCGAGCATATTGGCAGCGGAATTGGAGATTCCATGGATAGCCGCTGAAGTAGTGGGAACCAAATCTGCCGAAGCCACAGCGGGGCGATCAGAATCATTCAAGCCCCGTCGGCTGGCAACTTCAACAGAACCCTCTGGACAAGAGGAAAGGGAGGGAAGGCATAAAGAAACCACCCTGCCCAACATTGGGACAACGCGTCTGGCCAGAAAACACCAGGCACGGGCTCTCGCAAGCAGAAAAGTGGCAGTTTGGCATTGCGTGGTGAGGCAAACAGGTCCAGATCTGGATGACCCCATCTGTAGAACAGCTGGTCCGCTACTGACTGCAGTAGCTCCCACTTGTGCGCCCTGGACTGAGATCTGCTGAGACTGTCGACCAAGTCGTTGAGAACGCCTGGAACGTGCACCACGGAGAGAGTGATGTGCTGCTCCAGCGCCCAATACAGACTCTCATCGCCTCCATGCACGGGGGTAAGAATGAGCTTCCCCCTTGCTTGCTGATGTAGAAGACAACCGTCATGTTGTCCGTCTGAATCAGAAGAGAGCCTGGCACTAGGACCTCCAGAAAGGCGTGTGGCACATTGAGGACCGCTCACATCTCCAGAACATTATGTGGAGTTCGCGCTCCTCGGGGGTTCAAACGCCTTGTGTTTGGTGGGCCCCTAGGTGCGCTCCCCATCCCAAATCTGAAGCATCCGTCGTAAGGGTCTGATTTGGGGGCTCTGGACGGAAGGGGACCCCTCTTTCCAGATTGAGTGGATTCATCCACCAATGAAGCATTCTCTTTACTGGGTCTGTGATTCTGACCGTGTGGTCGAGATCGTCTGAGCACTGATCCCACTGCACCCTGAGCATCCACTGTGGGATTTGCATGTGAAGGCGGGCCAGAGGAGTAACTGTAATGGCCGCTGCCATGTGCCCCAGAAGTCTGAAGAGGTCCTTGCTGAGACCTGAGGAGTTACTAGAACCGATCTGGCAATCTCCCGCAGGCGAACGCCCCTCTCCGGGGGAAGTAAAGCCATGCCCTGGACCGAATCCAGGACTGCCCCAACAAAGACAAGTCTTTGGTTGGGTTCTGGGGAAGACTTTGGAAGGTTCAGGGTGATCCCCAAGTCTTGGAAGAGTGTATAAGTGTCTCAGAGAGCTTGAAGCAGGCGAGACCTTGACGGGACCGCTAGCAGCCAATTGTCCAGGTAAGGGAAGATATAATGCCCCCGACACCTTAGAGCCGCAGCCACCACTGCCAAACACTTCGTGAAGACTTGAGGAGCGGAGGAGAGGCTGAACGGAAGAACTCAAAACTGATAATGCTCCCCCTGGAAGTGGAACCTCAGGAACTTCCTGTGAGGGGGAGAGACTCCGATATGCATATACGCATCTTGCATATCCAGGGAGCAGAGCCAGTCCCCTTGGTGCAGCAGAGGAAGAAGACCTGGCAGAGTCACCATTCGGAACCTTTTGTACTCTATATAAAGATTTAGTGAGCTTAAGTCCAGAATGGGACGAAGGTCCTTGGTCTTTTCTGGAACCAAAAAGAAGTGGGAGTAATACCCTTTTCCCCGCTGTCGCAGAGGGACCGGTTCTATTGCCCTTTTTTGCAAGAGGGCCTGAATTTCTCCTTCTATGAGAAGAATATGAGAAGGAGGATACCTGGAGAACCTTGGTGGAGTGTCTGGAGGAATCTCCGTGAACTCTAAAGTGTGACCTCTTCTTATGACATCTAGGACCCATTCGTCCGTAGTTATTGAGCTCCATCCCTGAAAGTACAGGGAGACGCGACCCCCCCCCCACCTCCCCTGGTACCTCTGCCGGAGGAGGGGGTTCGGAAGGGAGTCATTGGGCGGAGCCAGGGGTGGGCAGAGAGGCCTGGGAAGACTTGGGGCCTCGGGGAGGAGCGCCTCAAGGCTACTGGTTGCCGGCTCTCCTCCGAAAGCCTCCTCTCTGGCCCTGTTGGTTGCCAAGGGCCTGACCACCTGAGGGCTTTCGAAATGGCCATTTGTGTTGTCTCCGCTGGTGCCCATGATACATTTGGCGGACACACCAGATGGATTTTCCTGACTCTTGGAGGCGAGAGATCAAGGACTCTGTCTCTGGCCCAAACAACATGGAACCCTGGAAGGGTAGGTCCCAGATTCCAGACTGCAGATCTTGATGAAAGCCTGAGACCCTCAACCAGGCATGGCGCCTGAGGCAGACACCTAATGCTGCTGCTCTGGCTGCCGTACCCACAGTGTCGTACGAGGCGTGCAAAACATGCGTGCCTACGTCCGAGCCCAATTTGAGAAGGTCCAGAATCTCAGTTTTCTTCTCGGAGTCTAACAGGGCATTAACCAGCTCGTGACCCCACTCCCAAAACGCATTCTGGTACTGGACCATGTGCGTAAGGAAATTTAGGGACCTAATTGAACAGGTGGAGGCAGAATACACTTTCTTGCCCACCTGGTCCAAGTAGCAGGATTCCAGGTTGGGAGGCTGTGAGCTGAGATGTTTAGGCTGCTTAGATTTGTCGTGAGCAGCCGTAATAACTGAAGAGTCTGCCTGAGGATGTTCAGCCAAGAATGGTTCATCCTTTGGGGCTCTATACAGCCTGTCCGATTTTTTCCGAACTGCCATTACGCTTCCAGGTCACTCTGGTGAGGTCTTGGAAAGTGTCCACTAACGGAGGAACAACCAAGGGTTTGGGCTCCTTTTGCCTCAGGTACTTAGCCAAACGACAGCGTTCCGGATCCAGGTCCTCCGTGTCCCGCTCATTGGAGGCCTGGATGTGCCTCATAAAGTCCATGAAAGTGAGATTGTCAGGAGGCGAGCAGGGGTGGTCCTTCTCTCCCAGGGAACCCCCAATTACCGAAAAGAAAGAGGTAGAAGACGAAGAGGAGGAGTGGCTACTGGGTGACGAGTAGCTAGACCTGTCCTGATGGCCAGTCTCACTCGAGCGCCGGTGGCTCACTGACCAACGTCAGTCCGAGGAGACCCGGTGATGGCAGCGGGGAGCAGAGACTGACATTGGTCAGGGGACCTACGTCGGGAGCGGTCCCATCTAGCAGACGGGAACAGCTCCTGGTATAAGACCTAATCCGCGCCGGGTTACCAACCTGGTAGAGCGCTTGTGTCGGTTCTGACCTGATCGAAACGAGCCTTCGGAGGAGGAGGTGTAGGCGGCGGCCTCTTGGGGGTCTTCCTCAGGGAAGAAGCACCTCCTGGCTATGGTTCACCTGAAGGGTCCTGGACCGGTGACAGGGCCGGCTTTGGGGGGGGGGTTCGCTTCTGAACCTGCCCCCACCAAAAGGAAAACAAATCCTGGAGCTCATCCTTTGAAAATACCGAGGCCGCCTTCCCTGGAAAGGGAATCTCTGGGTCGACCTTAGAAGGAGAGCCCTGATTGAAGCCCCGGGGGAGGAGGACTTGGGGGATGGCAACGCAGCCCCTTCGCCAGCTGCGTCTGGATCCATCACTCCATCACCTGGCGTCAGTAAAGGGACAGACGACAGAGTCTTGACCGGGAGCATGGGAGTGTCCATAGGACTCAAGCGCTCATAAGTGAGGTGGCCTTGAGGACCTTGGAAGATTGGGGCCAAAGCTTGCATCTCCGAAGACTTCCACGATGCCTTATAGAGGGTCACCTTAGGCTTCGTGGCCTCTCCCCAATGTCCAGCCTTAGCCTTGTCTTTCGACTTAGGATGCTCACCTGAGCCCGTAGACCCATGGGCTGTCTTGGGAGAAGGCCGCGAATGGGAGCAGAACTGAGACCTGGACCGGTGCCGGGACCAGCTAGGGTCCTTTTCGAGGGATCGCTGGGATTTGTCCTTCTTCAGCTTCTGCCCTGAGGTGTGCAAATCCATTTTCTGCTCCAGCAAGTACGCTTTTAAGACCTTCAAGCGGCGGATCCGAGTGTGGCTGCTGAATTTTTTTTACAGGCCAAACAGGCCACAGTGTCGTGCTCAGGCCCTAGACAATACACGCACTGCTGATGGCAGTCTTTAGACGGGATCTGGCGGCCGCAACTGCACTTTTTAACATGGGGTCCCGACGAGGGAGACCAATGACAGCTGAAGACATATTTCCGTAAGGTAAAACCATCGGAAAACTGTGGAGAAATCATAATTTTAGCAAAAAAAACAATTTTTAGCTGGGTTTGGCAAGCCAAAATGAGCAGGAACTCTTCACGTGCGGGGGACGTGGCAGGAAAAGAACTGGGGTGGAGCTGACGTCGGGGGCGATCCCTGCTGGGTATTGCTGGCTGAGAAGTTTTCTGGAGGGTCCTAGTGCCTGCGGCATAGTCCTAATTGTGATAGCCTGCTACAAGAGCTCCCACTCGAAGTAAGATCTAACAATTTTGCCTGCCGATCAGTTGTGGAGATCAAAGAACACCTGACCAGCCTGGGAGACAAATTGTCATCCATTTCGTCCAGCATCTTCTCAGAGATCCTGCCGGTCTGGGAGAGGGGGTAGATAGATGGAAGGTCAGAGAAGGGGAGAGAGGGGAGCTAAACATGTGGCTCAAGGGCTGGTGCCAGGAAAAAGGGCACAAATTTGTAGGTAACTGGCAACAGTTTTGGGAGTGAAAGTTCTTTAAATCTGATGGACTGCATCTGACTAAAGAGGGAGTCAGTGCATTGGGGCAGAAGTTTGACGTCTTTGCAGAATATTTAAACTAGCCAATGGGGAAGGGGTGCAGCACCCGATACACTGAATGGGAAGAACATCTCTCCCCCTCAAACAGTGATCAAACAGGAGTTCAGCATGTTTGTAGTTCATTTGCATCACCAGGTAAGGAAAACGATCCGGCCCCCCATACGATGCGCAGGGGAAATGTCGGCCCTCACCAAACAACTAATGCACCAAAATCTGGCCACTGGAAAATCACGTACACAAATGCCCACAGTCTGGGAAACAAGATCCCAAACCTGCAGGCAACAATGACTGAGACTAAACTGGACACAGTAGCCATTAGCGAGACATGGTTCACCAGTAACCACACTTGGGAGACTTCAGTACCCGGCTATGTACTGTTCAGAAGAGACCAAGGTGCAAAAAGGGGGTGGGGGGGGATAGTAGTCCTTTATGTCTACGAAAATATCAAAGCTACAGAAATTCAGGATACACTTAAGGAGCCAGAACTATGGGTCACCCTGGAAACAGGAAATGGGACAGCCATATGAACTGGGGTTGTCTACAGGCCTCCAGAAGAGAGGGAGGACATAGACACATTACTGTTAGAAGATATACAAAACATGACAGCTAAAGGGGAGGGTCTGATAATGGGAGACTTCAACATGCCAGATACAGACTGGTCAATACCAGCAGGAACATCCGCCAGAACTAGACACATAGTGGATTCCCTCCAGGGCGAGGGCCTCAAACAACTGGTACAACAACCCACAAGAGACAGGGCTATCTTAGCTCTAGTACTAACTAACGGAGAAAGGATCACAGATCTCCAGGTAGAAGGTCACCTGAGGGCCAGTGACCATCACATGGTATGGTTCAATTTGACCACTACAACTAAACCATCCCATTCCAAGGCAAAAATATGGGACTTCAGAGTAGCTGACTTTGATAAGATGGCCAACAGAGTTAAGCTAGCCCTGGGAAGAAGAAATACAGGTGAGGGGGTACAGGCAAGGTGGGCAAGCATTAAAGATGCAATACTTGAAGCAACATCCCATTGTGCAGGGAGAAGAGCAAAAGAAGGAGGAAACCACTTTGGTTCTCAGAAACAGTAGCAGAAATGGTCAGAGCCAAAAGGTTGGCCTTCGGGAAATATAAGGGAACGCAGCGGGATGAAGACAGGGAGGCATACCAAACTTTCCTAAGCAGGGAAGGCAGTAAGGCAGGCAAAGGCCCAAACCAAGGAAACACTAGCATAAACAGTAAAAAAAGGGGACAAGACTTTCTATAGGTACATTAGTGAAAGGAGAAAGTCCAGAGGAGGTATTGCTAAGATCAAAGGGGATAAGGGGGAGTGTGTGGAGGAGAACTAAGGAAAAGCATCTATCCTAAATAGAAATACAAAATCACACATGCCCCCACAATGCAAAGCATCATGGGCTGCATATGCAAATCACCACAGAATATTATGCTGGTTCAACTTTAAGCAGAAATGGTGCTGAAAGGCCTCTCACACAGTTTGCAAAGCGTGCCAACAGAAGACATGGACACGTGTTTTTTCCTACCAGGACTCATCAGTATGTCTCATCTGTTTGACAACCCAGTGGAATGAACCAGCTACCCTAAGATGGTCTATCTGGGTTATGTTTTGGTGAACCCAATTAAAACAAAAAACAATTTAAAAGACAAAAAGAACCTCTGTGCAAGCATTGAGAGGCAATGGTTACCCAAAGGGCATTTGGCCGGGAAGCCAAGTTTCAAAGAAATACAAAATCGCACATGCCCCCCACAATGCAAAGCATCATGGGCTGCATATGCAAAATCACCACAGAATATTATGCTGGTTCAACTTTAAGCAGAAATGCATGGTGCCGAAAGGCCTCTCACACAGTTTGCACACTAGATACTTCTGCTCAGTATTTACTGAGGAGAAAGCATGGCAGGGCCTACAGCTCATCACCATGGACATGGGGGGGGGGGGAGAGGTGTGCGCACAAGTCTCTTCACAAAAGAAAGGGTCCTACAAGAGCTCACTAAGCTCAGGGTGGACAAGGCAATGGGACCGGATGGCATACATCCCAGGCTACTACAAGAGCTAAGGGTGGAAATAGCAGAGCCATTATCAGAACTGTTTAGTGAGTCTCTGAGCACAGGAGAGGTCCCAGAAGACTGGAGAAGGGCTCATGTGATCCCGCTCCACAAGAGTGGTAGCAGGGAGGAGGCAGGGAACTATAGACCAGTCAGTCTTACCTCAGTAGTGGGCAAGGTTAAGGAGGCACTCCTTAAGGAAAGGACAGCGCAACACCTGGAATCCACAGGAGCACAGGATCCAAGATAGCATGGGTTTACAACAGGAAGGTCCTGTCAAACTAATCTCATAGATTTCTTTGACTGGGTAACCAGAGTGGTGAACCAAGGGGGTGCAGTTGATGTCGCCTACCTTGACTTCAGCAAAGCTTTCGATACTGTTCCATACAGAAGATTGATTAATATGCTGGGTAGGCTCAGGGTGGGTCAGAAGTTGATCAACTGGGTGGTAAACTGGTTGGCGGGCAGAACACAGAGAGTGGTGGTAAATGGTTAACAGTCAGAACAGATGCAAGTCACAGGTGGGGTACCTCAGGGATCAGTCCTAGGGCCAGTCCTCTTCAATATCTCCATCAGCGATATTGCAGATGGAATGGAAGGTAAGGTTTGTCTGTTTGCAGATGACACCAAGATCTGCAACAGAGTAGATGATCCAGATGGGGTGGGCAGAATGAGTAAACTGGCAAAATGGTCAGAAGAGTGGCAACTGGGGTTTAACGCCAAGAAATGCAAGATCATGCACATAGGGAAGAGAAACCCGGAAGCCACCTACAGGTTGGGGGAGTTGCTGGCAATCACAAATGAAGAAAGAGACTTGGGCATCGTCATCACAGATGACCTGAAATCATCCAAGCAGACCACTTAAAGCAGTAGGTAAGGCTAGAAGGATGTTGGGGTGTATTAATAGGGGTATCACAAGTCGTGAGAGGGAGGTAATAATCCCTCTTTACAAGACACTGGTTAGGCGCCATCTGGAGTACTGCGTGCAGTACTGCTGGCCGCACCTGCACAAGGACATTAACAAAATGGAGGCAGTCCAGAGAAGGGCAACCAAAACGGTGCAGGGACTGCATCAGAAAACATATGGGGACAGATTAATGGAGCTCAATATGCATACCCTAGAACAAAGGAGGGTGAGAGGTGATATGATCGAAATATTCAAACATCTTAAGGGCATTAATAAGGTGAAAGGGTCTAGCATGTTTCAATATAAGAAAAACAGCAGGACAAGAGGACACAGCATGAGATTAGAGGGAGGCCGATTAAGGGGTAATGTGAGAAAGTTCTTTTTCACAGAAAGGGTGGTGGATGCATGGAACGGCCTACCTCAGGAAGTGGTGGATATGAATACAGTGCAGGGCTTCAAACAGTAATGGGATAGGCATAAGGGAGCAATACAGATGAGTATAGTAGGGGCAGACTTTGGGAAAATGGGGAGATACTTGAAAGAGGCATTAAGGGGAATGGGACAGGAATCAGGGGTTGAGGAACAGTGGGCAGTATTTAAAATGGGGATTACAAGAACAACAGAATTATGCATTAAGCAGGTTAGCAAGAGGAAAAGGAAGAGGAGACCATTATGGTTTTCCAAAGAGGTAGCAAAGAAAGTGAAAGCCAAAAAGATTGCATTCAGGCAATACAAAAAGACAGAGGCAGAATGGGATAGGGAGAAGTACCAGGAGAAGCAAAGGAGGTCAGTAAGGGAAGCCAAAGCTCAGACAGAAGAACACATTGCAAAATCAGTGGGTAGAGGGGACAAAACCTTTACAGGTACATAAGTGAAAAAGAAAGACAAAGGGAGGATAGTGAGACTGAAGGGAGGATGGGGCCGCATGGAGATGACAACAGTAAAGCTGACATATTGAACAGGTATTTCTGCTCAGTCTTTACTGAGGAAGAGAAGGGTAATGGGTCTGAAGAGAGTACAAGGGGTGAGAATGGTGCAGAATGGACACAAGACCCTTTACGAGAAAAGGTCCTGAAGGAACTGGAAGTAATAAGAGTTGATAAAGCAATGGGGCCAGATGGGGTGCACCCCAGGGTCCTTAAAGAACTAAGAGAGGTGGTGGCTAAACCTCTGGCTATCCTGTTTAGCCGATCACTGGAAACAGGGAGGTACCCAAAGACTGGAGGACAGCAGATGTTAGTCCCCTTATACAAAATGGGAGGAACAAAGAGGAAGCAGGGAACTACAGACCAGTCAGCCTCACCTGGAGTAGTGGGGAAGATCATGGAAGCACTACTGAAGGAGAGATTGGTGGAACATCTGGTTGTCAATGGACTACAGGGACCCAAGGCAGCATGGTTTCACCAGGGGAGGTCATGTCAGACCAACCTCGTTGAATTTTTGACTGGGTGACTAGGGAGGTGGATCAGGAGGCAGTGGACATGGCCTATCTGGACTTCAGCAAGGCCTTTGACACTGTGCCACATAGAAGACTATTACACAAAATGGGGAATATGGGTGTGGGCATGACAGTACTGTGGTGGGTAGGTAACTGGCTGGGTGGAGACACAGAAGGTGGTGGTAAATGGCTGTCACTCCACAGAGGGAAGAGTGACCAGTGGGGTACCACAGGGATCAGTGCTGGGACCGGTCCTATTCAACATCTTCATCAGTGACATTGCGCAGGACCTAGAAGGCAGAATTTCACTGTTAGCTGATGACACAAAGCTCTGTAACAGAGTAGACACACCAGAGGTGTAGACAGAATGAGAAGCCCTGCAGAAACTTGAAGAATGGTCAGGGTTTGGCAGTTGAAATTCAATGCAAAGAAGTGCAAGATAATGCATATGGAGCACAAAAAACCCTGGCACAATATATCAGTTGGGGGGTGAGGATATAGCATGCACCAAGCAGGAAAGGGATCTTGGGGTTGTCATCTCTGATGACCTCAAGGTAGGGAAACAGTGTGACAAGGCAGCAGGTAAAGCAAATAGGATGCTGGGATGTATAGGCAGGGGCATTACCAGCAGGAAAATGGAGGTCATAATTCTGCTATACATGACACTAGTGAGGCCCCACCTGGAGTACAGTGTACAGTTCTGGAGACCATACCTACGTAAGGAAATAGACAGGGTAGAGAAGGTTCAGAGGAGGGCAACAAAGATGGTGCATGGATTGCATCACAAGTCCTATGAAGACAGGTTGAAGGAACTGAACATGTACTCCTGGAGGAGAGGAGGAGAGAGGATATGATAGTGACATCAAGTATCTTACAGGGAGGAACAGGGTGCAGGAAAACACTATTTTTAAGCGAAAAAGATGTTCCAGGACAAGAGGGCATGGGATGAAGTTGGAGGAGGACGTCATTCAGAGAAACATGAGAAAGAATTTCTTCACAGAACGGTGGTGGACAAGTGGAACACCCTGCCAGAGGAAGTGGTGGGGGCTGAAACAATCACGGGATTTAAGAATGCATGGGATAGACATAAAGGAATTCTGGAGGTCAGGGGTAGGGCAACAGACTTCTAGGAAAACAAACTGAACTTACAAGCTCAAATGGGCAGACTGGGTGGGCCATAGGCCCTTATCTGCCGACACTGTCTATGTATCTATGTAGTATGAATAGATACGCCACTGACAGAGTAAAGGTCTATGGCACATTCATAAGGTAAAAACAAATCGGTAGATTGGATGGGCCTTGTGGCCCTTATCGGCCATCAACTTCTATGTTTCTATGTAACATGCCACATGGAGCAGAAGCAGGTGAAATCGTATGGTGGCACAACAATGGAGACTGTATAGCCCAGAACATCAGAAGTCAGGGTCTCACATGCCACTGTGAGGGGAGAGGGGGATGGGTAATGTGGTTTAAAGATGTAATACGAAATGGGGTCAAGGGTTGGACAGAAGGGGGTAAAGGGGGAGTAGGAGCTATTTGGGAAAGAGGATCGGGGGGGGGCACTGGCTGGAAGGAGAGGTGCACAGTGGTCTCCAGAATGCTCCACAAAAGAAATGGGAAGGGTGCAAGGAGAGACCAGGGTGACACAGAACTCAGATATAAAATACCTGTGCTTTCTTTGCCTTTCCAGATCTCAGTAACATACGAAGGAGGAGAATGGCCTGAGGGGTGGAATTGACCTTACTCTTAAGAACTCGGCTCAGAGAGGTAAGTGGGGGCCTCATTAGGGGGCCCGATGGGGATGGGAGGGATACAGAGTAGATGGAATCTTGAAGCCAGGCGTGGGGGCAAAAAGAGGCGAGGTGAATAATGTAAGGCGGGAGGGCTATAGGTGGGGCCAAAGCGGTACTAGCACAAAGGGGGGACCACTGGAAAGCAAAAGTTACAAGGACCAGATGGGAGGGAGGAGAGACTATTTCAATGCCTTTGGCAGTTCATGCATGAAGGGACAGACGGGGAGAAGTACAGAGTTCCTTTCCACATCCTGAACGTGAGAGGGAAATCGGAAGGAAATGTGGTGCGATGAAAAGGGGAAAACTGCATACAATGTGTAATTGCAAAATGAACTAGCTGTACTAAGTTGTATATAGTGTGTTTAGCAACTGTTTGGTTTGTGTACCTGCCTGTTGCAGGGAAAGTTATACAACATTTGATGGAGGGGAGAGGTAAAATATGGAGATGGGAAAGGTGGAACATGCAAATGGATGGAATGAGAAATACATGTGGGGAAACCCATGTCAATATGGGAGTGTGGGAAAAGAGAAGGGCATGAGCACAAGAAAGGTGGCCGATGCGGGGTGCAGAGTGCAGCAACTGGAGCACGATGGTGGGTTACTGGTATCACTATGGAGCCTGAGATGGTCATCATTTCATGGAACATAAGGGGGTTCCATGACCCCATAAAACGCAAGAAGGTCCAGCAGGCCCAGATGGCCCTATTGCAGGAGACGCATCCCACTGCTGTGGAGCACAAGAAATTAATAGGGGGCTGGGTGGGGCATGCCATGTGGCTGCCTATAATTCCCACAAAAGAGGGGTTGTCATGCTCATTAATAAGAACTACCCGCTCAAGGTGCAAAGGGTGATAGTGGACCCACACGAGGGCCAGTACGTTTTTGTGCAGGGCACAATGGGGGAGGAGCAGATCACGTACGCAAGCATCTATGCCCCATCGGTGTTTGACACGGATTTCTATAAAATGCTGATGGATCTGTTGGTAAAGGGACAAATCCCCAATCTGTATATTGGGGGGGGAATTTAAATGTGTGATGGAGCCCAGCCTGGACCACTCAAGGGGAACGGGGTGACACGAGGGACCCATCCGACAATGGAAACAAGGTGTAATTGACCTGGACCTAGTAGATGTATGGAGGGCGGCCAACCCAGGTGCTAGGGAATATAACCCACATGGTACATGGTCCAGGCTGAACTATATCTATATTGCAAGGGGAAATTATGCTGGAGTGCAGGATGTGAAGCATGGCCCGATCCACGTGTCAGACCATGCTATGGTAATTCTGAGTTTATTCCCAGGGCAGAGAAGCCACCCCAACTCGGGATGGAGATTTCCCACATATCTGATGACCTCGGAGAAATTTAGGGAATTTCTTAAGACTCAGTGGGATACCTATAAGACAACTAATGAGGCTATGACTCCTACTAAGGTGTTCTACTGGGAGGCGGGGAAGGCATACATGTGGGGTATGATTATAGGGTATGTATGCAATTAAAAGAAACAGAAGGGACAGAAGACAGGCCCTGGAGCAACAGCTCAAAGAGGCAGAGAGAAGGATGCTGGATAACCCCTCAGAGGAGAAATGCTGGCATTAAGGGGGTGCTCTAAATCTCCTCCTGACTGGTGAGGCCAGTACATCCCTGTTTTATGCAAGGCAGTGACTGTACGAGTGGGGAAACAAGTTGGGTACAATGCTAGCTAGGTTGGCTAGAGGGAAGAAGGGGGGGCAGTAGCGGTAGTTGGGGTGAGAGACCGGGATGGCCATGTACAGACACAGAGTGATAAAATCAGGGGGGTCTTTGTGGCCCTTCTACGAATCTTTATATAAGGCGTAAAGCAACAATATGGAGGCAAGTGGCAGAGAGTTTCTGGAGGGGCTTCAGATTCTGACATTAATAGGGGCACAGAGGGAAAAGACAGGGGAAGCTATCACGACGGGAGAGATTGGAAATGTTATAGCGTCAACAAAAACTGGAAAGGCGGGAAGGCCAAATAGATATGTCATGGAGTATTATAAGGAACTTAGAGGGAGAGTTAGCGAGGGCTACGGCTGAGATGCTGGAGGAGGCTGGAGAGGGGGATGGACTCCCAGGGACCTGTCTACAGGCAATGATCTCTGTGATCCCTAAGCAAGGAAAAGACCCACAAGAATGTGGGTTATATTGCCCCATATCACTGTTAAATTGTGATGTCAAAATATCTGCCAAAGTTTCAGCAAGGAGGCTGGAGGTAGTGCTATCTCTGCTGGTGCACCCGGACGAGATGGGGTTTGTTCAGAAACGCCTGTCGTACCACAATATGAGGTGTCTACTGCATGTGGTGCAGTGGGGTACTCGGCGTCTGGGGAAAGACGTGGTGCTGTCCATGGACGCCGAGAAGGCCTTCGACCGAAGACAGCGGCCATACCTCTTTGAGGTTTTGGGAAGATCTGGGCTAGGGAATCTATTTTCAGACATGGTTAAAATGCTATATCAGTCCCCTACAGCGCAGGTGTTGGTGAATGGAGGATGATCAGACAGGTTTGAGTTACACAGAGGGATGAGGCAGGGGTGTCCCTGTCACAGCTTCTATCTGCGCTGGCTATACAGCCACTTGCCATTAGCATCCAAAAGGATGCCAGAATCCGAGGGGTACAGGGACAGTTGGGGGTGTAGCACAAGATAACTTTATATGCAGACGATCTGCTCCTCTTCACTACGGACCCACAGGTATCTATCCCGGTGCTGCTTGAGGTGGTAGGGAAGTTTGCAGTTTTCTCAGGGTATAAGATTAACCTGTCTAATTCAGAGCTATTTAGAATAGAGGGGGCTGGAGGCAGAAGGGAAGGGCCCTCATGGGGTTTCAGGGTGGTAAAGGATAGCTTTACAAACTTGGGAATACGGGTGGGGAAAGAACTGATGGATCTCTATGGACTTACAGTAATTACGCCTCCCTGATCCGCACAATCAAAGTAGACCTGGAGAGATGGAGGGCACTCCCAATTTCTTGGATGGGACGCATCAATCTTCTAAAGATGAATGTGCTCCCACGACTGTTGTATGTCATGCAGATGTTATCGATGGGAATCACTAATGGAGATACTAAGAATTTGGAAAGGAAATTTGATAGATTCATATGGCAGAATAAAAGACCTAGAATGAGCCTACTACAACTAAAGGGACCAACCAAGAAGGGGGGCCTCAACTTCCCGGATCTCAAGGGATACTGCCTGGCTATATAGAATAGATATGTACAGAACTGGGTGCACTGGGGGGCCGGGGGAGGGAGGCCAACTGGGTGGACTTAGAGGGGGAAGGAACAGCAATCTGACTGGCGGCCTACCTGGATTGGGGTGGGGTAAAGGAGCATACCACAAACTCAAAGACAGAGACCCCATGGTACAATGGACACTGGGAGCATGGGAGCAGAATAGGAAAAGGAGAGAGGCAGTTGGGGAGGTAATGGGACTGGTACCACTGGTGGGGAATCCAGCCTTTCTACCTGGGTTGGCGGATATAGGATTTTGGATATGGCAGCGGGGAGGTGCACTGCCTATGAGATATGTATGAGGGAGGACAGATAAGGGCGTTTGAGGATCTGGGAAAATTTTGGTATCCCAGCCACACATAGGTACAGATACTTCCAGATAAGAGCCTTTGGAGTGGGTAGGGGAGGCACAGGGGGACAACTGGAGGGCTCTGGAGCCGTTGGAAGGGTTGCAGTGGGCAGCGAGGGCCGATCTGAAATGGCTGACAGCATAAGCCATGGGCAGGACAAGGAGCTGAGTCCCGATAGATCAACTAAGGTGAAAGAACTATGGGAGCGGGATTTGGGGATTACAATATCTAAAGAGGGATAGACAACAGTCCTGGAGACCAATACGGGGTTACTGATGTGCAACAAGTTCAAGGAGTCCCAGTTCAAGTTCCTCCATAGATTGTATTGCCCTCTGGTAATAGTAAACAAGTTCCACCCCACAGTATCACCAATATGTGGTAGATGCAATATGGCGAGAGAGACATATCTGCACTAGTTCCGGGAGTGTGGGGAGCCTCTCCCCTTTTGGGAGGCCACTGCACAAGAAGTGACTAAAATCATTCATGTGCAGGTGGCAGATACAGCAGTATCATTGCTGTTCGGAATAGAGGTGGGGGGGGAGTGGGGGGCATACCCTAGAACGGTGCAAGTTCTCTTGACATTGGCACGACAGTGTATACAAAACACCTGGGTTTCACAAACTAGGCCTACCCTGGGACACTGGAAAGGGTTGGTGATAGATAATTTAGCCCTAGAACACTTAATGAAGCAAAGACATGACAAGGAAGAGCTGTTTATAAACAAATGGGGCACGTATATAAATTCCTTGCTGATGGGGGAGGCAGGGGCATTGAGACAAGGGGTAACATGAATGTTACCATGTTCTGTTCTGTCCTAGGGGATGAACTGACAGAGTAATTGAGATGAGGTAAGGGACCAGTAAAAGAACCGTTAAAGGTACCATTGGGAAATGACCATACAGGAGGGAAGTGCGCAACCTCTGAGAACACACTGTGCAGGTATGTGGCCGGGAGAGTTGGAGGAGAAGGGCAGCCCCTTCAGGGAACACATGGTCTCCAGAGGTGGAAATATACCACAGGGGTCTTACCCCAGATTGACAAGGACTGGGATTAGAAACTGTCAGCCTCCAGACAGATACCTCACACACACTCCATCAAAACTGGAATTCAAGGTTTGAATTACAGTCCCATTAACACTATACAGATGCTTTATTATTTTTGTTTTTCTGGTGTCCTAGGGACATGGCTGTTCCAAGCAAGGGAGGGGATAACTGTATAAGGTTTTGAGTAAAGTAAAGGGGGAGGGGAGACTCAAAATATAAACAAAGGGATCTTAATCATGACTATAGGCATGCAAAATGAATGGCAATACTGTAATGATGGACAGTAACCCCCAGAGGTTGGAAGGGGCGCTGTCGTATTTGCCTGTAAAGGTATTATACCACTTCATTTGAACCTGAATAAAAATATGAAACCCCCCCCAAAAAAAAATTGGCTTTGAACATACAGTAGAATCAGCCTATAAACACAGAAGACATAGGGGGCGGAGATGCTGATCACCAGACACTACCCATTTAAGCTGGAGACCGCATACATGGACAGAGAGATTCGCATTGTGCTGGCTACAGGCACCCTATATGACAAACCCCTTTATGGTATGTAGCATTTAAGTGCCACCAGGCAGTGATACTTGATGCCCTACAGGGGGCATGCCTCAGACAGCTAGTGTTGGAACCCACTCGGGAGGGAGCAATCTTAGACCTGGTACTCTCAAATGGGGAAGGAGAAAGGATCTCAGATTTAGAAGTGGGTAGCCATCTAGGAACAAGTGACCATCAAACAGTGTGGTTCACAATAAACATAGCCATAGAATCAAGCCATACAAAAACAAGAGTACTGGACTTTAGGAAGGCTGACTTTGGGAAAATGAGAGAGTGCCTCAGAAAAGCACTAGCAAACGGGCAAGAAGGAGGGGTGGAGGAACAATGGGGAATAATCAAAACAGCCATCGCAGAGGCAATAAGCCTTTGTATGAAGCAAATCAACAAAACAAAATGAAGGAAAAACAACCGCTATGGTTCTCAAAAGAGGTGGAAGGATAGCATTCAGGAAATATAAGGAAACACAGAAGGAGCAGGACAGAGAACGTTATCAGTTAAAGCAGAAGGAGGCAGGAAAGGCAGTCAGAATAGCAAAGGCACAAACTGAGGAAAAGATAGTCAACTCTGTTAAGAAGGGGGATAAAACCTTTTATAGGTACATTAGGGAGCAAAGAAAGACCAAGGGAGGGATACAGAGACTTAATAAAGGGGAGGGAATGTGGGCAGAGGGTGACAGTGAAAAAGCAGGAATACTGAACGAATATTTCTGCTCAGTATTCACAACGGAAGAGGAGGGGGAGGTACCTAAACCAAACAAGAGAAACACTCTGAACAGGGGGGTCATCAGCAGTCCATTCACAGAAGAAAGGGTCTTGAAAGAACTCTTGAAACTGAGGGTGGACAAAGCAATGGGGCCTGATGGGATTCACCCAAGAATTCTAAAAGAACTAAGGGTAGAACTAGTAACGCCACTGACTACTCTCTTTAACAAATCATGGGAGGATGGGGTGGTACCTGAGGACTGGAGGAGGGCAAATGTGATTCCACTTCACAAAAGTGGGAGCAGGGCAGAGGCAGGAAACTACAGGCCAGTTAGTTTGACCCCAGTGGTAGAGAAAATGATGGAATCACTTCTGAAGGAAAGAACTGCTGAGTACCTAGAGGCCAGTGGGGCACAGGACCCAAGGCAGCATGGTTTCACAGCAGGAAGATCATGTCAGACGAACCTCATAGATTTCTTTGACTGGGTGACCAAAGAAGTAGATATGGGAGGGGCTGTGGATATGGCCTACCTAGATTTCAGCAAGGCATCTGACACAGTCTCACACAAATGATTAATATACAAGTTAGCCAGCCTTGGAGTGGGTCCCAAGGTGGTAGCCTGCATAAAGAACTGGCTGGACAACAGGACGCAAAGGGTAATAGTAAACGGAGTCCACAGTGAAGAAAGGAGGTTAACTAGTGGGGTACCACAGGGGTCGGTACTGGGACCGGTCCTCTTTAATGTCTTTATAAGTGACATTAGAGAGCACCTGGAAGGAAAAGTACGTCTCTTTGCAGATGACACACAGATCTGCAACATGGTTGATACACAAGGTGGGGTGGAAAGGATGAAAAGGGACTTGGCAAGGTTGGGGGAATGGTCAAATACATGGCAGCTCAGATTCAATACAAAGAAGTGCAAGGTAATGCATCTGGGACACAAAAACCCAAGGGAAGAGTACACAATGGGGGTGAGTTAATAATAACAACAAAAACTGAAAGAGACCTAGCAGTAATTATATCAGATGATATAAAGGTGGGCAAGCAAAGTGAGAAGGCAGTAAGGAGGGCTGGGGAGATACTGGGATGCATAGGGAGAGGCATCTACAGTAGAAAACAGGAAGTTGTTATCCCTCTGTACAGACAATGGGTAAGATCCCATCTGGAGTACTGCATGAAATTCTGGAGACCCCATCTCTGCAAAGACAGACAGAGTGGAGGCTGTTCAGAGGAGGGCAACCAAAATGGTGCAGGGTCTGCACCAGAAGACATATGAGAAGAGACTAAAGCAGCTTAATATGTATACTCTTGAGGAAAGGAGGGAGGGCGGGGGACATGATCGAAACTTTCAAGTATCTCAAGGGAATTAAAGTACAAGAGCGTGGCATCTTTCAGAAGAAGAGGTGTGAAAGAACAAGGAGGTACAATTTGAAGATAGAGGGGGGACGGCTCAGAGGCAATGTTAGAAAGTATTTTTTCACAGAGAGGGTTGTGGATGCATGGAACAGCCTTCCTGAGGAGGTTGTGGAGTCAGGAACAGTGGGAGAATTCAAGAATGCATGGGACAGACATAAGGCAATTCTAGTAGGGGGGGTAGAAGGAAGTAAGCTGTTGATTAACTAGAATCTGCAGCTTATCCATCAGGTAGGGAAATGGGTAGACTAGGTGGGCCAAGCGGTCCTTATCTGTTGTCAAATTCTATGTTTCCATGTCTCTACGATCCAATACCTGGCAGATGTGACAGTAGCGTACCAATCTGGAAGCCTACTCCTGGGAGAAGACGTTAACTTCCTCCTAAATCCCATGCTGGATACCAGCAACCCTAGGCCTCCTCCATCCACATTTGGCCAAAAACATCTCCAGCATCTTGTGAAAGACCTGCTACTCATGGACACCTGCCGGCACTCCCATCCTAGATACAGAAAATACACCTACTTCTCCAACTCCCACCACAGTTACTCAGACTAGAATTTTTTGTTTGTGTGTTATCGGTGGGGAGTATGAGGACTGGGTCATGGGGGGGCACCAACACTGACACGTTCGTTCTGTTGGACCATGCTCTGATTTTGGTCCATCTCTTCACCCTTAGCAAACAAAAACATATACAATAGCAATTTAACCCCTCCCTCCCATGGGATCCTGAATTTCAGTCCCTGCTGGAGAGGCTATTTCCCAGATACTACGAGAGAGAACACTCAGGTAGGAGTGTCCCCTTAACCTTATGGGATACAATGAAAACAGTCTTACAAGGAGAAATTACTGCCTAAGCCATGCAGAAGAAAAAACAGAACAACTTAAACTTTTAGAAGAGAAATTACAAATCCTACAACTAGCACATGACCTGGAACCGACAAAGATCCCCTTCTGTATGGAACTGATGGTACCGCCAGTAAGTGCCCAGTTGGTCTGCAGGGAGTCTAGCTCTGCCCCAATGAATGAATCACCTGTGAGGGGATCAGTTTGGACTTGGCCGGGCTGACCAACATGCCCAAGTCTCTGCAGGTGTGGTGGGCCAGATCACTGGAATGCTCCACGACCTCTCTTGATGGCCTGGCAAGCAGCCAGTCGTCCAGGCAGGGGTACATCCTGATGCCCTTGTGTCCCTAGGAAGCTGTCACCACTGACATGCACTTGGTGAAGACCCTGGGCGCGGATGAGAGGCCGAAGTGCATGACCTGGAACCTATACAGAACCCCTTCTGTGCAGAACCAGTGGGATGGACTGGGATATGGAAGAACGCATCCTGGAGATTCAGGGAGCAGGACCACAAGCCCTGATCCAGAGATGGTATGATCTGACTCAGAGACACCATCCGGAACATGAGTTTCTGCATAAAATGGTTCAGATTGTGCAGATCCAGTATGGGGTGCCAGCCTCCATCTGCTTTGGGACCAGGAAGTACCTGGACACGTACCCCTGACTTGCCAGGGTGTCTGGGACACAGGCTATAGTCCCTTTCACAAGGAGCTGAGCAATGCCGTCCCTTAGGGCAGACAATGTGTCTTGTGACACTGAGGACTCCAGAGAAGCGTGGAGTCGGTAAGGCGGGAGAGCACTGAAGTCAAGAGGCAACCCTCTGCCTTCCACCTCCAGCAGTATCCACTTGCCCTCAGCAATGACAGAACAACATGGTCAGAAGAGGTGCAGCTGACCCCCCCACTGGGAGCTGGGTCAGGAATTGGGCAAGTGGGTGGATGACCATCCCCTGACCTGTCACTGGGCAGCTTTGAAAGGAGCACTGTGGCCGGGGGGGAGAAGGATAGAACATCCACGGACAGCTCGTCTTCTCCGGGGGAGGCTGGATATGCGCACTGGCACCTGGCGGAGGCTGGGGGGCACAGGAGGACATCAGGGTTCAGTGCACTAGGGGAGTGGTGAACATCGGCATATGCCTTGACGTCCCTATGCCACTCTCTGGGAAAGGAAAAAAAAACAGGAAATAGCTCCCTGGCTGGCTGGATGACAGTCTCCGGCCCCCCGCTGCCACCGAACCCCACGACCAACTCACCTCAGCAACAACCAGGCCAATTGAGAGTGCGCTGGCCATCTCACCGGTACTTTCCCTCTCGGAGATGGGGAACCCATCCGGTGAAGGGATACACTGGATTACCCGGGGGGTGGGGCTGCAATATAAGGTAAGAGGCCGGTGCTGGGGAGGGCAGGCAAATGGAACGGCATAGGAGACCCGAACGGGTGGTTGGCTGGGGAGTAGGGGAGGAACAAAAAAAAAAAAGGAAAGGAAAGGAGCGCTGGCAGCTGGAGCAGAAGGGACACCACTTCCCTGTCCCCACCTCTTTTCTGCCACTGGCCACTAAACTTGGCCTTGGGGACCCAGGCTTCATATTGTCCCTGCTGGGATTGCTGCCGACGCTGCTGTGGTTGAAAGGACCTATATTGGAAGATCTTTTTCTTAGCTTTAGAGTCTTTCCGGGGAAAAGCCACAGAATCCAAGCTTCTCAATCCTAGAGAGATGTCCTTCCAGCCCCAGGCCAAACAGGTCTGTGCCCAAGAAGGGAATATCAGCCAGCTTGTGTTGAGTGTCCACTGTGAAAGTTAACAGCCTCAGCCAGGCCCTGCGATGCACCACAGTGGCTGCTACTACGGCACAGGTGCAAGAGTCGACCATGTCTAAGGCCGTCTGGAGCCGGTGTTTAGCCAGCACTTGACCCTGATCTTTTGACGAACATCACCAGCAGCTGTTTGTTGGCAGGGAGGTGAGGGAGGATTTCATCCAGCACTCCCAACCAGGAGTGCCCAAAGTTAGCCATCAGGACAGCATAGCTGGCTTGATGCAGACCAAAAGAGGAAGCAGTGTAGACCTTTTTGGCAGTATGATCAAGCTTTTCTGACTCTGTCGGGGGAAGGGGGCTTGTCCACATCCCCTTGGCCTCCAGACTTCCGCAAGACTGAGTTCGAGACCAACCCTTTGGCAGATGGGTGATCTGAGAACCATGAGAGGGACCATGTAGGGACAGTGTACTTGCTAACCATATGGGTGAAGGATGCCAGACAGCATCTTGGATGCTGCCAGAGCTCCAGGGGCAGTCCCAAGATGGCCTCAGCCATGGGATAGGCAACCTCAGGGGTGTCGTCCCTGTCCAAAACATCCATGAAGGGGTATTTAGCCCTCTTCTGGAATAGTTCCAGAGACACATTCATGGACTACGACATCTGTCAGAGCAGAACTCAAGTGACACCAACCCAAGGTCAGTGATCAGTTTCTGGACCGAAACACAGTTGAAGGTGTGGGTCCTCACTGACAACATAGACGACACATCTGAGTCATCTGAGAATTCTTGAAAAATGACCCTCGACCATTTGCCACCGTGGACCACCCAAGTATCTTCTGACTGGGAGATTTCCACCAACAGTTGGCCTTGGAAGCCGGCTGCAGCACAGGAGTCCTTAATCGGGGTTCCCATCAAAGTCTGTTGAGGAGGTGGCTCCACTTGCAGGGGTGGAGAGGTAGATGCCAGGGACATCTATCAAGAGTGGACTGGGTATAACTGGCACCTGCCAGTTGACTATAGGTGCAGAGGGCACAGCCCTACCCCGCCATGCAATGGTCTACTGCTGTTAGAGGAGCTCCTCATAGTGCCATTGCATCCTGCATTGGTGGCCTTCAATGCTGCAGAGGGACTGGAAAGAAAAGTATGCCTCTTTGCAGACGACACAAAGATCTGCAACAGGGCTGATACACAACGGGGGGTGGAAAGGATGAGAAGGGACTTGGCAAGGTTGGATGAATGGTAAAAAGTATGGCAGCTTAGCTTCAATGCAAAGAAGTGCATAGAAACATAGAATTTGACGGCAGATAAGGACCGCTTGGCCCACCCAGTCTGCCCATTTCCCTACCCAATGGATATGCTGCAGACCCTAGTTAACCAGCAGCCTACTTCTTCCTACCCCCACCCCCTAGAATTGCCTTATGATTGTCCCATGCATGCTTGAATTCCACCACTGTTTTTGACTCCACAACCTCCTCCGGAAGGCCATCCATGCATCCACAACCCTCTGTGAAAAATACTTCCTTAAATTACCTCTGAGCGCCCTCCATCTTCAAATTGTGCCCTCTTGTTCTTGAACACCTCTTTTTGAAAGATGCTACTGTCTTGGACTTTGTTGATTCCCTTGAGGTACTTGAAAGTTTCTATCATGTCCCCCCTCTCCCTCCTTTCTTCGAGGCTATACATATTAAGCGCCTTAAGTCTCTCTTCATATGTCTTCCGGTGCAGACTCTGCACCATTTTAGTTGCCCTCCTCTGGACAGCTTCTATCCTGTCTATGTCTTTGCAGAGACTGGGTCTCCAGAACTGCACGCAGTACTCCAGATGGGGTCTGACCAGCTGTCTGTACAGAGGGATAATAACTTCCTGTTTTCTACTGGTGATGCCTCTCCCTATGCATCCCAGTATCCCCCCAGCCCTCCTTGCTGCCCTCTCACATTGCTTGCCCATCTTTAGGTCATCTGATATGACTACCCCCAGGTCCCTTTCCATTTTGTTGTTGTTAGTATCTCACCCCCATTGTGTACTCTTCCCTGGGTTTTGTTTCCCAGGTACATTACCTTGCACTTCTTAGCATTGAATCTAAGCTGCCATACATTTGACCATTCTCTAACCTTGCCAAGTCCCTCCTCATCCTTTCCACCCCACCTTGTGCATCAACTCTGTTGCAGATCTTTGTGTCATCTGCAAAGAGATATATTTTTCTTCCAGTCCCTCTGCAATGTCGCTTATAAAGACATTGAAGAGGACCGTCCTAATACTGAACCTCATGCGTACCCCACTAGTAACCCCTTTCTTCAGAGTGGACTCCATTTACTATTACTCTCTGTGTCCTATTCTCCAGCCAATTCTTTACCCAGGCTGTCATCTTGGGACCCACTCCCAGGCTGGCTAACTTGTATATTAATCTTTGTGTGGGACTGTGTCAAATGCCTTGCTAAAGTCTAGGTAGGCCATGTCCACAGCCCCTCCCTGATTCTACTACTTTGGTCACCCAGTCAAAGAAATCTATCAGATTCATCTGGCATGACCTTCCTGCTGTGAATCCATGCTGCCTTGGGTCCTGTGGCCCTCTGGCCTTAGTAATGCAAAGTAATGCACCTGGGAAACAAAAACCTAGGGAGAGTACACAACGGTGAAGGTACTAACAACAACAAAATGGAAAGGGACCTGGGGGTAGTCATATCAGATGACCTTAAGGTGGGCAAGCAATGTGAGAAGGCAGTAAGAAGAGCTGGTGGGATACTGGATGCATGGAGAGGCATCACCAGTAGAAAACAGGAAGTTGTTATCCTCTGTACAGACAGTTGGTGAGACCCCATCTGGCGTACTGCGTGCAGTTCTGGAGACCCCATCTCTGCAAGAACAT
Organism: Neoceratodus forsteri; assembly: GCA_016271365.2. Lineage (NCBI taxonomy): Eukaryota > Metazoa > Chordata > Ceratodontiformes > Ceratodontidae > Neoceratodus > Neoceratodus forsteri. The sequence goes on along the minus strand of JADMNL010000030.1, from coordinate 138,252,401 downwards.
AGTCAAGATGGAGGCAGTCCAGAGGAGGGCAACTAAAATGGTGCAAGGTCTGCAACAGAAGCCATATGAAGAGAGACTAAAGGAGCCTAATATGTATACCTTGAGGAGAGGAGGGACATATAGAAACGCTCAATACATCAAGGGAATCAACACTGTCCAAGATGGTAGCATTTTCAGAAAAGAGATGTGTAAGAATAAGGGGCACCAATTTGAAGATAAGAGGGGGATGGCTCAGGGGCTATGTGAGGAAGTATTTTTCACAGAGGTTGTAGACACATGGAATGGCCTTCCTGAGGAGGTCATGGGGTCAAAAACAGTGGAGGAATTCAAGAATGCATGGGACAGACATAAGGCAATTCTGGTGGGGGGTTAAGAAGAAGTAGGCTGTTGGTTAACTAGGATCTGCAGCTTATCCAATAGGTAAGGAAAAAGGCAGACTAGGTGGGCCAAGCAGTCCTTATTTGCTGTCAAAGTCTATGTTTCTATGTTGGTGCCGCTCCTTGCCAGAGGATGAAGAGGCCGAGGAACATCAAAAGCCACACCTCCCTGTCAAGCAGGAACGAAAGTGTAAACGGCACCTCGACCTCAAACTCAACCTTGATTGTCAACCAGAGAGCTGATATAGAGGGAAAGCCACCAGAGGGTCGGTACAGATCACATGCAGAGCCATGTTCACTAACACCAGCGGCAAGACCACCAGTGGAGGCCGGCCCCAAGTGGAACCATTCAGGGACGCCGACTGGCCCACATCCTTCTGTGTGAAGACTGGGAGAACAGGGGTCTGAGAGACTGACTCATCGTTGATATCCTCTTATAATTAGTCAACAAGGCCAAGAAAAATCTCAACAGCCTGCTCGACTGGTGTCTAGGTCAACAAGCCCGTCACGGGCTCCAAGGAGATGTCGACCAACCCCTTGACCTAGAGTAGCTTGACCAGAGTCGCAGGAACAGGACAGCAATCCCTCTACCAGCGCTGGCGGTGCTTGTATTTCTTACCATGGTGGGCAGGGCTCTCCATGAAGGTCTGGTGTGCCCCGCAAATATCACAGAACCCATCCAAGGAGGACACTCCAATGCTGGCCCCAGCTTGGAGCAGTGCTGAGGCTGACGAGGTGCTACTTCTTCCAGGGCCACAAGCTGAGCAGCTGACCCCACTGCAGCCAAGGTCTTCTTGCAACCCTTAGGTCGGATCTTCAGATCCCTACCACCCAGCTGATCAAGAAGACGCCAGATGGTGTGATCCTCCAAGGACGCTGGAAGCATCGCCTGGGATAGGCCACAACCAGTAACATTGTGATGTGCTCCTAGGCAATAGAAGCAAGATACGTGCGGGTCCGTGTTCAACATTTTCTGCCGACATGTGATGCAGAATTTGAAGCTGTGGGACTGCTTCTCTTCATGCATCTTCTGTCGACAGAATAAGAGCCAAAGCGAAGGAATGGAGGAACACTCAAGGAGTAAACTTGGAGAAGAAATCTTTGAAGAAATCCACCAAAATGTGCAACAGTAGCTTTCAACACTGCAGAGCTGTGAAGGAGACCTGTCCCTTTCAGCAGAAAGCATTATCTGACATCACAGGGCAGCGACAGAAGACATACCACTCGGGTGGTGGAAGGAGCTTAGCTTAAAAACATCTGATGAATCAGCACTTCCAGTGGAACTGTCAGAGTGTGGATAGTGAACTGTATCCACACCACTAGAAGTTGTGTTTCATCCTATCTTGTGTGTCATATGCAATGTAACATTGAACTGAGCTATATACTTATGTCTCCTGCGTTTGGTGGGCATTTAGTTCCAGGACTGTTTCTGGTTGTAGGGAAGCCTGCAACAATTTCACCAAGGAGGACTGAATCCACCAACTCAACAGCACGCCTTGCAGCTGCATTCTTCTGACTGGCCCGACAACCTGCTATCTCACTTGGTCAATGCTTGCTAATGTAATCAGTAGGCTGAATTTGGTCCCCCCCATACGTCACTCTGGTGATCAGAGTCACTATAACTGAACCCTTCCCTCCAGCCAGCAGTGTGGATGAGCAGCTGCCTTCACAGCCAGTGCCAATGCTGCTCCATAATCAGCCAACAGGGTAAGAAGTGTCACGACATAAAAATGTAATATATGGGTCTTGAACATAATACTACTGAAAACGATGTAAAAAAATCATTGTAATACATAGCACAGAACTCGGCACTCCCAATAATACTACACTTCACTGCCAATAATACTATCTTTCCAACGAACGACAGAATTATCACCGAAGCGCTACAGCGCAAGCACACCCTTCAACCTCGCGCCCACCACGAGCCACCTTCTTCACCACACAAGCGCCAGTCTGGCTGCCACACAAACGTTATTGCCATGGTGCCACATTTCATCCTGTTCACCAGTGTAATGGCGTGCAATCCCATTGGAGCAGTTTCTCTGTAGGCAGGCAAATCAACTTCAAAAACATGGTGGACGTTTACTCTCGCTTGGTGAGAGGAATGCAGGTTGCGGCCAGTTCATTTTGTCAGTTTTAGTTCTTCATAAAACGTACAGTGGATTACCTGCCAAACGAAGAAAAAAGTAAAAGGTAGGACTGCCAAATTAAAATAAAAACTATCAACAGATACCTGGGTTGGGCAGGACTTCAATACTGCGGGCAGACGGTCGGGGAAGCGCATCTTCAATGCAACAGGGCCATCCATTTCACAAAATGTAAAAAAGCAGCACATTTTCTGAACTGGATCCATATATTACAAAAAATTAAAAAATAAGTTACAGTGAATTACAAGGCTGAAATTCCATCTTGAGGTTCTGGGGACATAGAAACCTCTCGAGCTTCGCTCTCAAAGTTATCTATGTCCCCAGAACCTCTCGATGGAATTACAGCCTTGTAATTCACTGTAACCTATTATTCTATTTGTTCACAGTACGATAACCTTGGAAAAATTATCACAGTTGTCATAGTATTGCGATATTACTGTATCTGATTAAGGTTTTTTTTTGGTTTTTTTCTGGAAGGGCCCTTGATGCCTTAATTCATTTTTGGGTGGGATGGGGGTAGTGGACTTAAAACTGAACTTTTCAAATGTTATGGTATATCGCGTGTGGAGGGGTTATAGGATAACAGATGGACCAGACACCAAACTTCAGGTTCAACACACAATCTCTGTGTGATGTTTATTCAGAATACAGGAAATAAGCTTCAACAATAGCATATACATTTTTCAATACATCAGTTTGCAGCAACAAACTACGAATGTCCTTTCTCTGCACTTCACCAGCACCTACTGACACTGATCTCTGAGCTAACCACGTTTCACTGAAAATCCTTCATCCCTATGTGGGCCCTGTTTGCTTGGGTAGTGGGGGCTCAAAGAGAAAAAAAATAAAACAAGCTAAAAACAAAGAATCTCAGTGCAGAAACACTGAACAAATGGTTACCCCAAAGGGCACTGGCAACAAATCAAGTTTCAAAGAAATACAACATCATACATACTTCCATAATGCAAAGCGTCATGGGATATATGCAAATCACCATGACATTTCAGACTTGTTCCGTTTACAGCAACTTACACACATTTTAAATAGCATAACTAACTTAATTTCTATAATAGTCACCTAGTACTTTTTACCATTATCAAATACACCTAGTGCCATGGTATTTTCAACATTTACAGGTTTCATAAACATAAGGTATACACATTAAGGTTTTATGACATAGTGCTGTTACATACTAAATCCAACAATGATAAACATAACCTGTTTTACATACATTTGTGGAGGTCACCACAATAACCTCCTTGTACAAGGACCTGAGAGGGAAAAGAAAAATTAAAGAGGACACTATAGCAAAGTCAAGAAAGGGGAAGGGATGCCCATAGGTGGCCAACCTTATGGACTAGAAATTGTAAAGGACAGATTAGGATAAGAAACTGAAGAACTGTTGCAACAGATTTAAGAAAAGGTTGGTCCTCAAGAGTGTCATGAGCTCCCTGTCACATAACCCCCGCCTTAAGAGGGAAGCAGTTATTGCAAACTGCTTACCACCTTCCTGTTCCAGAAAGGGATGGAGCTTCCACCCTTCCATCTTCAGAAGCTCTGACTATTAACAATAAACATGCTATCATAAACATAGTGGATATAATCATTTTTTACCCTGAGGCATTAACACAGTTCTCAACAGAGACTAACAGTACCCTTCCTGAACTACCTCCTTTTAGGGAAAGTACGTCATACTTCTTAACCAAAACAGCTGGACAGCTATAAAGTCCAGTACCACAGAAATGATTTCTCTGGGGTGAGTAATTACCTGCTCCAACCCCACCAGACATGTCAGTTTTAAGCAGGGGCCCAGTCCTAGGTTCAACCCCTCTACATAAACCCACTATGTCTCTCTTCATTCATTTCACTTGCTACAGATACAGACACCTGCGCGTAGACACTCTTTTGGTGTTACCCCAACACCGGTTCCAATCCATTTTCCACCCACCTCTTCTTCTGTAGGTTTTTCATCAAAAAAATAAAACACATGTACCACCTCCTTGTTCTTAACATATAACATTTTGGCAATATTAGCATCTTAAGCCTGCAGTATACCCCCGTCAATACTGTTAATAGAGTTAGTTGCATCAATAGAAGAAAAAGTCCCTTCAGCCTGATAGATTTCTTCTTGTTTGCTTAGAGTCTTCAACCTCAGCATGATAACACTAGGTAATGTCATTCCTGGGGTCTCACATTCAAGTTCCATACTTGCATCTCCGACCTCTAACAGGTAACATCCTGGGAACACAGGAAACAAAGGAATATCCTGCTCAGTTAGGGGGTCCTCCTCAAACTGAGCCCATGAAAAATCCTCCTCCGACTCTTTATCCAAACTCTCCGGCAGGTACCTCTCGAGCACCTGGCACCAGTGTTCCGCCTCTCTGCATAGTCCCACTCATCCAGTGGATCATCCTCATCACCGTCTCCACCTCCAAGGTGTTGTCTCTCACACCTCCAGTCTGCCTCGACATGCATCTCTTCAGGCTTAGCCTTCCTCCGAGCTCCCAGGTCCAGTCCAGGCAGTAGCTTCTCTCCATCTGTCAGCCATGGTTCTGGTCAGAACCCCACGGATTCTCTTCTCTGGGGTCTCCTATGGCAACTCCTGGTGCATCAGTCCACCTGGGATATCTGGGCAATATCTACCAGAAAACGGAACTCTTTGGCCAGTCCAGATGCTTCCAGCAAGTTATCCCACTGCTAACACCAAGTCTGTGGAGGGGTTGTGGGATGACAGATGGACCAGGCACCAAACTTCAGGTTCAACACACAATCTCTTTGTGATGTTTATTCAGAATACATGAAATAAGCTTCAACAATAGCATATTCCTTTTTCAATACATCAGTTTGCAGCAACAAACTACGAATGTCCTTTCTCTGCACTTCACCAGCACCTACTGACACTGATCTCTGATCTAACCACTTTTCACTGAAAATCCTTCATCCCTATGTGGGCCCCGTTTGCTTGGGTAGTGGGGGCTCAAAGAGAAAAAAAATAAAACAAGCTAAAAACAAAGAATCTCAGTGCAGAAACACTGAAAAAAGGGTTACCCCCAAAGGGCAATGGCAACAAATCAAGTTTCAAAGAAATACAACATCATACATACTTCCATAATGCAAAGTATCATTGGATATATGCAAATCACCATGAAATTTCAGACTTGTTCAGTTTACAGCAATTTACACGCATTTTAAATAGCATAACTAACTTAATTTCTGTAATAGACACCTAGTACTTTTTACCATTATCAAAAACACCTAGTGCCATGGTATTTTCAACATTTACAGGTTTCATAAACATAAGATATATACATCAAGGTATTATGACATAGTGCTATTACATAGTAAATCAAACAACGACATAGGGGACATGATAGAAATGTTCAAGTATCTCAAGGGAATTAAAGTACAAGACGGTAGTATCTTTCAGAAGAAGAAATGTGTAAGAACAAGGCGGCACAATTTGAAGATAGGGGGGACAGCTCAGAGGTAATGTTAGAAGACTTGGTTTGCTAGCCAAGGCACCTAGCTTCACCTGAGCTCTTTCCTTCTAAGACTGCTTGAAAGGCAGAGTAGAGGAACTTACCAGAGCAAGGGAAAAGGATTAAGACTTATTTTGGCTAAGCAGATTTACTGTGTGGTGTTGTTTTTATTTTTTACTCACAGGGATTGCTACTGTTTGTTGCTAACATTTCATTGCTTTATTTTTCTCTGTAGCAAAGTGTTTCTTACAGCGTATATCTCTCTGAAATTATTACAGGTGGTGCTTTACAGGTTTTACAGTTTTATCTAACATAAGGATAAGCTTTCAGGGTTACTGCATTTGTTGTTGACTGATTGTTTCTGCTCTTACCTCCTTGTTCTTTCGTCCGTGGTTCTTCCTTTTCGGCAGGGGAAGGGCCCAGCCACCCACCCCCATCCCCAACCACCCCACACTACACTCCTTTTATAGGGTACCACAGCTGTGACATTTCCTGTGGCAGAGCAGGAAGGGGTGGATCAGTGGGGCCTCCACAAGGTGAGCTAATTTACAGGGGCACTAGTAATTTAACTTGTTATAACAAGTTAAACAAAACACAATCAAACCATTACTTGCATTTTTCCCTTTTTTTCCTTCTAATTACTCTGACTAGGTTATAAACCCAGCAACTTATCTGGAATGGATATCATTAACTGCAGGTACTGTGGAACAATTTTCAGAAGGACAGTCTTACAGGATTTAGGGACACTGTCCTACATGCTGGGCCTTGGAGATCTTAGGGCTCAGCTCGGGCAGCATGGGCAGAGACTGCACACCTCAAATTTCATATTCAAGAGGAAATACATTATAAGAACCACCCACACTTCCCCAGCATCCAACAGAAAAACCTCAACCACAGAGGTAGTTGGTCCAGGAGGTTGGCAGGTGGTTAGGAGGGGCAAATCGGGTGCCCCATCACTCTCTGCTCTCCAACATATTACCTCCAAAAACCATATGAACACTACAAACAGGTATCTGCCTCTATCTCTGAAATCAAACAAAGAGGCAGAAGACACTGCAGAGCAGGACACTGCAGCACAGCAGCTAGCATAACAAAACTCACCCAAATCAGGAACCAAAACAAAAAAAGCAAAAAGCAAATCCAAAAAACTTCTAACCATAGGAGACTCCATGATTCGGGGAGTTGATACCCATCTCCAGCCAGGGGTAATGGTCAGATGTCTCCCAGGTACATCAGCATGGAGAGACACTGACCACATTGCTAAAATTGTTCACAAAGCAGGAGAAAACACTGATGTCCTAATACACGTAGGGACTAATGATCTGCCAGCCGGGTCAGTTGTGGAGACCAAGGAACACCTGAGCCAGGCTGGGTGAAACTATCATCTATTTAGTCGGCATCTCCTTCTCTGAGATCCTTCCAGTCTGGGAGAGGGAGCAGATGGACGGAAGGTCAGAGAAGGGGAGATAGGGGAGCTAAACACGTAGCTCAAGGGCTGGTGCAAGAAAAAGGACACAGATTTGTAGGGAAATGGCAACAGTTCTGTGAGCGAAAGTTCTTTAAATTTGATGGACTGCATCTGACTAAGGAGGGAGTCAGTGCATTGGGGCAGAAGTTTGATGTCTTTGCAGAATATTTAAACTAGCAAATGGGGAGAGGGGTGCAGCACCCCATATGTCGAATGGGAAGAACACCCCTCCCCCCTCAGCTAGTGGTCAAACAGGGATTCAGCATGTTTGCAGTTCATTTGCATCACCAGGTAAGAAAAAAGGTTTGTCTCCCCATACGACGCACAGGGGTAATGCCAAACCTCACCCAACAACTAACACACCAAAATCCGGCCAATGGAATATCATGACACAAATGCTCACAGCCTGGGAAATAAGATCCCAGACCTGCAGGCAATAATGTCAGAGGCTAAACTGGACATAGTAGCAATTAGTGAGACGTGGTTTACCAGTAACCACACTTGGGAGACTTCAGTACCTGGCTATGTATTGTTCAGAAGAGACAGAGGTGCAAAAAGGGGAGGTGGCCTGTATGTCAATGAAAATATCAAAGCTACAGAAATTCAGAATACACATAAGGAGCCAGAAGAACTGTGGTCACCCTGGAAACAGGAAATGGGACAGCCATAAGAACTGGGGTTGTCTACAGGCCCCAGACCAGGGGAGACATAGACACATTACTGTTAGAAGATATACAAAACATGACAGCTAAAGGGAGGTTCTGATAATGGGAGACTTCAACATGCGGATACAGATTGGTCAATACCAGCAGGAACATCTGCCAGAACTAGACACATAGTGGATTCCTGCAGGGAGGGCCTCAAACAACTGATACAGCAACCTACAAGAGACAGGGCTATCCTAGATCTAGTACTGACTAACAAGGAAGGATCACGAATCTCCAGGTAGAAGGTCACCTGGGGCCAGTGACCATCACATGGTATGGTTCAATTTGGCTACTACATCTAAATCATCCCATTTCAAGGCAAAATATGGGACTTCAGAGGAGCTGACTTTGATAAGATGGCCAACAGAGTTAAGCTAGCCCTGGCAAAAGAAACAGGTGAGGGTACAGGCAAAGTGGGCAAGCATTAAGGATGCAATACTTGAAGCAACATCCCATTGTGTTAGACAGAAAAGGAAGTGCAAAGAAGAAGAAACCACTTTGGTTCTCAAATACAGTAGCAGAAAAGGTCAGAGCCAAAGGCTGGCCTTCAGGAAATATAAGGGAACACAGCGGGATGAAGATAGGGAGGCATACCAAACTGCCCTAAGGGAAGCAGAGGCAGTAAGGCAGGCAAAGTCCCAAACTGAGGAAACACTAGCACGAACAGTAAAATAAGGTGACAAGACTTTCTATAGATCGTTAGTGAAAGAAGAAAGTCCAGAGGTATTGCTAAGCTTAATAGAAAAGGAGCATGTGAGGAGGAGACCCTGTAAAGGCATCTATCCTAAATAGATACTTTTGCTCAGTATTTACTGAAGAGAAGGTAGGGCAGGGCCTGCTGGCTTAGCATCATGGACACAGTGGGGGGAGGTGAGCACTACTCCCTTCACGAACAAAGGTCCTACAAGAGCTTGCTAAGCTCAGGAGTGGATAAGGCAATGGGACCTGATGGCATACATCCCAGGGTACTGAAGGAGCTAAAGGTGGAACTAGCAGAGCCATTAGCAGAACTGTTTAGTGAGTCTCTGAGCACAGGAGAGGTCCCAGAAGACTGGAGAAAGGCTCATGTGATCCCGCTCCCACAAGAGTGGTAGCAGGGAGGAAGGCGGGAACTACAGACCAGTCAGTCTTACCTCAGTAGTGGGCAAGATTATGAGGCACTCCTTAAGGAAAGGATAGTGCAACACCTGGAATCCATAGGGGCACAGGATCCAAGACAGCATGGGTTTACAAAGGAAGGTCCTGTCAAACTAATCTCATAGATTTCTTTGACTGGGTAACCAGAGTGGTGGACCAAGGGGAGCAGTTGATGTAGCCTACCTTGACTTCAGCAAAGCTTCTGACACTGTTCCACATAGAGATTGATAAATAAGCTGGGTGAGTTCGGGGTGGGCTGAAGTTGCTCAACTGTGTGGCAAACTGGTTGTGGGCAGAAAATACAGGTTACTCACCTGTAACAGGAGTTCTAGGAATGGTATCGTTGTTCATCCACACTGTCTGGCAGGTTCCTTGCCGCTTTAAATCTTGCCGGAAGGTCTTCAGCTGGCTCCTCCCACCCACCCGGGTGGTAAAACTCTTAGGCTCCGCCCCATGGCGCCAGATCTGGCCGCTGGAGAAAGCTCAGGTTGTCTTGTCGAAGCTGGGGAGGTCGGGTTGGGTCATGTGGATGAACAACATATACCATTCCTAAAACTCCTGTTACAGGTGAGTAACCTGTATTTCTAGGGACATGGATATGTTGTTCATCCACACTATCTGTGAACTCTAGCAGTTCTCAGGAGGAGGGAGGCAAGGCACACACCTACTTAGGAAAGAGACTGGAGAACCGAGGCCCCCAAACCCAGCATCCCGGCGTGACTCAAGGTCGATGTGGTAATGGGTAATAAAGGTGTGTGCTGACTTCAGGTAGCAGCCTGCAGATTTCCTGGATAGGGCGTCCCTGGAAGCAGCCACCCGATGCAGCAATCATGGTAGAATAGGCTCTTATCTACCTCTGGGAGGCTCCATGCCCGCCAACTTATATCGGAGATCTATGCAGGAGGTGGCCCACCTTCCTATCGTCCGCTTGGCTGCAGGTCTGCCAGGTGCGGCTTCAGCGTAGGTGACAAATAGCTGGCGAACCTCTCCCCAAATTTCAGCCGTCGCGCCTCATAATAAGCGGCGCCCTTCTAGGGTCAAAGTATGGAGCCTGTATTGACCCTCCGAGGTGTGATTGGGGTAGAACACCGGCAGAGTCAGCACCTGGTTAAGGTGAACTCCGACACCACCTTGGGAAGGAATTTGGTGGGCGACAGGACAGCGCTTGTCCCTGTGGAAGACCAGGTAAGGAGACTCCAATGCAGAGCGCCTGGAGTTCCCCCATCCTTCTGGCTGACATGATAGCCACCAAGAAGGCGGTCTTCCACGACAGGTGAGAGGTTCACACCTGTGCATTGGTTCAAATAAACGCCCATGAGCTTTGCCAGATACCAGCAGTAAATCCACGGAGGTGGAGGTTCTCGCACCGGAAGGAAATGTGATCAAGGCCTTTGAAAAAGTGCCAGACCACCTTCTCCTGCGCCACCGACTGCTCCGGCCCGCCCCGGTAAGCAGAGATGGCTGCCAGGTGCACCTGCTGGGGTCGTCGACCTAAGCCCTTGACTAGAAAGGACCATAAATAGTCAAAATGCTTGCCAAAAAACAGGAGGAAGGGTCAAACCCTGCCCTGACACCAAATGGAAAATCTCTTCCATTTGAAGGCACAGCATTCCTGGTGGACTCCTTACAGGACGCCTCAACAACATTGAGGGACCGTCGGAAGACCCAAGGCCTGGAACTTTAGCCGCTCAGGAACCAGGCCGTCAGGTGCAGGGATTGAAGGTCCGGATGGAACACCTTCCCTGATTGACTGAAGACAGGGTCGGGTGAGCTGGAAGCTGCCTCGGGGAGCCTGGAGCCGAGGCGAGGAGATCTGGGTACCAGAACTGGCGGGGCCAGTCTGGGGCTATCAGAATCACCTGAGCCTTGTCCCTCCTTGCCTCGAGAAGCACCTTGTGAATCAAGGGAAATGGGGGAAAGGCGTAAAAGAGGCCCGGGGTCCACAGCCTCGAGAAGGCATCCCCCTGCAGCGAGCCCTGCTGAGGCATGAAACAGCCTCAGCTTCGCGTTCTCCCTGGAGGCAAACAGGTCCACCTGAGGTGTGCCCCAGTGGGAGAATAGATCTTGTACTATCTCCAGCAGGAGAGACCACTCGTGAGATGCAGCCCTCATCCAGCTCAGGGCATTGGCCAGTGGTGTTGGAGGCCCTGCCACATGAATGGCTAGGAGATCCGCCTCCAGGCTGCGACGAGTGACCAAATGGAGAGCTTCCTTGCATAGAAGCATGGAACGTCCGGCCCTGGCAGTTTAGGGTAGTACATGGTCGTGGTATTGTCGGCCTGGACTCGGACCACTTGACCCGGAGAAACGGAGCAGCGCGTGAGAGCCAGGGCGGACCGTACCGGAGCTCCAGCAGGCTGATGTGGCATCGACTCCCGCTGGGACCAGAGGCGTGCACTCGGTGTTCCCCAGATGGGCACCCCAACCATTCAGGAGCAGGTCGATCAGAGAGACCGCGCTCGGGCGGACAAACGGGATGCCTGCAGATGGGATGGAACGGTCCACTACTGGAGAGCGTTTCACATCTCCTGGGCACTATCACTAGCTGGTCCAATGGATCGCAGCGCAGACCACTGGCTGGCCAGTCCTCACTGAAGGGGCGATGTGCCAGCGTGCCCAACGGACCACGCTGGTATAGGGCCGCCATGAGACCCAGGAGCGAGGAAGTCCCGGCAGGATGCGACGATTGCCCAACCAGAAATGATTGGGCAAAGGAGGTAAGAACCTCGCCCTGTCCACCGGGAGCTCGTTTTGCCTCAAGAGAGTCGAGCTCGCCCCAATAAACAGAATCACCTGCCTGCTTGAGTCTCACTCTGCCTCGCTGATGAGAAGGCCGACTTGAGAGCAAACCTGAGGCCAGATCTCTGACCGCCCACCTCCTGTCTGAGTCCGCTATCAGCCAATCGCCCAGGTAAGGGTATGGCCCGGGACTCGGCGCCTGCGAGGGAATGCTGTCACCACTGCCATGCATTTGGTGAAGACCCTGGGAGCTGGAGATGTCCGGGCGGCATGGCTTGGAACTCAAGAGGATCCCTCCGCCGAAAGCTTAAGGAATTTCGATGTGACGGACGGATAGGGACGTGAAAGAACGCATCCTGCAGGTCCAGAGAGCAGAACCACACGCCGTGTTCCAGAGATGGTATTATCTGTGCCAGAGTGACCATCCTGAAGTTTCGAGACCTTAGTAACTCTGTTCAGGCCGTGTAGGTCGAGAATGGGGCGCCAGCCCCTGTCTGCTTCGGAACCAGGAAATACCTGGACACAAACCTCGGATCTGAAGGGGGTCCCTACCTCTCCTGATCACCTCCTTTTGTGGAGGAGAGCGATGTCGACTGACGGCCGCCAGTGAGGCTGCGGACTCTCGAGGCCCCCGAGGTGCGACGGCTCTGAAGGGCGGGGCCTGCTCGAATTCTAGAGGCAGGCCTTTTCCCACCACCTCCAGTACCCACCTGTCCGTGGTAACAGCGGACCAGGTGGAAAGGAAGTGTCGGAGCTGTCCCCCCACGGGGGGAACCAGGGGTGAGGTGACGGGGATGGGGGCGACACCCCTCAGCCCGTCACTGGGCAGGCTTGGAGGAGGGACCGGCCGAGGGACCTCCTGGGCCTTTACCTCCCTGCTTCCTGTTGGAGGAAGCCGACGGCTTGGGTTTGGGATGCCAAGCTCGAGCCTGCTGGCCCTGACGTTAGTTGGGCCAGGGTGTGGCAGCAGAAGGACGAAGGGCTTAGGCTGTGGCTTGCGGCCTTTGTCCTTCTGAGCGGAAGAAACCGAGTCCAAGGTAGCATTGGACTTCTCGATCCTCTGCAGGTGACCTTCCACCCCAGGGCCGAAGAGGTCAGTCCCCAAAAAGGGAACATCTGCCAACTTGTGCTGGGTATCCAAGGTAAAGGTGGATATCCTCAGCCAAGCCCGACGACGCATGGCCACTGCGTGCTGCCACAGACCTGGCACATGAGTCCCCTGGCGTCTAAAGCAGTCTGGAGCTGCTTCTGGCTGCTACTGCCCTGCCCTGGTCCCCCAGATCGCCTGACCGCAGTCTGCAGATCCGCTGGAAGATGAGGGACGACCTCATCCAGGGAGCCTCAACAGGGCATGAGAAAATTGCCATGAGGACAGCCAACTGGCCTGACGAAGGTCGAGAGGACGAGCATAGACTTTTCGCCCGCATAATCCAATTTCTTGGATTCCTTGTCGGGAGGTTTGTCCACATCCCTGGCGCTCTCAAGCACCGAAAATGCTGTCGGTAACCAACCCTCAGCAGAGGGGTGTTCCAAAAACGGACAGGGAACCGGTAGGGACCGCATACTTCCTGGCCATCCTGGCCGAAGGCGCAGGGCAGGAAGCAGGGCGCTGCCAAAGCTCCAAGGCCGGACCCACTATGGCCTCGGCCACCGGAAAGACCTCCGTAGGGGAATCCCCTCGGTCCAGAATCTCCGTGAGGGGATACCTGGCCCGTTTAGAAACGGGTTCGAGCTTCATCCCGGTGGACTCCGAGATGAGCCGAAGCAACCCTAGGAAGGACGAAGGGCTATCGTCCACTGACTGTCCTCCTGAGGACTCCAAGTCCATACGCTTGGAGAAAAGGGAGGAATCATCCTCGGACTCGGAAGAGTCCTCAAAGAGCTGCCTCGGGCCTGAGCCACCCTCCACCTGCCGAGGTCTATCGGGAGTGAGGGTGACAGACAGCCTATGGGGCAAACCCCGAGCCGACCGAGAACTTTTGGTCGGAGCCCCAACTAACGGCTGTGGAGGCGGAGGTTCCACCAGAATCGGGTAAGCAGCTGGATTTGGCCGAACAACCGGCCTGGGAACAGGCTCCTCGGTTACAACGAGGGGTTGCTTCGGCCGCTCCAGTGACAGCCACTTAATGGCCGGGGAGGACGACTGGGTCGGCTTATTCCCGGTCAGAAGGAGCTGTTGCCACATGAGTTCCTCATACCTCCGACGCAACTTGCGCCGAAGCCTCCCCTCGTCCGAGGAGGAGGAAGAGCGGCGGCGCCGCCTGCCGCGGTGCCGAGACAGAATCGCTTATGACGGGCGGATCGGCTGGACCGCTGAATATGTCCGAGGACCGGTGAATCTAAGCATAGGCTGAGGATGGTGCTGGAGGTGTCGGAATCGGCACTCCTCGGTTCGGACGACAGTACTCAAGGCTCCGAACCGGAGGCACAGGCGAGCTGATGGGATCCTCAACTCCCACCGGGGAACCGGGAGAGGGGTTCTCAGCTTCCAGCCGACAACTGATCTAACGGGTCGAAAATCTCGACCGCTAACAGGAGTCTCGGTCAACTGGCCTGATGGGGACACCGTGAAGCCAGTGGTCGAAAGCTGAGGGGTCGACCAAGTCGACTGTCGACAAGAAGGGAGGGGATTCCTTCTGCCCCAAGAGCGCCGACGGTGAGACTTACTTTGCTCTTGGACCGAGAAAAGGTCCAGAAGAAGTTGGACCCTCACCTTCGCTGAGAGGGTCGACAGAGCTCCTTAAAGGAAGCCAATAAGAGGCACCGAGAGAGCGGGACAAATGCCAAGAGTCGAGGTAGAAGCGGTTCACGCTTCTCCTTTCTCGAGGGCGATCATCTGCTCGGGAGCTGATCCGCCGAGCCCGCCGCCACGGACACCGCCAACCGGCCTCTTTAGATTTAACCGAGGAAATCTTTCTCGACGCCCCAGCTGTAAACGGGCAGCACGGTCTTCGAGGACGTAGGCCGAAAAAGAAGAGCACAGGTCGTAAGCCTGCAGGTCTGCTCAAGGCCCAGCAGTAGACGACGTGGAGTGCGGATCCGTCCGAGACATCTTCTGCCCGCAAGGGCATCTCCGAAACCGAGTCGATTTCTTCCATCGCAGCCGCTGATGGAGAGAAGACCAAGTCTTTTAGCAAAAACTTTTGATTTCGAAATTTCGAAGAATTAGGAACCAGTCTTATACGTAGAGCGTTAAGGAGGGAACCTGAGCTTCCAAGCGGTAAGGAAGATCTGGCATCATGGGGCGGAGCCGAGAGTTTTACCACCCGGGTGGGTGGGAGAAGCCAGCTTGAAGACCTTCCGGCAAGATTTAAAGCGGCAAGGAACCTGCCAGACAGTGTGGATGAACAACATATCCATGTCCCTAGAAACAGAGAGTGGTGGTAAATGGTATACAGTCAGAAGAGATGCAAGTCACAAGTGGGGTACCTCAGGGATCAGTTCTGGGGCCAGTCCTCTTCAACATCTTCATTAGTGACCTTGCAGATGGACTAGAGGGTAAAGCTTGTCTGTTTGCAGATGACACCAAGATCTGCAACACAGTAGATGATCCAGATGGCGCGGGCAGAATGAGAAGAGATCTGGATAAACTAGCAAAATGGTCAGAAGAATGGCAACTGGGATTTAATGCAAAGAAGTGCAAAATCATGCACATAGGGAAGAGAAACCCTGAAGCCACCTATAGGCTGGGAGGGGAGTTGCTAGCAGTCACAAAGGAAGAAAGAGACTTGGGCATCATTATCACTGATGACCTGAAATCATCCAAGCAGACCTCTAAAGCAGTAGGTAAGGCTAGGGGTGTTAGGTGTATTAGTAGGGAGTATCACAAATCGTAAGAGGAGGTAATAATCCCTCTTACAAGACACTAGTTAGGCCCCATCTGAGCATGCGTGCAGTATTGGAGGCCACACCTTCACAAGGATATTAACCAAATTGAGGTAGTCCAGAGAAGGGCAACCAAAATGGTGCAGGGACTGCATCAGAAGACAGATTAACAGAGCTCAATATGTATACCCTTGAGCAAAGGAGGGAGAGAGGTGATATGATCGAGGCATTCAAACACCTTAAGGGCATTAACAAGGTTAAAGAGTCTAACATGTTTAAATATAAGAAAAATAGCAGGACAAGAGGTCACAGTGTGAGATTAGAGGGAGGCCGATTAAGGGGGAATGTGAGGAAATTATTTTTCACAGAAAGGGTGGTGGATGCATGGAATGGCTTACCACAAGAAGTGGTGGCTATGAATACAGTGCAGGGCTTCAAACAGGCATGGGATAGGCATAAGGGAGCAATACAAATGACTATGAATAGATAGGCCACTGTCAGAGCAAAGGCCGATGGCACATTTATAAGATAGAAAAAGAAATGGGCAGACTGGATGGGCCTTGCGGTCCTTATCTGCCGTCAACTTCTATGTTTCTAAAGTATTTTTCCACAGAGAGGGTTATGGATGCATGGAACAGCCTTCCTGAGGAGGTTGAGGAGTCAGAAACAGTGGGAGAATTCAAGAATGCATGGGACAGGCATAAGGCAATTCTAGTGGGGGTAGGAGGAAGTAAACTGCTGATTAACTAGAATCTGCAGCTTATCTATCAGGTACGGAAATGGGCAGACTAGGTGGGCCAAGCGGTCCTTATCTGCTGTCAAATTCTATGTTTCTAACGATAAACGCAACCTGTTTTACATACATTTGGAGGTCACCACAATAACCTCCCTGTACAGTACTAGGACCGGAGAGGGAAAAGGAAAATTAAAGAGGACACTATTGCATAGTCAAGAAAGGGGAAGGGATGCCGACAGGTAGCCAACCTTATGGACTAGAAACTGTAAAGGATAGATTAAGCTAAGAAACAGAAGAACTGTTGCAACAGATTTAAGAAAAGGTTGGTCCTCAAGAGTGGCATGAGCTCCCTGTCACATCATGAAAAATGGTTATCACATTACTGTATAAGAAAACAGATGCTATAAAAGTATTGTCATGAAAATTATTGTGAAACAGGATTATTGTAACATTGTTACAGAGGGTACCATGGCCTCCCCATAGCCAAGCACCTCACCTCCACAATATCCCCTCCTTTGCCCCGTGTGGGATTCTGAGGCTCCAGTGCCCTTCCTCCATCCTTCTCTCCACCTCCCTTCCCACTGTCAGGGGGGCAGCTAAAACCTCACATCTATCCCCCCACCCGCTCCTGCCAACCTTCTATCTGAATCCTTCCTAACTCTTCCTCTGTGACTCTGCCCTCCCCTCACGTTCCTCACCCTTCTAACCACATGGTTTTGGCTATTTCGTGTGCAGTTTAATCAACCGGTTTCACTAATCCCCTAAAGACTAGGTCAGTCTCCGCTCATTCAGGCACTATGCACTTTTTTGCTCGTGTCCAACTGCACAGCAGATCTGTATGCTACTCTATCTGACCTCTGTTATATGCAGCAATCTTGCTTTCTTGTTTCTTCTGCACTCTGCTATCACACTTTATTGTCACTGTACCCAAATCATGTCTCGTGTTGTAATCTTTGTAACTGTGTTCTCCTCATCCCCCTCACCCCGGGTTGCACCTGGAGGCGAGCCTCAACTCAGTGTGCTTCTCCTGGTCATCAATTTTTACATAAATAATCAATAAAAGGGTCAAATCAGATTCCCAATGTGCACTGCTGCTGTGCAACGGGGTTGGTATGACTTTTGTATTCCCTTAAAATCTTTCTTAGAGCTGGTTCCGTGGTGTTGAGTGGTGGGGCATAAACTCAGTATGCTGCTGACCCAGGCAAAAGATCTCCTATATGGGTGGCTCGCAAAAGCATAATTGAACTTTTGGACCTCTCTCTTCCTTTGGAGTCATTTTTAAAGGGAACCCACCCCACTCTCTCTTTTCATGCGGCTCGCATAAGCACCACTCAAACTGTTGCAGATGTGCTCAGGTGCCCACATGCCACCACACATCTCCCCCCCAATGATGCCAAAGACACACTCGTGCATACAGGTGGTGGATGGGACAGAAAAAAAGAGAGACATGAATGCCAGCTGGGCAGATGATGCCCAGCCCCGCTACCCTCCACATCCTCTTCGAGCTCCTGCCAAATGACCCCAGGGGTGAGAGGGCTTCAGTAGTGCCTCCATCATGGGCAGCCAGATATTTATTTATTTATTGAATCATCCGGATTACAACCTGTGAGTCAGAGACTCATTTCCAAAGGCTCCACGTCAGAGACACAACATAATAAGAGGCAGACATTATACATTGTTACATAAGGGTGGAGGCAGACAGAGACAACAGGGTATGTACTGTACATTAAGTGTTGCATATAGGCAGAGTACTATAAGTGAGGCAGGTGGAAAATTGCTGCTAGACCTATAAAGATTTGGTAGCTATACAGTCTTGTAGTGAGCTTAAGCAATACAGTGAAGAGTACAATCATGGGGCAGGCGGATATTGCTGCTAGACCTACACAGATTTGGTAGCTATACAGTCTTGTGGGGAGCTTAAGCAATACAGTGAGTAGTACAATCATCAAATATATGCAGGGTCTAAAATGCTGGTAGGTGGTTAGCGCAGCCGGAAAACCAGCATCGTCCGAATACAAGGTGGCATAAGTGGGCAGGGATGTCTTAGTCCAGAGATTTACCGCTTGTGGTCGTTATCTATAGGTTAGTGGGGGCAGCGGCAGGGGCCGGTGGAGATAATGTGGTTCTTTAGGGCTGTTTTGAATGGGCCTAGTCTGGGGATGGAGGTGACGGTCAGGGGGAGTTCACTGCACCAGGTAGGTGCTCTGTAGGAGAAGGACCATTGTGCCAGTGAGGTTGAGACTCTGGGAGCCGTCCATATTAATTTGCCTGCTGTGCTGGTTTTTGTGGTAGTTTGTGCAGCACAGAGGGAGGTGTTGACTCCAGAAGGGGTAAGGCCTAGTTGGATCTTCTTAGTAAGGAGACATGTCTGATACCGTATTCTTTTGTCTAGGGTGAGGATCTTTGTTAGGGTATATAGGGAGCAGCTGTGGGTACGCTTATCCACTCCAGCAATGAGTCTACAGACTTTGTTAATGGATAGGTGGATTCTGTTTAGCGCAGCATGGTCAGCAGCCGAGTAGACAGTTAGCCCATATTCTACCAGGGAGAGAACAGAGGAGGTAACAGCAGTGTTTAGCGCCTCCTGGATTAGGCTTGCTTTGTGTCGATACAGCATTCCGTACGTATATTTATGGCGGAGGAAAGATTACTTATATGTGGATGGAATGAGAGAGTCTAGGGACATGGATATGTTGTTCATCCACACTTATTGGCAGGTTCCTTGCCGCTTTAAATCTTGCCGGAAGGTCTTCAAGCTGGCTCCTCCCACCCACCCGGGTGGTAAAACTCTTGGCTCCACCCCATGACACCAGATCTTCCTTACCGCTTGGAAGCTCAGGTTCCCTCCTTAGCGCTCTGCGTTTTAGACCGGATCCTAACTCTTCGGTTCGTGTGAAACTAGTTTTGAAGTTTTCTAAACTTCGGTCTTCATCATCCCTCGCGGCTGCAATGGACAAATCGATTCCTGGCTTTCGGAGGTGCCCTTGTGGGCAGAAAATGTCCAGGACAGATCCGCACTCCACGTGTGTCTACTGCCTAGGCCTAGATCACGACCCGCAGGCCTGCGAGTTATGCCGCTCTTTTTCGGCCACCGTCCTGGAGGATCGCGCTGCCCGATTGAAGCTCGGGCGCCCTGAGAAGTGTTACCCGCCGGTAAAATCCAAAGAGGCTCGTTGGACGGTATCTGCAGCGGCTGGCTCGGCTGAGCAGCTCGAGCATATGTTCGCCCTCGAGGAGAAGGTGGCCCAAACCGCATCTTCCTCCTCCTCGGCCACGGCATTTGTCCCACTCTCTCCGAGTTCCTCGTACTCGGCTTCGTTCAAGGAGCTTTGTCAGCCCCTTTCCACAAAGGGAGAGGGGACATTCCTCTCAGCCCAAGAAGAAGGAGTCGAAGGGTAAGTCCCACCGTCGGCGTTCGTGGGAGCGGGAGAGGTCTCCTTCCCCGGACAGCCGACCGTCGACTTCGGTCGAAGTTGCGGCTCAGGCCGCTGGCTTCACGGTGTCCCTGTTAGGCCAGCCTGCCGAGACTCCCATCGATGCAGTCGAGATATTCCTCGACCCGTCGGACAGGTTGTCGACTGGTGAAGCCGACAACCCACCTTCGCTGGTTCCCCCGGTGGAGACCGAGGATCTGCCTGCACCTTCAGGGCGGCAGTCCCCAGCTAAAGTGCCCGAGCCGAGGGAAGAGCAGGTGTCCCCTGCCCCTTCCTAGACCAGCCTCGGTCACCCGAGGTCTCGGTCTCGACTTCATCTTGGTCAAGCCGTTCCCGCCGACATCGGCGGTCTCGGTGCCGAAGTAAGCGGCGACATCGTTCCTCCTCGTCGTCCTCCTCGGATGAAGAGAGGCTTCGACATAAATTGCGTCGACGTTACGAGGAGCTTATGTGGCAGCAGTTACTGTTGTCTGGCAGTAAACAGACTCCGATTCAGCCCCCGGCCATCAAGTGGCTGTCGCCCGAACGACCGAAGCAACCGCTCGCCCCAGTCGAGATGCCCATTCCTGGGCCGGCTGTTTGGCATAAACCAGCTGCTCCACCGATTGTGGTGGAACCTCCGCCTCCACAACCGAAGTCTGGGGCACCGACCAAGGATTCTCAGTCGGGTCACGGCCTGCCCCACAGGTTGTCGGTCACCCTCACTCCCGACCATCCTCAGCAGGTGGAGGGTGGCTCAGGGCCGAGGCAGCTCTTCGAAGACTCTTCGGAGTCCGATGACGACTCCTCCCTGTTCTCCAGGCAGGTCGACCTGGAGTCCTCCAGGGGCCAGTCACTGGATGATAGCCCATGGTCCTTCTTGGGTCTGCTTCAACTCATCTCGGAGTCCACCGGGATGCAGCTCGAGCCCATGTCCAAACGGGCCAAGTATCCCCTGATGGAGATACTGGACCGAGGGGATTCCCCCATGGAGGCCTTTCCGGTGGCTGAGTCCATTGTCGGCCCAGCCTTGGAGCTTTGGCAGTGGCCTGCTTCCTGTCCTGCGCCCTCGACCAGGATGGCCAGGAAGTATGCGGTCCCTACCGGCTCTTGCCGGTTTCTCGGAGCACCCTCTGCTGAGGGGTTAGTCACCGACAGCGTCTTCCGCGCTCCGGAAGCGCGTGCGTGGATAAGCCCCGACAAAGAGTCCAAAAGCTGGACTTTGCCGGGCGCAAGTGTACGCTGCATCCTCCTCGGCCTCCGACAGGCCAGCTCGGCCGTGCTGATGGCACACTTCTCCCATGCCCTCATGGGCTCCCTGGATGAGGTTGTCCTCATCTCCGCCGACCTGCAAACCCACGATCCGTCCAGGTGCGGGACCAGGGTGGGGGCGGTGGCGAAGCAGCAGCTTCAGACTGCTCCGGACATAGGTGATTCCTGTGCCAGGTCAGTAGCGGCCGAGGTGGCCATGCACCGCAGGGCGTGGCTGAGGATATTCACCTTCATGGCGGATACCCAGCACAAGTTGGCGGACGTCCTCTTCTTGGGGACTGACCTCTTCGGCCCTGGAGTGGAGGGACACCTCCAGCGGATTGAAAAGTCCAATGCCACTCTGGACTCGGTCACCTCCGCCCAGAGGGACAAAGGCCGCCGTCAACAACAGCATGAGTCCTTTCGTCCTTCGGCCCCTGCAGCATGACCGGCCCAACAGCACCAGCAACAGGGCCAGCAGGCTCGCGCTTGGCATCCCAAACCCAAGCCGGCGGCTTTCTCCAACAGGAAGCAAGAAGGTAAAGGCCCAGGAGGTCCCTCGGCCGGTTCCTCCTCCAAGCCTGCCCAGTGACGGGTTGAGGGGTGCCACCCCCAGCCTCGTCACTCCCTCCTGGGTTCCCCCCATGCGGGGACGGCTCCGCCACTTCCTTTCCGCCTGGTCCGCTATCACCACGGATCGCTGGGTGTTGGAGGTGGTAAGAAAGGGCCTGCCTCTGGAGTTCGAGCAGACCCCACCCTTTCGAGCCGTCGCCCCTCGAAAACGAGGTGATCAGGAAGGTGGCGGATCCTCCTCCAGACAAGGAGTTTGTGTCCAGGTATTTCCTGGTCCCAAAACGGACGGGGGGCTGGCGCCCCATCCTCGACCTGCACGACCTGAACAGGTTCCTAAGGTCTCGGACCTTCAGGATGGTCACTCTGGCTCAGATAATACCATCCTTGGAATGAGGCGTGTAGTTCTGTTCCCTGGACCTCCAGGACGCGTTCTTTCACGTCCTCATCTTTCCGTCTCATCAGAGATTCCTCCGCTTCAGAGTGGAGGGATCCCTTTACGAGTTCCGGGCCATGCCCTTCGGCCTCTCTCTAGCTCCCAGGGTCTTCACCAAATGCATGGCAGTGGTGACAGCATTCCTGCAGCGCCAAAGGGTCCGGGTGTACCACTACCTGGATGACTGGCTGACTGCAGCCCCCTCCAGAGCAGAGGTGGAGCGGTCCAGAGATCTGGCCCTCTAGGTTTGCTCTCAGATTGGCCTCCTCATCAACGAGGCCAAGTCGGAACTCGTGCCGAAGCAGGTGATACTCTTCATCGGGGCAGAGCTCGACTCTCTTCGAGCCAGAGCTCGGATCCCGGCGGACAGGGCCGAGGTTCTTTCCTCCTTTGCCCAATCATTTCTGGTTGGGCAACTGCGCCCTGCCCGGGACTTCCTGCGCCTCCTGGCAGCCTGCACCAGTGAGGACCGTTGGGCCCGATGGTACATGCGTCCCCTTCAATGGGGACTGGCCAGCCAGTGGTCACAACGCTGCGATCCGTTGGACCAGCCCCTGACAGTGACCCAGGAGATGTGGAATGCTCTCCAGTGGTGGACCGTTCCGGCAAATCTGCAGGAGGGCATCCCGTTCATCCGCCCCGAGCCGATGGTCTATCGACTAATGCATCTCTGATTGGTTAGGGTGCCCATCTGGGGGAGCACAGAGCGCACGGCCTCTGGTCCCCTCAGGAGTCCCGATGCCACATCAACCTGCTGGAGCTCCGAGCGGTCCGCCTAGCTCTCACCACCTTCGCTCCATTTCTACGGGGTCAAGTGGTTCAGGTCCAGACGGACAATACCATGACCATGTACTACCTAAACCGCCAGGCGGGGCCGCGCTCCATGCTGTTATGCGAGGCTCTCATATATGGTCCCTCGTGCAGCCTGGCGGATCTCCCTGCGCCATTCACGTGGCAGGAGCCTCCAACACCCTGGCCAATGCCCTAAGCCAGATAGGGGCTGCTTCCCACGAGTGGTCTCTCCTGCCGGACGTAGTACAAGATCTCTTCTCCCATTGGGGCACGCCTCAGGTGGACCTGTTTGCCTCCAGGGAGAATGCGAGGCTGAGACTGTTCCATGCCCGCCCCCCTCAGCAAGGCTCACTGCAGAGGGATGCCTTCTCGAGGCCGTGGACCCCGGGCCTCTTCTACGCCTTTCCTCCGTTTCCCTTGATCCACAAGGTGCTTCTCAAGGCGAGGAGGGACAAGGCGCAGGTGATTCTGGTAGCCCCAGACTGGCCCTGCCAGTTCTGATATCCAGATCTCCTCAGTCTCGGCTCCAGGCTCCCGAGGTGGCTTCCAGCCCTCCTGGACCTCATCTCAGTCAATCAGGGGAAGGTAATCTATCTGGACCTTCAATCCCTGCACCTGACGGCCTGGTTCCTGAGTGGCTAGAGTTCCAGGCCTTGGGTCTTTCCAACGAGGTCCTCAACATCGTTGAGGCGTCCCGTAAGGAGTCGACCAGGAAATGCTATGCCTTCAAATGGAAGAGATTCTCCATTTGGTGTCAGGGGAAAGGCTTGGACCCTTCCGCCTGTCCCTTGGCAAGCATTCTGGACTATCTGTGGTCCCTTTCTCAGCAAGGGCTTTGGTCGACGACCCTTAAGGTGCACCTGGCAGCCATCTCTGCTTACCGGGCACGAGTCAGGAAGCAGTCGGTGGCGCAGGAGAAGGTGGTCGGGCGCTTTTTCAAAGGCCTTGATCACATTTCCCCTCTGGTGCGAGAACCTCCACCTCCGTGGGATCTACTGCTGGTATTGGCCAAGCTCATGGGCAAGCTACTCGAACCAATGCACAGGTGCGATATCTCCCACCAGTCGTGGAAGACAGCCTTCTTGGTAGCTATCACGTCAGCCAGAAGGATGGGAGAGCTCCAGGCGCTTTCCATCGAGTCTCCTCATCTGGTCTTCCACAGGGACAAGGTTGTCCTGCGCCCCCACCCGAAGTTCCTTCCGAAGGTGGTGTCGGAGTTTCACCTTAACCAAGTGTTGACTCTGCCGGTGTTCTACCCCAATCACACTCGGGAGGCCAAATATGGGCTCCATACTTTGGACCCTGGGCGAGCTAACGCTTATTACAAGGAGCAGGCGGGCTGAAGTTAGGGAGAGGTTTCGCCAGTTGTTTGTCACGTACGCTGAAGCTGCACCTGGCAGACCTGCAGCCAAGCGGACGATAAGCAGGTGGGTCACCTCCTGCATAGATCTCTGCAATAGGTTGGCGGGCATGAAGCTTCCCAGAGGGATAAGAGCTCATTCTACCTGCCATACTGCTGCATCGGTGGCTGCTTCCAGGGATGTCCCTATCCAGGATATCTGCAGGGCTGCTACCTGGAAGTCGGCACATACCTTCATTACCCACTACCACATCGACCTTGAGTCACACCGGGATGCTGGTTTTGGGGCCTCGGTTCTCCAGTCTTTATTCCCTAAGTAGTGGGTGTGGCGCCTTTGCCCTCCTCCGGAGAACTGCTAGGAGTCTGCCAATAAGTGTGGATGAACATATCCATTTCCTAGAAATACAGGTTACTCACCTGTAACAGGAGTTCTAGTGAATGGAATGTTGTTCATTCACATGATTCCACAAGACCTCGGCTTTTGCCTTTACAACCTGGCTTTCCAGCGGGCTAGATCTAGAGTCATGGGGCGAGCTGAGTTTTGATCACCCGGTGGGTGTGGGAGGAGCCAGCTTGAAGACCTTCCGGCAAGATTTAAAGCGCCAAGGAACCTGCCAATAAGTGTGGATGAACAACATATACCATTCCTAGAACTCCTGTTACAGGTGAGTAACCTGTATTTAGGACTGAAGGTTATGCCCAGGTATTTATAAGTGTTGACTTGTTCCAGGGGGAGGAGGATTTTGGAGAAGATTGTTAGCTGGGCATTGTGGTCCTTACTCTGTCGGTGGGAGAAGAGCATTGATTTAGTCTTGTTGATATTGACCACGAGTCTGTGGTCAGTGAACCAGTGTTCAACTTGGCTGAAGACAAGTTGTAGGGAGGATTGAAGGATTGTGGGATCTGAATGAGAGGCATACACAACCGCATCATCTGCGTAGAGTAGCAGGTTACAGGGACAGGATTTGGGCAGGGTATTCAGGAAGATGCTGAATAGCAGTGGGCTAAGGATGGAGCCCTGGGGCACCCCAGAGCAGACTGGTAGTGCGGGTAATAGGGTGCTGTTTATCTTTACACGCTGTGACCTATTTGTAAGGTAACTTGTGAGCCACGAGATAGGTCCAGGGAACAGTCCTGTGCTGCAAAGAGTATTTGTGAGGAGGGTGTGGGAGACTCTGTCGAAAGCATTTGACAGGTCTATGAATACAGCACCTGTTAGCTGTTTTTTATCTAGTGCACTGTGCAGGGAGTTGGAGAACTCTATGAGGGCAGTGGTTGTGCTGTGTCCAGCTCTAAATGCGTGCTGTTCCCTGCAAAGGAGGTCGTGTGCATGTAGGTAGTCGGTGAATTGGTTTGCAATGATTTTTTCCAGGGCCTTTGAGAGGGGTGGGAGTATTGAGATGGGTCTGTAGTGGTTGGGCAGTGTGGGATCCCCACTCTTCAATATTGGGGTGATGGTGGCCACCTTCCAGTCACTTGGGAGCTGCCTTAGACACAGGGAGAGGTTGAGTAGATCAGTCAAGGGGGCTAATACAGAGTTAAGAACCAAATTAAGGATTCTCACGTCAAAGGAGTGTGTGAAGTAGTTTGAGCCCCATAGAGCTCTTTTAAGGTAAAAGCTTGCTTCACTCATAGTAATCACCTTAAGTTAGAAAGCAGGGTAGGTGCTGCTGGGTTCAGCGTGGTTAGGGGTGGGGTTGAAAAAGTTGCTTGGCAGGACTGCGCTCAGATCAGAGAATGCTGCATTTAGACCGTTGGCGATAGTGAGTGGGTCTGTAGTAATAATACTGTTGACAAATAGCTGGGCAGGGGGAGGTGTCCTGGACTTCCCGTTAAGTTCCTTTAGGTTGTCCCAGAACAGCCTAGCATTTCCCCAGGAAGAGGCCAAGGTGGACTTGTAATAGGAGGATTTGGCCATTCTAATAGCCCAGGTGCTCTTGTTGCGAGCCATTTTATAGGCCAGCCTATCCATGTGTTTCCCAGTGGTGGTAGCTTTGTACCAGAGATCGTCACGTCTCTTCAGCTGATTTAGTAGAGCAGGTATGACCCAGGGGGCATTTCATTTTTTGGTTCTAACTATCCGGAGTGGGGCAAATGCATCACAGGCCTTGTTGAAGGTGTGGCTGAAGTATTCAAGGGCAGCATCTACGGAGGAGGCACATTTGATGGGGGACCAGTCATACTGGTTGAGGTATCTCCTTAATTTAGTGAGGCCTCCTGGTTGGAGACATCATCGAAGGAAACTGCTTGGCCTGGGTAGCTGCACCAGGTATGACCAAGCAAAGTGGATGGGGGAGTGGTCGCTTAATGTGTCAGGCATTACCGCCACGTTTGTGATTCTGTTGGGGCGACTGGTGAATAAGAGGTCGATGAGGGTGCTATTTTTGGGGTTAGTCCTGGTTGGCTGGGTGACTAATTGGTCAGGTCTAGAGCTGAGATGGTGTCCTTTACAGGGGTAAGCCGAGCTTGACAGCCAGTTCACATTAAAATCACCCTTATAATGTGTTCTGTTTTGGGTGGGAAGCTGGAGATATAGTCTGCCAGAGATTGAAATGCTGAGGTTTGGTGACGGGGTGGGATGTACACCACAGGTAATGGTAACAGGGGCTTTGGTAATGTCAGGTGTGATTTTTATGGTTAGAGCCTGCGCTCCATGGCACAGGGAGGGTGCTGGTAGGCTTTGGCAGGGCAGGGAGTCACGCACGTAAAAGGCACAACCTCCTCCCTGTTTGCCAAGTCTGTCAGCTCGATAGGTGGTTAGGCCCGGTAGTGCTATTGATGGGTCTGGGACCTTCTTTGATAACCAGGTCTCAGTGAGGGCTAGCACATCCAGTTCGTGCTGCTGCACCCAGCATTGGAGATGCGCTAATTTTGGGTGTGAGCTGCATATATTCATAGCAGCAATTCTTAGCCCGTGGTTGCTGGTGCACGGGCTGCCTGAGGCGGGGTCTGGATTAGGGTGTACATTGCCTGACATTAGGAGCAGCAGGGCAAATATTCTGAGGAGGGCCAGTGTTATCTGCTTGGTGATGTGGGTATGCTGCTTTAGCTCTTGGGTACTGCCTGAGCAGGAGGTGGCCATGGCGAAGAGAGTAGGGAAGGAGAGGAAAGCAATGGGACATGGGAAGTGGTGTGGAGAGGAGATGGGTGGGCGATGAGTTGGGGGGGGGTGCAGGGGGGCTTCTGTGCCAGGGAGAGTAGGTGGAAGTCTGTGTTGGGACGCAATAGTGCCAGTGGAGTATGTCATGGACGAGTGACTGGAGGGGGGTCCCAGGATGAAGATGATAGAGGTTGTTATTGAGATAAGCATTTTAATACTGACAAGCTGCCGCCAGGGGAGATGCATGAGGTAGTCAGTCAGTAGAGCACTATCTGTGGGTATAGGATAGGGCTGTTAGAGGAGAGTGAGGAGGTGAGATAGGATGACAGAAGCAGGTTATTGTAGTGGAGTGACTGGAGGGATAGATACCAGTGTCATATATATGAAAAGTTAAAATGGATTGGTGAGGTGGATGGGCACAGTGCTGCCTCTGGTGGTGAGGCGATATAAGCTGCAAATAGAAAAGTGGGCTGATTGGTTTAGACACAGCCTCACTCCTATTGGTTGTATACAGACACTAGGGCCCTATATAAGGGAGTGTCGACCAATGGTAGTGGTGGGGGCGATATGAGTAAGGGTTGCATCTGCTGAAAGCACTGAGTGACAGAGTCCTACCGTGAAGGATGAAACATGAAAGGCAACACAGAAATGTGTCCCAGGTGCCCCAAGGTCCCCAGAGTATGACAAAGAGACAGTAGGAGCTCAGAGGATAGGCAGGAGACAATGACAGATGGGCTGAAAGAGGTCCTGGTCAGTAGCCCGCAACAAAAGAGGTAAAAAGAAATATATATTTCTTAGCATATCTTAGCAGATAACGAAATTTACAATTTAAATTGCCCAGCCTGCTCAGTTGTACTACAGACTGTGGTTTTAAATTGCCCACCATGTCTGATATCTTGTGCATTTTTCCCCCCTCGCATGGCTTTTTCGCCACTCCTCCCAGTCCTCCTTTTTTTTTTGGTTAAATATAATTTACAGTTTTTACTCCCTCATGCCTCATCCCACTTCCACCAAGTGGGGCCCAGTCCTACCCCCTCCGCATCCCTTCCTTATCTGGTGCAGCTTTCAACCACATGGGCTCCCCCTCTCGTGGCGAAGACCAGCTGGGCTGGATTCAACCTCCTACCTCCTTCTGCTAAAGGAAGCAGGAGTTCCTAAGGTGTTGCAACCAGCGACAGTGGCCGGGGTCAGGGCCAAGCGCGTCCTGGATCATCCGGCATGAGACAGACACAGCTTCTGGGTTCTAGGTCCCTGACTTCTGGGATGACAGCACACTAGGGGCTCTAAGTTAGAGCACATAAAGCGTGCCCAAGCACAGCACAGCTGACATCCCCCCTGTCCACTGTGCTGCTGCTGTACTTCGCCTGTGGTCATCCAGGTTGCAGTGTAAGAGTGACAGCATCTACCCTCCTTCACTAGAGGAAGAGAGCATCTTCTGGTAAGCGTAACTTTTCCATCCCCTGCCGGTTAACTGAGTGGTGGCTCTAACGCTTCAACGACAGGCCAGCTGATTAGGACACCATCATCCTGGCAGGCCATGTCCCCCGTAAAGTTAAGGTGGCAGTCGGGTCTGGAGGGGCAACAGCCATCAGTGAGATATTAGGGCCATTTTTAGATCTGGTTTTCTCTCCAGGTTCTTCCAAATGTGGTATTGTGCAGTCAATGGAGGCCTCATTGTTGACATGCTACTTGCCCTACATCTGAAATGTGACTCTTCCGGGACTCCATTGCAGGAGTTGCTGATGATTTGAGTGCACAGTGCCTCTGATCGCCAGCAGCAATTCTCAGCTGTAACCACCCACCTGCCAGTGCCCCGGGGCTCACTTCTGAACAGCAGTTGCTGGTACAGTAGCATATAGGGCTGTTGAATAACCCTTCTCACACCATTTTTAACTCTTTGACTGCTGTTGAGTGCTCTAGCTAAGCCCTCTATATCTTGTCTACAGGATCAAGGACACAGATATTCCACAGACACTTTACATTTATTTTTAAAGTTATTCCTTTTTATCTTAATGGTTCCAGTTTTATGTCCTGAACTTCAAACCACCCCTGTGGTTTCTTCCTCCTCCCAGGTCAGATTCCTGCTGGGGACATGAGGTCACCCCCCACTCAACAGTGACATGCCCCGATGGCTTAGCCCATATGGTAGGATCCCCACTGAAACCCCACTGGAGGAAGGATACAACACAGGGGTTGTGGAGGATGGGTCCCAGGGACAGAGCGTATGTATCATCTTTGGAGTAGCTGCAGATCACTGTATGGCCCACATCAAGCACCCTGCAGATACTCAGAGTGGTATTAGATGGGGGAGTCATACCTGCATGGCCCCCACCCCCCCCCAAAAAAAAAAAAACATTGGGGCTGTTGTACAGTGCAGATGCTGCAATCCCTCTCTGGAGGCACTCCCAAGGGTCTGTACTTGTTGGACCACCCAGGATTAAGGTTTGTAAACTGTACCCAGGTCCATCGTGGCAAGTGGACACACTGCCACCAGGCCGCCTGTCTTACCCCTCGGTGCACATTTCTGAGACCCAACTTTATCAAGCACTCCTGAATTCAAACTTTGGAACCAGTTTTCTGAACATTATAGAGCAGGTGAGGGTCGCTTACCTCAGTGGCTAGCTGGTGGAGGTTGGCCTGGTCGATGTTCATGACCCAGAATCCATGGAACAGCAGGCGGCTCTTGTCCCACCACGTAAGGACAGGGCTTGGATCCACAGTTGATTTTGTGAGGAGGTCCACTGCCTGACCAATTAGAGTCCAGGCTGGATCCCAGCACGGCCCCCACACAATAGTGAAGAGGGAGATTTCCGCTGTGGAGGGAAAAAGAGGTTGTAAATACTGTACATACATACATACATACATGTATATGTATATATATGCACACACACACACACACACACACACACACACACATATGCACGCACATGGACGCACATACGTAATAAATTCACTGTGGTACACACAAACGTGTGTGTTATACGTCACTGAATACACATTCACTAGAAACTTAGAAATCTTTTGGGCAGAAAAAGACAAAGGTCCATCCAGCCTACTGTTCCTGCCTAACCCAAACCATCATCAGCCTACTGTTCTGCGTGTCCTGCAACACCCCCTACTGCTGTGCAGCTCCCTTATCCCTTGAACTCATTCGGCTTTAATCGGTTCCTTAACTGTCCCACTCTCCTTCTGAAGGCTCCATAGTTTATATTTCAACCACCTCCCAAGGCAAACTGTTCCACCCACCCATCACCCTCTCTGTGAAGAAATGCTTTCTCACATCAGTGACTGGCCTGCGAGGAGCGATTATTCTCAGCCTTCCTCCCCACAGTTTGAATGCTTCACCTTCATGACACATCCGCTGGCCTATGGAAGGAAGCCTCGAGCTCAGGGCCAACCTAAGGCCTCCCCCGCGGCGTGGCAGCACACTGCCCACTTCACCATCATGTCAGTAGCAGCTGCTATAATGATCTCTATGGTTCTGCACCGCAAACCAGCATGTCAGAGTACGTAGCCACAATGCACACCACGAATGGTATGCCTGCTCTTCTCCAAAAAGGAAAAGTAGCAAGTAAAATAACAGAAGGTACACAAAGCTACTTTGGTGCCTAAAAAAGTGTTGGTAGTTTTAACATTTGTTAGTGTAAAAAAGAAATGATTGGCTGAAACTGACATTTTTTGATACAAATACATTTTTAAGGGACTCACAGTGGAAGTCATGGTAAAATTTCAGGGGGGGCATGTTTCTCTCCACAATGACATCTCCCCACGGTTTTTGTAACTTCACTGTCTGCCTGCGGCGAGCACAGGGCTGTCCGTCCTGCTCTGTCCCGATCAGTCTTCCAGACA
The DNA here is from genome assembly GCA_016271365.2 of Neoceratodus forsteri. Lineage (NCBI taxonomy): Eukaryota > Metazoa > Chordata > Ceratodontiformes > Ceratodontidae > Neoceratodus > Neoceratodus forsteri. The sequence goes on along the minus strand of JADMNL010000030.1, from coordinate 138,221,015 downwards.
GGGTCCATTCCCGGATCTCAAACAGGTAACGTGGATAGTCTCGGATACGGACTAATAAAAAAAAATAAATCATTTAATCACACATTCCAATGACTGTCACACTAGGATGTTCAGTGCCGTACCCACAGCCTCAACTGACTGCTGAAATCAGTCAGATAGTTAGGAGGACCCCAAAATATACTGAATGTTGACTCAGGGGTTCTGAAAGCAGTCTGATAGGTAATAATAATACATTCTCCCAGCTCCCTTCACCCTGCCCAGCTCCAGTACCGCTGGATTTCAGTGCCGGTCAGCCTACTTGTTTGGCGTTTCAGGCAGCCTGGAAGTTTCTCACCTCCCTCCACCAACCTGCTCCTACCTATTCCACTAAGCTCCCTTCACCCTGCCCAGCTCCAAGACCGCTGGATTTCAGCACCGGTCAGCCTGCTGGTTTGGCATTTCAGGGCAGCCTGCAACCTGGAACTCTCCCCCCCCCACCAATCTGCTCCTGCCTCTTCCATTAGGCTCCCTTCACCCTGCCCAGCTCCAGGACTGCTGGATTTCAGCACCGGTCAGCCTGCTACTTTGGCGTTTCAAGGAAGCCTGCAGCCTGGAACTCTCCCCCCTCCCTCCACCAACCTGCTCCTGCCTTTTCCACTAAGCTAACTGAAAGACTGCTCCTCCCCCCCCCAGACTCAGACAGGTGCCATCCTGACTCAGCTGTTTCTTACTGCGTCAGACCATGTGGACCACTGCTGAGACAGCCAAGACAAGCTGACAGTTTCTGTATTAGGGGTGACGTTAAATGCCCCTTTAAATGAGCTCTAACTAGTGGCTCTGAATTTATACTGTGGTAAATACAGGTTACTCACCTGTAACAGGAGTTCTAGGAATGGTATATGTTGTTCATCCACACTGACTGGCAGGTTCCTTGCCGCTTTAAATCTTGCCAGAAGGTCTTCAAGCTGGCTCCTCCCACCCACCCGGGTGGTAAAACTCTCGGCTGCGCCCCATGACGCCAGATCTTGCCCGCTGGAAGCCAGGTTGAGCGTCGAAGCCGGGGAGGTCGGGTGGGTCATGTGGATGAACAACATATACCATTCCTAGAACTCCTGTTACAGGTGAGTAACTTGTATTTCTAGAGACATGGATATGTTCATCCACACTGACTGGCAGACTCCTACCAGTTCTCTGGGAGGAGGGAGGCAAGGCGCACACCACCTACTTAGGGAATAATGACTGGAGAACCGAGGCCCCAGATCCAGCATCCCAGCGTGACTCAAGGTCGATGTGGTAGTGGGTGATGAAGGTGTGTGCCGACTTCCAGGTAGCAGCCCTGCAGATTTCCTGGATAGGGACGTCCCTGGAAGCAGCCACCGATGCAGCGGTATGGCGGGTAGAATGAGCTCTTATCCCTCTGGGAGGCTCCATGCCCGCCAACCTATAGCAGAGATCTATGCAGGAGTGACCACCTGCCTATCGTCCGGCAGGGCTGCAGGTCTGCCAGGTGCGGCTTCAGCGTAGGTGACAAACAGCTGGTGAACCTCTCCCGAACTTCAGCCGTCCGCTCCTTGTAATAAGCGAGCGCTCTTCTAGGGTCCAAAGTATGGAGCCTATATTCGGCCTCCAAAGTGTGATTGGGGTAGGACACCGGCAGAGTCAACACCTGGTTAAGGTGAAACTCTGACACCACCTTTGGAAGGAACTTCGGGTGGGGGCACAGGACAACCTTGTCCCTGTGGAAGACCAGATAAGGAGACTCGATGGAAAGCACCTGGAGCTCTCCCATACCTCTGGCTGACGTGATAGCCACCAAGAAGGCGGTCTTCCACGACAGGTGAGAGATGTCACACCCTGTGCATCGGTTCAAATGGCTTGCCCATGAGCTTAGCCAGTACCAGCAGTAGATCCCACGGAGGTGGAGGTTCTCGCACCGGAGGGGATATGTGGTCAAGGCCTTTGAAAAAGCGCCTGACCACCTTCTCCTGCACCACCGACTGCTTCCCAGCCCACGCCCAGTAAGCAGAGATGGCTGCCAGCTGCACCTTAAGGGTCGTCGACCGGAAGCCCTTGCTGAGAAAGGGACCACAGGTAGTCCAGAATGCTTGCCAAAGAACAGGAGGAAGGGTCCAGGCCCTTGCTCTGACACCAAATGGAGAATCTCTTCCATTTGAAGGTGTAGCATTTTCTGGTCGACTCCCTTACGGGACGCCTCAACGATGTTGAGGACCTCGTCGGAAAGACCCAAGGCCTGGAACTCTAGCCACTCAGGAACCAGGCCGTCAGGTGCAGGGATTGAAGGTCCGGATGAAATACCTTCCCCTGATTGACTGAGATCAGGTAAGGGTGGGCTGGAAGCCACCTTGGAAGTCTGGAGCTGAGACTGAGATTGGATACCAGAACTGGCGGTGCCAGTCTGGGGCTACCAGAATCACCTGCGCCTTGTCCCTCCTCACCTTGAGAAGCACCTTGTGGATCAAGGGAAATGGGGGAAAGGTGTAGAAGAGGCCCGGGGTCCATGGCCTCAAGAAGGCATCCCCCTGCAGCGAGCCCTGCAGAGGAGGGCGGGCATGAAACAGTCTCAGCTTTCGCATTCTCCCTTGAGGCAAACAGGTCCACCTGAGGCATGCCCCAGTGGGAGAACAGATCTTGTACTACCTCCAGCACGAGAGACACTTGTGGGACGCAGCCCCTATCCGGCTTAGGGCATTGGCCAGGGTTTTGGAGGCTCCTGTCACATGGATGGCTGGGAGATCCGCCTCCAGGCTGCGCACGAGTGACCAAATGCGGAGAGCTTCCCTGCACAGAGGCATGGAGCGCGACCTGCCCTGGCGGTTTAGGTAGTACATGGTCATGGTATTGTCCGTCAGAACCTGAACCACTTGACCCCGTAGAAACAGAGCGAAGGCGGTGAGGGCTAGATGAACTGCTCGAAGCTCCAGCAGGTTGACGTGGCATCGAGATTCCTGAGGGGACCAAAGGCCGTGCGCTTTGTGCTCCCCCAGATGGGCACCCCAACCCATCAGTGAGACATCGGTCGATAGAGAGACCGTCGGCTCGGGGAGGACAAACGGGATGCCCTCCTGCAGATGTGCTGGAATGGTCCACCACTGGAGAGTGTTCCACATCCCCTGGGTCACTGTCACTAGCTGATCCAGAGGATCGAAGTGCTGTGACCATTGGTTGGCCAGCCCCCACTGAAGGGGACGCATGTACCAACGGGCCCAATGGACCACGCTGGTGCAGGCAGCCATGAGGCCCAGGAGGCGCAGGAAGTCCCGGGCAGGGCGCAATTGCCCAACCTGAAATGACTGGGCAAAGGAGGAAAGAACCTCGGCCCTGTCCACCGGGAGCCGTGCTCTGGCTCGTAGAGAGTCAAGCTCTGCCCCAATGAGTTGGATCACCTGCTTTGGCATGAGTTCCGACTTGGCCTCGATGATGAGGAGGCCAACCTGACAGCAAACCTGGAGGGCCAGATCTCTGAACTGCTCCACCTCCGTTCTGGAGGGGGCTGCAATCAGCCAGTCGTCCAGGTAGGGTACACCCGGACCCTTCAGCGCCACAGGAATGCTGTCACCACTGCCATGCATTTGGTGAAGACCCTGGGAGCTAGGGAAAGGCCGAAGGGCATGGCCCGGAACTCATAGAGGGATCCTTCTGCCCTGAAGCGGAGGAATCTCTGGTGGGACGGACGGATTGGGATGTGAAAGAGCGCATCCTGGAGGTCCAGAGAACAGAACCACACGCCTCGTTCCAAGGATGGGATTACCTGAGCCAGAGTGACCGTCCTGAAGGTCCGAGACCTTAGGAACCTGTTCAGGTCATGAAGGTCGAGAATGTGGCGCCAGCCCCCTGTCCGTTTTGGGACCAGGAAGTACCTGGACACAAACCCCGGGTCTGGAGGAGGATCCGCCACCTTCCTGATCACCTCTTTTTCGAGGAGCAAGGCAATATCGGCTCGGCGAGCTGACAAAGAGGCTGCGGACCCCGTAGTCCCCCAAGGGGCGACGGCTCGGAAGGGTGGGGCCTGCTCGAACTCCAGGGGCAGACCCTTTCCTACCACCTCCAACACCCAGGGTCCGTGGTGATAATGGACCAGGCGGAAAGGAAGTGGCGGAGCCGTCTCCCCACGGGGGGAACCTAGGGGGAGTGACGTAGCTGGGGGCGACACCCCTCAACCCCTCACTGGGCAGGCTTAGAGGAGGGACCGGCCGAGGGACCTCCTGAGCCTTTACCTCCCTGCTTCCTATTGGAGGAAGCTGCAGGCTTGGGTTTGGGATGCCATGCGCGAGCCTGATGGCCCTGGTGCTGATGCTGCTGGGCCGGACGTGCCGCAGGCACAGAAGGACAAAAGGACTTATGCTGCTGTTGTCGACGGCCCTTGTCCTTCTGGGCGGAGGTGACTGAGTCCAGAGTGGCACTGGATGTTTCGATCCACTGGTGGTGACCTTCCACTCCAGGGCTGAAGAAGTCGGTCCCCAGGAAGGGGACATCCGCCAGTTTGTGCTGGGTATCCACCATGAAGGTGGATATCCTCAGCCATGCTCTGTGGGGCATGGCCACCACGGCCGTAACTGATCTGGCACAGGAGTCTCCAATGTCCAGTGCCGTTTGGAGCTGCTGTTTAGCCACCGCCCTTTCCTGGTCCCGTACCTGCCGGACCGTGGTCTGCAAGTCGGCCGGGAGATGAAGGATAACCTCGTCCAGGGAGCCCATGAGGGCGTGGGAGAAGTGTGCCATTAGCACGGCCGAGCTGGCCTGGCGGAGGCCAAGGGAGGATGCAGCGTACACCTTGCGCCCGGCATAGTCCAGCTTTTTGGACTTCTTGTCGGGGGGCTTGTCCACATCCCTAGCGTTCCCGGAACGCCAGAAAACGCTGTCGGTGACCAATCCCTCGGCAGAGGGGTGTTCCGAAAAACCGGGCAAAGAGCCGGTAGGGACCGCATACTTCCTGGCCATCCTGGCTGAAGGCGCAGGACAGGAAGCAGGCCGCTGCCAGAGCTCCAAGGCTGGGCCAACAATGGCTTCAGCCACCAGAAAGGCCTCCGTGGGTGAATCCCCTCGGTCCAGCATCTCCGTCAGGGGAATACTTGGCCCGCTTAGATACAGGCTCGAGCTGCATCCCGGTGGACTCCGAGATGAGCCGAAGCAGACCCATGAAGGACGATGGGCTTTTGTCCATCAACTGACCCCCGAAGGACTCCAGGTCAAATTTCGACCACGTCGACGGGTGTCTCAGCCGGCTGACCTGACAGGGACACTGTGATGCCAGCGGCCTTAGCTGCAACCTCGACCGAAGTCGAGTGTCGACTGTCCGGGGAAGGGGACCTCTCCCGCTCCCATGAACGCCGAAGGTGGGACTTACCTTTTGAGTCCTTCTTTTTGGACCGAGAGGAATGTCCCGATGGCCCCTCTCCCTTCGTGGAAAGGGACTGGCAAAGCTCCTTGAAAGAAGCTGAATATGAGGTACCCAGAGAAAGGGATAAATGCATGATCGAGGAAGAGGATGATGCAGCTTGTCTGCCTCCTCCTAGAGGCAATCATCTGCTCGAGTTGCTCAGCCGAGCCAGCCGCTATGTAACCACCAACGGGCCTCCTTCGACTTCACCGTGGGTAGCGCTCGGGCCTAGCTATAAACCGTGCAGCGCGGTCTTCCAGGACGCTATCGAAACGAATGGCATAACTTGCAGGCCTGTGGGTCATGGTCTACGCCGAGGCAGTAGACGCACGTGGAGTGCGGATCCGTCCTGGACATTTTCTGCCCACAAGGGCACCGCCGAAATCCGGGAGTCGATTGTCCATCGCAGCCACGAGGGAGAAAGTTGACCGAAGTCTTGAAAATTTTAAAATAAGTTTCGGGCGAACCGAAGAATTAGGATCCAGTCTACACACAGAGCGTTAAGGAGGGAACCTGAGCTTCCAAGCGGTAAGGAAGATCTGGCGTCATGGGGTGGAGCCGAGAGTTTTACCACCCGGGTGGGTGGGAGGAGCCAGCTTGAAGACCCTCTGGAAAGATTTAAAGCGGCAAGGAACCTGCCAGTCAGTGTGGATGAACAACATATCCATGTCCTTAGAACTGATTTTTCCTGCTTCGTACTTCTTTCCTCAATTCTGCTCATTTTACTATTTCCTGCTACTGTTTATTTACTAGCCTGTACTGTGCTACAGTTTTATGTCTGGCTACTGCCTATTTTAGTTACAGCCATTTCAGTTTCTGCCTGTGTTTCACATTGCTAGTTTAAGTTACAGCCATTTTTCAGCACTTGTCTGTGTATTACATTGCTAGTGTTACCTGCTTGTATACTGCTCATTTATCCCCACAGCTATTTCTGTGTCTGCCTATGTGATACAGTGAATGTTTTATTTTATTACCATTTTGTTGTGCATTAACTTGTTACCTGCTGGCTTACTCTGGTTTCATTCTGTCCTAGCTCATTTTCATATTTTTCTTCCGCCCTGGTGCTTAAGGGTTGGGTGAGCTGCTTTGTCTCTACCTGCCTACACCCTCCCTCCCTCCAGAGCTCAGGTTTTGCTCCCACACCAACAATACTTAATCCTTGCTCTCAGCTATATTCTCTGCCCAGCTCCCTTCACCCTGTCCTGCTCCAGGACTGCTGGATTTTAGCACCAGTCAGCCTGCTTGTTTGGTATTTCAGGGCAGCATGCAGCCTGGAGCCCTCCACCAACCTGCTCCTGCCTCTCCCTCTACACTGTGGAACGGTGCTGCGCACATTAGGCCTTGCCCACCCAACCTGCCCAAACCATCCTCCCACCCAGGGGTGGCTCTACACTTATAGCTGCTAGAACCTATCAGTCCACTTTAGCACCCCTATCTTAGGCAACCATTTGGTTTCACCCACCCCTCCTCTAAAGTAACAGTTTAACTGCCCCCTTCCCATCCACCCACCCCTATCTTATGCCCTAAACAAATTCTTTGTCCCATTCTCCATTAAAGGGACTGATCTCTCCCTCTCCTCAAGTTGTACTCCACCCTCGTAATGTAATTAGTCAGAAGATAGGTAAAAGGCCCTGGGATTCCAACCTGGTCTTGTCCTGTGACTGCTGCCTCAGTCAGGAAGCTAATCACTAAGCCTATGTTGCCTCTCCCTCTTCTAAGGTGTTTAGTAGGTGTTACCAGCTAAAATGAAACTTGTATTACTCCCTCTGCTGGTAGTTTCTCTGTTAGGCATGCTAATGGTGGTCGACCTCTGTGCCTCTGTACTTGCTCTGGATCAAGATACCCTATCCTCCTTCACGCCTACCCTCCAACTGGACGACCCCCCACCGTGGTGAACAGATGGGAGCTTGCTCCTCTGGGCCCCCTCTTCCTCGCTTTTCTCTTTAACCTAGAGAGTCGCCAAATAGTTTTTTTCCTGTACTCCCTCTCATTATCACCCTTCTTACTGTCCTACCCATAAAGTCCCCTCTTTTCCATGCTACTGCTGGCTGGGGATGTGGAAAGTAATCCGGGCCTTACAAACATCCCTATCACCTATTCCAACACCACTTGGGCCAACCCTTCAGGACTTAAAATTGCCCATCTAAATATCTGTGGTCTCCCATCCAAATTCTCTGACCTCGAAGCCTGGGTATCCCTTTATAAGACCCACATCCTTGGTCTCACAGAAACATGGCTTAAACCGCACATCCCTGATGCCATCAACTGCCCGGCTACTCCATGATATACTGGGATGGACTAGGTAGAAAGAAAGGCAAGTGTATTGCTCTATACCTCAGGGAACCACTCTCAGCCACCTCCTTCCTAACCTCTGACCACAAATCCACCAGTGAGTGGCTCATCTCGGAACTAACCCTGGGCCCAGCGAAGAAAATGTTCTTAGGATGCTGCTACAATCACCCAGCAGGGGGCATGCCTGGTGTAATGAACCACCTGGCCAGACTAGGCCAACTCACACTGGCCAGAGGTACCCTCCTCCTGGGTGACTTTAACCTCAATTAGTTAAATACCCTTGAACCCACTATGTCAACATGCTAAAACTACACAATCTGGTGCAAAGTATCTCTATCCCCACCAGGCACAACACCCACACACAAAATCATTCCCTGACAGACTGGGTGGCCACAAACAGGGAAGATAAGGTAATCCAGGCAGGGACCTTGTCCAACCCAATCAGTGACTACTTCCCTATGAACATTATCTGATCCACCAGGACAAAACACCCCCCCTTCCAAAACCTATCTTTCCGAAACTTTAACAGCCCAGACACCTCCAAGCTACTGGAGGACACCAGGTCAGTACACTGGTTGGCACCATACTCCCTTACAGACATGGCATCTGCAGTGACCTTTCTCACGAATGCCCTCCTGCAGATTCAAGATCGCCACTTACCACTAGCAGAATGCGGGGAGGCAGTACCCACTGGATCACTAAAGAACTCCTGACCCTTATGAAAGAAAGGGACAAAATATGGACTGCCTACAAAAAGACCCCCTCCTTCCCCCTTTGAAATGTATATAGGTGTTTGCGTAACCAATGCAAACATATGGTGCAGTCCCTGAAATGGAATTACCACACCCTGCAAAGGGATAACCTCTGTAACCCATTGTTTCTGGGGCTATATTAGTTCTCTGCTCAATCCATGTACCTACAGCCCTGTTATCCACTTAAGCTCTCCAGCGGGCCTGATGACTGACCCATCCAAGGTTGCCCAGGCCTTTAATCTGAAATTCACTGACCTCTCTGCCCACCTTAGTAAATCATCTTACCCTCAACAAACTAGTCCTAGACCCCAGCCTGATGGCCAGTCCCTCTTCTCCTCCCCCTCTGCTCCTCCCTCCCCTTTCTACTTCAGGGCCACCTCCCAAAAGGACATCACCAAACTCCTTAAGAGTTTTCCAAACAGGGGCAGCCCTGGCACTGATGGCCTATCCTCCCACCCTGCTTAAGCTCATTTCCCCAGCCATGACCAAACCCCTCACCTTCATCTTCAGTCTGGCAATGGCTACCTCAACCATGCCGGACTCGTGGAAGACTATCAAAGTGGTACCAATCTTTAAAGCTGGTGACCCCCTCTTCTCAAATAATTACAGGCCTATTTCCATCCTTCCCCACCTGAGCAAGCTCCTTGAGAAAACCGTTCATCTCCAACTATTGGATCACATCAGGAAGTACAACCTTATGTGCAATCAACAACATGGTTTCCATACTAACCACAGTACCACATCTGCCCTGGCCCACTTTACAGACCATGTCTTTAGAAACATAGACTGGGGGAGAGCAACTGGTGCTGTATTTGTGGACCTGACCAAGGCCTTCAACCTTGTAAACCACCACTTTCTCCACACCAAACACCATCTGCTAGGTTGCTCCTATGAGACATCCTTATGGTTCCAGATTTATCTCTCTGGGTACTCCCAATCGGTGTGCACTGATTCTGCCACCTCTCCTGCTTTACCTGTCTCCACCAGCGTTCCCCATAGCTCCATCCTGGGCCCCCTTCTGTTCTCTATTTTATCAACTCCCTTCCCATTGATTGTCTTAACTGCAATGCCCTACTATAAGTGGATGATCTTGTGATTTTCCATAATGACCTTAACTAATATATCCTCCGTACTTACCCAAAATTATGGCTTAGCCTATGCTTGGTTTTTGTCTAATATGCTTCTGGTAAATGAAAAAACAAAAACAAAAAAACAAGCATTTGTCAATGCTGAAGTACGCTATTGGTACATGTATCAGCACTGTACTGGGCGGGGCAGGGCTACAGGTTCCAGCGCAGGCTTATTTACATGCAGTTGAGTAGCATCCTTCTCGCCAACAATACAAGGTTCTTATTTAGTCCCCAGGTAACTTTCTATTGTCCGTGCTCCCCACGTCCTCAACCCTCCACACTCAGGTGCCGACTCTTCATTGTAGTCCCTCCCTGGCCCTCTTGCAGGGCAGGAGAGGTACCACTAGGAAACCCCTAGGATCGGGTACCATGACTTGAAAGGGAGGGTGTCATGCCTACAGACCCCTTTCTTGGCGCTGAATGGCGCAAAACTGAACAGAGACAAGGGAGGGGGTCTGTGGGACTACAGACAAGGGACTGGAAGGTAGGGCGACAAGGAAAAAGGAAAATCCCATATCGGGGAGAGAGTCACCATTTTCTTATTGTGCCCCTAACTCGAGGGTGCGCCATTCGGCACCACAGGTGCAAAAAAAAATTTCGGGTAGGATGTGAAAAATGACAGCTGTACTGTTCACGAAGAGGTGTGAAGAAGTGGCAATGTTGAAAATCCGGAGAGAAAATATGAAACACTGGCGAAGTTATGCATGTGCATAGAAACTGTGCAATGCACGCTCGTAATTCAGTCATTTTTTGAAATGTTTTCATCAAATTTTCAACATGGCCTTTTTGGGACCTCCCCTAATGAAGAGTGGCACTGGGATTTCGTTAATCTGTCCCGAAAGTTGATTTTGCACAGCAACCGTGCCATTCTGTGCCACAGGTGCAAAAACACATTTCGGGAAGGATGCAAAAAAATGACAGCTGTACTGTTCATAAGGGGTGTGAAAAATGACAATGTTGGAAATTTGGAGTGAGAATATTAAAATTGATGAAATTCACAGGCGCGTGCGTAAAACTGCTGTGGGCCTTCGTAGCATGATCATTTGTTGGAGTTTTTCACCAAATTTGCAACAGCTTTGGAGTCTAACTCATGATCAGTGGCACTGTCATTTCATTAACTGGTCCTGAAAGGTGATTCCGTGCAGCGACTGCGAAATCACCTTTCAAGACCAAGAAACAAAATGACAGTGACACTGTTCATGAGGTGGGGTCCCAAGAACCCCATGTTGAAAATTTGGGACCAAAACACCAACAAATGGCTGAGATATCAACCTAAGTTGAACCCCCACTGACTGCCATTATAGGGTTTATCATTTCTTCAGTTCCCGGCTGGTCGTTGAAGAGTGCAGCGTGTTCCCGATCCACATGGGTGACAGGGGTACAGAGGTGGGGTGCAAGGGAGGTGTGGGTTGGGGCGGCAGGAGCGATGAGGGACTATTTTCTTTTTTTCAGGTTCTAAAAAAAAAAAAAAAAAACCATGGGACTGTTTTCTTTTACAGGTGAAATATTAATAAAATGGATTTTGGCACACTGGGGTGGGCTCCCAGTGTGCCAGAGTACTGGGGAGGGGGAAAATCAATGCTGACCTGGGGATTGGGCACCCCGAGGTCGGCTGAGAACATAGGGGCATGGGGATGCATCAGACACCAGGAGTGGGCATCCTGGTGTCGGAAACATCAAAGAGGCAGTTTTGGCACACTGGGATTGGCTCCCAGTGTGCCACATTAAAGGGGAGGGGTACATGCTGACATGAGGATTGAGCACCCTGATGTTGACCGAGAGTTTGCTAGCTGATCTCAAGCAGTGAAAGTGCCGGGCACTGTAAACTCCCAGACCGTGCGGAGCTTCGGCTGTGGCCTACTCCACATGGGTGGGAGAAGAGGAGCAAAGGAGTCAACAGGAGGTGGAGGAGGCAGGGGAGGACGCCTCCTCCACCTTTCAGAATCGCCGCTCCGGTGGCACGATTGTAAATTTACTTATGCCCTACAGCTTGGTGTCAGCCAGGGTGCAAGGGGCTGGAGAGGAAAGGGACTGGTGGGGTTGCGGGGGGTGGCGAGACGCCAGCCAGGCTGATCGGGATGCAAACAGTTGTTTACTGGGTGGTGACCTGCAGATGAAAGGAAAAAGCCACCACGTGATTGGTGTGGCTTCTTCTTTTCAAGTGCAGACCATTTCAGGCAAATCAGTGTCAGGATCAGCTTAGCTGATGACTTATGTGATACTGTTGAGCCCCATGCAAAGCACTCTGCATTGGACAGACAGTGTCACACCCCTCAAAAATCACTCATCGTAAGAAGTTAGATGAGCATGTGCAAACTTAAAAACATAGCAATACTTCTTGGGTCCAAACCTTACCTGGCTAACATCCTGAAATTCAACTCCTCCCTCTCTGTGCTCTCATCCAACAGTCCTGCCCTGCAGAATGTCCCTAATTTCTAATACCTGGGAGTTACCCTCGACCCTACTTTCTCCTACATGGAGCATGTCAACCTCACTCAACGTAGGGTAAACCAGAAACTCTGAGCCGCCTATCGTCTCAAGCATTACCTGACCCCTGAGGCCCGCCTAGCCATCATCCAAGACAACCTGCTACCCATAATTGACTACTGTTCCCCATTTACTCGCGTTTGTCCGCTGCCTTGCGAGCTAGACTTAACTCAGTATACAACTGTGTCTGTTGTTTCGCTCTACTGGCTCCATACTCAACCCATCACTGTGATCTCTACCAGTCGCTAGGGTGGCTCTCAATCCACGGCCGTTTCGACTATGCTCTTGGCGGTATCGTTGATAATGCTCTCAGAGGGTTTGTAGAGTCCCCATATTTATCTCTACTCAAGGCCAGGGCCGCGCCCAGGTGTCTCCGTGAATCAACCATTCCCCCCCCTTGAGGTCCCTCGAGTCGCCACCATTATGGGAGGTAAAGCCCTATCTGTTGCTGCCCCCTCACTATAGAACACAATCTCCGTGCCCCTCCAGTCAACCGACACGCACCACAGCTTTAAATCCCATTTCAAAACATGGCTGATGTCCGAAGCCAAATGCTCCTGCTCTCTCCTGGGTAATCTTTCGCTACCTCCTCCCCCTGCTTTCCATGTGCTCTCCCCTACCCTTCCTGTGTAAAAATGCCCCACCCCTTGGGGTGTATTTCACCTTCTGCTCACCCCTGCTCCCTCCTTACGTGCACCAGCATTTTAAACCTCTTCTAATGTGTATGACATTCTTATGCTCATCTTTATGTCACTCTCAGTGACCTCTGACTCCTGACCCTCAATTGCACTTGCAACCTGCACTGTACTGCCTTAATCTTATTGTACACACTCTCCCACGGGGTGTTTTTGCCTGAAATTATGTTTCTTATTACTGTTTGCACATCTCCAATTGCTTTGCAACTGTATTATTTTCTTGTACTGAGCCATCTTGTATGGCCCGGGTCATGCCTGAAAACAGTCCTCTGGATCAGAACACTTACCCGGTAATCAAAGATATAACTAAATAAATAAAAACACACATAGATAAATACATTCCCAGTTAATAATAAATCACTGAGCTACTGCTACATCTTTTATACCAAAGGCAGCAGTGAAACGAAAAATGTTTCCCAAAAAGCAAGTTTCAGCTACACTTAATAAACATACTAACATGCCTGTCAAATCTACTAGGCATGTCCTATGCTGCGTACCATGAATTTTTTTTCTTGAGCCTAACTCTTGCCAGGTCTACAATGGTATTTCTATGCCAAATGTTGCGGCCGTCTTTTTTTCTTGAGGAAAAAAATAAATTAAAACACTTCTAAAATACTCAGATTTTTGTAAAACTAATTTTTTTTTTACCATTAAGCAAAACTGGAAGATGTGTGGAATTTTTTATAGTGATAAATAGGAAGGATCAACTTTTTTGTCCAATTTCGTTGCACTGCTGCTTTAATTATTTAAAAATCTGTTAGCCAGGTACGTACACTGAGCCATTCTGCCTGTTTCAGGAATGACCCAGGGCAACTCGTAATAGCACAAGGCTGTTCAAAGCCTTCTTCTCCCTAGTTTCCCACACCCAGGAGACAACCATTTAGTCCAAGGCATGTACAGTTATCATATTACCTGACATTTTTTTTGTGCCCCCCCTTCCCTGGCATCTGACTTGAGAGTTACTAGATTTTTTTTTTTTATTTAACAGGGGGATGGCACTCATTTTTTTTTTTTTACTTATTTTGCCCCCTGCTGCTAGCTGCCAGCCCTCCTCCCAAGCCCTTCAACCTGCCATGTAAGACTTTTTATGGCTCAACCTGTCAACAGCCTCTGCTTGGTAGCCACTCAGTAATCTGGACCGTGACTGCATTAGCTGGGGGTTGGCCTCACTGACCTCCTGGATGTCTGAAGGGTGACCTGGGGACAGGGAGCCCTAAATAAAGGAATATGCACGGACAGTTTACATAAGTAACATCTGGATGAACAACATGTTACAATGTTTAAGGCATGATGTGAAATATGTGTTGGTTCAGAAATGAATAAATGATATAATAAGAACATGTTTACCATAACATTTTTTTTCTGTTTCTCAAAACAGTACCACCATGGACCCTGAAGCTTCCCTTTTGGTCACAAAACAGTGGCTGGATGCTATAGGTGGCTTCCACATAGATACATGAATAAAAATAACACTTCTATTATATTTAAGGTGTTTCAGAGTCCACTTATTCTTTCCCATGCGATACGCACACTACCAGGGAGCAGTCATGCAGCAGCAGGAGATGCCCTCCCATCCTAAGACAGCAGGTGTCAGAGACAGTTGCCAGAACCCTGCCTTGCTTGTTAGCACCAGACATTGGGGAGGGGGCAAACTTGAGTCATCAGGATGACAAGCAGCGCTGCTCCCCAAGTAAAATCACTATTAAGAACAAATTGAGTGAGTGATCATCTTTGAGACAGCAAACAAGTCCTGTCCTCATAAAATCTGCATAGCAGGGGGTGGTCTTTGGTGATAGTGCAGAAACTGGGGGCCGGCCTGTCAGTGTTCATGACAATAGCAACTCAGGTTTACAAACATTCCGAGGTCATTAGAAGCTGGCCGGGTGGTGGTGGTGGGGGGCATGGCTGGAGTGTCCCAGGAGACAATCTCCTTCTCTGAGGAGGGAGTCAGCGCACTGCTGTTGTAGCAGTGCCATCCTGATGACCTCAGGTGGAACTGTCAGCCAGCGCACCTTAGAGGGACAGATGCTGGTTGATACTGCATGGCAGTGCGTTCTGCGTGCTCCCACATGGCATCCCTGTCACAAGCGTCTCAAGGAAGGGGCAAGGTAAGAAACCGTGGCACAATGCATTAAAGTGCTGCCCCCAGATACAGGGCTGGCTCTTTCTTATTTGTCATCCCCTTCCCCAATGTCACCATGCCACTTTGTTCCCAGCTTTAGTCAGTCTCACGTGTCCAGTTACCCTCGGACACACTGCCTCAGAAGTTCACCGCTTAAGATACTCTCCAGCACCCCCCACCCAAAGGGAGTCCCAGTTGGCATGAATGCACACTTCTGGTCAACAGGGAACATGAAATTCAGTTTTGTGGGGGTGTGAAGGAAGAACTCTAGGATCTCCAGTGGCTCTAAGGTATGCAGGCAGAAACCAACGTCATCCTTTGTGGGGTGGGCCCCCCCCAAACTGAACAGCATTCCAACCATCTGACCCAGGCACATGCATTCCTGCAGCATCGTTCTTATAACCGGGTAGGGGCTGACACTGCACCAACACAATGCCATCCCCTTCCCCACATGTAAAGTCCTGGACACCAGTGGCCTGGAGCAACTGGTCAAGCTTGGGACACACAGGTTGGTCTTCTTAGACATCTTAGTACTGTTTAAGCAATAATGCATGACAAGGGGTGTGTGTTGTTGTGGGATTTACCCATGCCTTGTGTGTTGTATTACAAGGCACAGCGTGCCTTTAACAAGGGAAGCAGTATAGCACAGTGGTTTAAGGCTCTGAGCTGCAAATCTGGTGACATCCAGCGGACCAGACCTGGGTTTGA
Source organism: Neoceratodus forsteri (assembly GCA_016271365.2). Lineage (NCBI taxonomy): Eukaryota > Metazoa > Chordata > Ceratodontiformes > Ceratodontidae > Neoceratodus > Neoceratodus forsteri. Next base: position 138,205,452 of record JADMNL010000030.1, on the reverse strand, counting down.
ATCCCACAGCTTCTACTTGCATACTGTGTGACCCCGAGCAAGTCACTTAACTTCCCTGTGCTCCCAGGTCACTCCTGTAAAAAAGCTTTCAGCTTAGTGGGCTACTCCTGGTTAAACAACTGAAAAAAAAAAAAACACACAAGAAGTAAATCCAACTACTGCACACACCCTGAAGTGCATCACTATGATTATAAAATCAATCTGTATAAGAGTTCAAAAGAAAAGTTAAATTAGGTTCAAAGTAAAGATTAATCAGTGGGATCTTTACTGGTTGTCTGTTGCAGGATTTACCTATGGTCATGTGACATTTTGACCAATGAGGCAACAGGATTTTTGTAATCCATTTTACATACAGATTTACAACCATGCATCTACAATTTATTTTTGTTCATTCAATGAGTACCAGAGCCATTCACTTCTGCCTAGCAACCACAAAGCCCCACCCAACTATTTTTCTGGCAACCATACATCCATATGGGTCCACAGAGCATGCTGCCCCTTGGTGGGGGCACTGAAGAGAAGTGCCCCCCCCATATCTGCAACTGCAGACAGCAAAAGTCTGTCAGAGTGGTGCACACACCCCCAAATGTGCCGGCGTCATGCTGCTGCACTCCGCAGTTTCCCACTTAATTACTCCCAGCCCCCAGGGACGCAGCTTGCTTGGACGCCATGGTGCACATGTGCACACGATTATGTAGCTGCGCAAACCAAGGCAGCGTCCTCCCTCAACCTCCTCCGCCTGCACTGCTATCGTGGCCACCGGGCTGGAGGTACTGCAGTGAAGAATACTGCCCTTCCTGCACCAAGTATGAATGCATCCTGTGGAACACTCAATCCACGCACCCGGAATTCTAACACCTCCCAAGAGACAAGATGCTGACAGTGCAGTCCAGCTCATGACAGCAAACCAGCTAGGACTGCAGCAGCTCCTATATCCATGCTCTCCCACTAGTGGATCATCTGTCACACTCCCCCCAGGCCTCTGCATGGGATGCCAAGGTGGAAGTTTAGAAAATGCAGAAGCTGCCCTATTAATCTCTCCTTTTACTCTGAGTCCCTGCAGAAGGGACCAACCAACTTCAGACTCACCTAGAAAAGCCTTCATACTGCACTTGATCATCCGACACCACTGGATGACTAGCGCCAGGCCGTCTGGAGGAAACGGGCTTACACTGTCGATGTCCTTCATTTGCTTAAAGACCTTTTCCACTCCATGGAAGGATTCATCAGCCAGCACAACAACCTCCAACTCTGAGATGGTCCACGTCAACAGAGCCTTCCTCATTGGCGTGTTGACATACAGCCGCTTGGAGCGCTCGATATATATCTCAATGTTCTTCCTCTCCAGCGAGGTGTACAATTCCTCGATCTTCCGGGCTGGCAGCAACTCGCCATGTTGCTTTCGTAGGGCCGCCACTTTGGCGTCAAGGAGCTTCAGACGCTTGGCATTTTCCTTGCTCTCATCCTTCAACAGCTCATAATTGTCCCGTAGCTTGACCTCAAAAATGTCATCCAGGAAGATGAAGGAGAACTGCCCCACTCTTAAGACAATGTCAGGGGGCAGTGGCTCTGGATCCTGCCTGTCTCTCTGGTACAGGCCTTTCAGCCACTTCTGCACATTGATGGCCTCATCAAAGGTCTTAGAGAAGTCATACTGATAGGGAAACTCAATGGAAATACTGGCCAAGTTAAAGATCCAAGCACGGTTCTTGGGCGTCTGCAGCCGGGGGAAGGCATTCCTGTATAGAATCATCTTTTCCAGCTCTGACAGGATCTGCACGTCCACCTCCTTGAATGTGAAAATATCATTCCCGTCAAAGCTGGCAACCAGCTGCGGCAGCCTGACGTGCAGTAAGTTGCTGTTCCGCACCACGGTTGTGCTCTCTAAGAGTAGGCAGATGTAATTTTTATTTGTGATGTTGGCTGTTACTTTCAGATTCACCATTTCCATGTTCAAGCTCAGCATTTTTTTCTTGGGTGTTGGCTCGGAGGCTGCATTTGTGACTCCTGCTGGGCTGCCTGCTGGGCTCTCAGGCCCCAGCAGATGATCATCATGGTTGAGGGAGGGAGAGGTTGTTTTCCTGAGAGTTACTGCAAGCATCTCAGCGTACTGCAGCATCTCTAAGACATGTTGATGGAGGAACATGTGATCAGCAGGGGTCCACTGAATGACGAACTGCTCACCGCAGTACACCTGGGCCAGGGGAGAGAGAGACAGACAAAAATTACTAGTAAGTGGAACAGGGACAGAAAACGTATTTGATTAAACATTGAGTCTGTTACATGCAAATGATTCTAAGAGCCTGACTAAGTGGAACCAGCAGAGCACGTTGTGTTCCCGAGAGGCATACCTTTTCTTCAGTGGGACCCAACTCTCCTCCTCGAGCAAGAGCAGCACTAGGCATGCTGCAGAGGATGCATTCCCCAGCTCAAGGAGAGTGGTGTTCACCCTCTGCACCAGCATCTTCTGTGGACAATGGGGGAGACCTTGATGTTGTGGATGACTACGTAACATCAGCCTCCCACTCCACCACACACAGGTTAGAGGTGCAAACAGACAGATATACTTGCTTCACGGCTGATGAAAGGGATCTTTACTCGGCAAAACCACCACCAGGCAATAGAATGACGGCCTGCCCCCCGTTCTCAAGTCAACAGGCCTGGCATATTCTCCTCACCACCCCTCCCATGTCATGGATGTTATGTTCCATGTTCAGCATACTGCAGGATGACCTGGGCCCCATCATGTCTGGGGGGGGCACAGGATTTCAATAGCAGGTCAGTAATCTGGGTTGGTGATCTCACCTGGAGGTCAGAGGACTGGACCACAGCCCTGATGGGTAGCAGCGAGCCCAGAGACAGTAGTAGGGGCTAATGGAAGGAACTTAAAGTGTGTGTATGTGGGGGGGGTTTCTTATAATAAGATCAGTACTGGAGAGTATGGGGGTGGGTTGAATACTGCAAGACAGACTCACGCCCCCAAGAAATATGCTACTAGGGACCAAAGCACTGAGGGTTGAGACCCAATGCCCAGTCTAAGCACATCCCCTGCCCCCCCAAGACATTCACCCCAGGGGTTAATGCACTGAGAGGTAAGACCCCAAAATGTAAGCATGCCTCCAAAATATGCCCAAGAGGAACAAAGCACTGCAAGCTGACTGCCCCCTCACCAAAGTAAGCACTGATTAATGGAAGAGATACCACCCTGGAAAACAAGCACCACCATAAATACAATAAATGTGAAAAAAAAGTTATTACTTTGTGCCCCTAACAAAATAAATAAATACACGTTATTACTCTGTGCCCCTAACAAAAAAATAAATAAATAAATGTTATTACTTTGTGCCCCTAACAAAATAAATAAATAAATATTACGCTGTGCCCGACAAAAAAATGGTTATTACTCTGTGCCCCAACAAAAAAAATAATTACTCTGTGCCCCTAACAAAAATAAATATTACGCAGTGCCCCTAACAAAAAATAAATAAATGTTACTATGTGCCTCTAACAAAAAAGGTATTACTTTGTGCCCGTAACAAAATTTTTTATTACTCTATGCTCCTAACAAAAAAAATTATTACTCTGTGCCCCAACGAAAAAAGGTATTACTTTGTGCCCGTAACAAATTTTTTTATTACTCTACGCTCCTAACAAAAGAGTTATTACTCTGTGCACCTAACAAAAAAAGGTTATCACTTTGTGCCCCTAACAAAATAAATAAATAAATGTTATTACTCTGTGCCCTTGACAAAAACAAACTTATTACTCTCTGCCCCTGACAAAAAAAAAAAAAGTTATTACTCTGTGCCCCTAACAAACAAAAAACATATTTTTTTAGATATTTCCGGAAGAAAACCTAAGGTCAAAACGTAGATTTTTAACTCTATTTTCTATTTTAAGCATGCATTTAATATAACCATTTTGTTTTGCAAAAAAAAGATACTACTCTGTGCCCCTAACACACACAAAAAAATGTTACTCTGCACCCCAGGTAGGGGTTTGTGATATTTGGGGAATTGAGAGTGTGGGGGTGCATAGGGGATATAAAAATAAAGGAAACAAAAGCAACTGAAAGGAGGACGCTGTGTCCTGCTGCTTTGCTACTTGACTGCCATCAGGTAAAGGCCAGGTGGCAGTACAGCGGCAACACACAGATGGGGAGAGGCACAACCGCCGGATGCCAAGCACACATGCGTGGGCGCCTTTGCATGCCAGCACCCTCGGAGAAAAAAACAGGAGCTGGAGGAAAAACCCTGGTCCATAGTTCCGGCTGGTCCCCACCCCCACCCTCAAGCCCACGCATGACCAACACAGCAGGCCATTCACCACTATTATGGTCCTGGTAAATGGTGGATGACCAGTAGGCCCACGAGAAGGTTGATGACAAGATGGGGGAGGGGTGCTGTTGGGCAAGTCAGAGAGTGAAAAAAAAAAAAAAAAGGAAAAGAAAAGAAAAAAAACAAAGCCAACTCTGTGGCATCGAGCAGGAGGGCCTCCGCTTAGCAACGCAATTTCTCACCCCTAGCCCAGGACAACAGCAGCGGTGGCTGGCAGTGAGGGTGAAGGAGCATGCACTATCTGGTGACAGCCTAAAGCCATGACAGGTGTGGGTGACCACATGCCAGCAGGCTCCTCCCCCAGGATGCAGATGTGGGCATGCTCCACTGAGAGAGGGATGTGAAAAACTGAATCACCATCTGGCCTGGCACTCCAGATGACAGCGTCCGCATCCCCCCATGCCAACTGACCACGTCTGGCTGCAGTGTCTGTCGCCCAAGTTGCCACACAAAACTAAGGCGCACACCACCTCTGCCCAGTGAGAGTGCGAGGCAGTCCTCTGGGTGGGATACCTCAGAACTCAGCAGTGAACCTCCTCTGGTTTTCTGAACACACAGGACCAGCGGATACATGGGGCAAGTCTGGTGGTAAGATGGAGTGCTAGGCTGGTGGAGGGTAAACGCATTATGGAGTGGATGCATCCTTTTGGGGGGAGGGATCTTGGCATGTTACGGAATGAAACCCCCTGAGTCGGAGTCACAAGCAGGACTTGGCGGTGATCTTGAAGGAGTCTGACTGGCTGCAACACTTACGGCTCCAGTAACGTGAAGGCAGTGGGGTAAAAAAAAAACAAAAAAACAGGAGCATGTGGGCCTGATGACGCTGGGGGTTGTGCACTGGTCTACCATTAAGGAGTCCTTGGTTCACTTCCAGATTCAGACTTCTGGCATTGAGCTAGAACATTCCAGGGTGCTCGGACACCAAGGGAAGGATGCAACTACCCTGCCATAAAACTGCCTTCTTTCATGGGCTTTGATTGGCAGTGGGGAGCCAGGTTAAAAAGTAAAAACAAACCATACCTGGAAAAGTTTAATAAACATATTAAAAAAAAAAAAAAAACACTAGTTCACTGGAATCAGCCGAGACCAGGGATCAAAGTCCCCCCTGTACCCTGACTTGACTGGCTTTGTTGCTGGACAGACATACAGGAAGAGGGCGGTGATGTATTTTCTCTTACCTCTAAGGCCCGAACACTGGTGTGATAAGACACGGAGAGTGAGGAGAGTCCAAGGATGGGGTGTGTGATGTCCAGCGCCTTACAGCAAGGCTGCACCTTTTCTGCTATTGATTTAATTAAGACCAAGCATAAGCCGTGGACGCCAATGGTGGAGGTCTCAGCGCTGCCCTGGACCTTCACAGTATCGACTCTCAGTGCTGAGGCACCTGTGATTCAGAAAGGGATACAAAGATTAACAGCAGCATACATGCTTGATACCACCCCTCCCCCCACCCCCACCTCCAGTTAGATGAACTGGTGACACCCCCCCCGTTTAGACAGACTGATGGTAACCCAACCCCTAGCCATCTCTTGTAGTACTGCTGATCTGAGATGACAGGTAAGAAAAAATTATTCACCATAGTAATGTTTCTTCTTAAGGGATCCCTCACTCTGTTTACACTTTATGCTGTCATCTTGGCTAAGAGTGATGCCCTGGAAATTACAACCTGTGCAAATTTTAGAATTTGTAATATACTGTAGGTTCAAACTGCATCTGCGTGCCACTCTGACCATTTGCTTATCTGTTTCCGAGTCAGAGTGGAGCAGTGGCTAGTAAAAAGTACAGTTGTGTAAGAACTTACTGTAACAGCAGATCTTTGAGAGGAGCTCCTGCAGCAGGTATTACCATTAGGACTAATGCTGCCAGGCATTAGGACCTCATGGAAAAATCTTGTAGCTAGCAGTCTGAGGTGGGAGACCACCCCCAACTTCAGACATGGTATAAAGGGGGCAGTCCCCCGGCACTATTTCAGTTCTCCCGCCAGAGACCTGGCTGAAGTAAATGGAGAGCCGAGCAGGATCTCCCCTACCCTTAAGAAGGGTAACAAGAGTAGTTCCTGGGGGATGGTGGGTGGGAAAGCCACCTGCTCCAAGAGCTCCTCTTGAAGACAGTACAGTTACGTAAGAACTTGCCGTAACAGTAGATCTTCGAGGTGGAGCTCTTGCAGCAGGTATTACCATTAGGACTAATGCCACCAGGCGTTAGGACCCCACGGAAAAATCTTGTAGCTAGCAGTTTGTAGCCGGGGACCGCCCCAGACGTCGGCTCCACCTGTCAGACGTGGTATAAAGGGCGCGGTTCCCTGGTGCCATCTCAGTTCTTCCGCCAGAGACCCGGACAGAAAGACTGGAGAACTGAGCAGGATTTCCCCAACCCTAAACAAGGTAGAAATACTGAGCCCTGTGGGATGGAGGGTGGGAAAGCCACCTGCTGCAAGAGCTCCTCTCGAAGATCTACTGTTACGGTAAGTTCTTATATAACTGTACTAGCTGACTGAGGTGGAGCTCTTGTAGCAGGTATTACCATTATGACGGAGTCCCAAGCAGTACCCAAGAATAGGCCCAGGTCCAATGGGAGGGGGAGGAGAAAACTGATAGAAACATAGAAACATAGATTTTGACGGTAGATAAGGACCTCTAGGCCCATCTAGTCTGCCCATTTCCCTACCTACAGGATAGGCCGCAGATCCTAGTTAACCAACAGCCTATTTCTTCCTACCCCCCACAAGAATTGCCTTATGTCTGTCCCATACATTCTTGAATTCTCCCACAGTTTTAGACCCCACAACCTCCTTAGGAAGGCTGTTCCATGCATTCACTACCCTCTCTGTGAAATAATACTTCCTCACATTGCCCCTGAACCGCCTCCCCTCTATCTTTAAATTGTGTCCCCTTGTTCTTGCACGTCTCTTTTTCTGAAAGATGCTACCCTCTTGGACTTTGTTGATTCCACTGAGGTACTTAAAAGTTTCTATAATGTCTCCCCTCTCCCTTCTTTCCTCAAGGGTATACATATTAAGCTCCTTTAGTCTTTCCTCATACGGCTTCTCTTGCAGACCCTGCACCATTTTAGTTGCCCTCCTCTGGACTGCCTCTATCCTGTCTATGTCCTTGCGGAGATGGGATCTCCAGAACTGCACGCAGTACTCCAGATGGGGTCTCACCAATTGTCTGTACAGACGGATAACAACTTCCTGTTTTCTGCTGCTGATGCCTCTCCCTATGCATCCCAGTATACCCCCAGCCCTCCCTACTGCCTTCTCACATTGCTTGCTAACCTTAAGGTCATCTGATATGATTACCCCCAGGTCCCTTTCCTTTTTTGTTGTTGTTACTACCTCCCCCCCCCCCCATTGTGTATTCTTCCCAGGGTTCTTGTTTCCCAGGTGCAGTATTTTGCACTTCTTTGCATTGAATCCTAGCTGCCATACTTCTGACCATTCCTCCAACATTGCCAAGTCCCTTCTCATCCTTTCCACGCCTCCTTGTGTATCAACCCTGTTGCAGATCTTTGTGTCATCTGCAAAGAGGCATACTTTTCCTTCCAGTCCCTCTGCAATGTCACTTATGAAGACATTAAAAAGGACTGGATCCAATAATGACCCAATGATGGCTGTACAGCTTCAAGAGAGTAGGTCCTGCAGGACGGCCAGTCCAAAACCTGCTCTCCTCAGAGAAGCAATGTCAAGGCTGTAATGTCTGATGAAAGTATGGACTGTGCTCCAGGTCGTGGCAGCGCAGAGATCTTCTGAGGAAACATTCCTCAGGGAAGCAAATGAGGTAGCAACAGCCCTGGTGGAGTGACCCTTGATTGAGACTGGCAAGGATTTACCATGGTGCTGGTAGCAATATGAGATACAATGTACTAATCAACATGTTAGTGTTTGTTTGGTGACAGGAGCCCCTGTCTTCCTATGCACGAAGGAGACGAACTGGTCAGTCTTTCTCGATGCGCTGGTTCTGTGAACATAATAACGAAGAATCTTGTGAACATCCAGAGTATGTAACAAGGCTTCGCCTGGATTAGAAAACTCTGGATAATAAACCAGAAGGTGGATGTCCTGGTTCAATGTCAATTCAGACACCACCTTCGGTAGAAACTTAGGATTCATACGCTGGGTCACCCTGTCCCTGTGGAAAACAAGATAAGGCTAGTTACACATAAAGGCCTGAAACTCAGAAATCCTTCTAGTGGAAGTAATAGCAACTAAAAATAACGCTTTTCAAAATAGAAAGCAAAGCCCCCTCTGACTGAAGTTTGAGCAGTACTCCCTAAATGAGGGGAAAGGGAAGGAAGGCATACAGAAACCTCACTGTCCAGGAGAGGGACAATACATCTCACCAGAAAACACCAGGCCCTATATCTAGCGAGCAAAAACTTGGCAGTTTGGCATTGCATGGGGACGCAAGTAGGTCCAGCTCTGGATGGCCCCAGTGACCGAAAAGGTTGTCTGTGACTTCCTGGAGCAACTCCCATTCGTGATTAAGAGAGTGACAGTGACAGACTGTTGGCGAGAACGTTCTGGCTTCCTGGGACGTGCATAGCCATGAGATCCAGAAGATGTCCTACTGCCCAATCCCACACTCTCATGGCCTCCCTCCAAAGGAGATAGGACTGAGTGCCCCTTTTTTTTTTTTTTTTTTTTAATCACAGCTGCTATTTTTGCTCCATGCTGCAGTGTTCTCTGGCTGAGGCATCCAGCCACCAGCTCTGCCCACCAGCAAAGCTGGGAGGCTCATACCGCACCCAGGAGAGTTCAGTACGGCTGTCTTGCCGTCCCGCTGGTGGGCCCCCTATGCCCTGCCAGCCAGGCCAGCCCTGAGCCCTCCCCGACAGGACTCCACACCAGTCCTCCGGGCATCGCAGCACGTGGCCATCAAGCTGCACAGTCGCACTCAGCTATTTTTCCTCCTGTTAAACCCCACAGGCCACGTGTCCCCCCCCCCACATACACAGACGCCAGCAGTACCCCCAGGTGTCCCCAGAGGTCGCCGCAGCATGGTGGTTCTTCCCCATCCCACCCCAGAACTAGGAGAGCAGTCTGTGGACGCTCAATCATAGTCCTCCCCTGCCAACCCAGGCTCGTTCCCGAACCTGGGTCACCGGGGTGAGACGAGGTGTGGCGTCCAGCGCCTCAACCCTCAGCACCACCGGGCCGGCTGAGTGCCCCTTGCTTGTTGATGTAGAAGACAACTGGAATGTTGGACGACTGCCCCAAGAGAGAATCCTGGGGAACTTGGTATTGAAACGCCCTCAGGGCATATAGAATGGCTCTCATTTCCAGAACACTGATATGCAGAGAGCGCTTTATGAGGGACCAAGCTCCTCTGGTCCTTTATTCTCCTAAGTATGGCCCCCAGCCCAACTCTGAGGCGTCCGTCATCAAAGCGTATGATGGGGAAGGTCTCTGAAAGGGGACCCTACTGTAGATGTGGACGGGAGAGCCATCACTCGAGAGAGAGCGACGGACTGCCATTGAGACTCGGATTGGCATGTCCAAGTCGTCCACCACCTGGTCCCACTGCAGAATCCTCATATGTAACTTGGCGAGGGGAATGCTAGAGATGGCCACAGCCATGTGACCTAGGAGTTGAAGGATCACCCTAGCCGGAAGGATGGCTGCTGTATGGACTCTGCGTGCTAGCTCCATCAAGCGATCTGCCCTGTCTGGCGGCAAGAAGGCCTTTCCCTGAACGGTGTCCAGTATGGCCCTATGTATTGCAACCTCTGGGAGGGCCAGGTTTGTGATTGTGGCCAATTTATGGTGATGCCCAAGAACAGAAAGAGGTTTTCCATTTCCTCCATGGCCACCCTCAACTGGCTTTCCAACTGAGCAGAAATAAGCCAGTCATCCAGGTAGGGGTATACAAAGTGGGATCTCCTCCTGAGGGCTGCTGCCACTACCGCCAGACATTTGGTGAAAAAGTACAGTTAAGTAAGAACTTACCATAACAGTAGATCTTTGAAAGGAGCTCTTGCAGCAGATAATACCATTAGGACTGAAGCCAGCAGGTGTCAGGACCCCACGGAAAACTTGTAGCTAGCAGTCTGAGGCAGGGGACCTCCCCCGAAGTCGGCTACGCCCGAGGTCAGACGTGGTATAAAGGGACGGTCCCCTGGCGCCATCTCAGTTCTCCCACCGGAGACCTGGCTAGAAACACAACTGGAGAACCGAGCAGGAAGACCCCACCATGGTCTGGTAATATAATAACCAAAATACTATCCTGGGGGATGGAGGGTGGGAAAGCCACCTGCTACAAGAGCTCCTCTCGAAGATCTACTGTTATGGTAAGTTCTTACGTAACTGTACTATCTGTCTTCGAGGGTGAAGCTCTTGCAGCAGGTAATACCATTAGGACTGAGCCCCAAGCAGTACCCAAGGATAGGCCCAGGTCTGAGGGTGGCAGGGGGAGATGCTGAAAAGCTGAAAAACAGCCGTTAGAAAAGCATCTAAGAAAGTAGGCCTTGCAGGACTGCTAGTCCAAAACCTGCTCTCCTTCTGGATGTAATGTCCAGGCTGTAATGTCTAATGAAAGTGTGTACTGAATTCCAAGTAACTGCAGCGCAAATAATTGCCAAGGAGACATTTTTTTAGAGCTGCGAAGGAGGAGGCCACTGCTCTGGTACAGTGGTCCCTGACTGTTTCCCGAAGGGGTTTGTTATGATGCTGGTAGCAAAAAGGAATGCACTGCTCCAGCCAACGGGCTAGTGACTGTTTGGAAACAGGAGCCCCTAACATTCGCCTGGCGAATGAGACGAACAACTGGTCTGACTGCCTGGAGGAGCGAGTCCTGTGGAGGTAATACCTAAAAATTCTGAGAACATCCAAGGTGTGCAACAGTGCTTCACCTTGGTTAACAAATTCCGGATAATAAAATGGAAGATTGATGTCCTGGTTAAGTGTCAGCATGGACACCACCTTCAGCAAGAACTTAAGATTTGTGCGCAGGGTCATCCTGTCCCTGTGGAAAACTATGTAAGGTTCCTTACACATCAGGGCCTGGAGCTTGGAAACCTTTGAGCAGAGGTAATGGCTACCAAAAGGAAGGTCTTCCATGAGAGGAAGCGCATCTCGCCAGAGGCTGCTGTCTCGAAGGGAGGAAGGGTGCGTTTTTGCAGGACGAAAAGCAAGTCCCAAGGAGGAACGATGTCTCTCCTAGGAGGACTGATATGTAAGACCCCTTGTAGAAATGTCTTACAGACGTTGAGCTGTGCCAGTGTTTTATATCCGATATGATCATGATATGTGGAAACCGCACACATGTGTACCTTAATGAATGAATAGCTCAGACCTAAATCCAGAAGGTGATGAGAGATATTCTAGCGTGTGCCTAGCCGGGCAACCCAGGGGATTTAGGGCATGGGCTGTAGCACACAGACAGAAGTGTTTCCATTTCAGAGCATAGGTGTCCCTGGTGGAAGGCTTCCTCACTGCAACCAAGATCTCAGCCACCCTGCTTGATACTCCTAGTCTCTCTTCCGCTAAGACTGCAGGAGTCACGCGTGCAAGTGAAGAACAGGATGGACGAGTGTCCCCTGCTCTTGTGAGAGCAAGTGGGTGGAGACTGGCAACTGAACTGGAGGCTCCAGTGACAATTGCTGGAGCAACGGATACCAGATCTGATGGGGTCATAGAGGAGCCACCAGAATCATTCTGGCTCCCTCTGACTGCAACTTGAGCAGTACTCTTTGAATGAGGGGAAAAGGAGGGAAGGCGTACAGGAACTTCCCTGTCCAAGAGAGGAACAATGCATCTCACCAAAAAACATCAGGCCCTGGAACCAGCGAGCAAAAATTTTGCAGTTTGGCATTGCACGGGGATGCAAAGAGGTCCAACTCTGGATGGCCCCAGTGACCAAACAGGTCATCTGCGACATTTTGGAGCAGTCCCACTCGTGATTCGGAGAGGTAGAGCGGCTGAGACTGTCGGCAAGAACATTCTGAACCCCAGGCAGATGAACTGCAATGAGATCCAGCCGATGTTCTACTGCCCAATCCCACACTCTCATGGCCTTCCTGCAAAGAGGGTACAAATGAGTCCCCCCTTGTTTGCTGATGTAGAAGACCACTGGTGTGTTGTCTGACTGCACCAGGAGAGGACCCAGCAAGAGCTGGTCTCCAAATGCGATAAGTGCATTCAGCATGGCTCTCATTTCCAGAACATTTATATGCAGAGAGCTCTCTGTGGCAGACCAAGACCCCCGGGTCCTGTGATCTCCTAAATGAGCCCCCCAACCGGACAAAGAGGCATCTGTGGTTAAAGTCTGGAGGGGAGTGAGTCTCTGGGAATGGAACTCCTCCTGCTAGACTGTCGTGATGGAGCCACCATTTCAGAGAACGATGTACCGCCCAAGACATCCGGATTCGGAGACCCAGATCGTCCACCGATTGGTCCCACTGGACCCTGAGATGCCACTGGAGGGTCCTCATCTGTAGTCTGGCTAAGGGTACTGTGGCTATGGCAGCCGCCATATGGCCTAGAAGCTGTAGAACAGCCCGGGTGGGGGAAGAGGGAGCCTTCTGGAACCTGCTAGCCAAATCCCTAAGGCGGTCTGCCCTGTCCGGTGTCCAGAACAGCCCCTATGAACTCCAGCCTTTATGTTGGCCAAGGGCGTGATTTTGGCCAGTTTACTGTGATCCCCAGGGAGGAAAATAGGGCCTGTGTCTCTCGTAAGGTGATTAGAAGTTCCTCCTCCGACAGAGCGGAGAGGAGCCAATCATCCAGGTAAGGGTAGATGAAGAGGCCTCTCCCGCAGAGGGCTGCCGCTACAACCGCTAGACACTTGGTAAAAACCCCTGGGGGTGGAAGAAAGGCCAAAAGGAAGTACTCGGAATTGGTAGTGCTCGTCCTGGAAGCTGAAGCGCAGAAACTTTCTGTGAGACTTCAGGACCTTGATATGCATGTAGGCGTCCTGCATATCTAGGGAGCACAGCCAGTCCACTTGCTGAAGTAAGGGGAACAGACCTGCCAGAGTGATCCTCCGAAACCTCTGGTATTTTACAGAGAGATTGAGCTGGCTCAGATCCAGAACTGGACAAAGGTGTCCCGTTTTCTTCGGGACCAGGAAGAAACGGGAGTAGTAACCCTTTCCCTCCTGGGTCTGTGGAACCTTTTGGATGGCTCTTTTTTCTAGGAGCTGTTGAATCTCTGCTTCTAGAAGAAGACTGTGTTCCAGTGGACAATGGGCTGGGGGTTGTCCTGGGATAGAGATGAACTCTCATCGTGTACCCTTTTCGAATGGTATCCAGAATCCAATGGTCTGCAGTGATATTGAACCATTCAAGTGAGTAAAGTGAAGTTTGAAGTTTAGTTCAAAGTTTATTGTTCTAGGAATTAATACCTTTGAACCAAGGCTCTTTTACAAAGGTTCCACGTCATTAAGTACAAAAACATAGTAGACAGTGTTACAAACAATCAGTAAGCTGTTTAACAAGGCCACAACTTAAACAGTAACATTTATGTACAGAAAAGAAAAAGGAACTCGGAGGCAGTGTCAAGGGCAAGGAATAAGGATTGGAGAGCTTGAGAGGGAAGAGAGGGAGAAATACGAAGTTTAGGAGCAGACAGAACCAGGTTAGTGGTACTCAGGTTGTCTTTTTCAAAGAGGAGACCATGGTGGTTGAGTGAAACAAATGTAAGTGCACTCAGTGGGATGAGACTTTAGTCAAAGCAGTCACAGGAGCTGGAGGCTGTGAGGTGGCGTAAAGTATGGATTTGAAGCTCCCAATGTCGTGGAGGATAGGGAGGGCAGGTTGAGGGCATTGTACCAGGTAGGGGCACGGTATGTAAAAGATCTTTGTCCTGAGCAGTCCGGCATCTAGGGCCAAGGAAAGGTTGGTGGTCAGATCTTCTTGTGGCACGAAAGCTATTATTCAGGCAGAGCAGGTCCCGGATACATGGAGGAGTGAGTCCAAGATTGATTTTTTGCCATCACCCAGGTGAGATACATGAGGCGATTGGAAAGATGCAACCAACCAGTTTCCGTGTAGAGGTCACAAGTGTGGGTCCATCTCTGTGCTCCAGTGAGGAGTCGACAGGTTTTGTTTAGTGCTGTTGAGATGCGCTTTACTGCAGTGGTAGTAGCTGAGTCATAGACAATTAGACCATAGTCTATGATTGAGATGATGGAGCTTTGAACAGCAATCCTCAAGGCAGCTTGGTTGAAAAATTGACGGTTCCGGTACAAAATTCCAATGCGTTGGTGCACTGTTTTTGCAGTGTTATCGATATGGGCTGCAAAAGTAAGACATTCATCAAAAGTGATACCAAGGTATTTGAAGGTGTTCACTTGTTCTAGTGTATTTCCAAGAGAAGTTTTTATGACGAGTGGAGTATGCCTATTTCTGTTTTGATGACTGGCGAAAAGCATGACTTTTGTTTTTTTTTTTTTTAATTTAGGACCAGTTTGTGCTCAAGGAACCACGGTTCAACACGAGAAAGCAAGCTGCAAGCTCTGTCGTAGTGGATTTGGATCCTTATGGGAGGAGAGAATTACAGCGTCATCAGCATAGAGTATTAATTTTTCAGGGCAGGATTTGGGAAGCAAGTTTCGAAATAGACTGAAGAGGAGAGGACCTAAAATTGAGCCCTGGGGGACACCAGAGAGGACCAGTTTTGAGTCAGAGAGAACCTCTGAGACTTTTACTGTTTGAGAACGTTGTGCCAGGTAACTTTTTACCCAGGCTCCAGGTCCCTTGGCTAGCCCAATGTTGAGCAGAAGAGAGATTAGAAGGCTATGGTGAACAGTGTCAAAGGCCTTTGTGAGGTCTATGAAAACAGCTCCGGTTAAATAACCCTTATCCAAGGCTTTGTGAGTTTCACTAGTGAAATCAAGTAGGGCCGTCGACGTACTGTGTCCTTTCCTAAATCCGCACAATAGAATTTTTTGTTTTGATTCAGAGTCTGGCATAGCTTCAACGAGGTCCACTGTCTTCCTCCACAGCGACTGCTGGTAGGTAATCATGTGCAAACCGCCCTCCTACCTTCTCGCTCTGCCTGTCACTGAAGGGAGATGGGGGCAGAGGGAGTGGAGGAGCCCTGGGAGTTTTGGGTTGCTTGGGTATGGGAATCTTGAGGGGCAGGGTGACCTCGCCTCTTGAACCCCTTACTGTGGGATTGTTTACTCCCCTGTCCTTACCCTTATCCTTTGTGAAAAGGGTGCCGGTGGGGTTCCTGAGGCTGGGATGTATACATGCATTGCACATCAGCAACCGCTTTACCTGACTCCTGAAATTGTTTAATCATTTGTTGAATTTCCAGGCCAAACAGAACAGGACCCTGAGGAAGGGAATCCAGAATGGGCTCTTGTAGGTCCGGCTGGAAGCCCGTGATCCTAAGCCAAGACTGCAGTCTCATACAGACCCCTGAGGTGGCTGCTCTGGAGGCCATATCCACGGCATCGTAAGAACACCTGAGGGTGTGTCTGTCTACATCTAAACCCGACTGGGCACACAATAGAATTTTTTGTTTCGATTCAGAGTCTGGCATAGCTTCAACGAGGTCCACTGTCTTCCTCCACAGCGACTGCTGGTAGGTAATCATGTGGGCCATGAAGTTCAAAGACCTGATGGCCCCAGTGACTGAGTAGAAGACTTTTCGGCACCAACTGTCTAATTTTTAGAGACGGGATCCGAAGGTTGAGAACTCATGTGCTTTGGCTGAGACCCTCTGCCGTGGGCAGCTGTGAGGACCAGCGAATTGGCCTTTGGTTGTTCGGCCAGAAAAGGTTCGTACTTTGGAGGCTTATAAAGTCTGTCTGCCTTCCGAGGGACTGCCAGAATGGAGGACGGTGTACGTCAGGTGAGGCGTGTCACGTCCTGAAATGGTTCCGCGAACAGTGGAATCACCAAAGGTTTGGGTTCCTTCTCTCCGAGGAACTTGGCCAGGCGCTTGTGCTCTAGGTCCAGATCCTCCGTGTCCCATTCGTATATAGCCTGGATGTGCCTCATAATGTCCAAAAATGAGGGGTCATCGGGGGGGGGTGACCGCAGGGGAATCTTTAGGTCCCGGGGAGGGAGGGAGGACATAATTCCCCATCCGAGTAAGGTTCTGAATCCACGTCGCCTTCATTTGAGGAGGACGTGACATGAGGGGAAGAAGGAGATAGAGATGAGGGTCATTTCCTTCTCTTTCCCTTAGGGTCCAGACATGGGTGCTCTTCCTCACCACCCTGAGGCCCTGGGGTGGGGGGGGAACCATGGGTGGCGAAAGAGGGACAGTGTCTGGGGCTTTATACAGAAGATCCCCTTTAACTGTATTCCACCACATAGTGAACAAACTCCCAATGTCTGCTACTGGGACGACCGCAGGGTCCAGTGCCGGGTCTGAGGGGCCAGGCGTCTGGTCTTTAGGTGCAGGCGTCTGGGGATCTGGATCGGCAAGCGTCAGGTCCAGGATCCTGGTGTCCATAGGCAGACAACTGGCAGCACCTTCATCTGTAGGTCTGGCATCCGGTGTGGCTTTGTCAAGCGCCTGGTCCCTTGGAGGAGGGGCAGACGGCTGGCCTTCATCCAGTGACCACCCGTGTCAGGCGCTGGAAAGTGGGTCGATGGAGTAGGCGACTGGCTAGGCTTGTGCTGGTCTGGAGGAGGGTGCACCTTAGCCGGAGGGGGGGGCGTCCAAGCCCGGATGGCCTCCTGCCTAGCTGAGGGTTCTTCCGAGCGCTTGTGCTTATCAGAAGAACTGGGCCTTTCCTGAGCCCTGGACAGGCTTCCGTGGGTCGACTCTGAGGTGTTAGGGGTCGGTAAGCCAGGGAAGAGTGATGGTGTCCCGATGAGGCTGACTCCCGATGTCTGCCCTGAGAGGAGATGGGAGCGGACTTAGACATGCGGGAAGGTTCGGACGGCTGGGTCAGAACAGAACCAGACCTCTGGCTGGAGGACGAGGAAGACGAGGCCTGCTTGGCTGGTGACTTAGGGCGGGATTCAGACCTAGCCCGATCCTTATCAGTGTGGTGACGCTTACCTCCAGATGACCTATCTTTGGGTGGGGAATCCCTGGCAGGAGAGGATCAGCGGGCTCTTGATCCTCGCTGCATGGCCGTAAGCTTCTTTTCTAGTAGGAAGATCTTGAGTGCATGGGCCCTCCTAACGCGAGTCTTCTGGTTGAACGTTTGACAATGTGTGCAGGCATCGGGCTGGTGTTCTGGGCCTAGGCAGAGGAGGCAGGCCGCGTGGCCTTCTTTGGCCGGGATCTGCTTCCCGCACGCACACTCTGACTTTCACCGCAGTGGGAAGGGCGATGACATAAACGAGGCACTGAAAAAAGGATTCTGAAGAATTCTTCTGACATTCGATGGCTGTCGACTGCTAAGGAAGGCGTCTGAGGAGCCGAACTATGCAGGTCGACGGCAGGAAAAGAACTGGGATGGCGCCAGGAGACTGCCGACTCGGTCGCTCTGGAGACACCGGCGGGACCAGTGACTTCCGGGGATCCAGAACCAGGTCCTCGATGGGAACACCAGTGTTCTGGGTCTCCTCATCAGGGAAGACATGGACCAGAGTCCTTTCCAAGGAGTCGTCGGCCGGAGCCGGCAACAGTGGGTCAATGACAATCTCGACCTCGTTGACCGCATCTTCAGTCGTCTGGCTCGACGGAAGGTCTGAAAAGCCAGCAGCCGAAGAAGCAATCTCAACCGAAGTCAAGACCACATGCTCTTGGGACTGGGACCTCTCTCGGTCCCAAGAGTGCCTTCGCTGAGACAAAGGCTTAATCAGTTCCTTCTCCTGCTTACGGGATCGGGAGGAGTTAGAGCCTGCAGGTGCCTCTCCCTGGGTGGGAAGAGACTGGCACAACTCCCAGAAGGAGCCCGAGAAAGTACAGCCTGGGTTAAGAGGAACAAAGAAGCCCCGAGCAATGGCGGCATGAGCCGCTTCTTCCTCGAACGCCTGCATGCGTTCCAGTTATTTGGTGGAGCCCGCAGTCATGGAAAATGCCCACCTAGCCTCCTTGGACTTCACCGGAAGGTTCCTTTTCTCCAGTCTCCCCAACTTCAAGCGTGCCAGGCGGTCGTCCAGAATGTTGGGATGGAAGGCCAAGCAAAAGCTGCAGGATGAGGTGTCATGGCCGACACCTAGGCAGTAGACACACTTGAGATGGGGATCGGTGCGCGACATCTTCTGGCCGCAAGAACACTGACGAAATCCAGGGGAAGATTTTTTTTCCATAATCGAAGATGCAATGGAGCGATCGCTAATTTGAATGAGTTTTAATTTCGGTAAAACCGAAGTTTTGAAAGCCAGTGCCTGCAAAATGCGCGAGCACAAGGGAGGCAACCTGAATCTTCCAGAGGAAAGGAAGATCTGGTGTCATGGGGCAGAGCCGAGGTATATACCACCCGTGTGGGTGGGAGGAGCCAGAATGAAGACTTCCGGTGATCCTTAAAGGGGAAAGGGACATGCCAATAAGTGTGGATGAACAACATATCCACGATCGTAGAACATCCTTCTTGGTGGAGCTACTCCCATCATGTCCATAAATTCCGCATCCTCTTCATTCTTCTTCGTTTCTTGTTGGGGGGATGTTGAGGGTATCAACCATTCCTCTGACAATTGAGGAAAAAGACGAGTAATCCTCATTATGCCTTGGAGGAGGTTCAAAATCTTGTTCAGCTGCATCCTCCAATTCCATGGGCCACCTTTCTTCAGCTGTACACAGTACTCTTCATCCTCTTCCTCTTACTCCGCAGGCAGATAGGTTAGAGGTTGAGACTGCGGGGGGGGGGTAGCAGGTATTTATTAACATTTCCATGGCCTGAAGGCCGGCCCGTCGGCGCAATGATAAGGAGCTACCGCTCGCATGCCAGCGACCCCGGGTTCGAGACGGACTCGGACGGCTGGAGGGCGGGCTGGGGAGAAGGATTGAGCGCCCATGGGCTGCTCTCCTCTCCGGGTGGGAGGGATGCAGGTCCCTCTGTACACTGCCACCTGGGTGACCACAGGTGGAGGTGCAGCAAGACAGCATACAAAAAAAAAGGGGAGGGATGACGTCTGCCGGAAGCTGGAGCGTTAGCACGTCCTGACATGCGTCACTCCTTGGCCCCCCCCTTGCGTGCAGACGTCCTGTGGGCTGGGAAGAAACGGAAAATACCCTGCTCCAGGTTCCGGTAGATGGGACCCGGTCGTCCTGAGAAAACCCATAACCGGGCTCTTGAGATGGGACCAGCTGACCTCCCGACGCATACTTGAGGTGTGAGAGAGGGTAAGGGAAGGCCCTCTCCTCCCCGCCCGGGGGGTAAACCGCGGCAGGATGGGGGCAGGCAGCTGGTTCCCGGAATGGAGGTACCCGGGGTTGGACTACAGGAGCGCACGACCTTGGGATCCCTGAAGAGAGGTTCCTGGAGCAGCGAGAAGGGGGCATAAATAATAAGTATAAAAAATAAAAAAAAAACATTTCCCATGGCCTGGACTGCCTGGAAAAATTGCCACCTTTTTTATATGTCCTCTGATGATTTTATCAGTGCCATCATCTGCTTGCTCCTTTCTCTGTTCAGAAGGAGAGGCAGTGACATTCTTTTCTCTAAATTTCTTTTTGGCAGGCACCATTTCCACTGTCTGCTCTAGGGCTATTTTTATTTTTGCCTTCGCTGGATTCAAGGTTTCCCCTTTCGGGCACCCTGATGTCTGCACCATCTTTACCAAACCTATCTGATGGCAGAACGGCATTATCTTTTTTCTTGTCACCTTTCAAATTATTTGCTGCTGAACATGAGTAGATGAACCCTTCTGATGCGTGCTTCCCACCATTGTTGCAAACTCCCTCAGAGCCTTTTTTATTATGGTGACACAGAGGCAGACTAAAAAGACATGCATCTTTTTAACTTTTTTTTTTTTTTGTACTTTTTTTAATGAGATTTTTGGGTAAAAAAACATGACAAGACTTGCAATTTATAAAGTTGTATTCTGGCAGTCTGCCCTTTCCAGGAGCTGGAAACAGTTTTTTCAATTAATAAAAACTGCAGGTCTACAAGGTTTCTCTGACATACAATTTGAGAGAACCTTAAAATATAGAAAATGACCCCCAAAACACTGCAGTAAAGAGCCAAAAGCAAAAATGACTGTTGTACTAAAACTGTGCCAGAGGTCAAATTCTGCCTCTTGTACTAAGACTTGATTCATTAAATACATAGAATGTGATGGTGACATGGACTTTATATGAGTCTTATTGACTTAGTAGGTCTGGCACCCCGGGACTTTTCGTTTAAATTTAAGGTATACAGTCCATGGTCATGGCTGAGAAAGCAATTGATGCATATATTGTATAAAAGTTATTATAACTGCACTAATACATATGCACTGTCAGGTTTGATTGTTTAATGTATTCATACTGAATTTAAAATGACATTCATTTTCTATCCACTAGAGTGTAATCTAAGACCTATGTCGAGCAAGTTGCAATAAATCTACGCTTGAATATGCCACAGAGAATATAATTACCATGTAAACATTTGTTTTAAGTGATATTATGAATCATGAGCAACTATACATCTATTTGCACACAGTGAATTTGAGAAAATCTATGTTTTTAATTGTGTCTGGTCAGCCCAGTGGCGCGGAGGGTTGAGGCATTAAGACGCCACAGCTCGCACCACGCCGGTGACCCAGGTTCGAGAACAAGCTCGGGTCGGTGGGGGGGAAGGAGAGGATGTGAGTAGCAGGCAGCTGGCAAGCACTCCACCTCAGAAGGGGTCTCTCGGTGCTTGGCTGCCCCCCAGTGGAGGCTGAGTGGCAGTGCCACACTCGAACGCTCAGGTGCAAGGCCGGGGTGGGGGCCTGCGACCGGAGCTGTGGTGCTTATGTGGGCCTCCAACTACACATAGTCATCACTTCCAGAGCTAAGAAGGGTAGAAAAGGAGGAAACTATGGGGGTCTCCAGGATGATGCCCCCAGGACGGTTCCAGGGGATCTGCCGGGGCATGTATAGCATTCGAAGTCCCCGAAAGACCCCGGAATACAGTAGGGTTGACTGACGCAAGGGAGATCTGCCGAGGGAGGGTAAAAGGAATCTATAAAAAAAAAAAAAAAGAATAATAAGAATTGTCTCTTGGTGTTCTAGCTTCATGAATTGTGGTGCTGTTTGTTTACCACTTTAAAAGGTTTTTTTGTATTTAACAGCCAGTTCCTTGGCAACCCACACACCTTTGAGAAAGCACGTGTTGTGAAACGTGTCAGGTGACATAGGACACACAAGGAAGTAGACCATGTTGTGAGGAAGCAGGGAGCTTGCAATTTTACCTCTATGTCTGCACTTTAAATAAAGCAAGTATGTTCTACTGCAATTACTGCTGTGACTGGCAAGTCCTTTTGTTTATACTTCAGTGGCTGCTACATTATTTCGTGATACGGAAGTATTCCGTTTGGCCTAGGCAAAGGTGCCGGTCCCCATCTTGTTGTTTATGATAGTATGTGTACACTTATTTATTCATTATTTAATGTCTATGTTGTATGTTTTTCTCTGTATTGAATGACTGTTTGACAATCTTTAGGACCTTGTAAATCAGCAATAGCTCAATCGAGATTATCCTAATTCATATATTTTGTATGAATAAATATTTTTATTTACGTACTACTAATATGATGCAAAACGGTTGACAGTGTCCCTTTAAGTGAGGGATTCCTAGGGTTAGAACATGTGACTTTGTAGATTAATGTCAGTTTAGCTCAGCTGGTAACACTCTCACCACTGAACCAGATGATCAAAGGTTCAAGCACCACACCAGGAATTTGGGTTCCTACCCAGTACTGACACTACAGTGCAGCACTATGGGGACAGTGCACTGTTGGAGGCACTGTCCTTCGGATAAGATGCTAAAGCAAGGCCCCTTATGTCCACCTCTGGTGGTGTCCAGGTGGGAGTCAAACATCTCATGGGATATCCAAAAACAGTAGAAGTTGACCCCCCCCTTCCCCAAACAAGAATACTGGTCAGTTAAGGATATACTACATGCCAGCCCAGAATCCCACTCCTGGGTCAGGTCTGGACCAAACTCATCATGGAGATAAGGTGCTTGGCTCACAGTAGTGCACTACTGGCTGTTTACAACTCACAAGCATGGTGTACTATAGCTGTCGTTCATTTACTCTTGGGGGGGGGGCTTGTAATATATGTAAGCATAAAGTCATGACAGGGTGTTGGTAGTACTATGACAATCGCACACCCAGGAGCCTAGTAAGGAACAAGGCCTCAGGCTGAGTGACTTCAGCCCCTGGATGTACGATTGTCACAGTACTACCAATGCCCTGAAATGTCTTATTGTGCTTATAAAATGGGTTTGTGAGGAACATCTCAAACAGAAAACAAAACATTTAAAAGAAAACTATTTACCCATTGGTAGTACTGTCACCATACATAGATCCTGGCAAATCAGGATGCAGGGATTTCCCCTACCCATTGTATAACATTAAGTATCTCCTCTGCTTCTGATTAATGAGAGAGGTTTGGTAGTGGTTTCCAAGGAAACAGTCTACCCTCGCCCCCTCCATAAGAGAGTTGAGGCAGCAGCACTGCAGTCAAATTAGGGTGATCCAGGAGAAAAATAAGGGGTCAAAATGATAAAGAAAATGACCATAAAAAGGTATATAGAAGTTGTTTCTAAAGTACAGCAATATTCAAGTGTGTATTATGGAGAAAGGGGAGCAGGATAAGGGAGTATTAGTGGGTTAAACCTGAGAAGCCTCAAACTGGCCCCATGGCGCTGTTGTACTGCTGACCCGGGTTCAGCAATGAGCTTGGGTTGCCAGGGTTGGGGGGTGGGAGTGGATACAGCAGCCTCCAGGCAGCTCTCCTCTTTCAGATCGCAGAGGCTTGCTGACTCAACTCTTGGCTGCCACCAGCTGGAGGTGTGTGGGCAGTGCTGAATGCCTAAGCAACAGATGCAAGCACCACAGGGTGGTGGCAGCCAAGAGTTGAGTCAGCAAGCCTCCCCGATCTGGAAGAGGAGAGCTGCCTGGAGCCACAGGTTCCGGGTCACAGGCTGCCCCCATACGCATGCGCAGCCCGTCTTGGTTCAGCTCGATCAGAGGGATGGAAAATGGGACCTAAGGATTAGCTGGCGCACCACACACCTCTCCAGACCTGCACTATCACCTGGACACCTCAGGTACTATCTGCACGTGTCCTCTGGGGTGGGGGGGGACAGCACTCTCCTCCTGGCCCTGCCACAGAAGGGAAATTCATGGGGGATCCCGCGCAGGAGGTAAGCCCAGGGAAAGTGGTTGCCAGTTTGGGGAGGCAGGGTCAGAGCAGTCAGCAACCTGAAGGGTAAAAAGCTATATGGAACAAACAAATTTGTGAGGCCTCAGCAATAGGTGAGCACAGGCGTGGGAACCAGGAGACCCAGGTTCAAATCCCATGACAGCCACTTAAACTGTGTGACCCTCAGCAAGTCACTTAACCTATCAGTGCATCAGCCCACCCAGATGTAAAATGTGTAAAAGCAGGATCACAGTGAAAACAAGATACGGCATCTCAACTGTGCTTTGTTGTGTAAATAATTCTACAACAAAATCTTGGTGCTTACCTGCGAGACAGGAGAGGGTAAACATGTTTACATCTTCCAGATTCAAATCCACCTTCCACAACAAGGCAGCCTTGGTCACTGACTCAGCAACAGACAATGGTTGAGGTGCTTCAGGAACTGCTCGTGTGGCTGTAGCAGAGGGCTGGCGGTGGATCCCGGACAGGACTCTGGACAGGCACTGAATGCAGGTTTCAGAGGATTCTGCCTGTAGCCCTCGAACGGTGCAGTCGACAAAGAGTGTATCTGACTGGGACTGGGACAGGGATTGGTTGTAGCTGCCCTGTGAGTGAAGAGGGGAGAAAAAGACAAGGAAGCACTTATTTAGCTTTTCATGAGAGGACAGGTTTCCGAAGCCAGAGTGAGAAACACTAACAGACTTTTCCAATAATGGAAACAACTGTGAATGCCAGGATTTTACTATATAATATACACACATATATATATATATATGTGTGTGTGTATATATATATATATATATATATATATATATATATATATATATATATATATATATATACACACACACACACACATATACATACTTATATATATATATATATAAAATAAAGTATCTATATATATATATATATATACACTATATATATATATATATATATATATATATATATATATATATGCATACACACAAAACCAGAAACATTACTCAATGACAACCTCTCCATCTCCCACACCACCCGATTTTTCTTTTTTATTTTATTCTATTTTTATCCCTTCAATTTCCCCAGGATAAATGTCCATATCCTTGGCTCTCACGTTCATCCTCTTCAGAGCCACTTTGATGGATATCATCTGGCATCTGAAGGGGGAAGGGGGCATCCCCAGCTGAGTACCACTGAACCTAGCACGTCCACCCACATGACAGACCATCCCATCCTGCCTTCACCATGCCTGCACAGCAAGCAAACTGCTTATGACGTGCAGAGGTGGGAACTCCACATGATGCTGTCCCCACCATCTCCCTGGGTCACCTGGGGGTAGATGGCTATAGCAGCCAGCCATCTTCCCTAGCGTACATCAATTTAACCTACAGTATTGCCAGAAACAAGGGCCTCTGGGAGATGTAGTTTCAGGCTGCAACCAAAATGGTGCAGGGACTGCATCAGAAGACATATGAGGACAGATTAACGGAGCTCAATATGTATACCCTTGAGCAAAGGAGGGAGAGAGGTGACATGATCGAGACATTCAAACACCTTAAGGGCATTAACAAGGTGAAAGAGTCTAACATGTTTAAATATAAGAAAAACAGCAGGACAAGAGGACACAGCATGAGACTAAAGGGAGGCCGATTAAGGGGGAATGTGAGGAAATTCTTTTTCACAGAAAGGGTGGTGGATGCATGGAACGGCCTACCTCAGGAAGTGGTGGCTATGAATACAGTGCAGGGCTTCAAACAGACATGGGGATAGGCATAAGGGAGCAATACAGATGACTATGAATAGATAGGCCACTGACAGAGCAAAGGCCGATGGCACATTTATAAGGTAGAAAAAGAAATGGGCAGACTGGATGGGCCTCGAGGTTCTTATCTGCCATTAACTTCTATGTTTCTATGTTTCACTTTATACTAATACATTCAGAACCCCATATTTGGGAAAAGGGTAGGGAGAAGTTAAGATATCGTTAACTAATAAAATACAGGGGGTCATGGGGGAAGGTTTCTCGACACGAGTGTGGTGGGAGAGACTGTACAAAACAGTAGCTCCCACTTAAAACTAAAACAGTTTTAAACATGGCCCTGTGATCTGCGGCAGGTGATGTGCCTTGGTTGGCAAAAAGAGACCTGAAACGTGGGTTGCAAAGACATAAGTCATGGGTTTGGATTCTCGTTAGCTAAGCAGGAAGCAGTCTTTTTTTTTTCACCACTCCAAACTTGGGTTGTCTGCACGGCCACATGCTGGGTGACTGAGCGGCCGTCAGGATTCTTTTTCAACCCATTTCATAACACCTGATCTGCCAGGTAGAGGTACTGGGAGGTTCATTTTTTTCTGTTTTATTTTTTTTTTTTACATGTACTCAAATCCCATGATTAATCAAACTGAAATGAAATAACATAAAACATATATTTCAGTCAGGATACCATAAATCAGTAAGATACACATAATCACAGCCATACAAATTACATCTTTCGGAGTCAATACTGGACCCTACAGGCACTATTTCTCGAACACGTTCATCACTCTCCAGTCAAAACTAGCAACCGCAAATATAGCAACTTTTATATCCAACCCTAATAAATATTCTATTTTCTCACTTCACTGGGTGATAGGAAACTATCTGCTTTCAGTCAGCATGGGGAAGGGCCTTGTGCTAGTGTTTTCTCTCACAGAGTGAATGAAAATATTATTATCAATTGGCAAAAGCAGAAGAAAAATGCTTCAGAGGTCAAACGTAACAGTGGGCTACTCTCAGGGTCGGACTGGGGTACAGAGGGCCCACCTGGAAAGAAGACACAAGGGCCCACCTGGAATATCAATAGAGGAGGGCCCAGGTTGACACACCCATATCAATATTCCACTTCAATCTGGTATATTAGCTCTGTGTTTGCATCTTACATTTATCAACAGTGTCCCAGATACCACATTTAATTAGAAAAAAGAAGATAAATGCAAAAGTTTTCAGAGTTCAGAAGGTAACCATTTACCCAACTGAGGGGGGCCCACCTGGAAATTTTCAGGTATCCAGGTGGGCCTACTCTTAAACTTTATAGTAAAGGTCGGACTGCAAACGCAGCAGCAGCATTGCCACTAATAACCCTGGCAACCCGGGTTCTGAAGCAAGCCTGGGCCATTCGGGTGTTAGTACGGGGCGGAGGACTGAGCGTAACAGAGGACGCTCTCTTTCTCCAGGGACGAACATGCAGCCTGCTCCATGTGCAGTTTCAGGCAACTACAGAAAGCAATGGCAAGGGAGAGCTTGTGCATCGGTGTGTGTCAGACATGCTGGCACCCAAAGAAACAAGTGCACTCTTGGTGAGCAGAACAAAACTGGGAAGCCAGCCCCCAGCTGTGCAGATCAGCTTCCTCCACCCCTGACCACTTCAGGCTCCTTCCTCCTAAATTCCAGTATGGTCCCGGGGGGGACCTCAGCCGCAGGCAGCTTGATTAAAGAGGGGATGCTGTGAACCAGCATCGGGCAGGACTCCACACCAGTGTTAAGCTGGGGAGGGGGGTGCAAAGCAGCAGTGTGTCGCAGGTGCTCCAGATGAGCGAGGCAGGAGGTGCTCCACGGTCAATTAGGTGGCACTCGTGGTTGCCAAAGGAAGTTCTGGCTACAGAAGCCAAGGGAAGTAAAAAGTATAAAAAAATGAAATTAACACCATCATTTTGTAGACATGTACTAATGCTGAAACGTACTTTTTAAGTGGTCCAAACAGAATTTTAACTGTTCATAGGATTTAATGCCGTAGCAAGGTAATTGTGTCTCTGTGTTTATTTACTCCATATTCTCTTTTTTTTTTCCCCTTCCTTACCTGGAGGGTCAGGGTCTCCTTCAGCCCATCCACAATCCCTTGATCCCATCCTTCCCTTTGCCCGATATCAACTGCCTGTCCATCGCATACTGCTCCTCTTACCTATCTGCATCCCCACCCCCTCCATCCGTTCATCCCACTCCCTCTGTTCCACTGATTCTTGCACCTTTTCTATTAACCCTCGTTGTAAAACCTCTACTGGCCAGTTCACCTTCTCTTTCCACCTCCCTATACCTATCCATCTCTCCTCCTCTCTTCCCTCTGTCAGGTCTTGCCTTCGTCATCATCTCTTGCAATCCTGCAATTGCAGCTACCCGTCACCCTTCACTTTTTACTCCCCTTCCCTCTCAATTTTGAATTGTCAGACTCCAGGTTTTCCATTCGGCTTTCTACTCAGGTTTTCAGTGTGACCCATGACCCCGCTAACAATGCATTCCCCCCCTCCACCACCACCACTCCTAAGCTCCCACCTGTAAGTTGAAGGAATCAAGTAGCAGTGCATCGCCCCACACATGCATGTTGGGAGGGTGGGGAGCCTGTTGGATGTGGGACCCTTCGCCCACTCGCCACCACAGGTGGTCGATACACAGGGTCATCCGTTGATGGAGGCTGTGGGTCCTCAGGTGCTGCAGATCTGCGGGAAGAGGTAAAGACACGACAGGTTTAGGCAAGCAGAGATGTCAGATGGTACCGCCCTAGAGGAAGATCTTCTTTCATGTGATGTGTATCTGGAGGTAGGAGTCTGTCTGGGGGGGGGCAGTGAGCCTGGTAGACAGTGGGGGCTTCTTGAGAAGGCCAGAAGAGGCCAGCCTGTCATCGCAGTGGTAGAGTTACAGCTTGCGACACCGGAGACCCAGGTTCAGGAACAAGCCTGGGTGTTCAGGAGCCAGGGAGGGGGGACTGAGTGTCCTGGGAAAGGAGGGCCATCACACTGCTCCGACAATGCCACCTGTGGATGCATTGGTGGCAGTGTCGGGTCAGCGGTGTGGGAGGGGGAGGACGCCATTAGGTGCTCCACTGAGGAGTCCATCAGCACACCACCATCCTGGACATAGTCCTTATGATGGTGTCCTCAGGGGGAAGGGGAAAGTAAGAGGTGTATTCCTTAGCCCCGAAGCACCATGGTGGCCTCCATACTGGGGCAGAAAACACAGGTACATCCATAATGCCAGTGAAGAGAACAAAGACTATGCCCCCCCCCAAAAAAAAAGAAAGGTCCAAAAGAAAGGAGCAACAGGTGGCCATGTTTGGTGAATAAAGAAAATTAGGTGAAAGAATCCAGGCAAAAAAGGAAACTAAGGGCCGGTGTGTCAAGCAGTTTCATTGCATGGAGGCCAACAGAGGTGGGGATTGAGTATCCACAGATGGCTCTCCTCCTTTAGGGAGATGGGATGTGGCTACCACCTAGAGGAGGATGAGAGGGAGCAGTGGTTGTCTCCTAGAGGACCAGGTGCAGGGGCTGAGTGTGTGCGACATCTTCACGCTGAACAAATGCGCCACTGCACGCATGCCAACTTCGGGGACAAGGACGAAATGGGAGGAAAAGTACCTCAACCGGTGGGATAAAGATGGCAACCACCATATACTTCACACCACTGACTGTGGCACCCCCTCACTGTGGCATTCACTCACTAACAGAGGTCCAGAACAAGATGGGGCAAGTCCCAAATAAAGTGGGTGACCGAGCTGGGGGTCACTTGGGAGGAAAAGGAGGATAAAGACATGATCGGGGGGGTGGTCATGATACAAGGTGACTCACTGTCCCCACAGATTATCTAGGCATCGTTATTTAAAAAATATTGCATTTGTGAATGATAAGGAGAAAATATAATCGGAAACTAAAACACTAATAATTTTTATTATTTACCCCGTTTTTTCCAGCCGAGATGCAGCATCTCATTTTTAGTCAGGGCCCTGCCCCTACACCATGTTTTGCAGCTGGTAGTGACTGAAGTACAAGACAGTCACACTAAGCCAGTGGTGGGATTCAAACCTGGGGTACCCAGGTACCCAAGCCTGTGCTCCATCTACTTGAACACACTAAGGGGTTATTTATTTATTTTTTTTACTTAAATTTTATTAAGTTTTTAGTGTAACATTACAACATCAAATGCAGTACTGTCCTCACTTGTTATTCTTGGTACAATTTCAAATTTTTCATACTGTTAGACAATTTGTATTACAGTGGATTTTTTTTAAAGAAGAATAATCATCATCAGCAGCATTTATATAGCGCTTTTCATACACAGTATCCCAAAGCGCTTTACAAGCAATGCTAGACTGGTAGTGAAGTGACCGAATGTGTGGTGGTGGCCATATCGCACATCATCACCTACACACAGCCTGGATAATTGCATGAACCGGTTTATGGGAAGGGGAATATTGGCCAGGACACCAGCATTGTTCCCTGCTCTTTGTGAACAGTGCCCTGGGTTCTTTTACTTCCACCTGGACACCCACCAGGATGGGCAGAAGGGACCTCAGTTTAACATCTCATCCGAAGGACGGCACACCCCAGCAGTACAACACCTCCTAATACTGCACTCGAATGCCAGCGATTTTTAGGTGCAAGTCCAATCCCAGTGTGGGACGAGAACCCACGACCTTCTGCTCCAGAGGCGGATGTGCTACCAACTGAGCCACGTTGACACCAGCCATGCCATACCAGTACTGTCACACAGGTTAGGTACTCAAAACCAAAAGGGGATATCAAAAACATGCAGGCAATACAATAAATACCAATTGTAGTAAACGGAGACATAAAAATAGGTTACTCACCTGTACTTGTAGTTCTAGGAGTAATATATGATTCACATCCACACTCTGGCAGTTCCACCAGAATGATCTGATTGGCTGGATGCCTTTAAGCTAAGCTCCTCCTCCACCACCACCTAAAATGGTATATGCCTCGACTCTGACCCACGACATCAGATCTTTGCATGCTGGAAGCAGGGATCATTGTGCCACTTGCTGGGGAGGCTGTGTGGGTTGTGTGGATGTTAACCATATGCTGCTCCTAGAACCGAGGTCCCAAAACCAGCATCCCGCTGTGACTCAGTGTCAATGTGGTAGTGGGAAAATACAGGTTACTCACCTGTAACAGGAGTTCTAGGAATGGTATATGTTGTTCATCCACACTGTCTGGCAGGTATCCTTGCCGCTTTAATTCTTGCCGGAAGGTCTTCAAGCTGGCTCCTCCCACCCACCCGGGTGGTAAAACTCTCGGCTCCGCCCCATGATGCCAGATCTGGCCTGCTAGCTCAGGTTGTGCGCCAAAGCCCGGGAGGTCGGGAATGGTATGAACAACATATACCATTCCTAGAACTCCTGTTACAGGTGAGTAACCTGTATTTCTAGGGACATGGATATGTTGTTCATCCACACTGTCTGGCAGACTCCTAGCAGTTCTCCGGGAGGAGGGAGGCAAGGCGCACACCCCCAATACTTACTTGGGAAAGAGGGACTGGAAAACTGAGGCCCCAAAACCAGCATCCTGGCGTGACTCGAGGTCGATGTGGTAGTGGGTAATGAAGGTATGTGCCGACTTCCAGCTAGCAGCCCTGCAGATATCCTGGATAGGAACGTCCCTGGAAGCAGCTACCGATGCAGCGGTATGGCAGGTGGAATGAGCTCTTATCCCTCTGGGAGGCTCCATGCCCGCCAACCTGTAGCAGAGCTCTATGCAGGAGGTGATCCACCTGCCTATCGTCCGCTTTGCTGCAGGTCTGCCAGGTGCGGCTTCAGCGTAGGAGACAAACAGCTGGCGAACCTCTCCCCGAACTTCAGCCATCCGCTCCTTATAGTAAGCGAGCGCTCATCTAGGGTCCAAAGTATGGAGCCTATACTCGGCCTCCAAGGTGTGATTGGGGTAGAACACCGGCAGAGTCAACAGCTGGTTAAGGTGAAACTCCGACACCACCTTCAGGAGGAACTTCGGGTTGGGGCGCAGGACAACCTTGTCCCTGTGGAAGACCAGGCAGGGAGGTTCGATGGAAAGCGCCTGGAGCTCTCCCATCCTTCTGGCTGACATGATAGCCACCAAGAAGGCGGTCTTCCACGACAGGTGTGAAAGATCACACCTGTGCATTGGTTTGAGTGGCTTGCCCATGAGCTTGGCCAATACCAGCAGTAGATCCCATGGAGGTGGAAGTTCTCGCACCGGAGGGGAAATGTGGTCAAGGCCTTTGAAAAAGCGCCCGACCACCTTCTCCTGTGCCACTGACTGCTTGCCAGCCCACGCCCAGTAAGCAGAGATGGCTGCCAGGTGCACCTTAAGGGTCGTCGACCGAAGCCCTTGCTGAGAAAGGGACCACAGGTAGTACAGAATGCTTGCCAAGGGGCAGTTGGAAGGGTCCAAGCCCTTCCCCTGACACCAAATGGAAAACCTCTTCCATTTGAAGGCATAGCATTTTCGGGTTGATTCCTTACGGGATGCCTCAACGACGTTGAGGACCTCGTCGGAAACACCCAAGGCCTGGAACTCTAGCCGCTCAGGAACCAGGCCGTCAGGTGCAGGGACTGAAGGTCCGGATGGAATACCTTCCACTGATTGACTGAGATCAGGTCCGGGCGGGCTGGAAGCCGCCTTGGGAGCATGGAGCTGAGGCTGAGAAGATCTGGATACCAGAACTGGCGGGGCCAGTCTGGGGCTACCAGAATCACCTGCGCCTTGTCCCTCCTCGCTTTGAGAAGCACCTTGTGGATCAAGAGAAATGGGGGAAAGGCACAGAAGAGGCCCGGGGTCCACGGCCTCGAGAAGGCATCCCCCTGCAGCGAGCCCTGCTGAGGGGGGCGGGCATGGAACAGACTCAGCTTCGCATTCTCCCTGGAGGCAAACAGGTCCACCTGAGGCGTGCCCCAGTGGGAGAAGAGATCTTGTACTACCTCCGGCAGGAGAGACCACTCGTGAGACGCAGCCCCTATCCGGCTTAGGGCATCGGCCAGGGTGTTGGAGGTTCCTGCCACGTGAATGGCTAGGAGATCCGCCTCCAGGCTGCGACTAGGGACCAAATGTGGAGAGCTTCCTGCATAACAGCAGGGAGCGTCGCCGCCCCTGGTGGTTCAGATAGTACATGGTCGTGGTGTTGTCCGTCTGGACCTGAACCACTTGACCCCGAAGAAATGGAGCGAAGGCGGTGAGAGCTAGACAGACCACTTGGAGCTCCAGCAGGTTGATGTGGCATCAGGACTCCCGAGGGGACCAGAGGCCATGCGCTCGGTGTTCCCCCAGATGGGCACCCCATGCCATCAGAGATGCGTCGAAAGAAAGACCGTCGGCTCGGGGCGGACGAACGGGATGCCTTCCTGCAGATGAGCTGGAACGGTCCACCACTGGAGAGTGTTCCACATCACCTGGGTCACTGTCACGGGCCGGTCCAACAGATCGCGGCGTTGAGACCACTGGCTGGCCAGGCCCCATTGAAGGGGACGCATGTACCAGCGAGCCCAACAGACCACGTTGGTGCAGGCTGCCATGAGGCGCAGGAGGTCCCGGGCAGGGCGCAATTGCCCAACCAGAAATGATTGGGCAAAGGAGGAAAGAACTTCTGCCCTGTCCACCGGGAGCCGTGCTCTGGCTCGCAGAGAGTCGAGCTCTGCCCCGATGAACAGAATCACCTGCTTTGGCACGAGTTCCGACTTGGCCTAGTTGATGAGGAGGCCAACCTGAGAGCAAACTGGGAGGGCCAGATCTCTGGACCGCTCCACCTCTTGTCTGGAAGGGGCTGCTATCAGCCAATCGTCCAGGTAAGGGTATTCCCGGATCCCTCGGCACCGCAGGAATGCTGTCACCACTGCCATGCATTTGGTGAAGACCCTGGGAGCTAGGAAGAGGCCGAAGGACATGGCTCGGAACTCGTAAAGGGATCCCTCCGCTCTGAAGTGGAGGAATCTCTGATGGGACAGACGGACGGATTGGGACGTGAAAGAACGCGTCCAGGAGATCCAGGGAGCAGAACCACATGCCTCGTTCCAAGGATGGGATTATCTGAGCCAGAGTGAACATCCTGAAGGTTCGAGACCTTAGGAACTTGTTCAGGTCGTGCAGGTCGAGAATGGGGGCCCAGCCCCCCGTCCGTTTTGGGACCAGGAAGTACCTGGACACAAACCCCGGGTCTGAAGGAGGATCCGCCACCTTCCTGATTACCTCTTTTTTGAAGAGCAGGGTAATGTCGGCCCGGCGGGCCAACAGCGAGGCTGCGGACCCCGTGGCCCCCTGAGGGGCGACGGCTCGAAAAGGCGGAACCTGCTCGAACTCCAGAGGCAGGCCTTTTCCTACCACCTCCAACACCCAGCGGTCCGTGGTGATAGCGGACCAGGCGGAAAGGAAGTGGCGGAGCCGTCCCCCCACGGGGGGAACCCAGGGGGAGTGACGAGGTTGGGGCGCACCCCTCAACCCGTCACTGGGCAGGCTTGGAGGAAGAACCGGCCGAGGGACCTCCCGGGCCTTTACCTCCTTGCTTCCTGTTGGAGGAAGCCATCGGCTTGGGTTTGGGACGCCAAGCGCGAGCCTGCTGGCCCTGTTGCTGGTGCTGTTGGGCCAGTCGAGAGCAGGGACCCAAGGACTAAAGGATTCTGTTGATCATGCCTTTGTCCTCTGGGTGGAGGTGACGAGTCCAGAGTGGTATTGACTTTTCACCCGCTGGAGGTGTCCTCCACCCAGGGTCAAGAGGTCAGTCCCCAAGAAGGGGACGTCAACCCATGCTGGGTATCCGCCAGAAAGTGGATATACTCAGCCACGCCTGCGTCGCATGGCCACCGCGGCCGCTTCTGACCTGGCACAGGAATCACCTATGTCCAGAGCAGTCTGAGCTGCTGCTCGCCACCGCCTGCCCTGGTCCTGCACCTGGCGGACCGTGGTCTGCAGGTCAGGCGGGAGATGAGGAACGACCTCATCCAGGGAGCCCATGAGGGCGTGGGAGAAGTGTGCCATCAGCACGGCCGAGCTGGCCTGTCGGAGGCCGAGGGAGGACGCAGCGTACACCTTGCGCCCAGCAAAGTCCAGCTTTTTGGATTCCTTGTCGGGGGGCTTGTCCACGTCCCGAGCGTTACCGGAACGCCGGAAGACGCTGTCGGTGACTAACCCCTCCGCGGAGGGGTGTTCCGAGAAACTGGGCAAAGAGCCGGTAGGGACCGCATACTTCCTGGCCATTCTGGCTGAAGGCGCTGGACAGGAAGCAGGCCGCTGCCAAAGCTCCAAGGCTGGGCCGACAATGGCCTCAGCCACCGGAAAGGCCTCCGTAGGTGAATCCCCTCGGTCCAGAATCTCCGTCAGGGGATACTTGGCCCATTTGGACACGGGCTCGAGCTGCATCCCGGTGGACTCCGAGATGAGCCGAAGCAGACCCAAGAAGGACGATGGGCTATCGTCTACTGACTGGCCCCTGGAGGACTCTAGATCGCACTGCCTGGAGAACAGGGAGGAATCATCGTCGGATTCCGAAGAGTCTGCGAAGAGCTGCCTCGGCCCTGAGCCACCCTCCACCTGCTGAGGACAGTCGGGAGTGAGGGTGACCGACAACCTGTGGGGCAGGCCATGACCCGACCGAGAACTCTTGGTCGGTGCCCCGGACTTCGGGTGTGGAGGCGGAGGTTCCACCACAATCGGTGGAGCAGCTGGTTTCAGCTTAGCAACCGGCCCTGGGGCGGGCAACTCAACTGGAATGATTGGTTGCTTCGGCCGTTCTGGCGACAGCCACTTGATGGCCGGGGTCTTAGCCAGGGTCGGCTTAGGCCGATAGCAACTGCTGCCACATCAACCGAGAGCCGCGCAATCTCTCCGTCGAGCCTTTCCTCCTCCGAGGAGGAGGAGGACGAGAGAGCGCATCGCTGCTTACCGTAACGACCGAGACCGCCGATGTCGGCGGAACGGCTGGACCGAGAAGAGGTCCACGATCGAGACCGAGACTTCCGGGGACCGGGGTGGGTCTGGGAAGGAGCGGGGGATACCCACTCTTCCCTCGGCTCGGGAACTTTAGCCGGGGACTGCGGTCCCGAAGGAGCAGGCAGATCCTCGGTTTCCACCGGGGGAACCGGTGAAGTAGGGTTGTCGACTTCTCCAGTCGACAGCCCGTCTAACGGATCGAGAAAAATCTCAACTTCTTCAACGGGAGTCTCGCAGGCTGGCCTGACGGGGCACTCGTGAAGCCAGCGGCTCAGCCACAACTCCCGACTCAAGTTGACGGTTCGGCTACCCAGGGAGGGGGACCTTTCCCGCTCCCAGGAACGCTGATGGTGGGACTTACCTTTCGACTCTCTTTTCTTGGGCCGAGAAGAATGTCCCGAAGGCCCCTCTCCCTTTGTGGAAAGGGACTGACAAAGCTCCTTGAATGAAGCTGTATAAGAGGAACTCAGAGAGAGCGGGATAAATGCCGCGGCCAAGGAAGAAGAAGATGTGGCCTGGGCCGCTTTCTCCTCGAGGACGATCATCTGCTCGAACTGCTCAGCCAAGCCAGCCGCCGCGGACACCGCCCAACGAGCCTCTTTGAATTTCACCGGCGGGAAACGCTCGGGCGCCCGAGCCAAACGGGCAGATCATCCAGAACATTGGCCGAAGGAACGGCACAACCTCGCAAGCTCATGGTCGGATCTAGGCCTACAGTAGACGACGTGGAGTGGCAGATCCGCCCTGACATTTTCTGATCGCAGGGCACCTCCAAAGCCGGAACAGATTTTGTCCATCGCAGCCGGAGGAAAGAAGACCAAGTTTAGAAAACTTCAAAATCAATTTCGGGTGAACCGAAGGATTAGGATCCAGTCTCAAACGCAGAGCGCTAAGGAGGGAACCTGAGCTTCCAAGTGGTAAGGAAGATCTGGCATCATGGGGCGGAGCCGAGAGCTTTACCACCCGGGTGGGTTGGAGAAGCCAGCTTGAAGACCTTCCGGCAAGAATTAAAGCGGCAAGGATACCTGCCAGACAGTGTGGATGAACAACATATCCATGTCACTAGAATGAAAGTTGTGTGCCGACTTCCAGGTAGCAGCCCTGCAGATTTCCTGGAGAGAGTCATCCCTGGAAGCAGCCAATGAGGCAGAGGTATGTCTGGTGGAATGAGCCCTAAGCGAGACCCCCTACCAGCCAACCTACAGCAAAAGTGGAAGCAGCAGTGATCCTCTGAATCATCCACTTTGCTGTTGCTCTGTCAGGCGCAGCTTCAGTGTAAGTGACAAACAGCTGGAAAGCCTTTCCGTGAATTCCAGCTGTGCATGCCACATAAGAGAGTGCTCTCCTCAGGTCCAGGATTTGGAGCTTGCGGTCGGCCTCCAAAGATGGATTTGTAAGTATGCCAGTGAGTTGATCACCTGGTTAAGGTGATAAGCCAATACCACCTTTGGGAGGAACTTTAGGCTGAGGCAAAGGGATGACTATCCCTGTGGAAGACCAGGTAAGGAGACTCCACTAATAGTGTCTGGAGCTCCCCAATCCTTCTGGTTGATGTGATGGCCACCAGAAAGGCCGTTTCCATGACAGGTGTGACCTCTCACACCTGTGCACTGGCTCAAAAGGCTTGCCCATGAGCACAGCCAATACCAGCAGTAGGTCCCACAGTGGAGATGGTTCATGCACCGGAGGGGACAAATGGTCCAGACCGCTGAAAAAGCACCTTACCTCCTTCTCCTGGGCCACAGCTGACCTACCAGCACATGTTCAGTAAGCAGACATGGCTGCCAGGTGCACCTTAAGGGTTGTCGCCCGCAGTCCCGAAAGGGACTAGAAGTAGTCGTCCAGGATGCTAGCTACAGTGCAGGCAAGCGGATCAAGCTCCTTGTCCTGACACAAAATGGAAAGTCTCTTCCACTTTAATGGCATAGCATCTGGGAGTAGACTTGTTTCGGGAGGCATCCACAACATGGAGCACATGGAACTCTAGCAACTCAGGAACCAGGCCGTGAGGTGCAGAGACCACAGGTCCGGGTGCAGGACTGTCCCCTGAAGTCTGGTCAGCAGATCTGGGCAGCGAGGCAGTCTCCACGGGGGTCTGCTACTAAGGCTGAGGAGCTCCAGGTATCAGAACTGCCTTGGCTAGTCTGGAACTATAAGGATTATCTGCATCTTGTCCTTCTGGGCCTTGAGCATGACCTTGTGGATCAAGGGGAGGGGGGGAGGCGACACGAGGTCTAGGGACCAGACCTTGCAAAGGCATCCCCCAGCAGTGTCCAGGACTGTGTGTACGGGGGGGGGGGCACAAAACAGCCTCAGTTTGGTGTTCTTCCAGGAGGCAAATAGCTCCACCAGAGGAGTACCCCACTGGGAGAACAGGTGACTCACCACCTCCTGATTCAGGGACCACTCACGTGACATCTCTCCTACCTGATTGACGGTGTCCGCCAGCTGACTGTTCTCTCCTCCGACATGAACCTCCAGGAGATCTGCACCCTTGCTGCGCATGATGGTCCAGGTGTGGAGGGTCTCCCAACACAGGGAAAGGGAGCGAGTTCCACCCTGCCTGTTCCGGTACAGCAAGGTCATGGTGATGTCCATCTGGACCTGCACGACCCGACACCTGATTAGAGAAGTGAATGCCATCAGCGTCAGCCACATTGCATGGAGCTACAGCAGGTTTATGTGGTTCATACTAAGGTGTGGAAAAGAGCAAGGAGGCCAAGGGCCCATATCACTCTTATACTAAGCCAAAGTGTAATAGGATAAATTATACCTAGAGTCGATTAATCTAACAAGTCGATATTTGAAAATACTCTTAGTTTCACTGATGACAACATCCAAAGGTAGTTTATTCCAGGGACTGATAGTTCTAAGGGTGAAGAAATACTGTCGGCTAGTGTGTTTAAATGGTTTCCCTACAAGTTGCAAGGGGTGACCTCTGATATCACGAGGATAAGTTTTAAAGTCAAGTCCTAATTCCGACATGAGGTAGGGATCCTGAATGACATCGAAGAGAAACATAAGGTCGCCTCTAAGACGGCTAGTGGATAGTGACGTAAGATTTAATAATTTTAATCTGTTATCACAGGATACCGATTTGAGCCCAGAAATGTGTTTGGTAAACTTTCTTTGTATTTTTTCTAAAGAGTTGCTGTCTTATTTCTTCTAGGGGCACAAAAGCTGTGATGCATACTCCAGGTGTGGCCTGGCATGTGCCCTGTAGAGAGGCGTCAATATCTTAGCATCCCCAGATTTAATGTTACGTAGGATGGACCACACAACTCTATTAGCTTTACAAATGATACCTTGCAGATGATTGCACTGGGAAAGATCATGGGATATGATAATACCAAGGTCCTTCTCGTCTGAGGTCGTACTAAGTGTAGAACCTGCTAGTGGATAGGGGTGATTTAAATTCCTGGGACCTAAGTGCATCACCTTGCATTTGGATATATTCAATTTTATCCCCCATGTATTTACCTAATCTGAAATAATATCGAGGTCCTGCTGAATAATAGCAGCTTGTGCTGGATTAATGCACGGGCCCCCAATTTTAACATCGTTGACGCATTTAGTAGTGACAGAAGAGCAGTTTTTGTTAAATCTGCTATAAAGGCTTGAAATAGGTAGGGACCAGGACAGAGCCCTGGGGCACACCACTGAGTACTTTACCCACGTCTGATAAAAACCCGTTAATAATTACTCTTTGGGTCATATCCTATAACCAATTGCAAATCCAGTTTATTATGTAATTATTAAGTTTCTGAAGTTTGCTAATGAGGGCCCACTGAGGTAGGACATCAAATGCCTTACTGAAATCGATAAATATGATGTCACATGATGTTTGACTGTTCAATAGTGTACCAATATGTTCATAAAAGCATAGCAGGTTAGTTAGGCAGCTTCTTCCCCTCTTGAAACCATGTGGTAATGGGTCTCCCTGGGTGACCAGAACCCGTGGGCTCTGTGGTCCCCCAAATGCGCTCCCCTCCCCACCAGAGATGCGTCTGTCGTGAGTGGGACAGTCGGTTCTGGGCAGACAAATAGGGTTCCCTCTTCCACATGTACTGTAATCAGCCACCACTGGATGCTGTCCCACACTGGCAGGGTCACTGTGACCGGCTGGTCCAAGTGTCCTAGATGCTGGGATCACTGATGGCCCAACTCCCACTGGAGGTGGCACATCCACCAGCGGGCCCAACAGACCATGCTGGTGCAGGATGCCATATACCCCAGCAGACTCAGGAAATTCTGGGCAGGACACGAGAGCCCAACCTGAAATAATCAGGCAAAGGCGGCAAGATCCAGCACACAATCCACAGAGAGGCGGCCTGCAAGGAGGCGGCCTTGCCCGGCAAGGAGTTGAGTTCTGCCCCAATGAACTTGATCACCTGCTTTGGTACCAGTTTAAACTCGTCCAGGTTGACCAACAAGGTCAAATCTTGACAAGTCTGAAGAGCCTGCTCTCTGGACCTCTCTGTGACCTCCTGGGATGGACCGGCTAACAGCTAGTCATCAAGGTAAAGGCACACAGTGACCCACAGGTGCCTTTGTGAAGACCCTGGATGCTAAGAGAAGCCCAAAGAGCATGACCTGGGATTGATACAGAACTCTTTTCACTTAGAACCAGTGGTGGGAATGATAGACAAGACTATGGAAAATGCTTCCTGGAGGTCTAAGGAGCAGAATCACATGTTCTGCACCAGCAGTGGAATAATCTGATTTGGTGCAATGATCCTGAATTTGTGTTGCCACAGGAACTGGTTCAGATCATGCAGATCCAGTATGGGGCACCAGCCCCTCACATCTGTTTTGGGACCAAAAAGTACCTGAACACATAACCCAGACTGACCAAGGCATCCTGGATACATTTGCAAGGAGCTGAGCAATGTCTTCCTGAAAGGCAGACAGTGTGTCCTGCAACACCCAGGACCCCCATGGCATGCGGAGGCGGTACGGTGAGAGCGTCTCAAAGTCCAGAGGCAATCCTCTGCCCACTACATCCAACATCCAGTTGACCAGTGAGACAGGGGACCAATGTGGCAAGAAGTGATGTAGCCAACCTCCGATGGGGAGTGCAGACAGGGGACAGGATAAGTGGAGTGAGGATACCCCAATCTATCACTGGCAGCTTTACAAGGGCACCGGCAGTTGCAGCTGGAAGGGCATCACTACTCCTGTTCTCCCTTTTCTCAGGGCCCTGTACCCTGGACTTAGGATGCCAGGCCTGGTACTGTCCCTGTTGGGGCTGCTGCCGAGGAGGCTATGGCTGAAAAGGCTGAAAAGCCTACTTCTTATGCTTCTTTTTCAGGTCCTTCTCGGACATCATCACAGAAACTAGGGTGGCACTGGACTTCTCAATCCTGGTGAGATGTTATGTCACCACAGGGCCAATGAGGTCAGTGCCCTAGAGAGGGCCAGCTTATGCTGGGTGCCTGCCATGAAGGTGGACAGATGCAGCCAAACCCTGCGACGCACAGAGATGGTTGCTGCCACAGCAAAGGCACATGAGTCCCCCATGTCCAAGGCCATCTGGAGTTGGAGTTTAGCCAGCGACTGACCCTGCTCTCTGTGACAATCACAACCATTTTCTGATCAGCAGGGAGGTGAGGGAGGATTGCATCAAAGAACCCCATCAGTGACAGGCCGAAGTTGGCCATCATCAAGGCATAACTAGCTTGATGGAGACCCAGGGATGCCGCAGCGTACACCTTTTTTTTTTTTGAAATTGCAATTTGTATTCCTCCACGTCCTGCCAGCCTCAACCCTTCAGGGTTGCCAAGGAGTCATCCTCCTGCCTTCCGCTCTGCCCACACCTACCTCCAGGCCCCATGGAGCTTCAGTTTACCCCCAAATGGGGATGAGGTGTGGCCCCAACACCCCAAGCTACTCACTTTTCTCTTCAGTCCACAGGTGGCTGGGTGAGCGGAGGCACATCGGAGGCACGCTCCAGGCAGCCAGTCTTCCCGGCGCTGGCAGGAGATTTCCATCGGTTTTCTCCCCGTATGCCATGTAGACCTTGACGTCATGATGCAATGCACCGACATCCACCGCGTACTCTTGGCAGCCCTTCCCCAATGGGGCTTGTAGTACCCCGAGCCTCCGCTCAGGGTCAGACAAGTCATGGGCATTGGCCCCCCCTTCCCCCGAGAGGATGAGCTGTCGTGGGACGCTCTAGCCACTCTTCCCCTGGCTGGCCCTCCAATGACCCAAGTACGCTCCCGAACCCGGGTTGCTGGCATCGCAAGTGGAAATCCAACCGCTGCGCCGATGAGCTGGCCAGCGTACACCTTTTTAGCGATCTGGTCAATCTTGCAGGATTTCCTTGTCCGGAAGCTGCCCATGTCCCCCTGGTATCTGGACTTGCAAAACACTAAATCCATGGTCAACCCCTCCATGGAGAGGTGATCCAAGAACCCTGAAAGGGATTCTGTAGGGACTGTGTACTTGCAGATCATGTGAGCAGAGGATGCCAGGCAAAATGTTACCAAAGCTCCAGGGCCAGTACCAAGATGGCCACAGCCACAGGGAAGGCAACGCCTGGGGATTTGCCCTGGTTCAAAATGTCCGAAAAGAAATAGTTGGCCCTCTTTTGGACTTTCTCAAGGGAGACTGACAAGGACTTGAGATGAGTCAGAGAAACACCCCAAACGACACCGGACCATGCTGGGAGATCAGCTCCTCGACCGATCCACAGTCAAGGAGGAGAGTCCCAGAAGAGGCAAAGGAGTCATGATCTGGGTTGTCCGAGGACTCCTTTAAACAGCCCTCCACCATTTTTCACAACGGACCTCCCGTGTATCCTCTCCAGGGGCGATCTTCACCAACAACTGGCCAGGTAAGCCAGTAGCCGGATGGGCCTCCTTGGACGGAGCACCACTGTTGGTGGCAGTGGTGATGGCTCCACCCAAATAGGTGGAGAAGCAGATGTGGGAGGCACCTGCATAGTGAGGACCGGAAGGGGTGTCACTGGCATCAGCCAGATGACCAGAGGTCCAAAGGGTACAGCCCTACCCTGCCCCATGATGGCCCATTCTTGCCAGAGAAGCTCCTCATAGTACCACTGCAGCATGTGATGCTGCATCTCTTCACCTGAGGAGGAGGAGGTCAAGCAGCATTGACGGCAGTGCCTCCCAATCAAGTAGGAATGCCATGATTGAGATCTCGACCACTGATCAGCCAGCTGACAATGAGGGGAGCCTCCCAGCTGATCACAGAAAACCACATGCCAGCTCATGTTAAGCAGCATAGGCATGGAAGGCTCAACCACCAGTGGAGGTGGGTCCAGCAGAGGACCGGGTGGAGACACTGGCTGGACCACGTCATCCTGGGTGAGGACTGGGAGCACCAGGGTCTGCAAGAGTGAATCCTCTATCTCGTTCAACAATAGGTTGAACAGGCTTGAGAAATAGCTCGGCAACCTGCTTGACTGCAGTTGAAGTCGACCAGCTCGATGGGGGAAACGAAGAGCCCTCACCTGCTCAACCTGTCCCTTGGCCAAGGGGTGCTTGACAGTTGCTGAGTGAACAGGTGACTCGAGGGATTGGGAGGACCGCAATCTCTCCCAGTCCTATGACAGGCACCGGTGGCACTTGTGCTTCCTAACACCCCAGTGGGCAGGACTGTTCCCCAGGGTCTGGAGAGCCAAAAACATGTCCCAGAATCCTCTGGTGAATGACCCTCCAACACTGGTTCAAGCTGTGAACAGTGCCAAGACCAAGGAGAAGCCTGCCGCTGCTGCTTCTGTCTCAAGGGTCACAAATTGCTGAGCTGACCTAGGTGCAGGTGAGGCCTTCTTGCGGCCCTCAGGGCGGTACTTCAGAGCCCATTCCGAATGCTGACCCAGTGATAGCCGGAGCTTCCCATCTTCAAGGGACTCTGGAAGAAAAAATTACTCACCCTAGTAATGTTGTTTCTTCTAATGGAGTCTTGCTGTATTCAGACATAATGCAGTTAGCCCCAGCACTTGAACTGCCCCGGAGAGGAAAGAGTTAACTCTATGCAGAAGCATAGAACGTTAAGCTCGAGCTCGGTTTTCACACCTCTGTCTGTGGTACTTCCCAGTGTAACCATCAGATTCTTACGAGAAAACTAACTAAAATACTATAGTATGGAAATTGTTCAAAATATAGCCAAAGGGCAAAAGATTCCGTTTGGGCCCAAAATACTCAAGTCGAGAACCCAAGAATGAAAGGTAGTGACAATATTTAAGTAAAACACCAGAAAAATAATAACATCTACCCCACCCAAGAGGGAGGGTACAAAGTACACCTCTGAGGTGCAACACTGTACCTGCCAGCCCACTTCCCAAAACCAGGTTCTGAGAGGGGGGGGGGTCTGAATACAGCAAGACTCCATTAGAAGAAACAACATTACTATGGTGAGTAATTTTTTCTTCAAACAACATGAAGTCTTGCTGTATTCAGACATAATGCAGACTACCAAGCAGTTCCTTATGGAGGAGGGAATGCAGAACCTACTTTGGGAAGAGGCTCTGCAGTACTGCTGTACCAAACCTAGCATCACTCCTAGCCTGGATGTCCAGGGAGTAATGCTTGGTGAAAGTATGTACTGTTTTCCAGGTGGCTGCTTTACAGATCTCTAACAAAGGTATATCTCTGGCCGCAGCTAGAGAAGCAGCTGTATCCCTAGTCGAGGAGCCCTCAGGCCTGAAGGGGGCGCCTACCCAACTTGTCATAACAAAATTGTATACAAGAAACAATCCACCTGGCAATAGTTCTCTTAGTGGCAGGCTTACCTTTCCCCACTTCACCATAAATGAGAAACAATTGAAGACAGTCATTTCTATGTGCCTTAGTATGCTCAATGTAGTAGCTCAGGGCCCTCTTAACATCCAGACTGTGAAACCTTCTTTCACCTGAAGAAGAATGGTCACTGAAAAACACAGGGAGAGATAT
Source organism: Neoceratodus forsteri (assembly GCA_016271365.2). Lineage (NCBI taxonomy): Eukaryota > Metazoa > Chordata > Ceratodontiformes > Ceratodontidae > Neoceratodus > Neoceratodus forsteri. The sequence goes on along the minus strand of JADMNL010000030.1, from coordinate 138,161,305 downwards.
AGACTGGTTCAGATGAAAATCTGATACCACTTTGGGCAAGACCCTCCTATTGGTACTTAGGACCACTCTGTCCCTACGGAAGGAGATGAAGTCAGGTTCCACTGACAGAGCCTGTAACTCACTAATCCACCTGGCAGAAGTAACAGCTACCAGGAACATGGTTTTCCAGGTCAAGTACTTCAATTCGGCCGAAGCCAGAGGTTCAAAGGGTGGCTGCATTAGCTGAGCTATACAGACATTAAGATCCCAAGGCGGAGTGGGCTCCCTAAAGGGAGGGTTAATGTGAACCAGATCTTAGAAAAACTTCCTGAAAACAGGATGAAATGCCAGGGAAGAGCCCTTTCCTGCTGAGAGGAATGCAGAGACAGCTGCTAGATGAACCTTCAGAGTGGCAGGCCTAAGGCCTAAACCATTGAGATGAACTAGATAGTCTAAGGTTGTTGAAATGTCTGCAGAATCGGGCAGGATGTCTTTTTGAGAGAACCAAATACTGAACCTTTTCCATTTGGAGTTGTAACTTTTTCTAGTGGAAGGTTTCCTGGAGACCTTCAGAAGATCCAGAACTCACTAAGAAAGATGTAGTGCCCATATTCTAACTCTTCAAGAGCCAGGCCTTGAGACTGAGAGACTGGATATTGGGGTACCAGATCCGCCCCTGGGAGGACGACGACAGGAGATTGTATGTCCTGGGCAGAGACAGGGAACGTGACACTGACAAGGACAGCAGTAGAGGATACCAAGACTGTCTGGCCCAATCTGGAGCCGCCAGTATCACTGTGCAGGGTTGAGTCCTAATCTTGATCAGAACTCTGAATAGCAGAGGGAAGGGAGGGAAGGCATAGAGAAACCTGCCCTTCCAGTCCAAAAAGAGAGCATCCTGGGGAGCCGTCCCCAAGACTGGAGGTCTGCAACAAAACAGAGGAAGCTGATGATTGTCCAGTGCTGCAAAGAGATCCATCTCTAGAGTGTCCCACCTGGAGAAGATGACCTTCAGGATGTGAGGATCCAGGGACCATTCGTGGTGTCCCTGTGAAATTCTGCTCAGAGCATCTGCTAGTACGTTGTCCTTCCCTTGAAGGTGAACTGCTACCAGAGAAGTCTGAAGAGAATAGGCCAGAGACCACAGCTTCATGGCTTCTGTGCACAAGGCCGAGGACTGAGTGCCTCCCTCCTTTTTGATGTACCACATTGTGGTGGTGGTGGTGTCCGTTCTGACTTGGAACACCTTGCCCTTGACTGAATCCGAGAAGCTCTACAGGGCTAGGAAAACTGCCCTGAGTTCCAGGAGATTGATATGAAGGAGAGACTCCTGTGGAGACCAGAGCCCTTGAGCTGTCAGGGCTCCCAGGTGGGCTCCCCACCCTAGGAGAGAAGCATCCGTAGTTAGAACTATTGATGGGACTTGAGGGAGAAATGGAACCCCTTGTCTGAGGTTGTCCTGGTCCAGCCACCACTGGAGAGCTTGGACCAGAGTCTGAGTCACTGGAATCAGTTTGGTAAGCGAATCATTCTTTTGAGACCAAAAAGACCTCAGATGAAACTGAATGTCCGTCATCTGGAACCTTGCTCCCTGCACCACTGCCGTGGAAGTTGCCATGTGGCCCAGGAACTGTCTTGCTGGGTGGGAGACCTGAGGTCGAAAGGAGGAAGCGAGATCCACTAGGGCCTTCACCCTTGCCAGGGGAAGGAAGGCTTTTGCTTGTACAGTGTCCAACTCTATGCCTGTAAAGGTGAGAAGCTGAACTGGTTCGAGTACAGACTTTGGAAGATTGAGAAGAAACCACAGGGAGCTGAGTAGGTCCTGGGTAGTTTGAAGACCTGACTTGACCTGTAAAGGTGAATGACCCACTAAGCCAGTCGTCGAGATACGGAAAGATGGTGATACCCTGTCTTCTGAGGTAAGCCACCATTACTGCAAGGCACTTTGTGAACACCCTTGGAGCTGATGTTAGGCCAAATGGCATGGCTCTGAATTGGTAACAGCCTGAAGGCAACTCGAATCTGAGGTATTTTCTGTGAGAGCACCTGATAGGAATATGGAAGTAGGCATCCTTGAGGTCCAGAGATGCTAGCCAATCCCCTGGCCTTAGAGAGGGAAGGATTATTTCTAGAGTTACCATTTTGAATTTGGACTTTGAAATGTGTTTGTTCAAATACCTTAGGTCTAGGGTGGGTCGTAACTCCCCTGTTTTCTTTGGGGTAAGGAAGTACCTGGAACACAGTCCTTTTTCCTTGTGCTGAGTAGGAACTTTCTCTATAGCTCTGAGAGCTAGAAGAGAGGAAATCTCTGCCTCTAGGGCAAGGATTTCTGGGACTGATGCAGGTGGAATGACTTGGCTCTCTTTTTTGGAAATTTTTTGATGCTGAGGTCCAGTCCCTGGCTTACTACTTCCTGGACCCACTTGTCTGAGGTCACAGACTTCCAGGCCTGGAAGTAGTAAGCCAGCCTGCCTCCTACTGGAAATGGGGAGTCGACCCGGGCTGACACATCAGGGTGTCTGCTTGGCAGGAGCCTTAGACTGAGAGGAAGAGGGAGCAGCCCTGCTCATCCCCCTCCTACCCCTTCCTCTGAAGAACTCCCTTTGTGGGAAGGGAGAGAAGGCCTGGGCTTGGTAAAAAAGCCTATGAAATGGCCTGCCCCTGCCCCTAGACTGCTGCTTGTGCGGAGTGGTCTGCCTTTCCTTGGCCTGTGCACTCCTGTACGTGGTCCTGTATTCATCCATTTTCTTCATGTAAGCCTCTGTCTGCACCCCAAACAGGGAGTTACCTACTACAGGAAAATCCATGGCCTTAGTCTGGGTATCCTGTGAAAGGCTAGTACATCTAAGCCAAGCATGTCTTCCGAGAGACATAGATGCAGCCATGACTCTAGATGCCACATCACTGGAGTCCACAGCAGCATGAAATTGCATTTTGGATGCCTCAATTCCATCAGCAGCCACCACCTCCAGCTCCTTGGCTAGCTGGGGAGAGGCCTGTTTAGCCAGTTCCAGAACTGTATCCCATCTGGATTTCTGGTACCTGGCTGTGTAGGCCATATAAGTAGCCTGCCTGAGTCCCAAAGAGGATGCCAAATACTGTTTTTTGGCCATGGCATCCACTTTCCTGGAGTCCTTATCCGGGGGGTGTGAAGCCAAAGGAATGTTAGCCCTGTCACAGGCTGCAGCCTGCACTACCCACTGCGCAGTTTGACTTCTGCCTCTGAGACGTCAATGAAGACATGCACTTTCTTGAAAAAAAAAAAACGATGAAGAAAAACGAACTACAAGTAAACTGGAAGAGCTGCAAAAAGTGGTGGTCGACTGCAACAATCGTGTCTGTGGATCCGATGTTAGCGGGTCGATGGCAGGAAAAGAACTGAGGTGGTGCCGGGGGACCGCCCCTTTAAACCACGTCTGATGTCGGAGGTGGCCCCCCGCCACAGACCGCTAGCTAGAATTTTTTTCCGTGGGGTCCTAATGCCTGGTGGCTTAGTCCTAATGGCATTACCTGCTGCAAGAGCTCCCCCTCGAAGTGAGATCATTGTGACCCAGAACCGACCTCTTGTTTACATCTTCTGCAAAAGGCTTAAAAATTTAATCTCAGGTTAACCCCTTGAGTTCCAAACAGATTTGCAATCGTTTCAACATTCTAACTAAACACAGTTTTAAAGGGATCCCAGTATCAATTACATTTCACCAAAATGATTCACATATATTTTTATACCAGCAAATATGCAAGGGGGAAGAAAAGACAGAACAGCAAGTGAGGGTTGAGAGACAGCGAAAGGCAGAGAATTGCAAGACCATCGGAGTGATCAAGTCCTAGGTCTCACAAGAAAATTTGGTTGCGCAATGAGACAGAGAAGAGACAGAAAAGGAGAGAATAGAGTAAATCCTTGCATTTAAACTCCTTCTCCATAACAACTGGGACAGGGCGGTATTCATAGAAACATACACTTTGATGGCAGATAAGGACCGCTTGGCCCACCTAGTCTGCTCATTTCCCTACCTACAGGATAAGCTGCAGATCCTAGCTGACCAATAGCCTATTTCTTTCTACCCCCCACAAGAATTGCCTTATGTCTGTCCCATGCATTCTTGAATTCTCCCACAGTTTTAAACCCCACAACCTCCTCGGGAAGGCTGTTCCATGCGTCCACCACCCTTTCTGTGAAAAAAAACTTCCTCACATTGCCCCTGAGCCATCCCCCTCTATCTTCAAGTTGTGTCTCCTTGTTCTTGCACATCTCTTTTTCTGAAAGATGCTACCCTCTTGGACTTTGTTGATTCCACTGAGGTACTTAAAAGTTTCTATCATGTCCCCCCGATTCCTCCTTTCCTCAAGGGTATACATATTAAGCTCCTTTAATCTCTCCTCATATGGCTTCTCTTGCAGACCCTGCACCATTTTAGTTGCCCTCCTCTGGACTGCCTCCATCCTGTCCATGTCCTTGCGGAGATGGGGTCTCCAGAACTGGACGCAGTACTCCAGATCGGGTCTCAACAACGGTCTGTACAGAGGCATAACAACTTCCTGTTTTCTGCTGGTAATGCCTCTCCCTATACATCCCAGTATCCCCCCAGCCCTCCCTACTACCTTCTCACATTGCTTGCTAACCTTAAGGTCATCTGATATGATTACCCCTAGGTCCCTTTCCATTTTTGCTGTTCTATCTACCTCCCCCCATTTGTGTAATCTTCCCCTTGGGTTTTGTTTCCCAGGTGCATTGTTTTGCACTTCTTTGGACTGAATCCAAGTTGCCATACTTCTGACCATTCCTCCAACCTTGCCGAGTCCCTTCTCATCCTTTCCACGCCTCCTTGTGTAGCAGCCCTGTTGCAGATCTTTGTATCATTTGCAAAGAGGCATACTTTTCCTTCTAGTCCCTCTGCAATGTCACTTACAAAGACATTAAAAAGGACTGGACCCAGTACTGAACCCTGTGGTACCCCACTAGTAACCCCTCTTTCTTCAGAGTGGACTCCATTTACAATTACCTTCTGTGTCCTGTTGTCCAGCCAATGTTTTACCCAGGCTACCACCCTGGGACCCACTCCCAGGCTGGTTAATTTGATTATCAATTTTTTTGTGTGGGACTGTGTCTAATGCCTTGCTAAATTCTAGGTAGGCCATATCCACAGCCCCTCCCTGGTCTACTACTTTGGTCACCCAGTCAAAAAAAATCAATTAGATTCGTCTGACACAACCTTCCTGCTGTGATTCCATGCTGCCTTGGGTCCTATGCCCCACTTTCCTCTAGGTACTCAACAATTCTTTCCTTCAGAAGTGATTCCATCACTTTTCCTACTACAGAAGTCAAACTGACAGGTCTGTAGTTTCCTGCCTCTGTCTTGCTCCCACTTTTGTGAAAGGGAATCACACCCGCCTTCCTCCAGTCCTCAGGTACCAACCCTGTCACACAGTGGAACTGCCAGAGTACGGATAGTGAAGCATATCCATGCCCCTAGAACACTATCTTCACAGACCTTTGTAAATTCATTAACACTTTACTGTCTTGGAAAAAAATCGGGGGGCAGGGCTTAGCCTTCGGCCCTGTTTTGAGTTTCACCACTTGTTTTTCCTATCTGGTTATTAAGTTACCCATGTTCTGGATCATCTGCTGGTGCCTGGTAACTAATGTGTCACAATGCTTTGATTTATTCCCTGCTCTCTACCAGCTTACATCAGTGCTGACTTGGAGGGACAGCACAGCTTCGAAGCAAGAAGTCAGTTTTTGGCAGCATGCCGATTCAGCCCCAAGCTTCTTTACAGCACAGGCGACCAACTCTACCCAGGTGTGGGAGCTGGGTTTTGAGACATGCACTGCTATGACCCTTGCAGCACTGGAGCAAAGGCTACCTCTTGTTTGCATCCCTTGGCTGAGAAGCAATCCTATGCCTACCATGAAGAATAGAGAGGAGGTGGGGAACCTAGCTAGTGCTCCTCCTGAACAGGGGAGTAGTAGCAGCAGGGTGGGTAATAATAAGGTCGAAGTTCAAATTAGGTTGGGGAACAGGCCAATGAGGCAGAACTGGCAAAGCCTACATTCAGCACGAAAAATAAAAAATTAAGGAGACTAGGGAAGAATAAGGGAGTAGGAACAGAAAAAAGCAAGAGGGGATCAGGAGAAAGACGGAAAGAGGTCTGCCTTAATGCCAGGAGTCTGGGAAATAAAATTACTGAGCTCCAGACAATGGTGGCAGACATTAAGATGGATTAAGTAGCCATCACAGAAACTTGGCCACAGAGACTAACTACTTGGACCCAACAGTCCCAGGCTACAACATGTTAACCCAGGACAGTGGAAAAGGTAAAGGAGGAGGGATAGCACTGCGTATCATAGAAGGCATAGAGGCAGCGGAAGATGGAAACATCGGGGGAGGTAACTGGGAAACAATCGCTGCGGGTTTAGCTCACAGCATCCTTATGCAAGGAACTACAAATGGGGGTGATCTCTAGACCACCAGGATGGGGGAAGAGAGAGATAAGGAGTTAGGGGCAGAACTAGAAAAAGGGGGATGGCAAAAGGGGAGGTGGTGACAGTAGGGGATTTAAACCTGCCAGATATTGACTGGGTCATTCCAGCGCCAGGAGTTCCAGAAAACAGGCCCTGTTGGATACACTGCAGCACTGCCTGCTGGTGCAGCTGGTTAAAGAGCCCCTGACACCATTGTGACAGCTTTGAGAAAATGTAATGTTTAGCACAAGTAAGCTTATATTTTAATATTGTTTCTGAATTTCTCATTCTTCTTTATTACTAAGGACATTTGCATGTAAACAGGATCACTGCCCTATCTGTTCTGGCTGCTTGCCTACATATGACATCACAGCTCTGTTTATGACATAAGTCTGTTGCTGTGGGGATAATTATGATGCCATAAACGTGGGATTATTTATTTACTTATTTAAAAGTCAATAAACCAGGAAAACACCATGACCAGAAGCTCATTTCCAGGTGCAACCTATATTATGATGTCATATGTAGGACAGCAGAAAGAGCGGATAAAGTCTATGGGACAGTAAGCCTCTTTCATATAGCTGTCCTCGGTAATAAAGAAAAAAGGTAAATAATTATAGAAAATACATGAAATATAAACCGAACTGTCTAAATCTCACATTTTTTCAAACTTTTTCTAATGGTGTCAGGGGCTCTTTAAGGGACCCACTTGGCAGGTTGCCATTCTCGATGTGGTGCTCACCAACTCAGATGTGGTAGGAGGAGTGAGGACAGGGAAGCCACTAGGGTCCAGTGACCATAACTCTAAATGGTTCGACCTGGCACTTGGCACAAGTAAGCCCCCATCAAAGGCTAAAGTCCTAGATTTCAGAAGGGCAGACTTCAACTGGATGAGGGAGCTGGTCCAGGACAAGTTAGTCAGAGTGAACATCATCAGGGATATGGAGGAAAGATGGGGGCAATCGTGAGGCAACAAAGTCATTTTTTTTTTTTTTTTTTTTTTTTTTTTACTATGCTTTTTGTCCCAGCCAGCGTTGGAACATCTGCCCTAGTCATGGCCCCTGCCACCTCCAACTGCCAAATGAGCCGTGCTCTCCCCTTGCCCCTGGCTTACCCGCTAGGTGGGGTCGTGGCACCTGCCTGCCAAGATGTTGCGGACGTCGGTTCAGAGGAGCCAGCCTGGAAGCCCATGGAAGGCGGTAAGAAGAGCGTCCTAGAGGCGCTGGCTGGATATTTTTGCGTCCCCGAAAGGACGTTGTTTTTCCTCGGCGGCAGGGACGTGCAATGACGTCCCGCATCCGCCCTGTCCCCCTGGATGTCCAGATGCCAGTTGCAGCAGATCCCCCAGCCTCTGCCAGGGGTCCATAGTGCACTGGATGTTCGTCCCCCCCTCCTCTGGAGATGGAGAGGAGTCCAAGAGACGCTCCATCCATCTCCCTCGGCTGGCCCTCTGGCAATCCAGGTCCGTTCCCGAACCCGGGTCGCCAGCGTCGCATGTGGAAATCCAACTGCTGTGCCGACGGGCTGGCCAGCAACAAAGTATTGCAAACAGTAATCAAAAGAAAAAAGGTACATGGGACCAATATGGTTCTCTGGAAATGTCAGGGAAGCAGTGAGAGCCAAAAGAAGGCCTTCACCAGGTACGAGGAAAAACAAGGGAAGGAAGAATGGAGAGAGTACCAAATGAAAACAAGGGAAGCCAAAAGAGTGGTCAGAGAAGCAAAGATAAGCCGACCCAGTGGTGTTGAGGGTTGAGGCGCTGGATGCCACACCTTGCTCCACACCGGCGACCCGGGTTCGGGAGCGGACTCGGATCACTTGTGGGTCAGCCGGGGGGAGTTAGGCTTGAGCGTCCCACGATGGCTTGCCTACTCCGGGGAAGGTTGAGGCCATAGCTCGAACACTTGCCTGACTCTGAGCGGCGGCTCGGAGTACTGCAAGCCCCTAACATCAGGGGCATGTGCGGCCGCTATACAGCGTGACGTTAGTGCTTGACGCCTTGACGTCGGGGGTCCTATGCTGTAAAGGGGTGGGGAGAAAATGGAGAAAAATGCCTGCCATCGCTGGGAGATGGAGCCCCGGAGACATGTTTTCGATGTACTTCGCTTGACGTGCCCGGACCAACGAAAGTTGATTGATGGGGTAAGGGGGCTCTGCCCCATCCCCGCTCGGCGGGGTAAGCCGAAGCTCCATGGGATCCAGTGGGGTTGTTCAGGCAGGGTGGAAGGTAGAGGGATGTCTGCCTTGGGGCTCCTGAAGGGTCGGGGATGGCAGGCTGGGAAAGGCGGATAAATAGCGATGTCAAAAAAAAAAAAAAAGAGAAGCAAAGGTAGACACAGAGATGCGAACTGCAGAGGGGGTGACTAACTGGGGAAAAATTTTTATAGATATATTAAGGGAAAAAAAAAAGAAGGGAGGAGGAGTAATTGTTTGATTAACAGGTAGACAGGGTAACCGAGGGCAACGGGCAGAAAGCAACCATTCTCAAGAACTACTTTTACTCTGTATTCACAAGGGAAAAGACAGGGCTTCTGCCAGAGAGTGGCATTAAGGCAGCTGTAAGGGAAAATCGCTGAGATGGGTCAGCAAGTATTTACCAGTGAAAGGATTTGGAAAGGGCTAGCAGTCCTAAAGATAAACAACGCCCCTGGGTCAGATGGAATGCATCCAAAGGTGCTCAAGGAATTGGCAACAGGAATAACTGAACCACTGGTGGGGCTATTCAATAGCTCAGTTCAGACTGGGGTAGCTCCAAAAGACTGGAGGGTAGCAGACATAGTCCTGCTCCATGGGGGGGGACAAGGACCAACTGGTAATTTATAAACTTGCCAGTCTGTTGTGAAGCACATTAAAAGTCGAGACCCCGAGGTTACTCTCCCGTTATATGCTAGCCTGGTCAGATCCCACATTGAATATTGTGCTCCCTTTTGCTCACCCACTTCTACAGGTAATAAAGTAACTGCTGAGTCAGTTCAAAGGAAATGTGAAAAATGTATAATCATCTGGGCATGAGGATAGATTAAGAACTCTGGGACTATATTCCCTAGAATACAGAACTCTTAGGGGTGAATTATGTTTAATATACAAGGCATTTCAAGATCCATCATTGTTTGAAACAATCTGCCTTGTAAGGCAAGTCTCTATAGATAGTACTAAATCACATAAACTAAAATTACAGGTTGAAACTAAGAGGACTGCCCGAAGAAGTAACTTCATTACTCAAAGAATATTCCCATTATGGAACTCCCTACCGGTTACTATTGTAACAAGCAATAGTATTGAACAATTTAAACACAGGACTCGATCAATACATGGGCGATAGAAAATTCCTTTTCCAGCCAACCCGGTGACGCTGAGGGTTGAGGTGCTGGACCCCACGCCGGTGACCCGTGTTCGGGAATGCACATGGGCCGCTGGGGATCAGCAGGGAAGGATTGAGCATCCGGAGGACTGCTCCCTTTCCCCGGGGAGGGGGGAACTGCAGCACCAGCACCTGAGTGCCCCCTGTCAGAGGCTGGGGAGCAAGGTGACGTGCGCGAGCATCGGGGGAGGCGAGTGCAGATGCATCGAGGGGAGCGCACACGGGAGCATGCAAGTTCCGCCTTGGCTAGTGTCACTGCACGCACCCAGCTCCAGAGGGAACAAAACAGAAAATCTCGCCTCAGCACCTCCATGACGCTGCCTCGCCACCTCTCCATCATTCTCAGGCTGGCTTTCATAACATGACCTGTGTTCGTGATACCTTGGATGGTGCCACAGCCCCACGCTGGGGGGTATGCCAGGGGGGCAAAGGGAGAACAGCTGAATTGGGAGTGAGGGGCGATGAGGGCTATGACCGGGCTGAAATTTGGCACTGAGATGGACAAAAAAAAAAATAATTCCTTTTCCGCCATTAGGAAATAATGGTGGCGTGTTCACTATGGGCTTACCATCGAACTTGTACAATCTATGAACCTATGCTGTGGATACACTGATGGAGATCCTAGTAAAAGAGAACCTCGTAAACTACCTGGAGAGCAATGGACTCCAGGATAGTAAACAGCATGGACTCATGGCCAAAAGATCTTGTAAAACCAGCCTGATTGTATTCTTTCACTGGGTAATGAGGGTAGTGGATAAGGGCCATGCTGTGGATTTACTCTATTTTGATTTCAACAAGGTTTTTGACTCAGTGCCTCGCAGAAGGTTGCTGAAGAAGCTAGAGGATCCGGGTACAGTGAAAAAGATGGGTGAGAAACTGATTGGAAGGGAGCCAGCAGAAGGTTACAGTACATGGTTAGGGCTTATTGTAAACCGAAATCAGTGGCTTTTCAAATGTTGTTGCAGGACAGTTCAAAGATCAGAAAAGTTGTTGTACTATCGATCTGATGTCACATCGATAGTACAACAACATTCCTGTCAAACACAAATGCACTTCCATGTCGACGCTCCGTCAAGAAAATCGGCAAAAACATGGCGCTAACGCTTATCGAGAACCTCCGACCCCAAGAAAGTTGACGGAAAGAGTCTCATACCAATCCATGCCCCAAAAGCTAATTTTTTTATTTAGTTTTTAAAACCTCACCACCAAAACCCAAAAAAGAAATGAAGGACAGAGTGACTCAGCGAGCAGGAGCAACAAGAAGTGGGATCAGGGAGAAGCAGACGTTAGCGCGAGCAGCAACAGCTAAAGCAAAGCGACAATGGAGCCAAGAGTTGACGAGTGAGCCGGTAAGGAGAAAACAGAAAGCCTTCTTGTGTCTTGCACTTTGGAACCATATACTATATAAATAGAGATGGGACAATCATAGAGCAGATAAGGCTGTGTTTCCATCTTGGGGTTGAGATGACATCGGGACCTCTCGAGGTCCCTGTGATGTCATCTCAACCCCTCGATGGAAACACAGCCTTGTTGTGTACGATTGTCCATACACTATTCTAGATATGGTTAACGGCAATCAGAAGAGAGGGAGGTCACCAGTGGGGAGCCACAAGGATTGGTTCTGGTTCCATTCCTTTTCAAAATGTTCTAAATTAGCAACATGGGAGAAGGAATCCAGGGCAAAATGTGTCTCTCTGCAGACAACACTAAGCTCTGTGGGAGGGCAGACAGTGAAGAGGGGATTAGAGTGGGGCAAAGAAACATGCAAAAGCTACAGAGATGGTCAAAGGTTTAGCAGTTGAAATTCAAAGACGAAAAGTGCAAGATGATGCATACAGGGAACAAGAACCTGATGACAACGTATTGGATTGGGGGTTGAAGCTGTGCATGACCTCTGAGGAAAGAGATCTAAGGGACATCATCAGTGACTCCCTAAAACAATCAAGCCAGTGAAACAAGGCCTACGGTAAGGAAAACAGGATGCTGGGGTGTATTGGAAGGGGTACTGACAGCAGAAAGTAAAAAGGTATTACAACCTCTCTACAGATCACTGGTGACCCCCTCCCGGAGTACCGTGCCCAGTTCTGGAGTCCTTACCTAAGGAAAGATGGGGATAGGCTGGAGACAGTGCAATGCCGGATGACCAAAGTGATTCAGGACCACCAGGGCAGATCATACGAGGACTAGCTCAAGGGACTGAACATATGCATGCTGGAGGCCACATGAGAGAGGGGAGCCATGACAGAGACGAGCCATGACAGAGACCTTCAAGTTCCTGAACAGAATGGACAAGGTAAACTGCAAGGAACTATTTAGCAAACGTAGTAAATCAAGAACATGAGGGCACGAGTGAAAACTGAAGGGGGATGGGGATTCAAGAGGGAAGTGAGAAGTTTTATTTTACAGAAAGGGTGGTGGAGCCATGGAACAATCTGGCTGCTGATGTGGTGGGCACCAAAACTATCAATGGTTTCAAACACAGCTGGGACAGAGTGAAGGGCTTAGTGGTTGCTCAGGGTGATAGCAGTAGGGCGGAGAGCATGCAGTGGATAGTGCAAGTTAGAAACCCGAATGGACAACTGGTCCCATGTTTTTTTAAGGTTTGTGGGCAGATTAGATGGACCAGTGGTCTTTTCCTGTCGTCACTGCCTATGTTTCTATGTATGTTTCTAAGCTCCAGATTCTTCTGAGCTGCAAAATCCAAGGCTCACAGATTAGTCACTGGCTGCAAAATCACGAACCAGATTGCAAAGAAGAAAGCCAACTTGTGAATTATCGGCGCTGCCCATGACATAACATAACATGGACACTATGTCCAACTTCATTAACATTCTGAAGTCTGCTGGCGTACAGAAAGGCTGTGTGATAGCATTCCTCTGCAGACCAACAATGCTTTCTCAGCTTACACAACACGGCGCAAAAGACTACATGGGTGGGTTGCAGGCCGTCTTGGCCCCTGACTGTCCCCTGGTGGCCCCAGCGGAATAATGACAGCTGTAGTGCTCTCTGCAGGTGGAAAGAGACATTGGGTCCAGTGGTGGTATGTCAGTGTGTGTGTGTGCATGCTTGGACAAGTATACGCTGAAGACTCTGGGAGGGTTGGTCGACAACTGGATGAGAAAAACAACAGAGCTTTAGCACGACAAACGTCCCTCTGGGGACCGCCCTCTACCCTGGCAAAGCACTGGATGTGGTTTCCTAAAGGGTTCCCACCACGCTTTAGGCACAAGCCATGGGAGAGCACAGCAACAAGCACAGAGTGTAGGGAATGATAGGATGCCAGGACTGTGGATGCATTAAGTATAAAAGAGAAAAAGGAAAATTAAACTGGGTGTAATGTGTAGAACATCTGAACCACCGAATCAACTGCAGTGAGGCAGCCAGAATCGAGCAAGCCTCTTGAAACTCAGACGTTCAGCCCCACTTGCAAACTAGCTTTAATGTCACAGTGAAATGTTTCCGGTAAAAGTCTACAGACACAGGCAAGCAGTAAGCAGATTCTCCTACCATCACACAAATAATTCTGCCCTCCCACATCACCCCAACTCCAATATGTCAGCTTTCCTGCTTCACGGGTGAACTTCAGATACCAGAAGGAAAAACACCATCTTACTGTACCTGCAGAGGCAGAGATCAGTCCCAAAGCGAAAGGCTGCGTGTCACCCAGCTGCACTGAAACACTGACATTCGAGATGGAGGAGCTGAGCATGATGGGAGCATTGATCTGGGCTAAGTTCCTAAAGGAGAAAAAAAATCAGCGGGCACATTTTAAAATAATAAAGCAAATAAATACAACAAACATTAAAGGGACAGCTTATGCCGGTTCCATTGCACTGAGTGATGGTCGTTCACTCAGCATGCTGGTGACCCGGATTCGCACCACGAGCCTGGACGTCAGGAGCGGAATCCAGCAGGGAGGGAGTCACAAGCATCTTATGGACGCTTCTCTCCCGGGGGGGTGCCCACACCACTTGTTATTGGTGCTCATGGTGGCGTAAAGCCAAGAGCGGGAAAAATACAGCTGCTTGGACCATGGCCAGTTCCCACTCGCCAGGAAGCCCATAAGTGTCTGCACTGACTCTCGCCATATGCCCGGCATAGAAGAGAACCTTTGGGCAAGTCTCCACTCCTGGTTCTCCTGCCCCCCTAACGATGGCATATGTCGGGTCAATGGGGCCACAGCAGTACTGAGGGTGGCAGAATGGTGACGGGGACTGGGAGTGAGGCCCTAGGCCGCCCAAAGGAGTGGTCGGCCGAAGGCTTAGGGGAGCATAAAGAAATAACACACACAAATACCAGGGGTCGGCCGGGGTGAGAAAGGCTGAGCTTCCGACAACAGCTCGTCTTCTCCGGGGGGAGGGTGGGGATCCAACCTGGTGAGCGGTGACCCCTGGCAGAGACTGGGGGCACGACAGCAATAAGCCAGCACCTTGGGGGTTTGATTTTTTAATTTTTTTTGAAACCGTACTTTATCTCCTCCTACTGCCTGTCAGCCCCGACCCTTCAGGGCATCCAATGGGTCATCCTCCTACCACCTGCTCCCTGATACTTACCTCCTAGACCCCCCATGTAGCTTCGGTTTACCCCCTGAGCGGGGACAAGGTGGGACGGACCCCCATAAATCTAACTTTCGTCGGGTCTGGAGGTAGATAGCGAGCAGTGGTAAATCGAAGGCATGCCCCAGGAAGCCCGTCCTCCCGGAGCCAACAGGAGTTTTTCCACTTTCTTCCACCCCTATGCAGCGTTAGCCCCAGACATCAAGGCACTAGTTGCCAACGTCTACTGCGTGCCTGGGCCACCCATCTCCCTTCTAATGGGAGCTTGCATTCCCCCGAGCCTCCGCCCGGAGTCGCACAAGAGCGGTGGCATCAACCTCCCACCCGCCCCTCCCCTGGAGACGGAGAGCTGTCGTGGGACGCTCAAGCCGTACTCCCCCTGGCTGACCCACCAGCGACCTGAGTCCGCTCCTGAACCCGGGTCGCTGGCGTGGAGCGAGGTGTGGCGTCCAGTGCCTCAACCCTCAGCGCCACCGGGCCGGCTTTGGGGGTTTGATTGGTCACGGGTGGAGGCTTGTAGACCAATCACCTCTAGGGGCTGCAACATCGAGGGGGAGGACGTTGCGGACGTCAGCACTCGTGCTTTGACATCAGGGCTAGTAACGTCCTCATAGAAACAGGGAAAAACCCTTCAGAGCCGGGAAGATGGAGCGCCAGGCCTGGTCCTGATGTACCAGCGTCTGTCTGCAGTCCTGGGAGCCTGATGAAAATTATAAGAAATCGGGGTGTCCAGCCCCACCCCGACCCCGCCTGGGGGGCAATCTGCAGCTGGATGGAGGAATCCAGGGCTGACAGGTAAGATGCTGGTAGGGACGGGCTTCATTGGTGACTCCTGATGGGGCAGCTCTGGTAGGAGCGTAAGAGAGATAAACAGAAAAAAAAAAAACACAAATAAATAAAAAGGGACAGAGTTACATGACCTGACATCATAGCTACACTATGTAAATAATGAACATACTTGGGTTTTTTGGTGGGGCTACAAAATGCATTCTTTCCCTGTTCACCCCACCCCCTATCTTCAGCATCAGGACCTCTGTAGCTTTCAGCAGGGAGGGAGTACAAGTAGCTGCCACTGCCAGCTACGCCAGTGGCACTCTGCAGTAGATCAACAAAGGAGAAGTTGGAAGGAACAAAATGCCTCTCTTCCACAAAGCACACAGCTGCCAGCAGTCCTGGTCTGGTACACCAAAGCTCACCTGCAAACCTGCATCTTGCAGGTGGTGACAGAGACTGTCCCCAGCACTGAACAGGTTAACTCTGCCGACTACTGCATTTTCATTCCAGTGTTTCCCCACCGATATCTCGATTTTGTTATCATCTTCAGAAAAGAGATGTGTGCCGGCCCAGTGGCACTGAGGGGTGAGGCGCTGGACGCCTTACCTCGTACTGCACTGGCGACACTGGTTCGGGAGCGACCTCGGGTTGCCGTGGTGCAGTCATGGGGGGAGGAGGGGGAACGGGATTGAGCAGCCAACAGCAGCTGTCCGCCACCCCGTAGTTCCGCTTCCACCGGGTGGAGGTCCGATGGGAAGCGTAGGCAGGAGAAGGCAGTGGCAATTGCCAGGTGGGGCAGAAGGGGCCAAGCCAGTACCCGCATGTGCGGTGCCTTCACGCATGCACGCGTGTGTCTGTCGGGGTCCCGGGTCAGGGGGAAAAAGGAAAAAAAAAGCTGCAAAAACTACATACAGAAAAGAGATGTGGCGTTTGTCTTTCATGGCGAGGGATCAGATAACAGACTGCAACATCTGCCCTCCAAAGAACCTCACTATAAGATGAGAAAATGGTCAGGTGCACTGGCTCCAAAACACAGTACCAGGCTATGACACACATTTTTGCCAAGTGCAGGTAAAAGAGTCCAGCTTGCCCAGTGGCATAGAGGGCTAGGGTACTAAATGCCTTATCTCCTGCCACACCAGCGACACATGTTCTAGAATGAGCATGGATTGCCAGGGGTCGGTGGAGTGGGACAGGATCAAGCGTCCCAGGGACTGCTCCCCTCTCCCGGGGAGGGGTGGCTAGCTGTCTCGGCCTCTCACTGCCACAGGGTGGAGGCCCAGTGGTAGCGCAGGTTAGCGAGCAGCTTGAAGGGAATGGCCACGGTTCTGCAGGACGTGTGTACCTCCACACGCACATACTGACATGTCGCTGCAGCAGGGGTCAGTTGGGGAGAAAAGAGAAAAACGTCGGGAGGGCAGGCTTCACGAAGAATGGCCTGCACCACCAACTCGACCACCAGGGCAATCCGGATACTTGACTGGGAGGGAAAGGATGGCCCTTCCCTCAACTCCACCACAGGGGGCAATCCATGGGGGAGGATGGCCCTAGTGCAACCGAGGGAAGCGAATGCTGGTTATGGAGGGAAGGGACACCCTGCCTCCCCAGGGACAAAAAAAAAAAAAAAAAAAAAGACCAATATGGGGAAAAAAAAAAGAGCACAGTTTGGCAGAACTAGGGAAGCACTTCTCACTTCCATGTGGAAGACCAGGATCTATGGCCTGACATCAACTTCCATACCCCTAGCCGGTGGAACCTGGGGAGTAGCCACAGCACACTCAGGTCCCGGGAGAAGGGTAGCGATTGTCCCACTGCTTGGGCACCCCCTTCCTCCTTTCTGCTTTTTCAGTTACAACGTATTTACCTAATATAGTCCAGCTTAGATACAATATCGTATTTTCAGAAGGTTCTGCTTTTACCCATTTTTACAGCTGGGAGTACTGAAGCACTAAGAGGATAACTAATTTGCGTAAGGTCACACAGTAAGTGGCTGTGGTGGGATCTGAACCTTGGTCTTTTGGATCCCAAGCCTGTGCTCCAGCCACTAGATAACACTGCATCTCACTTCACAAGATGAACTCTCACATGGGTATAACACACAAACATCCGTGCCCCATCCCCACATATTATCATAGCTTTTGAAAGCGTTACAGCCACCTTTCACCAACCTCTTCTTCGGAGCTTGTTTTGTCGGATGCGGTGGTTTCCATAGCAACAAATTCAACCAATGAGAGAACTCCTGATGACGGTAGTGAACGATGCAGGTGGTCACATTCAGAGCGGTTGACACGTCGATTGAGGTTACCTGGGGAGAACACAAAAACATATACAACACGGTGGGAGGGAGGGAATCACAAAGCACAGTATGGCACCCCAACTCATGCAAAGGGCAGTTACTCCCCCCACTACCCTCTCCAGTCTCACTGTTCCACATGGATGCAAGTATTAAAGCATTTTTAAAATAAATTAAATAAGTCATTAGAACAGTGTTCGGGCAGATAAAACTGGCTTCCCTCCAATTTATGCACTCTCAAACCATATCTCCAGTGGTGCACTTGATGTTCTGTCCTGCCAGACAGAAAGCAGACTGCATCCCCAACAGATACAGTTCAACAGCATACAAACCGAAGGGAAGTCAGTTTGATCTGCTGCTTGTTAGCCACACCAAAGAAACCCTAATGAAAAGTTTACATGACTAATAAAACACAGGACCACAGCTAATGAATAAACAGTTGAGCCGCAAACTGTTGACCAATAAAGTGGCAATTTAAAATAAAGAAGTCCTCAACACTGGACATGGAGTCGCATCATTTTTATGTTTGCTTGCATGCATGTGCAAGAAACATAGTGCCACCATACAAAGTTTCGTAGGTGTGGCACCTCGGTTCCAATGCCCTGCTCCTTGTCACAGGCGCGGCCTCACTGCTCCAATGAACGTCTGAACTGTCTATGACAGCAGTTCAGATACAGTGGCGTACAGTTCCAAGCAAAACACCGCTACAATCAGTGGTGGTAACGTGTAGGCAATTTGCATACATGTCGGCACTGCATTGGAACAGCCGTCATAGACAGCTCCCCCCCAACAAACACCTCAAGTAGCACGCTGGAGCCCACCCCAGCTGTTCATGCCTCCCCACACACACACACACACACACACTGTATGGCCGATGGGGTACCCAATCTGCACCCCCCAACAGACTTCCAGGTGCCATGCTGGAAGCCCACCCCAGCGTGGCAAAATTTTGTATGGCTGACGGGGTGCCCAACCTGCCTGCTCCACTGCCCCCAAACAAACTTTCAGGTGCCACACTGGGAGCCCACCCCATGCGGGCAACAGTCCCAGATGGCTGATGGGGTGCCCAATCCCCGGCCTGCTCCACTGGCCCCCCAAACAACCTCTCCAGCTGCCACTCTGGGAGCCCACCCAGCGTGGCAAAAGTCCAGTGTCGCCTTTTCAAAAAAAAAAAAAAATCACCTGTAAGAAAAAACGGTCCCTCGCTGACTGTCTTGCCCTCCCCAACCCACGCCCACCCTCTGAGTGCCCCACCTCACCCCATACTTACCTCCGGAGGCTGGCGCGACGATCGTCAGTGGACCAGGAACAAGTCTGCACTCTTCAAAGCCGATCGTGAACTGAAGAAATGACAGTAAGCTGTATAATGGCATGAATGGGTTTTTTTCAACTTTGTTGCATATCTTGGGTATTTTTGGGAATTTTTTTCACCAAATTTTCTATATGGGGTTCTTGGGACCCCGCCTCATGAACTCAGTCACTGTCATTTTGTTATTTGGTCCCGAAAGGTGATTTTGCGGTCACGGTGCGGAACCATCTTTCGGGACCAATTTACAAAATGACAGTGTCACAGTTCATGAGGTAGGCCGTAAAAACCCTATGTTGAAAATCTGGTGAAAAATTCCAAAAAATGACTGTTTTACGAGCGTGCGCTGCACTGTTCCTACGCACGCTCGTAACTTTGAGAATTTGTAATATTTTCACTCCAGAATTTCAACATTGCCATTTTACCACACCTCCTTATGAACAGTACAGCTGTCATTTTTCACATCTCGCTCAAAATGTGTTTTCGTACATGTCGCGCACATTGGCGTGGTTGGTTTGCAAAATCAATGTTTGGGACACATTAAAAAAATCACAGTGACACTGTTCATGAGCACAGGTATTAAAATGGCTATTTTGAAAATTTGGTGACAAAAGTCCATAAAATGACTGTGTTACATGTGTGCATTGCGCAATGTCCACGCACCCTCGTAAGTTCATGAATTTGTAATATTTTCAGTCCAGATTTTCAACACTGACATTTTTTCACACCTCCTTATGAACAGTACAGCTGTTATTTTTCACACCCTGGCCGAAGTGTTTGCGCGCACTTCCAGCACAGAACAGCACGGTCGCTGTGGGAAATTAGTGTTCGGGATAGATTTAGAAAATTACAGTGACACTATTCATGAACGAAGGTCCCAAAATGCCTATGTTGAAAATCTGCTGTAAAAAAATCATCAAACTAATTACATTACGGGTGTACATTGCACAGTTTCTACGGACGCTCATGACGTCACCAGTTTTTTTATATTTTCACTCCAGATTTTCAACAATGCCATTTTTTACACCTCCTCATGAACAGTACACCTGTCACTTTTCACATCCTGTTTGAAATGCGTTTTCGAACCTGTGGCACCAAATGGCGCAGTCGCTGTGCAAAATCACCTTTCACCTAACAAACTGATAGTGTCATTGTTTATGCGGTGGGGTCACAAAAAGCCCATATGGAAAACTTGGAGTAAAAATACTAGGAAACGTCCAGGGCGTTAGGGTTTTCCACCATTCTATCGCCCTACCCTGTAGGGACAGACAGGTGTCGGGATGTGACTTGGGATTGTCGACAGTAATGCTCATGCCATTTCACCCCCCACCCCCACCCTCTAGCCAGTGACAGGTATCGAGGTGCACCTTGGACCCTTCGCCCCCAGAGTTCACCCCATTCTCCTATACTGCACCCATTTCAGCATATTTCCTTATGGAATGAGGTGAATGTAAAGCCCAAACACCCCAAGGCACACCTCGACACTTGTCAGTGTCTGAAGGGCAGGGTGAGGTGAAATGTCGTGACCATCATGGGTGACACCCCAAAGGCACACCTCAATGCCTGTCCATCTCTGCAGGGTGAGGGTGGAGTTGGCATCAGTTCAATACTTCAATGCCATTCCTATACTGCATCTGTCTAAATCCTGCACTTCCACTGCTAATGCCAGCAAGCAAACATTAAGCATTGACAAATGTCTGTTACTACTGTTTTGATCGGGTATGGAAGACTCTCTCATCAATTACACATACTAGCATCCAGTAAGGCTACCAGGTTCTCCAGGGGGCAGACTGTCTGGTGTTTGCCCATGCCATTTGCTGTCTAAATACAGAGTGACCTTGGTGTTGGTTTGGCATTCAGGTGCAATGATCACTACTGGAGGTCAGGCGAGCCGTACACTGATTCTGAACCCCTTGGAACCAGCAGAATGGTCTTCCGCTCCTGCTACTCACCTGCATGGTTGCTTTTACTGAGTTCAGACAGACGATCCTCTGACGGCTCTGAGACAGCAGCAGCCCATCTGGAAAGAAGACAAAAGCCTATTCAGCAATGCTAGTAGGTGGAGGACGATATAAAATCAGTTAAGAACACTTTAACAGCCGGCTGGTTACTGCAGGGGTAGGTTTATCGTTTGCTACACTGGCAACCTGGCTTTGGGAATGGAGTCAGGTCACTGGGGGGGCTGGTCAGGGAGGAAGGATCGAGTGTCCCAGGGACGGTTCTTCTGCCTCATGGGGGCGGGGGGCCGGGGAGATAGCATTCCACTGCTCATCTGCCACCTGACAGGAGGGCAGAAGACAGCACAGTAGGACCACAGAAAGGGAAGGGGCAGCCGCTGAATTCCAGCATGCACGTGTGCCACTCTGCACGTGTGTGTGACACTGCATGCTGGCACTCTTTGGAAGAAAAACAAGGGGCTAGAGGAAAAAGCCCTATCCTGCCATTGTGCTGGCACCCCTGCAGGCCCACCTATGACTGACGTGGTAGATCACCCACCGCTACTGTGGTCCTGGGTAAATGGTGGAAAATCCTTATCCATGAGAAGGCAGGGGTGGTGGGGCGGGGGGCAGAAAAGGCTTCATTCAAAAAAAAAAGCACTTAAAAAATACTTAAATTCCCCATCCCCCTACTGTTTCCCTATGTCCCCCCCACCCTGATGTTTGAGGGCACCCTGGCTGTACCCTTCCCTCCATCCAGATGGGTGTTGGGTGACAGGCTACCTTCATAGTCAATGCCAATGCTGCTCCTTGCTCAGTTGGCAGGAAAAACATAAACATAAATGTTGATGGCAGAAGGAGACCACAAGGTCCATCTAGTCTGCCCATTGTATTTTAGCCTAGCCTTCAAACTGCCCTTGGGTTTGAGGGCTCCCTTGTATCTGTCGCAAGCATTCTTGAAACCTACCACTGTGCTTGCCCCCACCATCTCTGCAGGCAGGCTGTTCCAGGCATCCACCACTCTTTCTGTGAAGAAAAACTTCCTGGTGTTGGTGGAGAACTGCCCTCCTTGCAGCCTTAGATCATGGTCCCTGGTTCTGCTGCCCTTCTTAAATTGGAAGAGATTGTCTATCTGCACCTAGTATATGCCCTGTACATGTACTTGAATGTTTTGATCATGTCACCCCTCTCCCTTCTCTGTTCCAGGGAATACATGCTCAGCTCTTTCAGTCTATCCCCATAGGACATCTCATGCAGTCCCGGAATAATTTCTTTTGCCCTTCTCTACACCATCTCCACTCGGTCAACGTCCTTTCTGAGGTGGGGCCTCTAGAACTGGATGCTGTACTCCAGGTGAGGCCTAACTAGTGATCTGTACAGTGACAGGATCACTTCCCTCTTCCTGCTTGTGATTCCCCTCCCAATGCAACCCAGCATACCACTGGCCTTTAATGCTGCCTTCTCACACGGTTTACCTACCTTCAAGTTGTCTAAGATAATGATTCCCAAATCGCGCTCTTGGGTGGAGGCAACTAGTCTTTCCCCTCCAAGGTCATACGCCTTATTTGGATTTCTTTTTCCTATGTGCATGACTTTGCACTTTTTGGAGTTGAATCTCAACTGCCATGCTACAGACCATTCTTCCAGTTTCTTGAGGTCAGCTTCCATCTTGTCCACTCCCTGCTGGGTGTCAACCCTGTTTCATATTTTGGTGTCATCTGCGAACAGACACACCTTTCCCTGTAGTCCGTTAGCTATGTCCCTTGCTTAGTGAGCTTGGTGCCCTGTTCAGGAACCATAGTTGCATCCCTCCTACGGCTAGGCCTGAACTTGTTCAGAAGATGACACTGCCCATTTTCGACTACTGTGACGTAGTTTATGGTGCTGCCACTAAGTCCTCCCTGGCCAGACTGGACACCCTCTTCAATTCCTTCTGTCGCTTTGCCCTGGATGCCCCCCTCGCACCCACCACTGCGATCTTTATCATGCCCTATCCTTCCCCTCTCTTTCACAAACAGGCGACTCTCCCACTGTGCTAAATTCACCACCAAGCACTGGTTGGGTGAGCTCCCTTCCTACTTCACCTCCTCCTTTATAACAACCCCCCCATCCTCCCATTCTCTTAGATCAACCAACTCCCGCACCCTGGTAGTCTCCTGCAGATCCACCCTAATCGGCCAATCAGGTTACTCTCACCGCCTCCCAAAAATCTGGAATTCCCTCTCCCCTCAAATCCGGCACTCATCTTCCACCTACTCCATAAGCTCTGCCCTCAATAATTACCTTTCACCTAGCTGCTCCTGCCATGTCCCTCCCCAGTTCCCTCCTCTAAGCCCTACCCCTCTACCTTCACCTTCATTTTGCCCTGTGCACTCACACCCCCAAATTTCTAGCTCTCCTCACCCACTTTCCTTGATCTCTCACAGAATGTAAGGGACCCAGAATGCTCCCCATGGGTCTATGCATCATGATGGACTACTGATTAGGCCCCATATTCTCCAAAGATGCGAATTCTCTCACCCCCTCAAGGGTTCAATTCTCCCTCTCTCCTTCTTCTACCACTCTCTTAATCCCTATCTAATGACCTTCCCCAACCCCCTGAGAGAGTACCCCGCATCCTGAAGTGTCCTCTCTTGGGTTAGGTCATATTTTCCTTCCTAGCATTTAAGTCACACCTCCTCCTTCTCTTTCTCCTCCCTCTTTAAATGCCTACAACCTTATCCCTTTTTCTGTCTAGCCCCATAGCCCCCCTTGCAGGGTTCCTTGCATCCTGAAAGGGTCTCTAGGGACATGACTCTTCACCTTCCCCCATCTCACCCCTCCCTCTCCTTTTCCCCCTTTTCTTTCACATAAGCACTTATTTAGTTATTAACCTGGCACTTATTACTGTCCACTCTTTCTATCTATTACACACAATACTGTTGTAACACTGCTTGTAACACCCGTCTTACAACTATATGTTAATGCTGATCTTGTAACTTGAATGTTTAATGTTTCACTCCTATTGTAACCCTTCCCCCCAGGTCGCACCAGATGATGAGTGACTTGTCGCCAGTGTGCCTTCCTGGTGAAACATTTCAATAAATGTCTGATGAAATATTGAAGAGCAAATTTAAAACAACCCTGGGGCACACCGCTGAGTACCCTACCTTCTGATGACAGTGCTCTGTTTACCTATACTTTATGGGTTCTGCCCTATAACCAGAAGGTGAGTGAATGCTAGCCAGCCCACCCAATTCCTCCTCCAATATCCAAGCGCCATACCTTTTGGCTCACCTGGCCCTTAGTGGAATAAAATATAAGATTCCAGGGCTGAAAACACAAACCCCAGTATCCCAGCAGGAAGCCCCATTTGCCGCCACCACCACGCCACTGGGACAGCCAACAACATGTGTTAACACGGTCATGATTTATCCAAAATCCTGCTACCTTTCCATTATCAGAACCAGAGAAACGGATTAGTTAAAATCATGCTGCCCCATCAAGTGTTTCAGGGGATGTTCCCCTCCTGGGAGGGAGGGCAGCAGCTTCTGCTGCTATATCACTACCAGGGTGACTACAGATGGTGGCATAGCCCAACCTTAAAATGCAATTTGTGATCATGGGACAAAGAGGGACACCGTCCTATTTGTTTTGAGTCAGAGCAAACTACCAATCTGAAGTCCTGGGGTCAAATATGAACCCTTTTTAGATAGCATGCCCAGGTAACAGGTCCAAATATCACACTCTCTTTGGGGGAAAGCAGCGCAATACTTGATCCAGCAGGCATACAACCAACCTGGTTTACAACCCCCTGCCGACTCAATTGAGATGCTGGTATTTTCTTACCTTGCTGGATCTTTAGACAGATCCTTGTTAGCGTGGCTACATATGGTGACATGCTAAGCAATTTAACAGTTAAGTCAGAATCATCAACACTGTTCCACCATTCACACTCAAAATGAGAAAATGTCTCAGGCAGGTTTAAGGAAAATCTTAAGTAAATACAGTACATAAAACAGAACATATATACATTAAGATTACAGTCAGAAAGAAATGGATAATTACAAAACAAAGCACCTTGTAACTGAATTAACTAATTCTAACTCAGTTTTCAGTTGGCAAAGGTTTGGGCCGATGTTACCTATCTTGGCAGAAGTGGTCTCTCGAGTTCAGGAACAAAGTGTCCCTTAGAAGTCCAGAACAAAAGTGTCAGTCCTTTCAGCCAGCTTGACAATATCAGATAGGCCAGAATGTCCCTCCCATCCTGTGATGTCACAGCTCTGGGCTGCTAGCGTGAGGTCACACTCAGTTCTACATACTTAATTTGTAACATGCAACCGCATAAGCAAAACAGGTCAGATGACTACTTGACTGGAATCTGCAACTACAGCCTGCTACCTGAGAAGTAATTTCTTATTGAGGTACACTTTTGGGTGACCTTTCCCTTGGTTAGAAGTCTGGAAAAGTACTGCCCCAATATCCACGTGTGAGACATCTGTCTGGACTACAAATGGCTCACTGTAGTCTGGACGGGCCAACACAGGAGCACCGCACTGTGCCTCCTTTAGCCATGTAAAGGCTCATTCACAGGCTGGTTCCCAGTTTACCCTTTTAGGAATTCTTTTCTTTAGCAGGCAAGATAGTGGAGCTGCCAGGGCACTGTAGTTTGGTATAAACATTTGAAAGTACCCTGCAGTCCCTAGAAAACTCTGAACCTGCTTCTGTGTTTCAATTCTGGGCTATGCCTCTACTGCCTCAACCTTGGCTTGATTAGGATGGAGCGGTCCCCACCCTACTAAATGCCCTAGGTATGCCACCTCCGCAATGGCCACCTGGCACTTTTCAGCTTTGATAGTGAGCCCGGCCCTCTGTATCCTGCCTAACACTTCCATAAGGTGGGACAAGTGTTCCTTCCAGCTGGCACTGAAGATGGCAATATCATCCAGGTATGCCACTGCGTATATTTCAGTATCATGTAACACCTGGTTCACCAAACTTTGAAAGGTGGAAGGGACGTTCTTCATCCCGAAAGGCATTACCTTTAACTGAAATAACCCTTCTGGAGTGATGAAGGCCAACCGCTCCCTAGCTCTGGCAGTTAACTGCACCTGCCAATACCCTTTCGTCAGGTCAGTGACGGTAAGGTAGGTCACCCCTCCTAACTTGTCCATCCATGGCACTTGGTGGGCATCCAACTTTGTGACTGTGCTGAGTCCACAACAGTCCACACAAAAATGAGTATAGCCATCCAGCTTTGCAACAAGGACTACGGGTGAGGCCCCAGGACTGTGGGATTTCTGGATTATCCCTAAATCCAGCATTTCCTCCACCTCCCTCCTAATGTCCTTTAGGACGGCTTCAGACATCCGGTATGCTGTCCGTCGTATGGGCGTTTGCATCCCCGTCTCTACATCGTGCGTCGCTAAGGGAGTTAGTCCAGGCTTGGCATTAAACGAAGGGGCAAAGTCTGCTAAAACCTCCCTTATTTTCTGGGTCTGTTCTGGGGTCAACTGGGCCAACAGTTTGATTGTCTCCACAGAGGACTCCCGCTTGCTTTCCTCCAGCAAGTCCAGTAGGGGGTCTTCTTTTTCCATACCCTCCCCAGGACTACACACTGCAAATACCATGTCAGCCCTATTTGCATAGGGCTTCATCATGTTGACATGGTACATTCTATTGGTATGTCTCCTGTCAGGCAGTTCTACAATGTAATTTACATCATTCATCCATCTGACTACCTTGTATGGTCCTGCCCACTCAGCCTGCAGCTTATCCAGCCAGACCAGGATTAAGACCATGACTGCCTGACCCACAGTGTACGAGAGTTCTGGCTCTGCAGTCATACCATACAGTTTGCTTCTGCTAGGCAGCTGCCAGGTTGCTCTGGGCTGTTCCCATAAGCTCCTTTAGTTTTTCCCTAAACTTAAGGACATAATCCACTATGGGAGTTCCCTGGGTGGCATGCTTGCCTTCCCAGTCCTCCCAGATCAAGTATAGGGGCCCACGCACCCTATGTCCATGTAAGAGTTTGAAGGAGGAGAACCCTGTCGACTCTTTGGGCACCTCCCTGTATGCGAACAACAGGTGGGGAAGGTATTTCTTCCAGTCCCTCCCATGCTGTTCAGCAAATGCTGGAGCATCGATTTAAGGGTACCATTAAACTTTTCCACAAGCCCATTGGCTTGCGGGCGATAAGGTGTTGTGTGCATCTCTGCACTACTCCACACTTCTCCCACAAACACTTCATCAGGTCCGACATGAAGATACCCCCTCTATTAGTGATAACCTCCTGCAGGAACCCGACATGGGACAAAATCCCTAGCAAGGCATCTGCCACTTTGTCTGCACTCGGTGAAGACAGGGCAACTGTCTCTGGGTATTGTGTGGCATAATCTACCACCATCAGGATATACCTCTTCCCTGAGGAGCTTGGGGTACTCAAAGGTCCCACAATAGCCATTCCTACCCTCTGGAATGGCTCCTCCACTAGGGGCAAGGGAATTAGGGCAGTTTTGCTTTTACTGCCTACTTTCCCTACTTCTTGGCATCAGTGACAAGACCTGCAATATTCCTTCATCTGCTGGGTGAAATAGGGCCAACAGAAATTCTAGGCCAATCGCTGCGTAGTGTGCACGATTCCCAGATGTTCAGACATGGGGATATCATGAGTAGTCTTGAGCAACCACTCACGGTACCCCTGGGGAACGACAAGCTGCCTGCCCATCACCCCTCTCTCTGTCCTTATGTCCTGCATATACAACAGTCCATTGTCCCAGTACACTCTATGTCTCACGTCACTTCCCTGTGTCCCATCAGATTCTGCACAAGCCTTCAGCCTCTCTAAACTAGGATCAGTCCTCTGAGCAGCTGCAAAATCTGCACATTCTCCCAAGGCATGGGACATGTCCCCTCCAGTCTCTAAACTGAGGTCTGTAGCTCTAGCGTCAGAGCATTCAGGGTCATTGCCATCCCTAACCCTCTGACCATCGGCTACCCCTCCCTCCTCAGAGTAACCTTCTGTAGCTGTTTTGTGAACTGCTACCAGGGGAAGTTCTACCTCTCTTTCACTACTCTCCATTTCAGGTGACACAAGCTGGGGAACCAGCCTCCCAGTGTTTTCCACAGGGGCTTCTACAGGGTTCATGGAAATTGCAGTTACGCAAGAACTTACCGTAACAGTAGATCTTCGAGATAGGTTCCTGCAGTAGGTCTTCACATATAGGACTGTGCCCCTAGCGTCAGGTTCCAATGGCAAACTTGTAGATAGCAATCATCAGCGGGGACCGCCCCCTGACGTCAGCCCGACTATAAAAGGGGCAGTCCCGCGCCCACCATCCAGTTCCTTTCCACCAAAGACCTAGAAAAAGCTAAGCAGAAAAAACAGCAGTGATGACTCCCAGAACCATGGTTCCTCTCTAGACCCAAGGGCTAGGCAGGATGAAAACTAAGGAAACGTTCCAGGAGTAGGGGGAAGGTGGGTGGGAAACTAGACCTACTGCAGGAACCTCTCTTGAAGATCTACTGTTATGGTAAGTTCTTACACAACTGTAATATCTTACTTCGAGAGGGTTCCTGCAGTAGGTCTTCACATATAGGACTGAATACCAAGCAGTCCAAAGGAAATAATACGGAGGATACATCCGGGAGGAGGAGGAGAAGTCGCCAACTGCTAGTTATGACAGGAGGCCTTGCAGAACCACAAGATCAAAGCCAGTTCTGTGCCTAGAGGCGATGTTCAGACTGTAATGCTTAGTGAAGGTGTGGACAGACGACCACGTGGCCGCTGCACAGATCTCTGCAGTGGGACACATTCCTGAAAAAGGCAGTAGAAATAGCAACACTCCTAGTGGAGTGATCCTTAACCGCCCCCAGAAGGGATTTCACATGTTTTTGGTAAGTGAAGTGGATGCAGTTAGCCAGCCACCTAGAAATGGTCTGTTTGGAAATGGCTTTGCCCTGGCACTGGGGAGCAAAGGCCACAAAGAGCTGATTTTGTCTTATGGACCTCTTTAATCTGGTTTGTGTAATGCCTCAGCATCCTGTGCACATCAAGAGTGTGCATAAGGTATCCCCTCCCCCTTAGAATATTGTGGATAGTAGACCGGCAGTTCGACACTCTGGTTGAGAGTGGTTTCTGAAACAACCTTGGGAAGGATAGAAGGGTTAGTCCGAAAAGACTACTCTGTCCTTATGGAAAATCAAATAGGGTTCCTTACAAATGAATGCCTGATGTTCTGAAACCCTTCTGGCAGAGGTGACTGCAACTAAAAACAAAGTCTTCCAAGAAAGGAAGCACATGTCATAACTAGAGACTGGTTCAAAAGGAGGCAAGATCAGCTTTTCTAACATAAAATTCAGGTCCGGGGGACATGGATTCCGGACCGGAAGTTTCAAGTGTAGAATGCCTTTCAAAAATGTTTTGGCAGTCTCCAATTGAGCCAACGTTTTGCCCTCCACAGGGAGGTGGCAGGCAGACACCGCAGAGAGATGGACCTTAATGGAGGAAAAACTAAGGCCTATCTCTGACCAATGTGCGAGGTACTCTAACACCTGGGCGGCCGAACATGAAAAGGGATCCCAGCTCCTGGCCGGGGCCCAGATCGA
This sequence comes from Neoceratodus forsteri, assembly GCA_016271365.2. Classification (NCBI taxonomy): domain Eukaryota; kingdom Metazoa; phylum Chordata; order Ceratodontiformes; family Ceratodontidae; genus Neoceratodus; species Neoceratodus forsteri. The sequence goes on along the minus strand of JADMNL010000030.1, from coordinate 138,132,053 downwards.
GAATCTTATCCACTTCATGGTGTAGTTGGATCTGGTAGAAGGTTTTCTGGCTTCCACCAAGATATAAGCAACCTGTGAAGAAACACCATAGCGAGAAGCCGCTATGTCCATATGTGCCAAGCATGAAGGTGGAGAAATCGAAGGCTCGGATGCACCAGGGTGCCCTGCTCCTGAGTCAGAAGGTCATGGGATAATGGCAAGGGAACCGGAGGTTCTAGAGCCAGATGCTGTAAAAGAGGGAACCAAATCTGGCGTGGTCAGAGAGGAGTGACCAGAATCAAGTGTGCTCCTTCCTCCTGAAGTTTCACCAGAACCTTCTGGATGAGAGGAAAGGGAGGAAAAGCGTAAAGAAACCTCCCTGTCCAAGAAAGAAACAGTAAGTCTCACCAAAAAGCACCATGCCCAGGAACAAGCGAGCAAATGCTGGGTAGTTCGGGAGGTGAACAGATCTATCCAAGGCCAACACCATCGAAGAAAGAGATCTTCGACCACCTCTAGCTTTAACTCCTACTCAAGAGCCCTGGCTACTGAGCAACTGAGACTGTCCGCCAGGATGTTGCTTACGCCTGGAACGTGGACTGCTGTCAAGAAAAGACTGTGCTGAATCGCCCAGTACCAAACCCTCATTGCTTCTCTGCAGAGAGGGTATGAGCGAGTTCCTCCCTGTTTGTTGATGTACCAGACCGTGGACATGTTGTCCGTCTGGATGAGAAGTGATCCCTGTAACAGAAGAGACTGGAATGCCTGGAGGGCGTACAGAACTGCTCTGGTCTCCAGAATGTTGATATGGAGCAGAAGCTCCTGGTCGGACCAAGACCCTTGTGTCTTGTGATTCCCCAGATGGGCACCCCAGCCTGAATCTGAGGCGTCCATGGTAAGGATCTGGGAAGGGATAGGGGAATGAAAAGGGGCTCCCCATAAAAGATTGGAACGATCTTGCCACCAGCGAAGATCCTTCTGTAGGCTGCTGGAGATCATGACCTTCTGGTTCATGTCGTCTGTCCTCTGGTCCCACTGGAGTCAAAGAAACCACTGGGTGACCCTCATGTGCAGTCTGGCCAGGGAAACTGTGGAAATGGCCACTGCCATCAGTCCCAAGAGATGAAGCACTGCGTGTGCTGGGATCCACCGAGCCTGGGCCACGACAGTGGCTTGAGAAACTAGGGTTTCAGCTCAATCTAATGGCAAAAAAGCCTTGCTCTGAACTGTGTCTAGTACTGCTCCAATAAATTGGAGCCGTTGTGATGGTACTAGCTGGGACTTGGGCAAACTGACCGTGATACCCAGAAGCGCAAACAAGTTCACAGTGAAAGAGAGAGACTCTTTCAGGCTGTTCAGAGAAGGTGCTGCAAGGAGCCAGTCGTCCAGGTACGGGAACACGTAAATGCCCTGGCGGCGAAGAAAAGCCGAAACCACCCCAAACACTTGGTGAACACCCGGGGGGGCCAAGAAAAGGCCGAAGGGGAGTGCACGGAACTGAAAATGGTTCTCCTGAAAAGTAAAACAGATTACGCGGCGGTGGGTCGGGAGGATAGGGATATGCAGGTAGTCATCCTGCATGTTCAGGGAGCACAGCCAAGAATTTGTTTGGAGCAGGGGAAGGAGTCCCTGAAGGTTCAGCATGAGAAATCTCTTGTACTTGACGAAGAGATTGAGTATGTTGAGGTCCAGGATTGGTCTCAGATCGCCAGTCTTCTTTGGGAGTAAAATCCCTTCCTAGCTGGTTTTGAGGGATGGATTCTACAGCCACTTTTAACAGGAGGGCCTTAATCTCTTGGAAAACTATGGGGATCTGATCCCTTGGGTAAAAAGACCATCCCGGAGGATGAGGGACAGGGATCTCGAAAAACTCTATCGAGTGACCTCGCTGGATGAGTTGTAACACCCAAGATTCTGCGGTGACGAACCTCCACCTCTCCAGGTGGAGGACAAACCTCCCTCCTACCGGTTTCCTCCTCGACTGCTGGAGGGAGCAGGAGGAGGGGAAAGGAGTCAGAACGCCGAGGGAAGGGGAGCTTTTGCCTCGGAGGCCGGCTTAGGGAACTTGGCCTGTGGGGTTTGGGCTCCCGAACCAGGGGCTCGTTGCTTGCCCTGATGTTCACCCTGGTTTTTATTCCATCTCCTTTGGTGACAAAAAGGCTGCTTCTTCTGCCCCATCCGGTACATTGAGCATATGTCCCGAAGGGAGCGTCCACACTCTTGCAGCCCAGTGATCATATCTTTGGCGTCGCCGCCGAAGAGGACGGAACTCCTAAAAGGGGCGTCCAGAAGGGAAGACTGGACATCTTGTGCCAGACCTGCAATCCTCAGCCAAGAAAGATGACGGATGCAAATTCCCATGGCCGCTGCCCTAGCCACTTAGTCTACTGAGTCATATGTTGCACGTAAAGCATGACGACAAGAAGACTTGCCCATTCTGACTTTGTCCAGTAATTTATTGCGGAGTGACTCATCCTGGACCTCTTGAAGGTCCCTCTCCAGCTCGGAGAGAGAGAGGCCTTCAGGAATGCCACCACATGTGAAACATAGTTAAGGGACCGGATGGCACAAGAAGAAGAGGAATAGACCTTCCGACCAAACTGATCTAACTGCTGAGAGCCCTTGTCGGGAGGCAAGGAACGCAAATGCTTTGGTTGCGCTGACTGGTTGTGAGCGACAATAATCACCATAGAGTCAGCCTTAGGATGAGTCGTGAGGTGCTGAATCCCTTCCAGGGGAAAGTAGGTACGATCTGCCTTTTTGGATACAGCAGGAATGGATGACGGCTGCTGCCATATAGTAGTTACCAGGTCCTCGTGAGGACCCATCCAGGGGAGGATGGGTAGAGGATCTGTAGTGGCTAGATCTATGTGTTCTGCCAGTCTCTTACGCTGGGGATCCGCTTCTTTGGAAGGCCAGCCTTCAGCTGCCTGAATAGTGCGCAAAAGGTCCCCAAAGGAGGGATCCTCTGGAGGAGATTTTGGGGATTCCTTGGGTGGTATCTCGACTGGAGACCGAGAGTCCGAAGAGTCAGAGTCAGAGTCTGAAGGCTCAGAACCGCTGGAGATGGAAGGGTCTAGCCCAGATGAGCCTACTGGTAGCGCACCCACTGTTCGGCCTGAGGGTGTCGGTGGGGGAGGGGACCTAGGAAGGGGGATGACTCCCACAGACTGCCTAAGCTCCATAATGAGCTGGGTCCTGGTATCCTGCCACCATGTGGGGATTGACACTCGATCTGGCACTGGAGGTGGAGGAGGAGGAGGCTGGTAGCCTGGGTACTGCAGGTATTGCCAGGAAGGCTATTGAAAACCTGGCAATCCTGGGGAATAGCCATAAGGGTTGGACCAGGGTATCCTGGTGTCGGATGTCCCAGCGTTGGAAGCACATGGCCTGGCGTCGGGTACTGAGGCGCCGACGGCGGGCCACCCAGCTGTGGTGCATGGGGGTCTGGCCCCGAAAGACCACCTGGGGGAGTAAAAGGATCTGCCAGGGAGGTGCCAGAGGGTCACTAGGTGGCACAGGATCCGGGAGGACCCCCGAAGGTCCAGAGGGAAAGGGCTCCATAGCTGTATCCATGGCCGGTGACGGACTCCTGTCCGGAGGCGGCAACAGACCTGGCGAAAGGGGTAATTCCGGGAGGGACCCCAATGAAAGGTCGAACAACGATCCTGATGGCAGAGACAAGGCAGGATCGGGTGGCGAATCCCTGGGGTGCAGGGCCTGGAGAGATGAAGGTTCTTTTGACAGCACACTCAGGCCGGCGTCGGGGGCCTCACGGGAGCCTGATGGGCGAGGAGGATCCAGGTGGGCGACGGAAGATCCGCCGTCCGACTTATCAGACCTGACCAGGCTAGTGGCAGCAGAAAGGCTGCTGCTAGGCTTATCAGTGGAGGCCGAGCGCCAGTTCGAGCGGTGACTTATCGGCAGTGCTTGGAGACACAATGGAAACCGAGAGAGGCTACCATCAGCTGCCCGCTCACCTGAGCAGGAGGGGGAGAAGATGCCTAGCCCAAAGAGTCGGATGGGGTACCTGAAGAAGTACTCACGGTTTTTGGAGCAGGCCTCCCGCAAGGCAACGGACTCCTGTCCCGGCATTTTTCCTTGTCCTTTTTTCTGAGATCCAGTGACTATTATCTTTTCCTCAACTCCTGGAGCTCCTTTTCCATCGATGCCAGGAGGTGGGCCTCGAGAGTCCGCTTGCGCCTGGTCCTGGTGGCTTGATTGAAGGCCTGGCAGACAGCACACTAGACCGAGTTGTGCTTGGACCCTAAGCACAAGAGGCAGCGGGAATGGTCATCCCCGTGTGGGATTTGGGCTCTGCACTTCGAGCACTTCTTTATGAGAGTCGACATACAATCGGTCTAATAAGAGAGAAAACTAGTCACGATATAGAAGAAAAAACTTCGACTGACACACAGGTGCTAGATCGCTGTTCTTACTCATGAGCCGATCGAACTGAGGTGATGGTGGAAAGAACTGAGGGCGGGCGTAACGCCCTTTAATAGTCGGGCTGACGCCACACCTGGACGTCGGGGGCGGTCCCCGCTGGTAATTGCTATCTACCAGATTGCCGTTGGAACCTGACACCCAGGGCACAGTCCTATATGTGAAGACCTACTGCAGGAACCCTCTGGAAGTAAGATCTATAACTGGCCTTTGCCAGCTGACTGCGGGTAACCACACACACCATCCCCTCTTGTAGATTATTCCCTGTAATCACATCCAGTGCGAGGTTGTCTAGCATAGACACTTTCTGCACCCTCTCTCCTATCTCACCACAGTCCAGGAGAACACTTGCTGGGGCAGAGTTTTTTCCTCCCCAGTAAATCCCCTTACAGTTATCAACTGATTACGTATAAGCTGTCCAGGCTTAACCAAATCCCCTTTTACCAAAGTAAGAGACACTCCGTGTCCCTCAAAACCATGGGTCTGCACCCCATTCACAGTAACTGGGTGTATGTGCTCCCTCATGTTTGCTGGCATGCTTTCAGGGATACACAAAAAAAAAAAAAAAAACCTCTTCCCAGCACCACTTTGCTCACTCTGTGCCTTTTTAGGGCACTGTCTAGCAATATGCCCAGGTTGTCTGTGAAACCAACAATCATCATTTCTTTTATCAGGCAAATCCTTTCTTTGTACCTTGGTGCTGCCCGCTTTCTTGGTAGGCAGTGAGGGTTTTGGCTGCCCTGAAGTTGCGCTTTTACCTTTCTGTGCTGCCACACCCACCCCACTCCCTTTCAGAGCAGGCCTGTTCCTGGCATAGCGATCGAAGAGCTCGGCAGCCTCCTGCACTGTTTTTGGATCTCGGTCCTCCAGCCAAGTTTTTCAGCTCTGCTGGGCAAGCCCAAAAGAACTGCTCCAAAAGTACCACATCCTCTATTTTCTCTATAGAGTCTGCTTTGACCCCCCTCTCACCAGTGTTTTAAAACTGACGTTGCTTTGTGGCGAGTTCCTCATAGCTCATGTCAGGGCTTCTCCTGAGCTTACGGAACTTAACCTTGTAGGCTTCTGGAGTCAACTCATACTTTTTAAGCAAGGTAGCTTTAAGTATCTCATAATCACTACTGTCCTGATTGTCCATTTGACCCAACAGCTGGACACTTCAGGACTCCCTGGGTATTTCAGCCTGAATACAGACCTTTTCAAATGACTTCAAAAATGCATCCCTATCCTCCTTCTCCTCCTCTTTAAATTCAGCTATTAAATTAGAATTTAACTTGTACTCCAGTCCTGGAGGTCCAGGTTCACCCCTGCCACCTACCACCTCTGACGCTGGTCTTTGGAGTTTTAGTTTTGCAAGTTTGAATTCCCTCTGGCACTGGTTTTCGCTTTCCTCAGCCTCTCTCCGATGCTGGTTTTCTTTTTCCTGCATCTCCAGCTCGAACCTCCTTTGCTCAAACTCCCTCTGCTGCTGGGCTTCAAACCTTTTCTGCACAAATTCCAGCTCCATTCTCCTCAACTCTGGCTGCAGCCTGATCCCTTCTGGCTCCAGTGTTGTGGTGACCCTCCCCTGGTGCTGTGGCTCTCGGTTCTCACTTGTCTCGCTGCCATCCTCCATGGGACTGGACACTGCAACAGACTCTGGCAACACCACATCCAAGGTCTGGTCCCCTTCGGTCACCGACTGTGACCCGAGGCCCTGGGCAGTTGCTTGAGCATCAGCTGCCACAAGAGCCTCCACGAGGTGCTGTTTGTTTTGCCCCTTGCTCCAGACTCCTCTTTCCTGGCACAACTGCCTCAGGTATTCCGCTGTGTAGTCGATGTTGGTGGAAGCCATCTTCTTCCCTAATTTACAGCTACACTAGCTTGCACCCGAAAAAAAAAAATAAAACAGGTAGGGAACTTTAGACTGTAACCAAAATGATATATTTATTTAAACAAACAAAAAAAAAAAAACTGCCTTTTTTTGTGTGAAGTGTTACATTTTATCAATCCAACACACTGCACTGTTAATGCCCGTGCCACCAAATAATTGCACAGTACGCAGAAAAATCTTTCTGATCACACTGCTGAGCACCAAATCTGTCACAAATCCACTCCAGGGTCAGGCCGCTGCTCCCACAGTGCCCAACCCTGAAGTGCGATTTGTGATCAGAGGACAAACAGGGACACTCTCCTGTCTGTTTTGGGTCTGAGGAAACTACCACTCTCGAGTCCTGGGGTCAAATATGAACCTTTTTAGGTAGCACACCCAGGTAACAGGTCCAAATATCACACTCTATTCTGGGAAAGCAGCACAATACTTGATCCAGCAGGCATACAACCAACCTGGTTCACAACCCCCTGCCGACTAAGTTGAGACACTATTTTTTTTATCTTGCTGGATCTTTACACAGGTCTTTGTTAGCATGACTGCATATGGTGACACACTAAGCAATTTAACCGTTAAGTCAGAATTATCAATACTGTTCCACCATTCACACTCAAAATGAGAAAATGTCTCAGGTAGGTTTAAGGAAAATAAAATTTACTAAAATTAAAAATAGTAAGTAAATACAGTACATAAAACAGAACACTTATACATTAAGACTACAGTCAGAAAGAAATGGACAATTATAAAACAAAGCGCCTTGTAACTGAAGTAACTAATTCTAACTTAGTTTTCAGTTGGCAAAGGTTTGGGCTGTTACCTATCTTGGCAGAAGTGGTCTCTCTTGAGTCCAGGAACAAAAAGTCCCTTAAAATTCCAGAAAGTCCAGTTACATAAGAAATTATCTTAACAGCAGATCTTCAAGAGGAGCTCTTGCAGCAGGCTATTACCATTAGGACTAATGCCGCAGGCCTTAGGACCCACCAGAAAAATCTTAGCTAGCAGTACCCATCAGGGCCCACGCCCTGACATCTGCTCCACTCCGACGTCAGTCATGCCATAAAAGGGGATGGTCCCCAGCACCACCTCGGTTCACCTGCCAAGGACTCATGAACAGACCCCAGCAAGTGAACCAGGTGAAGCGTGCCCCCATCATGCTGAAACTCTCCAGAGGGAAGGAGGGCAGGAAAGCAGCACCTGCTGCAAGAGTTCCTCTCGAAGATCTACTGTTACGGTAAGTTCTTACATAACTGTACTATCTTACTGTGAGTGGAAGCTCTTGCAGCAGGCTATTACCCTTAGGACTGAATCACAAGCAGTCCCGCGCTAAGGAGGTGACAAGCCCTGGGAGGAGGATGATGGAAGCCAATAAGATGGCATTGCCTAAACAGGTGGGAAGACAGTACATCAGGATAGTAGTCTCTGAAGGACTGCCAGGCCGAAACCAGCTCGGCACCTGGAAGCGATGTCCAGGTTGTAATGCCTGACAAAGGTATGTACTGAACTCCAAACAGCTGCCACACAAATGTCTCGAATAGAGACATTTTTCAAGGAAGCAAAGGAGGTAGACGCTCCTCTGGTAGAATGACCTCTAACCGCTCCTGGTAGAGGTTTACTATTCTTATTGTGGCAGAAGACTATGCAGTGGACTAGCCACCGAGCTATAGTCTGTTTAGACACCGGTTTGCCCAGGTGTTGAGGTGCAAAGTCCCCAAAAAGTTGCTCCGATTTGCGGTGTGTAGCTGTATGCTTGAGGTAGTACCTCAACGCTCTGTGGACGTCCTAAGTGTGTAAGAGAGCTTCTCCCCCTGTGGGGAAGGGGTAGAATAATAGACTGGAAGGTCAACCGACTGGTTGTAGGTTAATTCAGAAACCACTTTGGGCAGAAATTTAGGATTTGTCCTGAGGGAAACCCTTTCCCTATGAAAAATCTGAAAAAGGCTCTTTGTACATCAGGGCCTGAAGCTTGGAAACCCTTCGAGCTTAAGTAACAGCAACTAAAAAGGACACCTTCCAGGAGAGATAACACAGCTCACACTCTGCTGTGGGTTCAAAGGGAGGGAGGGAGAGTAAGCTTCTCTAAAACAAAAAGAAGATCCCGGGGGAATAGGATCCCCAATGGGAGGCTTTATATGAAGAATGCCCCATAGAAAGCTGCGGGCCACATCCAACTGGGCTAGTGTTCTGCCATCTACCAACTCATGGTAGGCAGATATGGCCGACATATGCACCTTAATGGAAGAGTACCTCAAGCCTTGATGTAATAAGGACAGGAGGTACTGTAAAGCCAAGTTCACTGGACAGGTAACGGGATCCAGATGATGGGACGAAGCCCAAAGACAGAACCGCTTCCACTTCATACCACAAGTGGACCGAGTAGAGGGCTTTCTCACCAAAACGAGAACATCTGTCACCTCTTGGGAGACCCCATACCTCATCTTAACTATGTCTGCAGGAGCCATGCATGAAGGTGCAGGGACCTGAGATCTGGGTGTACCAGCCTGCCCTGATCCTGGGACAGCAATTGCGAGCATATTGGCAGCGGGATTGGAGGTTCCGACAATAGCCGCTGAAGTAGTGGGACTCAAATCTGCCGTGGCCACAGCAGGGCAATTAGGATCATCCGAGCCCCCTCAGCCTGTGCCTTCAACAGAACCCTCGGAAACAGAGGGAAGGGAGGGAAGGCATAAAGGAACCTCCCTGTCCAACAAAAGGACAGCGCATCTGGCCAAAAAACACCAGGCGCGTGCTCTTGCGAGCAGAAACTGGGCAGTTTAGCATTGTGTGGGGACGCAAAGAGGTCCAGCTCTGGAAGACTCCAAGTGTCGAAGTGCTGGTCTGCTACTGATTGAAGCAGCTCCCACTCATACGCCTTGGAGCGAAACTGGCTTAAGAACATGCACAGCGGTCAGAGAGGTGCAATGTTCCAGCGCCCAGTACCAGACTCTCATCGCCTTCCTGCACAGGGGGTAGGAGTGTGTTCCCCATTGCTTGTTGATTTAGAAGACAATGGCTGTGTTGTCTGACTGAACCAGGAGAGAGTCTGGTGCTAGGTCCTCTTGGAAAGCCTGTAGGTCGCTGAGGACTGCTCGCATTTCTAGAACGTTGATGTGGAGGTTGCGCTCCTCTAGGGACCAAACGCCCTGGGTCTGTCTGTCCCCTAGGTGAGCCACCCCCCCGAAGTCGGAGGTGTCTGTCATCAAGGTCCGACTCGGAGGCTCCTATTGGAACAAGACCCCTTTCTCCAAGTTGAGGGGATCTAGCCACCAAGGAAGGGTCCTTCTGACCGGCTCAGAGATCCTGACCATATGGTCGAGACCGTCGCAGCTTTGGTCCCACTGCACCGTGAGCATTTATTGCGGGACCCTCATATGGAGGTGAGCCAAGGGAGTTACAAGAACGGCTGCTGCCATGTGCCCCAGAAGTCTGAGGAAGGTCCTGGCTTGGACCTGCGGGGTTATTAGGACTGCTCGGGCCACTTCTTGCAGGTGATCTCCCCTTTCCTGTGGGAGGAAGGCCATGCCCTGGACCATGTCCAGGACCGCATGTATAAAGACGAGTCTTTGGTTTGGCTCTGGGGATGACTTGGGAAGATTCAGGGTGATCCCCAACTCTCAGAATAGTGTATAGCTGGCTCGTCGGTGCAGCGGTTGGATTTCCGCTTGCGATGCCGGCGACCCGGGTTCGGGAATGGACTCTGGTTGCTGGAGAGCCGGCCGGGGGGAGTAGGCTCGAGCATCCCACGACTGCTTGCCTACTCCAGGAGGAGGGAGGGAGGCTCAGTCTGGCACATTTCGGCGGAGGCCGGGAGACCAGCAAAATGAGCTCAATGCACATGGGGGCGGGTGAACGCCGGCTTTGCCCAGACGTTAGTGGCATGCCACGCCCCAGGGAGAAAATGGAAAATCCGCCTCCTGGTCTGCCGGATGATGGCTGCCGCCTCCTGTCGGCCCGAGATGCCCTGACGCCCAAACCCCACCTCAGCAGCACACAGGGACTGAATCTAGTGGCGCTGGTTGCCCCCGCACCTTCCCCTTGGAGGAAGGGACCCACCCGAGAAGGATACGCGGGCCACCCCTGGGTCGGCTGTGATCTGGGGTGTGGGGAGGGGGGCAGGCGAGGGGTCGAGGAGGCATGAGCAGCCGGAAGGAGTGGTAGACCAGAGGGCAAGGAAGGAGGATTAAAAAAAAAAAAAAAAAAAGATTAGTGTATAGGTGTCCCCGAGAGTGTGAAGAAGGCGCGTTCTTGATGAGTCCGCTAAAAGCCAGTCATCCAGGTAAGGGAAGACATAATGCCCCTTGTGCCTTAGAGCTGCAGCTACCACTGCTAGGCACTTGGTGAAGACTCGAGGAGCGGCCGAACGGCAGAACCTGAAACTGGCAATGTCCCCCTTGGAAGAGGAACCTCAAGTACTTCCTGTGAGGTGGGAAGACCCCGATATGCATGTACGCATCTTGCATGTCCAGGGAACAGAGCCAGTTCCCCTGGTGCAGCAGAGGAATTAGACCTGGAAGGGTCACCATCCTGAACCTTCAGTATTGTATATAGTTGTTTAAGGAGCTGAGGTCCAGGATGGGCCAAAGATTCAAAGTTTTCTTTGGAACCAGGAAAACGTGGGAGTAATACCCTTTTGCCAGCTGCTGCAAGGGGACTGGCTCTATCGCCCTTTTTTGCAAGAGGGCCTGAATCTCTCCTTCTATGAGAGGTACACGAGAAGGAGGATACCTTGAGGACCTTGGTGGTGTCTCCGGGGATCTGAGTGAACTCCAGCGTTATGTCCCCTCCTTATGATGTCTATGACCCAAAGGTCTGAAGTGATTTTGCTCCATCCCTTCAAGTGGAGGGAGAAGTGACCATCTACTGCCTCCCCCTGCATCACCTCCGGATGGGGGGTCAACAGGGAGTCATTGGGAAGAGCCAGGAGTTGGTAGAGGGGCTTGGGAGGACGTTGGGCCTCGAAAGGGAGCACCCCCAGGCTGCTGGGTTGTGGCTTTCCTTTTAAAACCTCCTCTCTGGGCTGTCTGGTTGCCACAGGCATGTTGGCCTGAGGTTTTCCGAAATAGCCATTTATGGAATCATTTCTGGTCCTCCTTGTACATCTGTCAGATGGACCAGATTGATTTTTCTGACTCCTGGAGACGCGAGATAAGGCCTTCGGTCTCTGACCCAAACAATACGGAACCATGGAAGGGAAGGTCCCCGATTCCGGTCTACAGATCCTGGGAGAGCCCTGCGACTCGCAGCCAGGTATGGCACATCAGACAGACACCTGATGTTGCCGCCCTTGACACCGTATCTCCAGTGCCGTACCAGGCATGCAAAACATGGGTGCCTACATCCAACGCCGATATTAGAATGTCTAGCAGCTCTGTTTTATGTGCAGAGTCTGGCAAGGCACTGGCTACCTCTTGCCCCTTCTCCCATAAAGCATTCTGGTACTGGACCATATGCGTTAGGAAGTTCAGGGAACGTATGGAGCAGGTGGATGCAGAGTACACATTCTTGCCCACCTGGTCCAAATAACAGGACTCCTGATCGGGAGGCTGAGAACTAAGGTGCTTGGGCTGCCGAGACTTGTCATGAGCAGCCAGTATTGACCATCGAGTCGGTCTGAGGGTGTTCTGCCAAGTAGGGCTCATCCCTTAGTGCACTGCACAGCCTATCCGACTTGTTGGGAACTGACGGAACTGTGGCAGGATGTTTCCAAGTAATCCTTCTGAGGTCTTGGAATGTATCCACTAAAGGAGGCACTACCAATGGTTTAGGCTCCTTCTGCCCTAGGTATCTTGCCAGTCTCCAGCATTCCGGACCCAGGTCCTTCATCTCCCATGCACTGGAGGCCTGGATGTGCCACATGACGTCCATAAAAGTTGGATCACCAGGAGGTGAACAGGGTGTCTCTTTATCATCAGGAGAACCCTCAACTCCTGAGAGGGACTGGTCTGAGGAAGATGAAGATGAAGACTGACTTCTACTGGGACGAGGGGAGGCTGAGCCATGCCTGTAAGGACTTCCCTCCCTGGAACATCAGCCACTATCCGACCGATGTTGGCCAAGGGACAGACGTCGGCTTGGGGACCAGCGCCAGAACAGAGACCGGTGCCTGTCTGGAGACTGGCAATGGCTAGGAGAATGTCCGGAGGTTTCTGAGAAGCAGCCCCCCACTGGGGCTGGCGTCTGTGTCTTAGTGGGAGCGGTGGACTTTGCCTTTTCCTCGTGCTTGGAGTGGCACAAACGGTCAGAACTGCCCGAAGAAGCCTTCTTATGGGGAGAACGTGACCTGGACCGCTGGTGGGACCGACTACGGCCCTTCTCATGGGACTTGTGATGGGATTTGTCCCGATGCTTGGCCTTTTCCCCGGGAGAGCTCTGCATGACATTCACCTGCTTCTCCAAAAGGTGGGTTTTTAGGGTCTTCAGGCACCGGATCCTAGTCCTGCTGGTAAAGCCCCTGCAGATTCTGCAGTCTTAAAGGTCGTGGTCTGGGCCCAGACAGAAGACACATGCTTCATGGCCATCCTTCAATGGGATCTGGCAGCCACAGGCACCACTGTGTCTTCTTCGGGCCGGAGGACGAGACCAACAATGGAGAAGACATGCGTTGGTGGAATTCAAAGAAAAAGAGAAATCCGAGGACGAGGTGAAGAAACTTAAACAAAAAAAAAAAACTATAAACTTTCACAAAATTTCATTAGAACTGCTGAAGAACACGCTAAGACATTCCTGTTGAGAGTGGGTCTGCGGCAGGAAAAGAACTGAGGTGGAGCTGGGGACCGCCCCCTTTTATGGCATGACCAACATCGGAGTGGAGCTGACGTCAGGGGGCAGGCCCTGCTGGGTATGCTAGCTAAGATTTTTCCAGTGGGTCCTAAGGCCTGTGGCATTAGTCCTAATGGTAATAGCCTGCAGCAAGAGCTCCCACTCGAAGTAAGATCAAAAGTTTCAGTCCTTTCAGCCAGCTTGACAATATCAGAGAGGCCAGAATATCCCTCCCATCCTGTGATGTCACAACTCTGAGCTGCTAGCATGAGGTCACACTCAGTTCTACATACTTAATTTGCAACATGCAACTGCATAGGCAAAACAGGTCAGATTACTACTTAATTGGAATCTGCAAATACAGCAATATTTTTAATTATAACAAGACAGGCTGTCATCATTAGAGTATGGTTTTATGGCAGGTTACAATATCCATTTGTTGTTTCAGAGAAACATCCTGGAAACACTTCTTATATTGGGTTGAATTTTCACAGGTGTCTATCAGAAATGGCTTCCCTCTTGGTACGCCGTTAAAAGTTATATTTTATGACTGGCTGCCTAGGTTCAAAGCAGTGGCTTGTTATAATCTGGTTTTTATAACAGTCTCAGGAAGTTTAGCAGATAAGTGTTAGATTTTCTACAAACCAGCTGTGTCCTTTAGGTCAGCAAGAGGGCAGAACAATTTTTCCTTTAAAGAAAATCCAATGTCCCATGATGCCTTGTGCTGACTGCCATGTTTCACAAGCAGAAATTAAAAAAAAACAAACAACATATTTATAGCAAAATAATAACAGGCAAACGGCTATTGCCACACAGTGTACTCATGCACTCCACGGAGTCCTTGCCACCTGCGCAACGGAGGGAATGGGAAATGCAAGGTGGAAAACCTCAAGAGTGTGGAAGAAAGCCATCGGCACTCTCAGACCATGATGAACCAAACCATCCACCAGTCTCCCACACTTCAGACATGCAGTGGGTGGGAGACCTGCCTTCACCCTTCCAGCAAACTTAACCATGCGGTGTGTAACTCCCCGTGGAGGCCCTGAAGGTTGGGTAAGTGATGGAGAAGCAAACAGACTGAGCTGGGAGACAGCTGAGCAGAAAGAGCAGCACCACTGGTCGGGATAAAGAAAATTTAACAACAAAATCATGTTGTCCCATCTCGGACATGCAATTCTGTTTTTTTTTTTTTTTGTTTTTTGGTTTTACTTGTGTTTTACTGATTTTCTATCAATTACAATACAAGATTTCCCTCAGAGGAAACAACAGATCAGTTTTATACAGCATATGTGTACATCAGTTTCAATACAGTATCATTTCATTCCCTGTCTTGTTACCACATATGGAATTTTCCATTTATGTTATCAATTATTAAAGAATAACTTTAGAACAGATATAGCAGACATGAACCGGGACATTCTTAACTGAAATAAACATAGTGCCCCCAATCGATAGGGTTCGTCTCCCTTCTCCTATATGAAAAAATTACTCACCTTAGTAATTGCTTTTCTTCTCGTGGAGTCTTGCTATATTATAACAATAGCAGTCAGCCACTGCAGCTGAACTGCCCCGGAGAGGAAGGAGTTAACTCCAGAGGATCGGAGTTCTACAGCGCAAGGGCGCTGTGCCAAAGCTCTATCTGGCCAGTTTCAAATGAAACTGTCAGATCTTTACGAGGCTAACACTAAGCAACAAGTCTGTGTGGAAAGCTCTACACTAGCCAAATGGCTACCTACTAGTAGTAATAACAACAATATAAACAACAATAGAAACACCAATAACCATAATAACAATGAATAATGGTATTATTATTATTAGTTTTCCCCCCTTGACAAGCACCATTAGGACCCCCTTCCCCCAAAGACTCAAGTCCAGGAAGGGGGCCAATATATTACCTAAACGAACAACCTAGTTCCCTAACCCTAAAAGAAAGAGGGTAAAGGGAAAAAACTACAATGGCATGACACAGTGCTTGCACTAATTTGCCACCCCTACCCAAGTAGAAGTTCTGAGAGGGGCAGGAGGGAGGGTGGTTATAATATAGCAAGACTCCATGAGAAGAAAAGCAATTACTAAGGTGAGTAATTTTTTCTTCAAACACCATGAAATCTTGCTATATTATAACAATAACAGATACACAGCAGTACCTCCATGGAGGAGGGTCAGGACCTACTTAGGAAATAGGCTCTGAAGCACAGCTGTACCAAACCGAGCATCTCTCCTGGACTGGACATCCACGGAATAATGCTTGGTAAAAGTGTGAACTGTCTTCCAGGTAGCAGCTTGACAAATTTCCAGAATGGGAATGTCTCTAGCAGCTGCTAGAGACGCAGCTGTACCCCTGGTGGAGTGGGCCCTCAGTCCTGAGGGGGGTTCTCTACCTAGTTTTTGGTAACAAAATTGGATACAAGAGACAATCCACCTTGCAATTGTCCTCTTAGTGGCAGGTTTCCCTGCCAACCTCGCCATAAGTAAGGAAGAGTTGAGGGATCAACCGTGACCCTTGGTGTGCTCCAAATAGTAGCTTAAGGCTCTTTGACGCCCAAGCTGTGCAGTCTCCTCTCACCTGAGGAAGAATGCTCAGTGAAAATACTGGGAGAGATGGATTGGTTCAGGTGGAAATCTGAAACCACCTTAGGCAAAACTTTCTATTAGTCCTGAGGACTACCTTATCTCTGTGGAAAGAAATAAAATCTTCTTCTTCCACTGACAGGGCCTGTAATTCACTATGTCGTCTGGAAGTGATAGCCACTAGGAAAACAGTTTTCCAAGTTAGATACTAGAGCTCTGCTGAGGACAGAGGCTCAAAGGGAGGTTGCATTAACTGAGCAATGCAAACATTCAGGTCCCAGGCAGGAGCTGGTTCCCGAAAAGGGGGGTTAGTATGAAGTAACCCTTTAAAAAACTTGGAAAACACAGGGTGAGAAGAAAGGGAGGCAGGCTTCCTGCTGACACAAAAGCAGAGATAGTTGCCAGATGAACCTTCAAGGTAGCTGGCCTAAGGCCTAGGGAATTTAAATGGACCAAATAGTCCAATAAAATGGGAAGATCAGCGGATTCTGGAATAATCTGCCTCTCAGAGCACCAGATGGAAAACCTCTTCCACTTAGAATTGTAAGTGGCTCTAGTGGAAGGCTTCCTTGAAGCCTTTAAAATATCCAGGACACCTTGAGAAAGGTGTAAATCAGCAAATTTAACTCCTCAAGAGCCAGGCCTTGAGATGGAGGGATTTGAGGTCCGATACCACACTCCCCTGTGCACAGGCCAGCAAGTCGTGGACTCTGGGCAGACTCAGGCAGGTGGACTGTCAGGACAGAAGCAGAGGTACCAGGGCTGTCTGGGCCCAATCTGGGGCAATCAGAATCACTTTGCAGGGTTGAGATCTGATTTTCACTAGTACCCTGAAAAGAAGAGGAAAGGGGAAAGGCATACAGGAACTTCCCTTTCCAGTCCAACAGAAAGGCCCAGGGGACTGAGCCCAGCACTGGAGGCCTGCAACAAAACAGAGGAAGTTGGTGGTTGTCTGGGGCTGCGAAAAGATCTATCTGAGGGGTGCCCCATCTGGCAAAAGACAGACCCAGCACCTGTGGATTCAGAGCCCAACGTGATGGCCCTGAGAAATTCTGCTGAGGGCATCCGCCAGGACACTGTCCTTCCCTGGGAGGTGAACTGCTATCAGGGAGGTGTTCAGGGAGTAGGCCAGAGACCACAACTTCATTGCTTCGGTGCACAAGGCTGATGACCGAGTGCCCCCTTGCTTGTTGATGTACCACATTGTGGTGGTGTTGTCTGTCCTGACTTGAACCACTTTGTTCTGGACAGAAACTGAAAATACCTGAAGAGCTAAAAGATAGCTCTGAGTTCCAAAAGATTGATGTGGAGCAGAGATTCCTGAGGAGACCACACTCCTGAGTGGACAGGTCGCCTAGTGAGCTCCCCACCCTAACAGGGAGGCATCCGTGGTGAGGGTGAGGGAGTGGAAATGGAATGAAGGAACCCCTTGTTTTAGATTGCTTGGTCCTGCCACCAGTGGAGGGCCAGGATCAGAGTTTGAGTCACTGGGACCAATTTGGAAAGGGGTCCTTCCTTTGAGACCAATAGGCCCTCAAATGGAACTGAATGTCCCTCATCTGGAATCTTGCCCTTGCACTACAGCTGTGGAAGCAGCCATGTGCCCCAGGAGTTGCAAAAATGCCTTGCTGGTCGAGAGACTGCAGGGTAGAGGAGGATCCAGGGCAATGAGTCTGTCTACCCTTTCCGAGGGAAGAAATGCCCTGGCTAACTTTGTGTTCAATTCTGCACCTATGAAAGTTAGGACCTGAACTGGTTCCAGAACTGACTTTGTAATTTAGCAGGAATCCCAGGGAAGTGAGAAGCTGCTGGGTGACTTGCAAGTGGGATTTCACCTGATCTGGAGACTGACCCACAATGAGCCAGTCGTCCAGGTATGGAAACACAGCAACCCCTTGCCTTCTTAAGTGAGCCATTACCACAGCTAGACATTTTGTGAATACCCTTGGCGCAGAGGTAAGGCCGAAAGGCATTGCCCTGAACTGGTAGTGGCCTGAGGGCAGTTCGAACCTGAGGTACTTTCGGTGAGAAGGCCTGATCAGAACATGAAAATAGGCATCCTTGAGGTCCAGGGAAGCTAGCCAGTCCCCTGGCCTTAGAGAAGGCAATATCATTGCCAGAGTCAACATTTTGAACTTTGGTTTCAAAAGATGCTTGTTCAGGTACCTTAAATCTAGAATGGGCCGCCATTCTCCTGTCTTTTGGGGTAAGAAAGTATCTTGAATATAGCCCCTTGCCCTGATGGCAAGGAGGGACCCTTTCCACTGCTTTGCAGTCCAGAAGAGAAGAAACCTCTGCTTCAAAGCAAGGGCTTCTGAAGGATTTGCAGGAAATGTCTGGCTCTCATCTTCGGAAACTGTTTGAAGCTGAGAATCAGACCCTGGCTTTATTACCTCCAGAACCCATCTGTCCGAAGTTAAGGACAGCCAGTTCTGGCTGAAATAAGCCAACCTGCCCCCCACTGGTACAGGAGAATCGGCCCTGGGCACCCCATCAGGGTGCCTGCTTGGCAGCAGCCTTAGGCTGATGGGAGGGGGACGGTTTACTTGTGCCACGTCTACCCCTGCCTCTGAAGAAACCCCTCTGCGCAAAAGCAGAGGAGGCTTGAAATTGGTAAAAAGGCCTGTGGAAAGGCCTGCCCCTACCTCTGGGAGCGTGCCTTTGTGGAGTGGCATGCCTCTCCTTAGCCTGGGCACTTTTGTAGGTAGTTCTGTATTCATCCATCTTTTTCATATAGTTTTCTGTTTGTTCCCCAAACAGAGAATTTCCCACTACAGGAAAATCCATAGCCTTTGACTGAGTATCCTGTAACTGGGACTGGTTCATCTGAACCAGCCTTTCTTTTGCCAGAGGAAGTCTCGCCCTGGTCAGAGGGCACTCCCTCTGGTCCAGTGGGTGCTGGACCAGGCTGGCCATCCGGGTCAGCGGACTTTTTGGCCTCTCGTTCCCTGAGCTGGCCCAATCTCTTTTCCAGGGTGGCTGCAGGGAAATTTTTACACACCTGGCAGTCTGACAGGAGGTGGTCAGCCCCAGACAATAGACACAGTGGGTGTGTGGGTCAGCTCTGGCAAAGGCTTCCCACAGACATCACAGTGTTGAAAACCAGTGGGCCGGTTTTCTTTTGGGTTTCTCAGACATAATGCCAGCCTATCCAAAAACTTGCCCTTTGATGGCAGTGCCAGGCAAGACACCCTTATCGGTTCCTAACCCGTGTCACGGTATTTGAAAAAACCTATTTAAAACCAGGTTTTTTAGAACCGATAAGAACCGGAACCGCACTTAAAAGCCCAACCAAACACTTCAAAACGTTAAAATCAGAAACCGATGGTTCAAACCGAACCGATAATTGAATTTCCACACAGACTTTAAATCTGTACTTACGGTTTACCAGATAGAGCTTTTAACCGAAATGCGTAAAATAAATATTTTTGCCGTTCAAATGAACTGAAAAATACCGCTTGAACCGAGAATGAACCGAGCTGAAGGAGCTGATCTCCGAGCGACTGTTCAGTGGAGCGGAGTAAGAATCTGACAGTTTCATTTGAAACTGGCCAGATAGAGCTTTGGCACAGCGTCCTCGCGCTGTAGAACTCCAGATCCTCTGGAGTTAACTCCTTCCTCTCCGGGGCAGTTCAGCTGGAGTGGCTGACTGCTATTGTTATAATATAGCAAGACTTCATGGTGTTTGAAAGATATATTCCACGTCACACACTCTTAAAAGAACTCTTACTCATATAAAACAGTAGAACATATAATCTGAACAGAAAATGCCTACATTAACTTGCTACTTGTCAGTCATAGAAACATAGACTTTGACGGCAGATAAGGATCGCTTGGCCAGCCCAGTCTGCCAATTTACCTACCTATTGGATAAGCTGCAGATCCTAGTTAACCAACAGCCTACTTCTTGTCAAATAACATGTAAACTCTACTTCTCCCCTAATAAAGAAAACTTCCCCCATAACAATTTAATACGCAGTTTTAAATGAAAGTTCAGTGCTCAGGGTGGATTGTAGGTCTATACTGCAAAGAAAAAGATTTCTAAGTAATTAGCAACACACAGAGGTCTTACTTCGGGATAGAGTATCTGATGTAGTTCTGGTGCAAAATGACACCATTTTCTTCACGTTCTTATACTTGGATATGCTGAGAACAATTTATAAACCAACAGTTCTGTGTGCATTTAAAAATTATAACAAACTTAAAAACTTGGCTAGGCCAGCCTGGTGGCGCCGAAAGTTGAGGTTCCGGACACCACACTTCACACCATGCCAGCGACCCAGGTTCAGGAACGAGCTTGGGCCGCTGGGGATCGGCAGGGACTGAGCATCTGGAGGACTGCTTTCCCTTCCCATGGTAGGGATCTGGGGCCAGCACTTCTCCTCTGCAGGCTCCGTACCCGGTGACCAGGCAGCAAAAGAACACTGTACAAGTAAGTCCTGGCGATACCAGGGTGACATGGCTGGGGGTCAGTCTGGCGGGGCAGCCAAAGTTTTTCAAATGTTGGAATCTGGACTTAATGCATAAAAGCGTCTAGCCAAGTTTTTTTTTTTTGGTAACTTCTATTTTCTGTACTCGATGAGTCAGGGCATCTTACAGAGGTGCTTGCTCGACCACTGCCGCTGCTCCCTGCCTGAGACCTACCTCGCTCAAGGACCCTCCCCAGGACCTCCCAGCCCCATGGATCACCCCATCGGGGGAAGGCCCTCCCCACCTACCATGGCCTTTCTGGCATTAGAGGGCCGGTCTTGGTGGAGAGCCCAGGGTGCGGGAATGAACTGGAGGAAAGCAGCGCTCTGTTTTTTTTTGTTAAATAAATAATTCCAATGTTCGTAATGACCCTACCCCCTTGGGGTTACTCCCGTGAGCTTGCAGTGACCCTGGTGTTGTGTTTGGTCTTTGCTTTCCTGCCGTGGACATGTTCACGCATGCCAAAAAAAAAAAAAAGAAAAATGCACTCCCAAACATCTACAAGCACTTGCACATGCCCACACGCACACACTCACTCGCGTACACAAACACTAACCTTCAAGAATGAGTTCCATGCTTGTCTGAGGCATGTCAAAGGCTGGCATGAAGTCACGCAACGGCAATTGGTCCTCGTCCCGCCTGTACCCCAGCAGCAAGGTTTTTAGAGTCCAGTTCATGTGTCTGGTAGAGGAAAGCCAAGAGAGAGATTTAAACAATTCAACAGCATTATATACGGAAACCCAGGTTTGGGAACCGCGTTGCTCTATAACACTTGTTCTGGATGAGCAACCAATGGGCCTTGGCAGGTTCATGGAGGAGACGGAGCAAGTTACTTGACCCACCAGTGCTTCAGCTCTCCTAGGTGAAAAACTGGGTAGCGGAAGGACACTACTTAAAATGAGATAATGCCTCAGTTGGGTTGCCCAATAAATAAACATTTTTAGAATAATATGGTTTACCAAAAAAAAAAAAAGAGGGGGGCAAAATAACATGCCACAATGAGTCAGTAACAGTGCACTAGCCTACTGGTTATCTGGGTTCAGGAGCGAGCCATGATCTCCATTTGTGAGGCAGCCCACTGATGGAGGTGCTGCTGACTACTATGTTGTCAGGTCCAGAAAGAGGTGCAGTCTTTGTTCCAATAGTGACCTCCGTGGTGGTCAAACTAGGACTTGGGGACTGCACACTGGCCTAGCGCTCTGTTTTCATTCTGGCAACCCAGACTGGGAACCATAGTTGCCAACAGCAGCAGTTCCCAGCCAGGTAGGTGATGGCACTACAACCGGCACCGCAGCAATCCTTTAGACAAGTCAGGGTGCTCCCCCCCCCCCCCAAGATTAACTGCAGTGTTTGAGGTCATTAGGAACGAAGGCAGCACCGTCATGTGGGTGGTGAAGGAAAAAAATGGAGCTTGGCTAAAGCAGGATGAAGCCCTTGCACCACTGACCATGGCTCCCATCTCCGCCTGGGATCCGGAACCCTGGAGGAGGAAGGAGGATAAAGTACAGTTACGTAAGAACTTACCATAACCGTAGATCTTTGAGAAGAGCTCTTGCAGCAGGTAATAACCATCAAGCAATAACCATCAGGTATGCCCCCAAGCACTAGAACACCACGGAAAAATTTCTACCTAGCAGTCCAAGGCGGGGGACCGCCCCCTGAAGTAGGCCCCACCCCAGACATCACCTGATGGTATAAAGGGCTGGTCCCCCGGCACCACCTCAGTTCGCCCGCTGGAGACCCAGCTTGCATAAAGGATGGGGAATTGAGGAGGTTCAATATCACAATAGGGAGAAGAAAAATAAAACATAACCAGAGGGAAGGAGGGAGAAAAAGCATGCCTGCTGCAAGAGCTCTTCTTGAAGATCTACTGTTACGGTAAGTTCTTACGTAACTGTACTATCCTACTTTGAGAGAGAGCTCTTGCAGCAGGCAAGAACCATCAGGACTGAGACCCAAGCAGTACAAAGACTGCATCTAGGTCAGTTGGGCGGTGGTTATGGAAATCCTCAGAAGCTCTTAAGAGAGAAGCCCTTGGAGGATAGCAAAGCCGAACCCTGCCCTCCTTCTGGAAACAATGTCCAAACTGTAATGTTTAACAAATGTATGGACCGAACTCCAGGTGGCAGCAGCACAGAGATCTGCTGCGGACACATTTCGAAGGCATGCAAATGAAGTTACTATACAGAGGAATGACCTTTAACTGAGCCTGGTAAAGGTCTGTCATATTTCTGATGGCAAAAAACAATGCAACTGACCAAACCTTTAGACAAGGTCTGCTTGGTCACAGGAGCCCCTAACATTTGCAGGGTGAAAAACACAAATAACTGATCAGATTTTCTTGAAGACCAAGTATGGTCTATGTAAAAGCAAAGAGCTCTGTGAACATCCAGAGTGTGCAACAAAGCCTCTTCTCTGTTCGAGTACTCTGGGTAATACACTGGGAAATGAATGTCCTGGTTAAGAGTAAACTTGGACACCACCTTCGAGAGAAACTTCGGATTAGTGTGCAGGAATACCCTGTCCCTGTGGAAAATTAAAAGGGGCTCTTTACACATCAGAGCCTGAAGCTTGGAAATCTTCCAGGCTGGGGTAATGGCAACTAAAAATAATGTTTTCCAAGATAGGAAGTGTAGCTTGCAACTCGCGGCTGGTTCGAAAGGAGGCAACGTAAGTTTCTCTAACATAAATACAAGATCCCATGGGGGGAATAGGGTCCCGAATGGGGTGCATAATATGCATTATACCTGGCAGGAAGGTATCCATTTGGACAGTTCTATTTGTGTCAGGGTCCTGCCATCCACCGATACATGACAGGCTGATACTGCAGAAAGGTGTACCTTTGTTGACGAGTAGCTAAGATCTGACTCAGACAGGGAAAGGAGATACTCCAGTACTGAATTCACCTGACAGGTGAACAGGTCCAGATGTTGGGCAGAGGCCCACAGGCAGAAGCGCTTCCACTTCATGGCGCAGGTGGCCCTGGTCGAGGGTTTTTTTTGAGGTCACCAGGACATTTGCTACCCTTGCTGAAACCCCATATTAGTCCCTGACTAGGTCTGCAGAAGCCGTGCATGCAGGTGCAGAGTTGAGATTCGGCTGTATGAAAGTACGTTGCTCCTGGGAGAGCAAGTGAGATGACAGTGGTAGGAGAAGTGGAGGTTTTATCACCAATTGCTGAAGCAATGGGAACCAAACCTGCCAAGGCCAGAATGGCGCTATCAGAATCATTCCTGTTCGTTCCGCTTGCAGCTTGAGCAGTACTTGCTGAAGTAGGAAGAGACAGCTTGGATTTCTTCTCGAATGAGGCCTGCATGGGATGGAGAACAATGAATGGGAATCGGTGGATTGTCTGGAAGCATTTGGGTGAACTCCAGAGCGTAACCCCTTTCTATAATTTGGAGCACCCACTGCTCTGCTGTGATGTTGGGCCAACCTGTGAGATAAAGGAAGACTCGCCCTCCTACAGCCTCCCCTCATAGCTCCGCCAGAGGAGGGGTGGGCAGGCAAGGAGTCATGCTGAGGTTGTAGGGGTGGGCAAGGGGACTCTGGTATTCTCGGCATTTCTTGGCCTCTGTGTCCCTGCTTGATGAGGGGCATTTTCTCTTGTATCCTCCTCTGTGCTACTGCCTTTTTGCTTGCTGGCCTTGTTGCTTGCGAAACGGCTGACATCTGTATGGGGTTGGCTCTGACTTATACATCTTGTGGACGTCTGAAACTGACTTTTTGAGTCCTGCAAACCTCTGATCATCTTCTCTGCCTCCTGACCAAAGAGAACTGGTCCCTGAAAAGGGGCATCCAGGAGGGCGTCCTGCAAATTCTGCCGGTAGCCCGAGACCCTCAACCAATAGTAGCGCCAGAGGCATATCCCTGTGGCAGCTGCAGTGTCTGCTGAATCATATGAGCACCTGTGGATGTGCTTACCAACATCAGCACCGGACTGTAGGACACCTAACAGCTCTGTCTTATTAGGGGAGTCTGGTCTGATCTAGCCAGGTCCATAGCCTTGTTCCACAGAGACGTCTGGTAAGGTAAAGGTAAAATTTATTTATATAAGGCGCCCTTCCTAAGGTCAGGGCACCTTTGCAAAATTTAAACATACAATATTAAAATCCACAACAATTAAAACACTTTATGCATAGCAGAATTTACATTTCCGAAAATGCTTGTTTAAATAGAAAGGTTTTAAGAATTTTTTTTTTAAAATACATAACCATATGTGCCAAAATGTTTAGTGACCGGACCGTACACCTTATGGCCAAATTGGTCCATCTTTTTGGACTCTTTATCCAGTGGTTGGGAGCTCATATGCTTGGGCTGCTGAGTCCTTCCGTGTTTAGCCGTAAGGACCATACAGCCTGCTTTCGGTTGGTCACTTAAATGTGGTTCTTTTCTATGGGTCCTATACAAGCGGTCAGCTTTCTTAGGGACCGCGGGTTGTGGAAGGGTGCTTCCAGGCTAGTTTCTTCACATCCTGGAAGGGCTCCACCAATAGTGGGATGACCAAAGGTTCTGGGTCATTGGCCCCTCAGAATTTCACCAGACAGCATCTCTTGGGGTCTAAATCCTCTGTCTCCCACTGGTTAAGGATTGTATGCATCTCATCACATCTAGGAAAGTGAGATCATCCAGAGGAGATCTTGTGGAATCCTTCCTTAGATCCAGAGATGGAAGAGACAAGTCATCCTCTGAAGAGTCATGAGAGGAAGAATCTCTGCTGGACTCTTCTGAGGATGTGGACCGGCATCTGCTACAGCAACTCTGGCGTATAAAGGAGGACCGGGACGACAGGTGGTGACTGTGCCCTCATCAACCATGGGATCCCTGTCTTGTGCCACCCGGAGTCGGGCGGACTGGCATTGGGGGTGGCGAAGGCATTCAGCACGGATGGGGGTAGGCTGCCTAGGCGGAGCTGGTGCAGGGTTTGGCTCCGGTGATCTGGGTAACAAAGCCCCCTTGATTGTTTTCCACCAACTGGAAAACAGAGCACCTGCCTCAGCCAGAGGTGCCATGGGGGCTGTCAGTGGTTCAGGCATTGGGGTAGGGGTGCCTGAGGGGCCTGGCGTCGGGCCACTCGTCTTAGTCCCCCCCGTCGTCAGGCCTGATGGTTCCATTGCCTTGTGTGTCAGGTCTGGCAGTGCCTCATCCCCCAGTGTTGGGTGCACTGGTGTCCTGTCAACAGGCTCCTGATGGGGAGGTGGCGACGGAGTGTGTGGTGCCGTATACTTAAGACTCTGTACAGCCTGGTGTCAGGTCTGCTGTCATCCGCTCCATGGACACAGACTCTTTAGATCCCTGTAGATCAGGTGACAGTTTAGAGGGTGTCGTCTGACTCAGCTCCGTAGAAGTGGAGTCGAAGTTGTGGTCTGTTGTCGGTCCGGAGCCCCAGCCTGGACGGCTTGGAAGGCGAGCGCGGTTTCTTCTGGTGCTCATGTTCCTGATGCCTCTTGGTGTCGTTGGACCCTGTCGTCTTGTCCTATGACCTTGAGGGAATAGCCTTGTGGACAGCAGGCTCCAACCTATTGCCCGATGAAGAGTGGGACGATCCTTCTGTCTGAGACCCAGTACAGTGCTTGTGGGGCCTGACAGCCAGGGAAATGGGAGGCCTTAGAAGGCCCTAGCCCAGAAGACCCCCCCCACTAGATGTCTAGGTAGAGGTAGGAGGCTTCATTAACAGTAACCCGGGAAGAGCAAGGGAAACCAGAGGGCCTGAGCCTGACCTCGTGCTGGAGGTGGAACTCTTAGAAGCCTTGTGAGGAGACCTAGATTGGGATTTTGACCTGGACCTATCCTTGTCTCTGTGATGGTGCTTCCCGTTAGATTTCTTCTCTCTTGGGGAGGTGTCCCAGTCTGAAGAAAAAGATGAGCTGTGCCTCGAGTGGATCTTCTGTATGGCGGCCACATGTTGTTCTAGGAGGTAGGCTTTCAAGGTCTTCAGGCAGCAGATGCGTGTCCTCCTACTGAAGCTGAGACAATGTGGGTAGGTGTCCGGCTTGTGGTCAGGGCCTAGGCACAGGAGACAGGCCAAATGGCGGTCTTGTGCTGGGATTTGCTTGCCACATGTGCACTTTGATTTCCACCGCTCTGTAGATGAAGTTGGCTGGGTAGACATGCACGACGAAGTCAAATAACTCTATGAGAAACGGTAACTGCGCGAAGCACAAAAAATGGTGGTCGACTGTTAGCAGGAGGTGTCCGTGGAGTCGAGATGCATGGGTAGACAGCAGGAAAAAACCTGAGGTGGTGTCAAGGGACCGCCCCGTTATACTATCGGGCGACGTCGGGGGTGAGGCCGATGTCAGGGGCCGGCCCCCTACCTTGGACTGTTAGCTAAAATTTTTCCGTGGGGTCCTAGTGGCTGGCGGCATAGTCCCAAAGGTTACTGCCTGCTGCAAGGGGTCTCTCTTGAAGCGAGATCAACCCCTGCTGGGGAGTGAGCTGCAGTGACACCAAGTCAAGATATGTTCTAGAGAAGGCAGGTGTCCGAGTTGGGTGGTCAATCCAAAGAAGGCAGATTCCTGGAGGACAAAAATATTAATGGAAAAATAAAAACAGATTTGGGATGCTTGTGTCCTCTCCTCCTTCACAGGGCTGCTTTGACTCATGTGTGTGGGCTGTGGCACATCTTGGGAGAGGGCAATTGGAGGAAACCTGGGCCCAGCTGAAAAGATGATGGCAGATGGTACTCTAGGGCAATGTGTCTTACTATATGCTGTGTAACTGGAGCTGAGACATGACTAGTCACGTCTCAGATCAGGGGCAACCAGGCAAACAAGGAGAATATAAATATCTAAAATACAATAAATGCCACTAGTCCTGCCTGTTGGCGCAGGGGTAGCGCTTCCGCTTATATGCCAGCTACCTAAGTTCAGGACTGAGCTTGAGTCATCAGGGCTCACCAGGGGAAGAAAGACTGAGCATCCGAAGGACTGGTCTCCTCCTTCGGTGAGGGGAGCTCACATGACCCACCATGTCACTGCCACCTAACAAAGGCTGGATCAGCTGATTCAGGGAGGGAAAGGATGCGACTGATGCTGGCACAATCCGCGTAAGTGCTCACTCTGAGGCTGCATCCTAGGCGAGGGAGAAAAGAAGTGGGGGGGGGCGGCCACTTTCTGGGTATATAAGTCAGAGTCAGTGGCTCACTAGGTAGCACACTCGCTTCTCAGGCCGGGAGATCAGAGGGCTGTGGGTTCAGTTCCAACATCTGGCACTTGGGTTAATATCCCAGTATTGACACTGCAGTGTAGCATGAGAGGGGTGCTGCACTTCTGAGGTGCCGTCTTTCGGATGAGATGTTAAACCGAGGTCCCAACTGCCTGGATTGGTGGTAGTTCAGGTGGATGTTAAAGATCCCATGGCACTTCTTGAAAAGAGATGGGGAATTTCCCCGGTGTCCTGGCCAAATTTCCCTCATTCACTAAAAATACCACCAACGGCTTAATCTGGTTCAAGGTCAGTTGGCATTCACCTGTATCCTCTTCCCCCAGTTGGTGCCTGAAAATAGGCAGGATTTGTCTAGTGCACTTACACGGTCAACAAAAACTAAATAAAATAAATAAATAAAAATAAAAATGAAGCACCGCATGCCCCAACGTCCACCATCAGGCATCCCCCTCCTGACTCTGGAATACACTCCTGGCTTCATCTCCAGCATGGGCAGCTGGATAAGGAGGGTAGAACTGCCAAGGAGCTTAGCAGCAGGCCCCACCTTGGCAGGCATAATCCGAAGGGACAACTCAGTGGTGAACCACTGGGAGCCAGAGGAGTCCCATGCGAACAAGTAAGAGGAGCCGCGATGGACAGGAGCTAGCAGTGGTGGAAGGAGGTCCTATACAGAAACAGGGGTAAGAAATAGAATTGAATAAAACAATTTAAAAATGCCATTTATTCTGGAAAGGTGAGGGTTAAAGGCTGGGTTCCCTGTCTGCCTTCCATCCACTGCACTCTGGTATCTGCAGAGTTTTGTCCCCCCAAAAAAAAAAATCAAATTAACTGTGCTCTCCCTGTCAGATGCATGGTAGGGAGCAGGCCAGTAGCCAAGAACCCAGTAGTTAATTAATCTCGGGTGTTTTGAGTCCACACATTTGAATCAATAAATGCACCGCCACTGCTGGTGGGTGCTGCTATGGGTGGGACTGAAATTAAATTCTGGAGCCACTGGCCAACAGGGCAAGATCCCAGCAACAACTGGCAGGACCCCCCAGACATTCCACTGGACCATCTTGTGTACATACTAAAATATAACCTCCTCCAATACAAGACAGTTGGGCTAATTCAGGTAAAATCTTACTCATTTGATGCATAATCTAAAAGAAATGGGCCAGTGGCAATTTTGGACACTACAGAGCCACACGTTTGAGTAGCCACCACGATAAGGCTGGGGGGAGGCGTAAACTTAAATTAGGATACAGACCACCATGACGGCCAAGCAGCAACGCACTGCAGCACTGCTGTACAGGCAACCCAGGTTCAGGAGCAGAGTTGGATCGCCACATCAGGGGACATGCTTGGCTGAGGTAGCAGCAGCTCTGCAGTGCGCCTCAGTTGAGATTGTGTGGCAGCGAGTTCCAGTGCCACGGTGATCCCTATGACTGGCCAAGGGAGCTTGCCTCATACCATAGGGATGCTGTGGAGACACCTCTCCTGCCACAGAGGTGGAGGGAGGGACCCAGGGAGAAAAGCTGGTTGAAAAACTCCCCACTATCTACATGGTGATTTAGAGAGTCTAAACAGCGTACATTCTGGATTACAGGGTAGATCCCAGATTACAGGGTATATCCCGGATTCTGGGTTAGAGCCTTGATTACAGGGTACATCCCCAATTACTGGGTAGATCCCAGATTACAGGACAGAGCCCTGATTACAGGGAGGTGATCTTGCCCCTCTACAGGTCACTAGTCAGGCCACACTTGGAGTACTGTGTGCAGTTCTGGAGGCCATACCCAAGGCGGGATATCAAGCTACTGGAGGGTGTGCAGTGGAGAGCAACACGGATGATACAGGGAATGGAGGGGAGAGACTATGAGAACAGGCTGGGGGAACTGAATATGTACATCTTGGAGGAGAGGCGGGATGGGGGGGGGACATGATCGGAACTTTCAAGTATCTGAGAGGAATAAACAAGCATGGAGCCAACTGGGTTTTTAAACTGAGGAAGGGAAGGGACACTAGAGGGCATGGGCTAAGAATAGAGGGGGGGAAGATTTAGGAGGGAGATGAGGAGGCATTACTTCACAGAGAGAGTGGTGTTGAAGTGGAACGCCCTATCAGAGAGGGTGATATCATGCAAAACTGTGGTTAGCTTTAAAAGGGCATGGGGACAGAGAATGGGGAGAGTACAGGTGGGTGAGGCTGAAAACAGCCGAGGGCAGACCAAAGGATAGGGGAGTGGGGCAGCTGCAACTTAGGGGAGCTAGCTGCACACTCGAGCAGACGTTGAGAGACCAGGAGGTCTGTTTCTGCTGGCGCATTCATATGTTTGTATGATTACAGGGTACAGCCCTGATTACAAGGTAGAGCCCAGATTACAGGGTAGATCCCCAATTACTGGGTATAGCCCCGATTACAGGGTAGATCCCTGGTCAACGACAGAGTAAGGGGGAAAAATATACACTGGAGAAAAAAATTATGGGGATAAAAAAATGAAAATGGAACTTTTCTAAAGGGACTGAATGCAGTAGTTGGCAGTTCACAAACTCTTTGGCTACGAGTCAAGCTTGACTGCTGAGTCAGCTTTCTCCCAAAAAGCCCACATCACAGTTCCAACCAAGGTCGGAAGCAGCAGAAAGGCTCTTAGTGAACCTGCCCTGTGGTGTATGGAGACTGTGGCTCACATGTGATCCCTAGAATCTCACACTGGAGCAGGTGGGAGGCCGGACGCATCACAGATGTGAGGGGCTTGTTTTCTGGGGTGGGTGTTACTCAGCTGCCTCGTATTCATGCACCTTATTCTAGTCAACATTGGAACAGCACTGGTGTCGGCAGGGAAACAGAGGAAACCATGATGGGGGGGGGAGATGGGAAAAAAGAAAAAAAAGTTAAAAACAGAACAACAACAAAGAATGCCTCCAAGTACCTTTTCTGGCTGTTCATCCACAATGTCACGTTACTGCTGTCAAACTCTATGGAGATCTTCTGGGGGAGGTAATGGAGGAAGCCCTGTCTAACATTCTCCTGGCCAACTGTGCCACCGTCCATTTCTGTAAAACACACAAAATGCACACTATATCATCAAACAGAATGCTAGCTCATTTTATCTTGTGCGGCCATTTTGGGTCGAGTTAAGCAATGGATGGTTCCGACGCCATATGGTGCTACCGGTAAGAATCAGTTAAGGTGATCTTGAAGGTAAAGCCTATCGTCCTAGGAGAGACACAGGGGGATCCTAAAAATGAAACACGGCTCGAGGTCTCAGCTTGGTTCCCATAACAAAACTCACTACATGAAAATATAATGCACAGCAGTGAGCCCAGTGGTGTCACCACTGCGCATCCTAGAAGGGCAACCTGGGTTCACCATGTGAGCCTGCCAATCACACTGGGCCACAGGACACACAGAGGACACTGTGGACGCATTCACTGGTTGTGTGAGAGAGGGAGCAGGATGATCCAATGTTCGAGTGTCTCATGTGGACAGCTGTGGGCATTAGACGTCGTGCATGACCACACAACAGCTGTCTCCTTTTCCAAGGTCAGCAGCTAATAGACCACTTTAGAGAGGAGGAGGGCTTACAGGGGGATAAAGCTGCTCCTACACAATTCCAACTGGAAGGGCTTCCATTTGAATCTTCTGATATTACGGACATCAGCTGAGTTTTTGGCAGCTGGGTGCGGGTGGGTTTATGTTTTTTAATATTCAGAAAAAAATGTAAGTGTTCCCAGGGTGGGGAAGGGGTGAGAACGTTTTTCAAAATAATTTCATACTACACAAAACAATGGATTGACAACCACTGGCAAAAGGTTGAATTTTCATCGTGAGCCTCCGATATCAGGGATCCCCTGTGCTTTGTTTTCGAGATCCTTGTGATGTCATCAGAACCCTTCCATGGAATCACAGCCTTGTCATGCATGCTTGCCCACCCATTATTCTCTATGTTCACAGCCGCTAATCTACTCTCACTGCACCCATTCTGAATCTTGCGAACACCCACACACAGGCCAGCCACTCATTATTCAGTGGGAGGGGATGGCTGCAAAGTGAATAACTGTGGTGTGTGTGCGAGCACTCCTAAAGGTCTGCAAGGATACAGCGAGAGGATCTCAAGAATCTTTACTTATTTGAAAACTGCTGACCAGGAAAAGTACACTTAACTATTATTCCTTTCCAGGTGCACCCTGGGGCATGGGTAACAGCAGGAAGAACAAGAGCAAAACTCTGGTACAGGAAATACAAAGATAAATACATAACGTATAACAAACAACACATAAAATACATGTAAACAGAATAATATAATAAAGATCAAAATCTTTATAAAGAGTGAATAAATACATAACAGCACAGAAAAAAAAAATTTGAGAGCAAAAATATTTACAAATGTGAGTATATAACAGTACAGTGCAGGACAGATAAAATACAAAATCACAAACATTTACAAATGGTGAATAAATGCAGAACAGTGCAGAAAAGATACAAAATTCAAAAACAATGGTCCGCAAAGCACTGCAAAAGCAGAAGGAATCACAAGAGTTGTCGGGGGGCAGGTTGAAGTGTGGGTAAAGAGGTAATTTGGGAGGAATTTCAGAGAGAGGTTAAGAGGAGAAGCCTGCAGCTCTCCGTCCAGCAGCCTGAAGATCCACGTGAAGTAAAAACAGAAACACTAAAACTGAAACACTGCTGAGGGAAAGGTGTCCCTGTGCAGCTGGGACCTGTATACCAGCTAAGACAGATTGAAACAGACTGAAGGAGTCTGTGAAGGGGCGGGTCCTAAGCCTTTTTTTTTTTTTTTTACATTTAGTGTACGTTTTCTCCCCTGCGCCCTGCCCAGCCCCCATCGTCCCTACCTCGCACCCAGCCCCGTCACCCGCCTTCTCTCTCTGAGACTTGCCTCTCCTTGTGTTCCTCCCTGGCTTACCCCGGTCCCCCCTCCCCAGAGCAGGGCCATCGGGAGTGACCCAATCCCTCAGTGCAGTTACAGTGTGGTGTTGGGAGAGTGCCAGTTGGCAGTGCAGGCCCATGATGTGAGGTGGGCATCATCCTGCATTGGTCAGGACTGTTTTTCCCTGTTCTTTCCCGGACCCTGCGACATTGACAGCACGTGTGATGTGTGCGCGACACACCCCCACCCACCCCAATGTTCACCCTCCCTAAGCCTGGATCAGGCTGCACCACCACCCATGGTCACTCGGGTGGCGGTGCCTCACTGGAGACACAACCCTTCCCTGAGATGGAGAGTGTCTCAAGGGGACACTCAACCCACTTCCGCCAGCTGACCCTCCTACATCCCAGGCTCGTTCCTGAACCAGAGGCAACTGTGTCACAAGCAGTAGCACTACCGCTGCGCCAGTGGGCCATATGTGTGTCCTAAGACTTTGAAACTGTTTCAATCCATCCCAACCAACAGGGATGGACAGCTCATACCAGCTTTAATACGATTAGATCAGAGGGCCCAGCAACAGCAACACATTTCTACCCAAGTCATTAGAACCAAACTGAAGTCCTAGGTGCTGAGAGTGTCCCTTCAAAAGGGAAAAGAAAAATAGTAATACATCTCTCTAAATACTGTACCTCAGTTACTCTGAGAAGATAGGATATCCCATTCACCTCACCTTTCTCTGTCCTGTCAGCCTGAGTCTGCTCTTCTGTAGCAGACTTGTCCTCTCCAGCCATCTGCTCAGTCCACATGGGCCCCAGGGGCAGCTCGCTGTGAAAAAGGCCCTCATAAAGCTCTGTCTGCAGTGCCTGCACTGCAACATTCACGCTAATCATGCGGTTATCGCATAAGTCCAAATTCACAGAGAGAAGCAAACCGAGAGAGCCCTCTGCCAGACAAGAGTCCTCCTGTAAGACAAACGCAGCTGTTAAAGGTGTGATACACAACCCTGAAAAGCAAGTGTTCATCTATGTGGAGGCTGGGCACACTCAAGTTATTCAGTGGAGAGAAGAGAAGGTTGAGACGAGGGTGCAAAAGTCTGGGATTGATGGTGGCTTATACACAGATGTTCAAGCTGGGGAGTGTAAGCAGAAACAAAAGGATATATGTACTCAAACTGAAGATCTGGGGGAGGCCGGATAAGGAGAATCATTAGAATAAAATTCTTCAGGCTCACTCAGTGGCGTGGAGGGCCGAGGTATCCGTGCCTTACCTCCTGCCATGCTGGTGACCCATGTTCGCGGTGCAAGCAGGCTGCCGGGGGTCGGCTGAGGAGGGAGAGGATTGAGTGTCCGGACTGCTCTCTCCGGAAGAGATGACTTCGAGAGAATTGACGGCAGTGCGGCTTCAGGGCACCAAGGAGGGGCACTTTGTGACTTCCAGATGTTCCCACATGCCTCCATGTATGCATCAGTCTGGCATGTGTGCCCCAGCAATGGGGAGGGGAGAGGAAACCCCCTGGCTGCAGATGACAACTGACCCTCTGCAGGCTCCGCACTCAGCGAGCGAGCAAGAACTCTGGATAAGTCCTGGTGAGATCAGGGTGACGGGGGGGGGGGTTGGTCAGAAGAGGGCGGCGAGGGATGTAAGGTGCTAAAACACCTATACAAATAAAAAATTTCTTCAGGCCAGACCACCAGTGCAACAGCTGGTCTTCTGCTCGTGACGCAGACAACCCTGGTTCAGGAATGCGCCCGGCCATCATAGGCCCAGTCGGGTGGGGGTAGGGGGTGGGGTAATTGAGACAGAGTCCCAGAGGATGCTCTCCCTCTCTGGGGTGGATGTCTGCTGTGCTCTGAGTGAACACTGCTGTGTGTCCACAGGCACAGGTGCAGCTTGGAGTGGCAAAAGAGGAGGGGGGTATGCTCACCAGCTCCACATGACACCACGCAATGGCACCTGTGCAGTGGAGCCCTTGTGTGCTGGCAGGCCCTGGGGCAGGACTACAGAGCAAAAACTCCCTGCAGTCATGCGAATGATGCACAATATTTTATTTTTTCAAACTTTGTTTCTTCTCCTGTGCACCGAGGCATCTCTCGGAGGTACCTACTCGACTCTGACCCTTGCTACTCCCCACCGTGACACACCACTTTGACGCTCCCTTCCATCGAGAGACTTCCCAGTGCCCCAGATCACCCCCGGGCAAGGCCCGCCACTCCTACCTTGGTGGCATCTCTCTGGGATTAGAAGGTCCATCCCTCTCTGGAAGTCAGATGTGGATCGTCAACATGGCTTGTCTGGTGTTGGGGATGTGAAGGAGGTCACTGAGGCCCTCATCGCCTCCTCAGCACGCCAGAGTATTTATTGATTGGTCCTCCACCCAGACGTGGGTCGTGCAATGCTGCCCAGCCCGTGATGTGGATGCTCCCACCCAAGTCCGGAAGGCAGCCACCTGACAGCTTCCCCTGTGCAGTATCGACATCTGTAGTACACCCGGTCGCCACCGGGTCTCACTATCTGCATGGGACAGGTCTCCCCCTCTCTCCCAGGAGAGGAGAGCAGTCCTCCGGAAGCTCAATCCTCGCCTTCCCCTGCTGACCCCCAGTGGCCCTGGCTCATTCCTGAACCCAGGTCGCCAGTGTGGTGTCCAGCGCCTCAACCCTCAGCGCCACCGGGCCAGCTGAATAATGCCCAATATACTTAGAGTCTGCACACCCACAGGTTTTGGGGGCGGGGGGTTGTGGGACTGATTGAGTAATGGAGTTCAGTGGTTGCCAGGAATCGAGAAATGGCCAGGACGGAAACATTACAAATTACTCACACAAAGCAGTTATCATGCGAAACAGCCTAGTCAGTGAGGCTGTGGAAGCTAGTACTATTCAGGCTTTCAGAGCAGGACAAGATACCCTTTTTTTTTTTTTTTGCTTTATTACAGTTGTGCAACATTAACATATACAAGACAAAGCCTCGGTTCTCCCTCCATTACAGCACACTTGGGGGTGGTGGGGAGTCCTGTGTATCTCACAAATGCATACATTTCATATTAGCATCCACATCTGTCTGTATAAAAGGATACAAAAGGACAACAGGTATAACAGAAAACCCAAGATGGAGCAAATAATAACACCTGTTGTCTAATCGTTCTACCTTATTAAAGACAATCTTATGTAGGTGACCAAATCTGGAGGTGTAACGGTCCCCAGCATCATAAAGTGTAAGAGTACAGGGTGCATACCAATGTCTTAAGTGTTACTGGGGTCTGAAGTAACTAAGGGACAAAACTGGGGTGGTGCTCCCCCATATACAGCACCCATGCCATCCACCTATTAGTAAATATTGGGTTTAGTTCCTTCTCTGATAAGTGATGAGTTCAAGAGATCATACCATTCAGTTAGGGTTGGGGGGTTGCAACCACCTTTGTGTAATTTCTTTTTGTTTTGTGTGTGTGTGTGTGTGTGTGTGTGTGTGTGTGTTTTTTTAGCTACAACTATTACGTTTCTCAGTAAGTAAAGTTTTCCTTTGTCCTTTTAGGCCTTGTAATGGATCCCTCAATACAAGAACTAGAGGACACTGGACACCTAATATTTCTACGATTGCTTCAGTCACTTGCGACCAAAAGGAACCTAGCTGACTACAAGGCCAGAATGTAGATATATTGTTTTATTATTCTTTGGTAACTGGGTAAGGGCCACTAGGCACAGTGCCTGTTTTCAGGGGTGACACAAGAGCACTGGGGGAGGCTAAGTGACTTTCTCAGAGTCACACAGTATGCAAGTGAAGGCTGTGGGAATCAAACCCAGGACTACTGCATGTACCAAGCTCATTTACAGCTCGCGATTCTAACCACAAGACTGTACTGTCAGGCAATGGACGTGTGATGCTCTTTGTTCCCCCCAGTCTCTCCAGCACTCCAAGGACACAGGTGTTGTGTATTTTACCTGTTGGATCAATGTTGTAAAATATCTCATTACTAGCTTCCATATCTATGCCAAGTTGGTGCATTCATGGTCTGACGTGAGCCTGTTTTATTTGCATCCACTGCGTTTCAGTAATCAATCCCTGAAAGTGTTTCCTGTCTAACTCTGCTATAAATAAATGGTACAGCACAAGCATCTCTCAGCTAATCGAGAGTGTCATCTCATGCTATCTTAGGGCTCAAGAACTGCAAAGCAAACTGAGCAGTTCTGGATCCCTAAGATGGCACTTTTGATTAGCCAAGAGATGCCTGTACCATGCCATTCATTTTTTATTAATCGTTTATTGTTTCATTCATTTCATAGTTTTTTTTTTTTTTTTTGTTCCTGTTGATTCCCCCTTTTTTCCAGCTCCTCCCTACTCTCAGGATCTACAGGTACCTCCTGATCCCCCTGCCTCCCCCAGCCACGGCCACCCACCTCCATGGAGTCT
Organism: Neoceratodus forsteri; assembly: GCA_016271365.2. Lineage (NCBI taxonomy): Eukaryota > Metazoa > Chordata > Ceratodontiformes > Ceratodontidae > Neoceratodus > Neoceratodus forsteri. The sequence continues at coordinate 138,095,526 of JADMNL010000030.1, read as the reverse complement.
TGGCTGCACCCCCCCCAGCGCAGTCAGTGTAGGGGGATATACTCCTGAACTACTTCTGGTTTCATCAGATGCATGCACTGGGGAGGTAAAGCCTTGGATATACGGGGGTCTTCACCACGGAGGTGCTGGGGCCATTCTTCTGTTTCCTTCCCTCCCTTCATCGCATGCTAGGACCTCAAGGTGTGCCCGCACATGCTGTGTGGGTGTCCACCTGCTGACGTCAGCAATGTCCCCACCCTTCCCTTGGTCCTTCAGCCGCACTACCATCTGTGGTCATCCAGGTGGCAGTACTGCAGCAGAGGATGGAACCCTCCCTTCCCGGAGGAGGAGAGGGTCCTCTGGGACGCTCAACCCTCCTCCCCCTAGCTAGCTCCTGATGACCTCAGTGCCTTCCAGAATTCGGGTCCCCAGTATTGCTATTGACAGCACTACCACTGCACTGATGGGCCAGCTCATGAGAGATTTTTTTTTTTTTTTAGATCAACACAGTACAGGAGGAGATAAGGTGCTCAAACTGTACTGAGAGTTTGGGTGTGCATGACTAGCTCCATACAGAAGACAAAACATAGAAACATTCTTGGCAGTCCAGGTTTAAAAACAAATGACTGTTATAATCTGTATTTCTGTGCTTTGCTGGTGATATTAAAATCATTATCATCTTAATCTGTACCGAGTTTTGATTTATGTGCCTTTTCGCATGCTAAAATTTTTGTTGCTGTGCTACTGGACTATGGCTCATTTTCAAATTAGAAAATTAGACCATTTGAAGACGTGAACAAAAACCTGTGTTCTGAGACAACAGCATGTCAAGAACTCTTGTCTGTAAAACAGGTCTTCAAGTACTGCAGCATGTTATTAACTTCTATGGACTAAAAAAAAAAAAAAAAAATGATGTGCATTATATAACATAATGTGTTACAGTCACTAAAGTCCTGCAGGGCTTTGTACACTTGTGATACCACCAGGTCCTGGCTGTCCTTTAATACGTGCGTTAACAAATGAAGCTGTAAGAGTATGTTGCTCTGTTCAGCATTACTCCCAGCCTATGACTGTCTCTACTTGATGCCACACCTGGAGAAAGAGGTAGCAATCTGCTTGTGTTAGGCGGTATTTGTCCTCTTGCCATTTCCAGCCTGGCAGGAAGGAATGCTGAACTTGAAGAACTGCATTTTAGCAAGGCCGCCTGCCTGTGAAATTCTATGTATGTGCCGCCTTATCCCAGACTAGACAGACTTTTGAGGGAGACTGGCACTGGGGTTACACAGCATGAGTGTGGGTAGCGTTCTGACTAATAAGCTTGGAGGTGTGTCCATATACTCCTACAGGGGGCAGTCACTGCCCAGAAAAGGAGTGGTGGTAAAAGGGGCCTCTCCATCACCAAAATACTAAGTCAGGACAAAAGAAAAAACACTGAGCCTTAGGACTTGCCTCACTGAAACAAAATGTTTGTTTTCTCACTTTGAGTGTGTTGTACAAGAGTGTCTACCAGATTACTGTGTCATGGGAGGCACATTGTGGAGTTTTGGCCCTGCTGTTCAACCTGCACAAAAGCGTTTAAAGGGACACTGTCAACCCTTTTTGTATAACATTATTTCTAGCTGAAAACCCAAATTTTGCGATTGCTTACATTCTCTAAAATTAGTTGATGTTAATGGTTGTTTTATCCGCTGCCTTTCAAAGAAGGACTGAAATGCATGCTTTTTTTTTTTTTCTTCTTCTTCAACTTTTTGTTTCACTCATGGTCACCAGCCACTGAGGCATCTCTCGAGTGGGGACCCACTTGATCCCTGCCTCTACTGTCTGCCTGAAGACCCTCCACTGACCGAGGAATCAGGTAATGGGTCCCCCCCCCTTCCCGCTGGTGCCTTATGGGAGGAGGCGGGGACCAGACACAGTCAAGCTGGGTCGGGGGATGGCGTTGACGTGTGGGCAGGGATCCCTCAAGCTCCTCCGTCGCCTCCCCAGTAGCCGTTTTTGCACCTTATGATTGCCCCCTCAAGGTGCAGACGTGCAATGACATATGCGCGTGGAGGACATCCCCGCCCTCCCGCTGATGTCCGCCGTCACCTCGCTCCATCTACAACCCCTGCTCCTTGTAGTGCACCTGGATTCCACCAAGGGATGCTACAGAGCAGGGAACCCCCATCAGCCCACCCCAGGAGAGGACAGCAGTCCTCCAGATGCTCAATCCTTTCCTCCCCCTGCTGACCCCCAGCACTCGAGTCCGCTCCCGAACCCAGGTCACCAGCGTGGCGCGAGGTATGGCGTCCAGTGCCTCAACCCTCAGCGCCACTGGGCCGGCTTAACTGAAATGCATGCTAATGGCACAATTACACCCAATCTTGTTTTGTTCCAAATTTATAATCTGCTCTAACTGCATACTTCCTGAATATTAGGAATACCCCCCAAACAGTGCAGCCACTCATGATATAATAGCCTTCTCTCCTCCCACTGCACCATGAGTGGTTAGGGTGTGTTGAGGCTGTGCCCAATTTCCAGAAAGATTTGGTGGGAGTTGATCCAGGACTGTAAAAAACAGATTTTTGTGTATTAACGTTAATATGGTGGTCTGTTTTTCACCATTTAAAGAAAAAAGGATGGCCTATCAAATTAGGAAGCAGAGAAAGACGGCCACCATCACTACTATACGCCACCCAGCAGGTGGTAGACCCCTGAATAAGCTCAATGACATTGTGGAGGCATTCACTACACATTATTCAGCCTTGTATACTCCAGAACGCTCCATATCTCCCGGTCATATAAAGGAGTTCTTACGGGACCTTGCCCTCCCCAGAATTTCGCCGGAACAGGGCGAACAGCTGCTGAGCCCTATCACAATGCAGGAGTTAGTCAGTGCTCTAGCCCGGGCCAAAACTATGAAAGCTCCGGGACCTGACGGCTACGGGGCTGAATTCTACAAAGCCACAAAACAGCTTCTCCTGCCTCCCCTTTTGAGCACCTGTAACTCTGTCCTGCAGGGTGATCCACCGCCTCCCACCTGGGCATACGCCACAATTTCTGTCATCCCCAAGCCCGGTAAAAACCCTCAGCTATGTGAATCATATCGGCCAATTTCAGTGTTAAACACAGACTATAAATTATTTATGGGGATTATGGCCCATAGGCTAGAAGTTATTCTTCCACAAGTAGTCCATAGGGACCAAACTGTTTGTAGGAGGGCGCACCACAACTGACAGTATTAAAAGAACCTATCATATAATTCGTAAGATGAACATCTCTGATTTCCCCGCGGCCTTAGTAAGCCTTGATGCAGAAAAGGCCTTTGATAGAGTGTATTGGCCCTTTCTATACTCAGTTATGGAGTTCATGGGCTTCTCCTTGCCATTAATTCAGGTAATTACAAACATCTATTCATCCCCTAGAGCTTGGGTGCGAGTCGCTGGACACCACTCGAGCTCTTTCCCCCTTTACAGAGGCACCAGGCAGGGTTGCCCCCTGTCACCTCTCCTATTCGCCTTGTTTATGGAGCCACTAGCACAATCAATCAGGCAATCACAGGACATCTTCGGGATCGTGGTAGAAGGTGAAGAGCACCGTATAGCTCTTTATGCGGATGACGTTCTCCTATACCTACGAAACTCGGCTAGTTCACTCCCGAAAGTTAATCAGCTATTGAGATCATTTGGGCATCTTTCGGGCTACAAAGTAAACATCTCGAAAACCGAAATTTTGACCTTTCAGTATTCACCCGATCAAGTCATTCGGGAACAATTCCCTTGCAAGTGGGACTTGGGGAAGATAAAATATCTAGGGATAAACTTGACTAGGGACCTGAGTGACGCCTTTAGGCAGAATTACATCCCCTTTACCACACGCCTTAAGGAGGATCTGGATAACTGGAGTACACTCCCATTAAGCCTGTCTAGGAAGATAGAACTCGTTCGAATGGTGACTCTCCCCAGAGCTTTGTACCTTTTTAATAATATCCCCATTACTCTTCCCCGGTCTGTATTCCTGGAATGGGACCGAGCGGTAACTTACTTTATTTGGGCTGGTCGCAGGCCAAGAGTCAGGCTGAAACTCCTTACTATGCCAAGAGGCCTTGGAGGACTGTCCCTCCCCGACCTTTACCGGTATTACCAAGCTGCGCACCTTCTTCATGCATTAGCTAGACAGCTATTTGAAAGTGAGATGCACTGGGCAGAGCTGGAACAGGCAGTTACTCCAGATCTGGAATACTTTGACATATTGTACCGTGGGACAAGACACTCAGCTGATTTCCAGAATCTGCCCACAGAGATACAGCATAGAGTGTCCTCTTGGTATCAGGTTAGGAGACAGCTCTCTATTTTCCCTTTTATCCCATTAATCTGCCCAATAGCGGTCCTACCAGATTTTCAGCCCGGGAGACTTGATAATGTTTTTTGTCAATGGTCAAGGTATGGCCTAAGATATTTGTTTCAAATTATAACTGGATGGAAACTATGGTCATTTCAGGAAATACAGACAAAATTTGGCTTGCCCAACTCACACCATTATAGGTACTTACAGTTAAAGACACTATGACGGGTCTTTGCCAATCACAGTGCACTGTCCTGAATGCTGGCCCCCCTAGATTGCAAGTATGCAGTCTTTGTTTTCCTCCCCAAATCACAGACACCTAATATCAGTCCTCTACCGTGCCCTGATACCTTCTCACTCGGCTAATCTGGTCGACACCCTTGAAAAATGGCAGCATGAATTGGGCATACCCTTAGGAAAAAAAACATTGGGAACAGGCCTGCAGGCAGGTGTCACGCACATCTAGTTCACACCAATGGCGAGAGTACTCCTGGAAATTCCTAGTTAGATACTTCTATACACCTGAGGTCACTAGTCACTACACTCCGGGATGCTCAGCCGCTTGCTGGCGACTATGTGGTGAAGGCAAAGCTCATCTTACACATGTTATTTATATGTGTCCTAAGCTATCTTCATTTATTCAAGCTCTACAACTGGAACTCCAAGAGATCTTTGATAGGCCTTTCCAGCTGACCCCGCAGGTATTTATCCTTTTAATTCTCCCTGAAGACCTCGGAGATCAGGGCACCCGCTATCTTTTAGCCATTCTTTTGTCAACAGGGAAAAAGGCCATTACCAAATTGTGGTTGACCTCTGACATCCCAACCCTCCGGGACTGGTGGTCTATATCTAAGCAAATCTACTGCATGGAAAAATTAACATACAGATTAAATAACAGAGAAGAAAAATTTAACTCAAGGTGGAATAGATGGCTTTTATATTATATGCTTATAGACCCAACGTTTGTCCCATAATTCGATAAACCTCTCTCCTCCCTCTGACTTTCCCCACTCCTGCTGCCCCCCCTTCCCCCATCTTACAATGTGGGTTTGGCTGGCATGGTGCTGGGGACCCCCTCCCCTTACTATTGAAGTTTGGGTGCCTCTGGGTTGATATATATGACAGCAAACTGTTTTGCATTAACGGTACTTTAACTTAACTACTAAGGTTTTTCTCTGTCATCTAGGGCCTATACCAGTACCCTCCATGAAACTAATCACTTCAGGTTTAGGGTCCTTTGAACTTCCTGTGCCCTTTTTGGACAATAATTATTATAATTGTTAGAGCTAATTTTTAGGACTTTCTCAGAACATTAACTGCTCTAATGTCTATAAGAACACTCTGTGTACCCGAACTTGATCCCTGCTTTTACCTGTGTATGGACACAATCGAATGGAATGTACTGTATGAAAATCAAATAAAGAAGAGAATAATTAAAAAAAAAAAAAAAAGAAAGAAAGAAAAAAGGAATCAGAATCCATCTACCAGCTACATCTGCAGTCTCTACAGAATGGGACCAGTCATAACATGTAGTTTTTAAACTAGGGACAATTTGAGACTTAAGGGAGTCGACAGTGTCCCTTTAAATTATTTTTGTCAATAGAACAAAAGATCCCTCATCATTCCAAAAACATTGTCCAGAAAAATCCAAGAATAATTTTTTCTGGCCTTAGGGTTAGTCTAGGTTGGCATGGGCCATGTTACCTCATTAAGGTTTCTCTCTGTTAAACTCATCAGCTTTAATTCCCATTAATGTTAGTCTACAAAGGCTGCCAACTACTCACCGACTTGCTGTTGTTCAGTATTTTACTGTTCAGCTGCTTCAGGTTCATCTTGCAGTTTACCCTGTAAACAATGGAGAGTTCAACACCATTATACAATGTGGCAGTTGCAGTTCAGGCAGCCCCCCAAATGCAAAGCTTGAGGAGAGTAACTTCCCCTAATCACAGGCTTCGAGGAGACCAACTTAGGGAGCAGTATCTGTTGTGTCAGTATAGGCAGGGAAGACATAGGAAAACTGGGTGGGCCAAGTGGTCTTTATCTGCTGCCAAATTCTATGTAACTTCCAACCTAGTTGTGGACATCAGGAAGACCTAGTGATGTTCATCATGGAGACCAACTTCTGCCCTTGTTGTGGTTCAGGGACAGTAACATCTGTTCCAAGTCATGGGCTCCAAGGAGAGAGTAACGTCCACCCTAGCCGGTGTCATCGGAGAAAGTTAACAAAGATTATAAAAAAAATTAAAAAAAGTTAAATCTGCCTTAGATGTAAGCTTCAGGAAGAGTAAAATCTGCCCTAGTTGTAGGATTCATGGAATGTAGACCTGGAAAGTAGGAACTGGGATAGAATGGCATTGATACCTGGGGTGTCCGAAGTTTGCTCTTATTTTTACCAAGAGTTCCTTGATGTTTGTAACCACCATGCTCCTCTAAAATGTAGGAAGGTGAAGGCAAGCAATGGCAAGTGGCATAATGCTTCCTTGCATAAACTGAAGAATGCAAGGAATGAAAGTTGGGTAAGGACAAAACAATTTAACAGCCCTACTGATTGGTTGGTCTACAGACAGTTAAGGAACCAGTACACTAAGGAACTTAAAAGAGTTAAACCGGAGTATTTTAAGGGAAAATTGCATTTGAATTATAGAACAAATACAAGGCAGTTCTGGGGTATTGTATCTGACCTTATGGGGAATAAAAATAAACAACAAATAATGAGAATTGAGTGCAAAGGAAAATCTATTCCTGTTAGTTCAGAAGTAGCTAATTTGTTTAACAATGTTTTTAATAATGTAGGGGTGCAGGTTTAAAATCATAGTTTAGGGATAGGGATTTATTTAATTAATAAGGGTGGGGGTGATGAGGAAATGGTAAATGGAGGGAATAGTTTTTTTTTTGGCCATATATTGGTGGATGAGGTTAGAACTGAATTGTTACGGTTACACGTCTCAAAGGCAAAGGGCTTAGACAATATCCCTAATAATTTATTGAAATTTGCTGCCCCGTGTATAGCATTCCTACCGACTTATTTAATTATTCTCTTGCAACAAATAGTTATCCAGAGGGTTGGAAGGTAGCAAAAATTATTCCAGTTTACAAGGGGAGGGTTCGAGAAGGGAAATTAGTACTTTTAGACCCATTTCCCTGCTTTTCCAGGTTTCTAAAATAAAGGAAAAGTCAGTAACTATACGATTGACAAATTATTTAGAAGGGGGTAATTTGTTAAATTAGTATCAGTCTGGTTTTCCATAAACACATAGTACCCAGTCTGTTCTGGTAAAAGTGGTAGGAGATATCCAGCTGGGCCTGGACAGGAGGAACTTAGTTGGGGCTACCTTTATTGATTTGTCAGAAGCTTTTGACACCCTAAACCATAATGCCCTCCTGTCCAGGCTCAGGGACCTGGGTATAATAGGATCAGAAGAGAAATGGTTTAGTGCTTATCTTACAAATAGGGAACAAAATGGTAGAAATTGGGGAATTTAAATCTACAGTACTTCCGATTAAGGTAGGTGTACCCCAAGGTTCTATATTGGGCCCCCTACTTTTTAATATTTATATAAATGGCCTAAAATTTAGTGATTCTGATGTTAGCTATCATATATCTGCTGACGATACGTTGATATAGGTAATGGGGAGTTCCCTTGAAGGCATTATTATACAGTTGCAATCAGCTTTTTTTGAACTGCAAACATTTTTTGATACTTTGAACTTAATTATAAATGTAAAGAAAACACAGGTGGTCCACTTTGGGGGTTCTCCTATTTTATGCCCACCCCTAGATATCAAAACTAAGATGGGGGAGAAAGTTCAAAAAGTTACAAGCTACAAATATTTGGGCATGTAGCTGGATTGTAGGTTAAAATGGGATAAGCATTTAGAGAGTCGGATGAGTAGCCTCAGCAGGAAACTGGGAATGCTATACAAACTACAGTACTATACAACCAAAGAAACTCTATTCAGGAGTGTGGAAACCATGATCCTGCCGGTACTTGATTATGGGGACTTGATGTATTGGGGGGGGGGGGGCTCGGGTGGAGCTGGCAAAGCTGGATGTGATGTACAATAGGCTTGTCCACTTCATCCTCGATGCCCCCAGAAACACACATCGTTGTGATCTATCTAGGGCATTAGATTGGTGGCATTTGGATGATAGGAGAAACGTCCATTTGGTAAATTTTATGACAAAAATAGGTGGAATGAAGAGACCTAGGTATATTCTGGATAGGTTTGTTGTAAGAGAATTAAGAGAGGGCCTGCGATCTTCAAGGGGTATAACAATATGTTATTCCAAAATGTAATCTAGGGGTGGGTAGAGCTTCTGTTTTAAGTAGGGGATCTAAGATTTGGAATGATTTATCATTGGAAATGAGAGAAGCTGAAGTGGTTTTTAACTATAGGGTGTTAAAAAATTGTTTTGAAAAACTTAAACATAGTCCAAAACAATGTTGTCAATGAATTAGTTAGGGTGCAACTTCTGTATAATAAGCTTTGTTACCGAGTTATGGTTAAGGTGTGTCATAAAATAAAATAATAAAGTGACTTTTGATATAGCTTATATATTATGAAATAGTCATCACGTTGTTGGAACTAAGGATATTCCCTGTATTTCTATAATTTTAAATTGTTAAAATTTCCCTGTATAATGTTTTTGATAACTGATTTTGGCGTTTGTCTTTTCGGACTTCATATATTGTTGTGACGTAACTACTTATTAAAATATATAACACACCTAACAAACACATATCTAAAATTTGTAATGTATGGCTGTAAATCAGTAATGTATGTTTTGTAAATGGACCTCCTTGGAAATGAGTTAACTCAATGGAGTTTATCCTATATTCTTGCTCATTCTATATGAATTTGAATAACAATTTTACAAACAAACAAAACAAACCCCAGTTAAGGGCTTCAGAGACAGTAATATGCACCTTAGCTGTGGGCTTCAGGGAGAGCAACATCAGCCCTAATCATGCGCCTTCAGGGAGAGTAATGTCTGCCCTAGTTATGGGCTTCAGGGAAAGTAACATCCACCCCAGCCATGGGCTTCAAGGAAGGTAATGTCCACCCCAGCCATGGGCTTCAAGGAAGGTAATGTCCACCCCAGCCATGGGATTCAAGGAAGGTAATGTCCACCCCAGCCATGGGATTCAAGGAAGGTAATGTCCACCCCAGCCATGGGATTCAAGGAAGGTAATGTCCACCCCAGCCATGGGCTTCAAGGAAGGTAATGTTCACCCTAGCCATGGGATTCAAGGAAGGTAATGTCCACCCTAGCCATGGGCTTCAAGGAAGGTAATGTCCACCCTAGCCATGGGCTTCAAGGAAGGTAATGTCCACCCTAGCCATGGGCTTCAAGGAAGGTAATGTCCACCCTAGCCATGGGCTTCAAGGAAGGTAATGTTCACCCTAGCCATGGGCTTCAAGGAAGGTAATGTCCACCCTAGCCATGGGCTTCAAGGAAGTTAATGTCCACCCTAGCCATGGGCTTCAAGGAAGGTAATGTACGCCCTAGTCATGAGGTTCCGGGAGAATAACATCCACCCTCACCGTGGGATTTAGGAAGAGTAACATCTGCCCTAGTCATGGGCTTCATGGAAGGTAACATCTGCCTTAGTAAGGGCCAGATGGAAAGTCAGAAGAACCAGCATTTTGACTTTCACAGAGCTCAACGATTGTAACCGTTTCCACGATTTGGAGAAGTGTCCCATATTTTGTTATCCCTTGATTTCCATACACATATTTTACAAGGCCAGTGTATGAAATTTGGGAGACAAAAAGGTTTAGAAACATGGGCATCCCTCCTGTTTTATCTTGAATATACTTTTTCCACATCACCCACTCTCCTACTAGCCCCCCTTGCCAGCACCCCCACTCAGCTGTAATGGTCCTCCTCCTCCTCCTCCAGGACCACTCCCAAATCCTACCCATGAATGAACCCTTGGCAGGGACAAGGGGATTTAGCAATGTGAATAAAGCCCACCCACATGGAGAGTCACCAGCATCACGTTCATGATGCATTCATTCTCTGTTCACGGGGAAAGGTGGGGGGTGGAGTTCTTGGACCCAATCTCACACACTGCAATCCAACACGCTGCTGCCGAGCTGGTTCCAATCACTCCTATCTGCACAGGAAGAAGCCACAGTTCCCAAGTCTGCAACGGAAGAGTACTTCAAGTGTCAGAGCAGACAGCAGTGAACCAGGAGAGCCCAGCCCACTGGAGCCATTTACTAGCTGTGGGACATTTATGGTTGAGGTTTATGACATTTGGTGCTAGGCAAAACAACCCCTCCCCCCAACAATGAGCAGTACTGACACCAGAAGAGGAGCTCTTTAGTCACCTCTTTCCATCACTGTCCAACAGGAACGTGGTCGAAGAGACGGTCATGTGCCACAGAGATTTGGATACCTCAACGTTCAAAACCATCACATTCACCGAATCAATGTGGACAGAAAACTAGAAAATTGGAGAGAAAAAGAGGAAAAAAAGCAGTTAAGAGGTCTGAACTCTCTCTCTCTCCAGTTCAGTAGTGGAGGGTTAGCATGCTGGTAGCTTTGCTGCGTTTAAAATAATGGTCACAGAATACGTTCAGACAGATACTGTGTATGTCTAAACTTGGAAACATGTACTATCTTGTATAATATATCCTGTAAGATGTAGTCATGCATTGTCTAGGCAAATGTCAGCCATCTTGGGCAGGATCCTATTGTAAGTGAGCTTCCAGGCTTACTAGGCAGTCCTGTAAAAATTATCTTAAAATTAAAAAAAAAAAGTAAATAAAAAATTAGTCTTTGTTGGGGTTGATACTTCATAACCCTCAGGGCAGCAGCACTGTAAACTGTTCTGTAGATATATTATAACTTTCAGGGCAGTGCCTCCTTTTTTTTTCTTTTTTTAAATTGGTTCATGTCCCCTTCACTCTAGCACTGCCCCCTTCTGGTGGCAACCACCCAGTGCCACGCCAGAGTTTGCAACCCCCCCCCTTCCCGAGGTGGGTCTCACCTGGCTGGTCACTCTAAGCAAGGTGTTGGATTTCCAGGGTAGGGTGGCTGGTCGGTCAGCCAGAGCTTGAGTGTGCTCCATCATCCTGTGTCATGCCGTCTCCCCCCACCTTGTTCCTTGCTCTCAGCCCAAGGATGTCAGTGACTTCGGAATCCAAGCATATGCATGAGCAAAGTGTGGCAGCGGTGCCAATACCAGCTGACATCCTCCCCTCCCATCTGCAGTACCTCTGTGGCACCACCACCTGTAGTCACCCAGGTGACAGTATTACGGCGGATGCAGCGACCCTCCCTCCCTAAAAGGAGGAGAGCGTCCCCTGGGATGCTCAATTCCCCACCCAGCAGGTCCCGACAACCTGGCCTCATTCCCGAATCTGGGTCACGGGCACCACAAGTGGTAGCTCTGCGACGACAGTCTGGCATCACTCCATTCTGTTCTGTCTAATGCTGCAAGGACAGACACTAGACAGAAAGCATTCTGTAGATATTGAGAAACTGTAATGTTACAGTATAATAAACTTTAAGTTTTTATTTATTTATTTTACTTACTGTACTTTTACCCCCGACACCAACCGGAGCCCCTCCGCCCTGCCCAGCCCCATCACACACCATCCTTGGGACTTCCTCTCCCATTGTTCCCCATGAATGAACACACACACACACACACACACACACACACACACACACACACACACACAGAGAAAGCGCTGCTCAGAGGCCACCTCTTACCCCTGATTAGAGTTTAGCTTTGGCTGAAAAGAAAACAACCTTAGTGGGTGGTGCGGGACAGGTGTCAAGGTAGCCGGTAGCATCCTGCGCAGTCAGGGATTTTCTCTGGTTTTTCTTCCCATCCCCCGAGCATTGTGAAATGTTGTGTCTGATGTCTAGAACACTAACGCTCCCAACCCTGTATTCTGGCCCTGTGACACTGCCACCTGTGGTCACTCAGGTAGCAGCAGTGTGGCAGAGAACAGGATCCCTCCCTCCTTTGAAGAAGCGAGCATCCATGGAACATTCAACCATCCTTCCCTAGCCAGCAGTCCAGAATCGTTCCTGAACCCGGGTCACTGGCGTTGCAAGTGACGGCGCTAGAGAGGCAGCTTTATTGACATTTTTAAATATGATAAATACAATAAAATTACAGAAAAAAAATACAGGGTTTAATTTTTGAAAATGAAAAGTGTAAAAATTCCAAACTATACAGCTGTGACATCACAACCGTGCATTACAGGATTTTCAGAGTACTAGTTTCAGACTGATATCAGAGCTAACAAATAATTATAATGTTTCTGGCCAGTGAACCATCAAACCTCAAATATTGTAAAAACAGGTCTGTAAGCCTTAGGTGGTTCTGATTCCCATGGACCTCTCGAGCATCACTCTCAAGGTCAGAGGGAATCAGAACAAACTGGTTGTGCATAGTTGCCCATACAGTATTCTCTATACTGTGATAACAAAGCGTGTCACTAGGAGCTAATCTAGGGTAGGTAGCACCGCACCCAGGTTTTTAACAAGCTGCTAGGTATCTCTGTCTTCTCTCTGTGTGAACAGAAGGTGAGAAACGCTAGAGTTCAGAGAGGAAAACCTGCAGCGTACTGTATACAGGACAGGAGAGGGACTGTAATAAGAGGGATGGTTCTCACCTGTGAAAGCAATCGAAGCAAGGAAGGCTTTACCACTAGCTTCTTCCTGCTTGGATCCTGGCTTCCCGTCGAGGAGTCCAGGGGACCTCGGTGCAGATCTGGAGTTTTCTGTAAGTCAGCACGGATTTGAACCTCGCTAAAACACAGTGCAAAATAATGCCTGGAAAGGCAGAAGAGAGGCTGTTAGTGTGACAGTAAAGGGCAGCAGACAGAGAGCAATGCAGGGCAGACAAAAATAATAATTACAATACGTGCTTTTAAATACAGTTACAAGGCAACAGAACGTTTCTGGCCAATCAGCGAGAATGGCTATGCCTCTTTTTTTTTTTTTTTTTTATACTTATTTTATTAGAGACATTACAGATTCCCAATATCTCATGTCTTTGGTTACATTTGATGTCCATTTTCTTTGTGAACAATACATGTTACTCATATTCCATATTTCTGAATACACAGCTCTTACATATCTCTAAAAACCACTGAAGTACATATAGTTCTAGTTTTTCTTAAACTACTAATTCTAAGGGACCCTTAATTAATAAACTTATGGCTGATATCTACCTAAGAAGAAGGTACAGAGGAGGATACACACATAGAGGGCGGAGGGAAAGGGGAGGGGGAGTCCATTTAAAACAGTGATTCTTTATATAAGTCCCAGCGAGTCCATCTATTATTGTATTGACTTATTTTATGATTGACAGCAAATGTAATTCTTTCCATTGTTTGTATTTGATCGATTATTTGTAACCAATCGGTAAGCTGCGGCACAGATCGCTGCAACCATTTTTTAGTTATTACTTTCATTGCAGCAGTATGTACCACCGCCCAGAGGTAACGTCCTTCCTTGCCTTTAATTTCTGAGGGACATAGTCCCAATATTATGTTCTCTGGGCCTATATTGCTGCTTAAACTAAGCAATTTACTCAGGTGAAACCTTACTGCCTGCCAGTACGTCTGTATCCTTGGGCAGGCCCAAAAAACACGTGCCATACCTGCCTCCCTACTACCACACCCTCTCCAGCACTCAGCTCTCAGACTCCTGTTTACTCGAGCTAGCCTCTTTGGGGTCAAAAAATCTCTCACTTTAATCTTCCAGGAGAATTCTTGCCACATTGGGGATAATGTAGTGTGCCAACTATTTCTAAAGACCTGGTTCCACTGTGTATTATTAAGTCTTACCCCAAGCTCTTGCTCCCAACGCCTCTGTATGTGGGATGTGTTATGTGCCCTGTCCGCTACTAAATTCCAATATAACATTGTTATTGCTCCTTTTCCATGTGTTGTACTCCAAATTGATTCAAATACTTTAGGGAAAGGTCTCTTGTCCTCATAATAAAGGCTCTTTTGTATTCTATCATTTATGTAATCCCTTAATTGGTAATAATACAATCGGTCCCTTTCCATCCACTGATACTGAGCTTGGGCACGCTCAAACGGTATGATTGTCATGCCCGGAAGTATTTGCCATGTGGCATATATACCCTTCTTTGCCTGCTTTTTATACCAGTTCGAGAGTTTAGCTGGAAGGAAATTCCTATCTGTTGACCACCAGATATATCTCCACATATCTCTGGCCGTGTATCCTCATCTAACACCCTGAAACCAACCCGTAAGGGTTACTTTAGCTGGGGTCAACACATCCCCTAACTCTTGGTTTTTGTTATCCAGATCAAATAATCTGGAACCAAGCTGCATACTCCCTATCTGCTGTAACTCTATCTGTTGCCAGTGAGCTCTGTAACTTTGATGTACCCATAACAAAGCTATTTTCATCTGAACTGCAGTCCAGTAGTCCGCTAGAGCCGGGCAAGCCCTATCTGCTTCTCGCTTCGGTAAGAACAATGTTTGCTTGTCTATTCTAGGCTTAATATTACCCCATATATAAATCATGACCAGTCTTTGCCAACTTGCCATTACCTTTTGAGGTATCAAGCATGGTACTGTTTGGAACAAGTATAGGATTCTCGGCATAATACTTGTCTTAACTATTTGTAACCTTGAGTGAAATGGGAAGGGTATACTATTTTATTTTTGAAGGTCTGCACGGATTTGTTTAATCAAAGAGGGAAAATTATCCTCAAATAATGTTGCCGGAGACTTGCCTAGATTAACTCCCAAGTATCTGATAGTCTTGCACTCCCACCTCATGGGGTACTTGGTCTTAATCCCCTCTGGTAGAGCCGCAGATATCACCAACACCTCCATCTTTGACCAATTAAGGGTATAACCCGATAGGGCTGAGAAATAATCAATTTGTTTAAAAACTTGAGGCAAGGACTCGTTAGGGTTCGTCAAGTAGAGCAGGACGTCATCCGCGTAGAGAGCTATTTTATGCATGGAGTCTCCTATTTTTAACCCCATGATCATACTGTCCTTCTGAATACTCTGCGCTAATGGTTCTACATATAATAAAATAATAATAATAATAAAATATATAAGGCGAAGAGCAGGGGAGAGAGAGAGCATCCCTGCCGAGTTCCCCTCTTCAGTGTGAAGGAACCAGAAATATGACCATTTGCTCTAATGTATGCTAGTGGGTGGGTGTATTATTTTCCCAGAAAAGCTAGGAAAGGGGCTGGAAAGCCGAAGCCGGCCAGGGTACCCCATAGGAAGGCCCATGAGACTTGGTCAAATGCTTTTTCCACATCTAAAGTCATCAAATAAGCTGGTGTCCCTGATTTTTGTAAATGTTCTATAATATTCACCGACCTTCTGATGTTATCTGAGGTTTGCCTTCCCGGTACAAATCCCGTTTGGTCTAAATTGATTAATTCCGGCAATAAACTTTCTAACCTTCTAGCCAGTACCCTTGTTATTATTTTGTAATCTGTGTTTAAAACAGAAATTGGTCTATATGAAGTACATAGCGTGGGGTCCCTGGCCAGCTTCGGCGACACCGAAATAATGGCTTGAGCCCACGAAGGAGCGCATCTCCCATCCTCTGTCCACATCGAGTTGCATGCCTCTTTTAATAAGGGTGTAATGGTCTCTCTAAATGTCTTATAAAATTCATTAGGGAGTCCATCAGTGCCAGGGCATTTTCCTGCCTTTAAGCGGGAAATCTCTGCATGTATCTCTTTCTCTGAGATAGGTGTAATTACATTTTTTTGTTGTTGAGTATTTATTTTTGGTAATTGCAAAGGGGACAAATATTTTTCAATAATTTCAGGAGGTGGTTTTGCTCCTTCACTATATAATGTTTGATAGTAATGTTTAAAGGATTCAGTTATTCCTTCTACATCTGTTTTCCAGATCCTATGTATAGGGTCTAAGATTTTTGGTATACATGCTTTAGCCTTCCATTGCCTCAGCCTGCTGGATAAAAATCTCAGTGCCCTCGGCCCCCCCTTCGTAGTATCTTTGCCTTAGGTATATTAACTTCTGTTCTACCCGATAATCCAAGATTTCAACATATTCCTTTTTCAACTTTTTCAGGACCTCTCCCCTTTCCCTACTTATTTGTTGCTACTGTTGATATTCCAGTATAGCTATTTGGTCTTGTAAACAGACTCTCCTCGCCTCCCTCTTTCTTTTAATTCTGGATGAAATTTCTATGCATTTACCTCGCACCATGGCTTTTACCGTATCCCATAAAATTGCCGGTGCTATTTCAGGGTCTCTGTTTTCCCTGACTGCTTGTTCTATCGTTGTTCTTATTATCTCTTTGGTGTCATCCTTGTGCAACAATGAGAGATTCAGTCTCCAAAAGGTATTTCGCTTGACATGACCTAGTTTAAGCTTAAGGTAGACTGGGGCATGATCAGATAACGTTATATCACCTAACCAGGAATCTGTGCATATCAACATCGAGCTTTTTGATATCAAGAAATAATCTATCCTCGAGTATGTTTGCTGTGCTGCAGAAAAAAAAGTGTATTGTTTGCTAGTTCTATGCATTTGCCTCCAAGCATCCATTAAACCAAGTTCACCTATCAATTTTACCACCTTATTGGCTAACCCCCCCCCCCTTGTCGAATCACAACCCCTAATGTGTCCATATGAGCATTAAGTCGTAGGTTTAGGTCCCCTCCTATTATCAAATGACCTTCTGCCCACTCAGTAATTTTAAGAAAGAATTCTCTCTAAAATGAAAAATCTGAGCCAGGGGGACATATACGAGACCAGAGAGATAGCTACTCTCGTATCTGCCCTTTAAACCCACAAAGCACCCCTCTTTGTCCTTTATAGTGTCCTGTACCTCAAAAAGACATTTGTTAGGGATCAAAATGACGGAACCCCTTCTCCTTCCCTTCTTATACAAGGATGGTACATTTATTTGGTACCCAAATTTCTTGAGCTTATCGTGCTCTACCTGAGACAGGTGCGTCTCCTGCAACATTATAAATGACGCCTGTGATTTCCGCAGAAAAGACATAATTCTGCCTCTCTTGATCGGATGTGTCAGACCATTTACATTAAGCGACAATACAACTGGCTCAGATTTATCCATAGTCCATTAGCATTTTGTAAATCCTTACATTATTGCAAGCAGATATTTTATTCCCCCACACCTCCCCATCCTGCCCCCCTCGTATCAGCCTTATTTACGTCCCTACAAACACTGAATATCATAAACCTTAAAGAACAAAGCCACATCCTAATCATGGATGTGAGAACTCCAATAATTCTTTAAAACTATAACTTCAAATTAAATCCTTCCAAAAGTGGAAACCCCCTGTATTCCAAGTGGGTTTCTGTTACCAGCAGCTTCTTTCTACTAGAACGAGGAATATTCTGTGCCACAACGAGTGCAGCTATCCTCGCAGGGCCTGTGAAATAGTGTGTTAAAATTACCAGGCTCCTAAACTATTCGGAGACCAGGAGTCGCTAAGTCGTGTGCCCTTACAAGTGCTGATCCCCGAGAAGACATTACAATTTGCCTCTTAGTCTGACAATAACTGTACCCGCATTACAGCCTTATAGTGGTGCGTGTAAGGAGTAAAGAAAAAGCAGCATATGTTTATTATGAGGTATTAGTGGCTTCTCTATTTTGTGAAAAGTCCCAGCTTGAATTATGGTCCCATTAGACTGTCCATCCTTTTTTGTATAAAAGGAGGTGGGACTGATTCGTGTCTTTCTGCTGTTGATGGAAAAAAAAAAAAAAAAAAAACAGTCTCAATACCATGTTAATTCAATTCACATTTTAGACCCCTGTCAGTTTACAGCTTTACTTCAAACCACCTCTATGTGGCCCTTTACTATTTTTCAGCATTTATTACAGGTAAAGGGCTTAACTGAGTTCCCGATGCTTCACTTCGCCCATTCCAAACTTCTGCGTTTCAACTCAGTCCTGTGAATCGCGCTGCACGCCTTCTCTGCTATCCTGTAATTTCTTGAGAAGGGCCTTCATTGCTAGGAGGGGAAGAATGAGGACGTCTCTCTGCCGCGACCTCTCTTCCTTTTCCCCAGTGAGACCATCCAGTCCTGATACTCTTCTGGTGTCTTCTGGGAAATCGAGTTTTTCTGTCCCATATTCTGTGAGATCAACAGTCCTTTCTCCACGAGTGCCTTCCTGGCTTCTTCGGGGGAATCGAAAGTTTCAACTCCTTCGGCCAAAATACTCTTAACTTTGCAGGAAAGGAGTATGAAAGCATGAACCTTGGCTTTAAGTAATTTAATTAGCTTCAGATATTGTGCACGTTGCCTTTGTATTTCCTGCGGGTAATCGTGATCAAAGTACAGTCTATTATTTAAGTATGTGACTTCCTTTAATCTCCAGGCTCTGATTAGAATGTCCTCCTTCGTTTTGTAACTATTGAATTTGATGATGATAGATCTTGGTCGTGCACCCTCCTCTGTTGGTTTAGGCTGAAGGGCCTTGTGTGCTCTCTCAATGTTCAATTGATACCCAGCAGGTAGTTGCAAAATGTCTGTCAAAAGGTCTGAAAGAAATTCATGCATTAGGCCTGTTTCTGAGCCTTCAGGTAAACCATACAGCCTGATATTCTCCCTTCGTGACCGTCTCTCTAAGTCAATGCATTTCTCCTGCAATTTCTCTGTTTGCATTATTAAGGCCTGTAGTATTTTCCCGGTTTGGTAAACTCCATCTTCCGCCTGTGCAATTCGTTTCTCCGCCCCTTCCACACGTTTCTCCAAGCCTGTCAGTTTTTGATCTAGATTTCTAAATTCCATTTTTGTTTCTGCTCTCATTTCCTTAATCTCCCGAAATAGCTGCTCAAAACGTGATCGAGTCAAATGCTCATTCTCTTCTTCCATGTCTGCGATGCTGTAAGGAGAAGGGCTGTGGCTCGGCCGTCTGGAGGGTGATCGCAATCCTCTCCCATCCTGTGCAAGTTGCTTTGTTTTTAACTTGTCTCCACTGGTTTTATCCCTTACACGTCCCATGGGAGTCATTTTCAATGTTTTTGTTAAGCAATGCAGGTATTTTTAGTCTTCTTGAGGAGTTTAAGATGGGGAGCTCGCATCACTCGCTCTCTACTGGCTCCGTGACGTCACCGGAAGTCCATGGCTATGCCTCTTATTTCATGTACAGCCGTGTTCTTGTCCCCAGCCAAACTATTTCTACACAGTGGGGGAGCACGAAAGTGGTACACTGAAACTTTCGGCACACAAAACAAATTCTGACTGAGCCCATAATCATGTTATCATATCGCTGGGGGTGGAGTTTTGAAAGGGTAGAAGAGGGTGCTGCTGGACATCAGGAAGTGCACTGCATGAGATGGGGGTGCTGCTTAGAACTTTACTCTTGTCCATCACCAGACCAGTCAAGTCAGCCTGACTGCATATATGACTCAGTTTTGGGCAATGCAATTTGTACACCCCTTCTCGGGGCATCTTAACCCTTTCTTATCAGTAGGCTCTCACAAGAAGATCATTATACTTTCTCTAGAGTTCACAAATCCTGATGTAGTAATAAATGTTTTCTTCACTAGTTTTTAGGGCTGTGGGCAGAGCCTACAGCTGTTTTGTGAGACCTACCAACCAGGCTTCCCTAGATGGCGGGATAGCGACGGGAGCATGCAGTGAACCCCCGAGAAGAAGAGCAGCCATTGGGTGCTTCATTCTTCTCCTCCCTGGCTAATCCATAGTGCCCCAGGCTCATTCCCGAACCTGGGTCGCCGGCGTGGTGCGCGGTGTGGCGTCCAGCGCCTCAACCCTCAGCGCCACCAGGCCAGCTTCTCCCACTTTATTGAGCCCCTTTACATATTTAAAAGTTTCAGTCATGTCTCCCCTTTCCCTCCTTGTCTCCAGCAAGTACAGATCCAGCTCCTTACACCTCTGCTCGTATGACTTTCCTTGCATATATTGCACCATCCCGGTTGCCCTTCTCTGAACCCTCTCCAACGCATCTATATCCTTGTGGAGATGTGGCCTCCAGAACTGAACCGCATACTCCAGGTGTGGCCTCACCATGGCTTTGTAAAGGGGCATTAGTACCTCCCTCTTTCTGCTAGTAATGCCCCTGCCTATGCATGCCAACATTCCATTGGCATTTCCTGCTGCCCTGCTACATTGGATTCCTACCTTAAGGTTCGAGGAGACTATGATCCCCAGATCCCTCTCCTGTTCTGTTACTTTAATTTCCTCCCCACCTACGGTGTACCTTGCTCTTCTGTTCCTACTCCCCATAGAAACATAGACTTTGACGGCAGATAAGGACCGCTTGGCCCACCTAGTCTGCCCATTTCCCTACCTAGAGGATAAGCCGCAGATCCTAGTTAACCAACAGCCTATTTCTTCCTACCCCCCACAAGAATTGCCTTATGTCTGTCCCATGCATTCTTGAATTCTCCCACAGTTTTAGACACCACAACCTCCTCAGGAAGGCTGTTCCATGCATCCACTACCCTCTCTGTGAAAAAATACTTCCTCACACCCTGAACTCCCCATCTTTAAATTGTGTCCCCTTGTTTTGCACGTCTCTTTTTCTGAAAGATGCTACCCGCTTGGACTTTGTTGATTCCACTGAGGTACTTAAAAGTTTCTATCATGTCCCCCCTCTCCCTCCTTTCCTCAAGGGTATACATATTAAGCTCCTTTAGTCTCTCTCTTCATATGGCTTCTCTTGCAGACCCTGCACCATTTTAGTTGTCCTCCTCTGGACTGCCTCTATCCTGTCTATGTCCTTGTGGAGATCAAATCAAATCAAATTGTCTTTATTTATAAAGCGCCTTTCAAAACCAACGTGCTGTACAATAAGATCACATATACACATAAATTAAAATAATCATAAATTAACAACCATAGCTAGGATATGCTAAACTGAATAAATATGTCTTTAACTCCATTTTAAATTTCTCGATGGTTGGACATTCTCTCAACCAACGAGGTAGAGAGTTCCACAGGGTTGGTGCTGAAAAAGCAAAAGCACCGGATCCTGATGTTTTTAATCGAACCCTGGGAATCTCCAGCAATCCCTCGTTGACGGAGCAGAGAGGACGGAGGGGCAATAGGGTACCAAGAGATCTGTCAAGTAGCCGGGTCCCTGATCATGTAGGGCTTTAAAGGTTAGTAAACCAACCTTATAGGTGATCCACCACTTAACAGGCAGCCAGTGCAGTTCGCGGAGCACAGGCATAATATGGCTGGATCTAGAGATCCCAGTCAAAAGCCTTGCCACCGCGTTCTGCACCAGCTGCAGGCGGCAGATATCAACCCCAGATTGCCCTAGGTAGAGGGAATTACAGTAATCAAGACAGGTAGTGATAAAGGCATGGACCGATGTTGGCATATCACCCGGTGGGACCAGGTGTTTCACCTGGGCGATATTTCTCAGATGAAAAAAAGAGGATTTGACTACGGCTGATACCTGAGATATTAAGGTCAAGCCATTGTCAAAAATAATGCCCAGGTTCCGTACCCGATCAGAGGTAGTGAGCGACATACCACCGAGCAATAAGCCCAGTGGTTGGCCAACCCCCAAACCCACCACTGGATGACCTGGGTCCACTACCAACACCTCAGTCTTATCAGGATTCAGTCTCAGCCAGCTAGAACTCATCCATAATCTGATTTCAGCAAGGCAGTTGTCTAGCATGGAGACAGCATCATCTTGCCCGGCGGAAAGGACAAATACAGCTGAGTATCATCTGCATAGCAGTGAAAACCCAGACTGTATCACCTAATGATATCTCCCAAAGGCAGCATGTATACTGCAAACAACATGGGTGCTAAAATGGAACCCTGCGGTACCCCACAAGGCAGGGAGTGAGTGCCAGAGGAATAAATTCCAGTGGCAACCCTCTGAAACCTGTCTGTGAGGTAAGACTGAAACCATTTGAGGACTGTTCCAGACAGTCCACAATAAGTCCGCAGGCGCTCCAACAGCACACCATGGTCTACAGTGTCAAATGCTGCAGAGAGATTGAGAAGGACCAGAATGGTACATGCCTTTCGATCTCTAGCCATTAGGAGGTCATTCAACACCCGGACAAGGGCAGTCTCCGTGATATGCTTCTTCCTAAAACCAGATTGGAGAGTATCAGAGACAATGTGAGTTGTAAGATGATCATCCAATTGTAACGCAACCGCCTTTTCAATAACCTTACCAACAAAAGGCAGGTTAGAGATAGGCCAGTAGTTAGCTAGACAATCTGGATCCAAGGAGGATTTTTAGAGTGGTCAACTACCGCCTCCTTAAGGGATCAGGAGACCCCCAAGGATTTCCAAACGATGTCAGCAAGGATTGGGCAATAACCTCTACACATCCTACTAAGAGGTGTGTAGGACCCGGATCCAAACTACAACTGGTTGGTCGCAATGTTTGGATGATCTTCACAATGTCAAGGAGCGCCAGCCGGCGAAAATCTGACCAGACAGACCGGATGCATAACACTTCCTGTCGACAACTGCAATCCCTCAAAGGAGGGGTCGGACTGATGCCAGACCTGATGCTAGCAACCTTATCTGCAAAAAATCGAGCGAACTCCTCGCATCTTAGCTGAGAAAATTCTTCTCTGGGCTGGAGACAGATTGGATTGCACAATCTGTCAACAGTCCGGAAAAGCTGAGCCGGTCGATTCTGTGCAGCAGAAATCTCCCTGGACAGGAATTCTGCCTCCTTATGGTTGATTTCTGATTGATAGCCATCATAATGTGCCATCAACCTAAGCCTGTCAGCATCATTACCGGACTTCCTCCAGACTCTCTCCAACCTTCAGCCAACTCTCCTTAACTCCTTCAAGGAGCCATCAAACCAAGGGCTCCTTGAACGGAGAGTGAGAGGCTGAACACGAACAGGAGCTATCTTGTCCAGAGCATCTCCCACAGCCTTATTACAGGCTAATACGAGATCATCTGGACTCATGCATTCACCACACACGCTCGATAGATCCAGTACCGCCATCAGGTCACTGGGACTAATACCCCTTAAAGGGCGGTACTGAACCATCTCCATAGGGGCAGACCTATTAGGGGGAGCCCTGAAACTGAACCTTATGGTGTGATGGTCAGACCAGCTGACTGGTTCCACCCCCAAGTCAGCAATCTCCATATCCAAAAGGAAGATCAGATCCAATGAATGACCTTTTATATGGGTTGAGGAGGTAACTACCTGTGTTAGGCCCAGTGAGGTCATCAACTGGAGGAGATTTTGACCAAAATATGAGAGTTCATCGTCGACCCAGGCATTGAAGTCCCCCAGAATTAACAATCTGGGGGACCGCAATACCAGGTCGACGATAAAGTCTGCCATCTCCTGCAGGAATTCTCCACCATCTCTTGGTGGACGGTAGATGAGGAGACTTCCGCAACCTACACCCTCACCCAAGATATATTCAAAGGATCTGGTACTTCCCAGAGGCACATCCACAAGGCCCAGCTCAGTCTTTAACATAATGGCTACACCCCTGCCCCTACGGTCCAGCCTTGGACGATGTATCACCGAGAACCTGGCTGGTGTTGCCGAAGCCAATACAGGGCCTGGATTTTCATCCAGCCAGGTCTCGGTGATGCAAGCCAGATCAGTTGACCCAACAAGATCAGCTATAATAGCTGTCTTGTTTTTAATAGATCTGGCATTGCATAACACCGCCAAGGTTGGATGAGCTGTCTGGGAAGACCTTGGCTCCTGCCTACTAAAATCGGAACCCTTGGGTATGGTGACAAGACAAGAATGACCTCTATCCTGGCCCTATTTCGTCCCAGGGCGTCTCCTGGATCCCACCGCCCCAATCCGCCCTTCCCTCTCCTGTCCCCCAACAGACTCCACTCTCCACCTTCTTTTATGTTT
Source organism: Neoceratodus forsteri (assembly GCA_016271365.2). Lineage (NCBI taxonomy): Eukaryota > Metazoa > Chordata > Ceratodontiformes > Ceratodontidae > Neoceratodus > Neoceratodus forsteri. The sequence continues at coordinate 138,071,390 of JADMNL010000030.1, read as the reverse complement.
CCTTAAAATGCCCAAAGCACGACACCTAAAATAGGTGTCGGATGGTAACGGTGGACATTCAAAGGGACGCAATTCCCTGAGTCTGGTGGGGGAATAATGCCCAACCGTCGCTAAATCACCCCAACACATTACATAAATAATACAAAAACAATATACAATACACAAATCAAATACAAGCAAATAATATATAATCAACCACTTATATCAAAATAAAATGGGGCATTAATATATACATAAATCTTAATTGTCCAGCATTTCCCAGATATAGACAGCTTAAAACTATTACCTTAAAATAATCAATTAAAACAATCCAAAATAAATTATAAATCAAACAAAACAAAGAAAAGAAACCCCATTAAGAATCCATTTCTAAAGAGAGTTCAAATCCCCAAAAAATAAAAATAAATAAATAAACTTACATAAATAACAATAAATAGAACAAATGTTCAACCCCTGGTACTCTCACTACCCTGGGAATCAAATACATATAATAAAATAAAACAATAAAAATTCCCAGGCACTCACACTACCTGGAAAAATAATAATAGTTTGGGCACTCTCACTGCCCAAACACCAACAAAAATAATTCAGACAAAACATAAAAAAAATCAAACAACAGGAAATGTTCTCTCCAAAAAATGTCTTAATAGTAGTTCTTCTTTAGACTCAGCAGTCCACGGTCCCAAATCCTGTTAAGATTAAACTCCAAATCTCAAAATTGAGTCAATAAATAATCCAATGATTTAATCAGCCTTTAAATTCCATTGAAAGGTTTCTCTGGAAAAGGCCAAGAGTGTACAAACCTCATCAAATAGTAAAGGGATATCCCAGTCCTCCCCTCCACATCACCAGAACTACTCGGATTCCCTACCACCTGTGACCCGCAACTACAGATGTCCTAAGGGTAAACAACAAAGTATACCCCCAAGACAACTTAGGAGAGCCTCAAATACTCCTCCGACTCCCCAGAGGCAGGCGAGGGAACTCCCGTTCGGTCAGAGGCAGTACAATGGGGAAAAAAACAGCCTGAGATATAGGGAGGAAGGGTTCCCACCCAGCACCACTCAATGACCCCAGCACCCCTAAACTCCAAACAACGGCAGCTAAAGTCACTGCAGAGATGTTTAATCATTCAAACCATTACAAATATCTCTTATCAATACTTTCTTCAGGCATTTCACAAGCACCGATATTTAAAAACCTACAGCTCACAGAGGTTTCAAACTTAAATCTGAGCAGTCACAAATAAACGATTCAGTTTACAAAGATGCGCAGAAAGTGCTCTCACCACACCGCTGCTCGTACATAGATGTAATCTTCCTGGATATAGTCATTTAAACCAATAATTCGCTCAAAATAGCAACAGTTCCAATTTTCTAAACCAGGCTTTCGAAATCAGGCAGGCAGCAGCTCCCACAACTCCACAAGTCTGGCAACAGCTCCACAGGACACAAATCTCAATCAGGATTTGGGTTCAGTTTACATCTGTCATGGCTACTAAAAACAGCCGTAGCATAAATCAGCTTAATGACTTAAAAAATTAAAATACATGCGGTTTCCGGCTGTAACCACAGCCGTAACAGCAACGGTGGCTAAAACTCCCGTATAGCAGGGAGAACAGCCAACCTAAAGGACAAACCCGAAAAAACGCTCAGAAAACTAGCCTACCTCACTAAAACAACCCTAACTAAACTAAAATTGCAAACTTGAAAAAATATAAAGAAAACGCTCGAGTGAAAGAAATACAATAAAAACAAAAAACAACTTCTAAGCTCAAGCCTCAGGCAGCTTACACACCGCCGCCATCTTGTGTCCAGTTCTGGAGAGATGGGGTCTCCAGAACTGGACGCAGTACTCCAGATGGGGTCTCACCAACTGTCTGTACAGAGGGATAAAAACTTCCTGTTTTCTGCTGGTAATGCCTCTCCCTATGCATCCCAGTATACCCCCAGCCCTCCCTACCGCCTTCTCACATTGCTTGCTAACCTTAAGGTCATCTGATATGATTACCCCAGGTCCCTTTCCTTTTGTTGTTATTACCTCCCATTGTGTAATCTTTCCCGGTTTTTGTTTCCCAGGTGCATTATTTTGCACTTCTTTGCATTGAATCCTAGCTGCCATACTTCCGACCATTCCTCCAACCTTGCCAAGTCCCTTCTCATCCTTTCCACGCCTCGTGTATCAACCCTGTTGTAGATCTTTGTGTCATCTGCAAAGAAGCATACTTTTCCTTCCAGTCCCCCTGCAATGTCACTTATAAAGACATTAAAAAGGACTGGACCCAGTACTGAACCCTGCGGTACCCCACTAGTAACCCCTCTTCCTTTTTTTTTTTGAACTTGTATATATTTTTATTTATAGTTTATCATACTGATACATCTTAGGCAGAATTCCATTCTTATTACATCACCATATTGTAGCAATTAATCGGCTTATATATCCATTACAGATTTTTTGTTTTGTCCCCCCCCCTTGCCTCACAATAATTGCTTTCCAATGTCCTGCCTTTAGTTATTATTTTCGTTTACAGTGCAGCAAACTATGACAGCAGTATAACATCTTTCTAAAGGTAGATAACTACCTCACTGTCCTTTAACTACATAAACTTTATTTGATGTGGATTTACTTCCTTGCCGCCTATCTCTTTCTTCCCCAAAACTACCTTGTTCAGACCTTATATTACCTTTGATTTTCACCACCCCTAAGTCCTTGCTATTATTTAATGACCCATCTCTCGGATTATGCCCTTTATTTCTGAAGCAATTGTTCTAACACTGAAACACCCTCAGTCTCTTCAATATAGTTATACAATGGTAACCACCTCGCATTATGTTGATCCACTCTAAAATTTAACTGTGCAGTGACCGCTTCCATGATTTTAATTTTCTTAATGTTACTCATCCACATACCTTTAGTCAACAAACTTTTTTTAAGCCATTGCTGGGTGATAACCTTAAGGGCTGAAGTTACCAGTATATAAAATAAATATTTTTGGTTCTTTGTTCTAATTTCCATAGGGGTCAGAGTTAATATCACATTAACCACGGAGAGATTTTCCTGAAGATGAAAAATATTTTGTACTGCCCGCATAATTTCCTGCCAAAAATCTCTAATCTGGGGGCAGTCCCAGAAAATGTGTGTAAATGTCCCCCTTTTCCCACACCCCCTCCAACATAGGTCTGTAGAAGAAGTAGCATAATGTGCAGAGATCACCGGAGTAATAAAAAACCTGGCAGTAACCTTCCACTTAAATTCCTTCCATCCAGGAGAGCTTGTGGTTTTGGAGATTCCCTCCCATATTTTACCCCATTCCGCTTCAGTTATTCTGGTGTTCAGTTCCTTTTGCCATTCATTCTCTATCTTGGCCACTAGGACTTTCCCTACATCTTCTTGTAGAGCCTTGTAAATGAATGAAATATAACCTTTCTGGTCAGCTAAAAGACTTTTTTGATGAGTGGCTATTAAGGGAGGGGGAGTTTTTAAGGCTTCCACTCCTACCACAGTGGAGATATAATGCCTGCATTGCAGGTATTTAAAAAAATCTGTTTTTGCGAGATTATATTCTCTCTGCAGGTCAGCAAAGGATTTGATCTCTTCTCTCTCTATAAATTGGGTAAGATTATTCAACTCAGCCCTTCTCCACCTGGCAAAACAATTGTCTCCTTGATTGGCGGGGAAACCAGGGAGATGATCCAGGGGAATATACTCCCACACCGGACTCGGGATTTCCCACCATTGCCGTGTATCTAACCAAAGCTTCAAAGTAGTTTGGACCATCTGTTCTGGATTCATTTGGTATCTGGCTGAGTGGATAGCCATGGTAAAAATCTCAAGGGTACTGAGGGGTGCGCTTCTGCTTCCATTGAATACCAACCTCCGCTTTGATTTGCGTTTAGTATTTTGAGAATTGGAAGAATTTGTGCTGCTCTATAATAGTTATAGAAATTAGGTAACCCCCCTTCCCCTTGGCTCTTGTCTACCGTGAGAAGCTCCCATCTCTTTCTTGGCCTCCTCCCCGCCCAAATGAATCTAGAAAGTTTGTGTCTAAGCTCCTTCCAATCTTTATGTGGAAAAGGGATAGGTAAATTTGTGAATAAAAACAGATACCTGGGTAATACATTGACCTTGACGGTGTCAATTCGTAAAAGTCAAAGGTAGTGTTTGCCATCTGTTTATATCTTCAAAGATTTTCCTTTAAAGTAGCCCATAATTCAGCTGATATAATCTTGAGATCCTGGTTAACCCCTCTTTCTTCAGAGTGGACTCCATTTACAATTACCTTCTGTGTCCTGTTGTGCAGCCAATGTTTTACCCAGGCTACCACCCTGGGACCCACTCCCAGACTGGTTAATCTGACTATTAATCTTTTGTGTGGGACTGTGTCAAATGCCTTGCTAAAGTCTAGGTAGGCCATGTCCACAGCCCCTCCCTGGTCTACTACTTTGTCACCCAGTCAAAGAAATCAATTAGATTGCCTTACATGATCTTCCACTGTGAACCCATGCTGCCTTGGGTCCTGTGCCCCACTGGCCTCTAGGTACTCAACAATTCTTTCCGGCAGAAGTGATTCCATCACTTTCCCTACCGCAGAGGTCAAACTGACAGGTCTGTAGTTTCCTGCCTCTGTCTTGGTCCCACTTTTGTGAAGGGGAATCACATCAGCCTTCTTCCAGTCCTCGGGTACCACACCATCCTCCCATGATTTGTTAAAAAGGGCAATCAGTGGTTTCACTAGTTCTCCCCTTAATTCTTTTAGAATAATGGGGTGAATTCCATCAGGCCCCATTGCTTTGTCCACCTTCAGTTTTAGGAGCTCTTTCAGAACCCTTTTTTCTGTCAAAGGACTGGGATCAACCCCCCTATCAAGACTGCTTCTGTTAATTGGATTTGGCACCTCCTCCTCCTCTTTTGTGAATACTGAGCAGAAATATTCATTCAGTATCCCTGCTTTTTCACTGTCCCCCTCTGCCCACCCACCGTTCATTCTACTCAGCCTCACTATCCCTCCCTTTGTCTTCCTATGCTCCCTGATGTACCTATAAAAGGTTTTATCCCCCTTCTTAACTGAGTTGGCTATCTTTTCCTCAGTTTGGGCCTTTGCTATTCTGACTTCCCTCCCTGCTTCCTTCTGCGTTAACTGGTACAGCTCTCTGTCCTGCTCCTTCTGTGTTTCCTTATACTTCCTGAATGCTATCTTTTTCTCCCTGACTTTCCCCGCCACCTCTTTTGAGAACCATAGTGGCTTTTTCTTTCGTTTTGATTTATTTGCTTCACACAAAGGCTTGTTGCCTCTGTGATGACAGTTTTGATGATTCCCCATTGTTGCTCCACCCCTCCTTCTAGCCGGTTTGCTAGTGCTTTTCTGAGGCACTCTCCCATCTTGCCAAAGTCAGCCCTCCTGAAATCCAGTACCCTCACTTTTGTATGGCTTGACTCTGTAGCTGAGTTTAACGTGAACCATACTGTTTGATGGTCACTTGTTCGCAGACGGCAACCCACTTCTAGATCTGAGATCCTCTCACTGGCCCCATTTGAGAGTATGAGGTCTAAGACTGCTCCCTCACGAGTGGGTTCCGAAACTATCTGTCTGAGGCATGTTACCTGTAGGGCATTGAGAATAGCCCTGCTCTTGGATGTGGCTGCAGCAAATGTGCTCCAGTTAACATCTGGCTTATTCAGGGCTCCCATCAATAGTATCTCCCCTTTCTCTGCCATCCTAAGAATGCCTTCTATCATATCCTTGTCCATTCCCTCCCCAACACGGTGGTCTGTACACAACCCCTGTGCGGATTGTGGTGCCATTTCCAGTCTCCAAGGTGACCCACAGTGCCTCCTCTCCTCCCTGTTTACTCTTTTGTTCAGTTGCTTTTATCCCTTCCTTTACATAGAGGGCTACTCCTCCCCCTCTTCTCCCCTCCCCATCTCTCCTTAGGTTATGTACCCTGGTATGTTAACATCCCAGTCATGGTTCTCTGTGTACCATTTTTCTGTGACTGCTACGATATCCAGGCATCCCTCTTCCATCAAGGCCACCAGTTCAGGGAGCTTGCTGCCCAGACTACGGGCATTGGTACTCATTACCCTCCATTTCCTGATGGCCTTACTCCTTTTTGCCCCATCCCTGTCCTTCTTGCCTTTGTCACTTTCTCCATTTACCCCTTTCCTTCTCCCTATCGACATTTCTATGTTGGAGTTTACTGCACTTACTACCGTGACTTTTTGGGGCTAGGATTTTCCTGCTCCTTTCCAGTGCCTCCCCCCTTGGCTAGTTTAAATGCTTGCCAATGAAGCATTTAAACCATCACCTAGGATCCTGGTTCCCCTCCTGGACAGATGTAGCCCATCATGCCAGTATAGGCTTGCATCACTCCAGGTGGACCCCCAGTACCCAATGAAGCCAAATCCCTGAACTCTGCACCAGTTTTTCAACCACTGATTGAATTCGCATGGTGTGGAGCACCCTAGCTGCTCCTACGCCATAGACAGGCTCCTACACCACAGAGAGGCAGCACCTCTGCATCACAGCGCACTTCTTGGCATTAAATTTCAGCTGCCACGTCCCAGACCATTTTTCAAGGGTCTTTAAGTCCTCCCTCATGTCCTCCACCCCCCCCATGGGGTGTCCACCCTACTACATATTTTTGTATCATCAGCAAACAGGCACACCCTTCCCCTCAAACCCTCAGCAACATCACTAATGTGGATACTGAAGAGAAGCAGACCCAAAATTGACCTCTGTGGCACTCCACTCTTCACCCTCGCTGTCCCAGAGTGTACCCCATTTAGCACCACCCTCTGAGTTCTTCCTGACAGCCAGGCCTCCACCCAGCTTATTTTCCCACCCAACCCCAGGCTTTCCATCTTGCTCACCAACCTCCTATGGGGGATGGTGTCAAAGGCCTTACTCAAGTCCAGATAGGCCACGTCCACTGCCCCCCTCAGTCAATCACCTGAGTCACCCAATCAAAGAACTGAATCAGATTTGTCTGGCAAGACTTCCCCTTCGTGAAGTCATGCTGTCTGCTGTCCTGCAAGCCACTCTCCTCCAGATAATCCACCACCCTATCCTTGATTAACGCCTCCATTACCTTCCCCACCACTGACGTGAGGCTGACAGGTCGGTAGTTCCCTTTCACCTCACTACCTCCCTTATCTAAAGGCACTATGTCTGCCCTCTTCCAGGCCTCCAGCACTCTCCCCGTATCCAGGGACAAGTTGAAGAGCCTTGTCAAGGGTGCAGCCAACTCCTCCTTCAATTCCTTGATCACCCTGGGGTGTAATCCGTCAGGCCCCATTGCCTTGTCCACCCTCAATCTATCTAGCTCTGCCCTAACCCTATATACAGTGAATGGGCTCAGATCCACCCATTTGCCCTCCTTCCCATTCGACTTTAGCGCAGGTCCCCTACCATCCTCCTCCATGAATACCAAGCTAAAGCACTTATTTAATAACTCTGCTTTTTCACAGTCCCTTTCCAATTTTATTTCTCCCTCCCCCCTCAGCCTAGTAATCCCCTGCCTTGCCCTTCTCTTCTCCCTCACATATCTGAAAAAGGTTTTATTCCCCTCTTTTGGCCTTTTTTGCCATTTTCTCCTGTGTCTGCTTTTGCCCTTCTGACCTTCTTCCCTGCCATACTCCTCTTTTCCCTATACTCTTCCTTATCTTCCTCGCTGAGTATCCTTTTAAATTTTCTGAAAGCCCTCCTCCTTTCCCCGACTGCCCCCGCAACCACCTTTGTAAACCAGAGCGGTCTCCTCCCCCTTTTGCTCTTCCTAACCTTTTTTATGCATTTCCACAGCTTTCAGTACCCCTTCCTTGATAGCTTGCCATAACTCCTCCACTGCCCCATCTATATTCTCTGTACCCTCCTTTGTCTCCCTTACTATCCTTCTCATCTTGTCAAAGTCTGTGCGTCTGACGTCCATGACTGTAGTACTGGTTTTACTTGTCTACCTCCCTCCTGCCCTGACCCTGAACGTTACCGTGCTGTGGTCGCTGTTGCCCAAGGCTGCTCCCACCTGCACCTCCTCCGCACTCTCCCTATTAGTCAGGACCACATCCAACAGGTTGTTGCCCCTTATCGGCTCCGTGACTAGCTGTTGAAGGAATACCCCCTGAAGTGCAGCTAGTATCATCTCCCGGCTCCTTGACGATGCTGCAACCGGGATTTCCCAGTGTACATCTGGGAGGTTTAGGTCTCCTACCAGCAGTAGCTCTCGTTTGAGGGCCAGCCTTGTGACTGCCTGAATTAACTGCTTATCACCATCCTCCCCTTGCGTAGGTGGCCTGTATACCACCCCCAGTCGCAAGGATTCTCCTGTCCTCCTGCCTAGCATTACCCACAGTCGCTCAGTCTCCCCAGCCTCCTCTTGTCCTTCAGTTACATTTATGCCTTCCGTGATGTATAAAGCAACTCCTCCCCCTTCTCACCCTCGCTATCCCTTCTGAACACTCTGTTACCCGGGATAGTCGTTTCCCAGGTGTGCAGCTCTGTCTACCAGGTCTCACTTATAGCTACTATATCTAGTCCTTCGTCCCCCCACGAGGCCTCCTAGTCCATCATCTTATTTGCTAAGCTCCTGGGTGTTGGCTGCTTTGACCTTCCACCAGGTTCCCTCACCATCCCCCCCTCTATTCTCCCTCATGCCCAGTATTTTAGCACTATCCTTGGGGGGGGTGCTGGCAGCCCTCCATTTCTCCTGTCTTGTGGTGTGGATTTTTCCCACCCTTCCCCAATCTAGTTTAAATTGAAGGTTTCTTCTATGAACTCTCCTAACTTGCTTTTTAGCACTGCCGCACCCTCCCTATTCAGGTGCAGCCTGTCTGGAACAAACAGACTCTCATTCCCCCACGTGGATCCCCAGTCGCCTACTAACCCATACCCCATTTGCTTGCACCACCCCACCAGCCACTCATTGAACTCCTTAATCCTCAGCCTCCTATCTTTATTGATTTATTTAAATATTTATTGGTTATTTATGTTCCTAAAAATATAATCTCCTGGGTCATGCCCATGAATAGGCATTTTGTTGTCTAGTGCAACTACCCGGTCAACAAAAATAAACTACATATACATATATATATACATATATATCTACATATATATATATATATATATATATATACCGTCTCTTACTGTTTCACAAGTGTCTCATGCTGGTTGGCAGGGCTCCAGGTAAGATTTTTTTGGGATGAGTACTGTACTCTTCATTTTGAAAGTGAGGTGCGTAAAACCAAATTCAGATAGCCGGCCCATCAGCACAGTGGTAGCGCTACCGCTCATAACGCCGGCGACCCAGGTTTGGGATTGAGTCCGGGGAGTCGGAGGGCCAGCTGGGGGGAGGAGGCCTAAGCGTCCCAAGGACCACTCACCTTCTCTGGGAGGAAGGGGGGCCCCGAGGCTCGGTGCTGGACTGACCTCAGGCAGAGGCCTGAGGTACAGCAAGCTCAACCACATAGAAGGGGGCTGCGTGGTGGATGTCGGCTCTTGCACCTGGACGTCGGGGCGCACATCACGCAGAGAAACACAGAAAAATGGCTCTCTGTGCTTCGGGTAGATGGAGCACCAGGCACAGATCCCCAACGCCCTAACCTGTCCCCGACTGGTGTCCAGACGAAACTAAGGAACTCGGGGTGTATGGGCCCAACCTTGTCCCAACCTGGGGAGCAAGTCAATGCTACATGGGGGACTAAACACTTTGGACTCCAGGTAAGAGGTCAGGGACAGATGCCATAAGTGACTCCAGAAGAAGTGGAGTGCAGGGGGAGAGGGGGGAATATAAACAGCAAATAAAAAAAAATTAAAAAATTTCAGATGTGTACAAATGTCTGGACAGAGTGGAGTGAGGAGTACATTTTTAAAACCAGTGTCGTGTTCTTCTAGATAAGAAATGATCAGGTGCTGTTGGGCACACCCAACCGCTTAGCTTCACTACATGGTCCTCTCACCCAACCAGCATGAGAGACACTCGTAGAACAGTGCAACGCACACTTTACCACATCCATAAACACACAGCAAATCAAATCTAAAGATGGTAGTACCCCAGATGTCAAAATAAACACAAAAAAACAGTGCTCTCCACAGCATATAAGTGCTCCAAATAGAATTTATTTAAATTACCATCCTCCAGCTAGTTGTCTCCCCGGCATTTTGAGAACGCACTGTCTCTTCATCAGCGGGCAGAGTTATGGTCTAACTTCATACATATTTATAGTACAGGCTCTCTTAAAATGACAATCACGATAATTTACTCTCTAAAGTGCTCCAATACATTCACACATGTAATACAAAATTGTCTTCTTGAAATAAAGTGCTTGTGATAGGATGGAGTCTCCACCTTTTGACAATCAGAATAGATATGTAATCTCTAAAATGCTTTGAATTCATAATAATGGAACTCAAAATTCTCAAAGTTGCATCTTAATTACAAGGGGATCCTCGGCCATCTTATATAACATAATCAATATCTTGTTCTTAAAAAGCTCTTAATAAATCTAATAACAAGGTACCATTATTCAAATTATCTTTAAAGCATTTCCAAAATAAAATTGATTGAGCTGAGAATTCTCACTGTTGCACCTTAATTACAAGGAGGTCCTCAAAACATCCTATAGAGTAAAACCAATATACAATTCTTAAAAAGCTCTAGCAGACACAGTAAACAAAATGCTGCCACCAAAGCCAACTGCAATTTTGTATTACATGTGTAAATGTGTTGGAGCACTTCAGAGAGTAAATGGCCACTTATATGACGTGGTGAGCACTGTTTTTTTGTGTTTGTCTCAGCACTGGCCATAGTTCATAGCTGCAAACCTATGGGAACTCGGTACTTGTGTTAGCGTGTGGTTACTGTGGTTTGTGCTGTTTGTTGGGCTACCCCAGATGTCCCCCATCCCTGTACCTAACCGAATCTGCCTCCCTGTTGTGCTCCTTGTTCAACAGGAGGGTAAATGAGGAGCAGTGTGGCGCCCCTTCCCTAGCTTAGAGGTGGAAAGTGTTATCTGGATCACTCATAGAAACAGAGACAATGATGGCAGAAAAAGACCAGAGATCCATCCAGTCTGCCCCAATTCCCTATAATCCCTGGCACCTACTGTTCCTCCAGGATACAACCCTCCACGTCCTCTCTCTATTCTCCTCCAGTAACCACTATACCCTTCATTATGTCCCAGCCCTGCTTGAATCCCCCGACTGCTTTTGCACCCACCACTTCAGCCGACAGACACTTCCAAGGTTCCACCACCCTTTCCATAAAGTAGTACTTCTAGCCAGCCCTCTGGCACAGCAGTTGAATTTCCACTCATGACGCCAGCGACCCGAGTTCAGGAATGGACCCGGGGAACCGGAGGGCCGGCCGGTGGGAGAAGGATTGAGCATCCTACAGACTGCTCTCCTTCTCCGGGGGGAGGGAGGGGTTGTGTGCCCAGCGCTCGAGGGACTCCTGGTGGAGGCTGAGGGATCCACAGGCAACTGGCGCCTTGAAACAAGAGGGGCAGGGCGGGGCTGGATGTCACTGCAAGTCCCCACCCCTGCTACAAGGGTTAAAAAAAACTTGTCGGCTGCCATAATGAAGCTCATCGTCACCTGGCCTTCATTGCTCCTTGCCTCTCTGCCGACCTATCTTGGCCCCGCTGTGCCGACCAGTCCTGAACCCCGCTTTGGGGAGGAATCCAGGGAGGCAATGTCGGTCACTGACGACACTTTCTCCCGGCTTAAATGGGCTGGATCAAAGTGGTGGCCCCACCCTAAGGAGCAAGTCAGGGGGTATCAGTGGGTTTAAGGCAATCGGGGATGCAAGGCAGGTGATGGGTATGAGCTGATGACAGGTGGTAGGCAGCAAAAAAGCACAATAAATCAGACAAAATAAAGCAGCACTTCCTCACATCTCTCCTGAACCTATCTGCTGTTAATGTCCATTCGTGTCCACAAATTGGTATTCTGGCTAAATAGTTCCCTGCAGTTCACTTTGTTAATTCCTTTAAGGAACTTGAAGGTCTCTTATCATTATCTCCCCCTCTCCCTTCTGGTCTCTATCTGCCTCTGCCAGCTGTGATCCAGGCTCAGGTATGAACCTGGTTTGCCAGCATCACAAGCCGCACCCCAGACATTGCACTACTGGGCTGGTCCACACTGACCCAGTTTACATGCAGGGTTAAAATCAATTACAGAGAAATTGGATACTTTGTAATCAATCAATTGTAAACAATGTTATAAGTTATATTATGACCAATCCAGTCCTTGAGCTATGCTCCACTCCTATGTATGATGACCTGTATATATCTGTCAGTTGAACTAGCTAGTCTAGAGCGTATAATCTGAAATGTGCTTACTACTATATGTTTCCCCTAGCGTCAAATGATGTATTTCCCACGTTTGTTTACTGTGACAAAAAACTATACTCTCTTTGCCATGCCTCCTTGACTGTTGTTCCTTATGTTGTATTCTCCCGGGTCGTTCCTGAAAATAGGCATAATACTTGTCTAGTGTACTTACCCGGTAAACAAAAGCTAAATAAATAAATAAATTCTAACCCTGCATGTAAACGTTGCTATCGACAACGTAGGGACTGATCTCAGAAATTAATCGAAATGCACCAATTACCCGATCAACAGTGATCAAGTGGCATGTAGCCACAGTCTGAGCTGGAACCGATCCCATGTGCTTGCTCAATCGTCATGTACCCCATTTACATGCAGGGTTAAAATTAATTAAACAGTAATTTCTTAGTTACTTTGTAATCAAATGCCATCCTAAAATGTAAACCCCCTCGTGTCTCAGTGGACCGATTATTGTTCTGCATGTTAACGGGAATGGAGTTGTGATCGATTACATGGAACTGAAGACAAGGTAATCAAGCCTGCCGCCTAACATGCTGTTATCCTATTCAGTGGAAAGCCTGCCGCCTAACATGCTGTTATCCTATTCAGTGGAAAGCCTGCCGCCTAACATGCTGTTTATCCTATCCAGTTGAACTTTATCACTTTTGAAACACCTGAAATTGTAACTTGTAAAACTGACCTGATAAACGAACTTCATGTAACTGTCATTCTTGTGAAACTATTATTACCCCTCCTGTTATTCTCAACAGTACCTAACCTGCCTGTGATTGTACAATATGCCCTGACTGTAATGTCTGTCTTTGCACACTTTCCCTTGAATTGTTCCTACTTTTTATTGTACTGTTGACTGTAATTAACCCCGGGTCGCCCCTGAAAAAGGGACCATTATGGTCTCAGTGGGCCTACCTGGTCACCAAACTTTTAAATAAAAAATAAAAAAATCAATCACCAATGCATGTAAACACAGCAACTGTGAATCAACCATCGAGAGTGCAATTCAGCAACACATGCTCAGTCTTACCCCCCTTCCACTAAGAATAAACAAGCAGATTCCTTCCATACTTTACATGCTATGAGCTCAAGAAGTAAAATTCCCGACACTTGCCAAACTGCAGCTTCCTGCGCTACAGTGCAAAGTGGCAGCATGCAGCTGGGAGCATGCAGGAAGCGGACAGGCTGCAGGCAGAAAGGAATAGTCAAATTCCAGATTAACATAAAACGGATAGGAACACTACCTGTTGGCCTTAATTTACTGCCTGGCTTGTTCCCCTGTAGGTTTATGTTAACCCATTCACTGCCCTACTGTACCTCCATTTGGTGAATTTGTTGCCTGTTCTGATCTGCATAATGGCATTTTGAATGTAATTTCGTGCAACTACAATGCTGTCTCCTCCCTGGGACCCTCCTGTAAATGAGGTATTGCATGAAAATGCAGCTACCCTGGTGTTAATTACATGAGTCCAGCACACTTCATCAAGTCACTGCCCAAAAAGGCAGGTCATTTATTTTAAATGTTGTTCCATTCTTCTCCCCCAATTAAAAATTAGAGTATTTAGTTTCCAGATTTCAGACTGGATTGTGGGTAAACAGCACAAAAGGATAACGTGCAGCTGCTTCAAGGAGGTGCTCTCGACAAAGTCAGGCATGGTCTGACAACACTGAAGGAAATGAAGCTGGCACACATGGTTAGGACAGATATGTTGATGTCAAAGATTTATTAAATCAAACCAAACAGAGAGGGTGCTGACGAGACACAGATGATGGTTCCCCTTGAGGAGGGTTCAGAGATGGAGATCGGTACCAGCAGTGATAAATGCTGCAATATGCACATTGTTACACATCTTAAATATCGCCCTTAAATGAATCCTGTGGCTAAGTCACTTGGCAACATCATCACAGGCTAAGACAGGGGTAGGGGCAGTGGCAGAGCCAGGTTTGGGAGCGTTTGGGAGCCAGGGGGGACCACTCAGTCAATCACGGGCTCCACAATGGGCACTAAACAGTGAATAAAGATGGTGGCAGGGTACCACTACTAACACTTGGGCAGCCAGAAGGGGCGACCGCCCCCCAGACCCCCTCTAGCTCCGCCACTGGGTAGGGGACCCTATGGGAAAGGTCTGCAGTTGGCATGGCGGCCCGCAGGATCAAACAGATATCAACTCAGACTGGGAGAGGGGCAGTTTTTTGAAGGTGCCCTCGGGTCCTGCCTTTATGTTTAGGAGTTTCCCCCTTTAATAAAGACAGTAAAGTGCTGGACACACAGCGAGCCTGAACTCTTCCATAGTGGTTTACATACAGTACTCTAGACATACTGAACGGCAGGTATGTGCAGTTTTGTATTTGTTTAAAACCTGACTTTATTTTCAGTGCACTACACACACACACACACACACACACACACACACACACACGCTCTCTCTCAAAAGAGGGAAACGGGACTTACGGCAAGTCACGGTTAAAAAGTTTGCAGGTGAGCCAAATGCAGTCGATATCCTGGAAGAAAATAAACACAGATAAGAAGTGAGCCATTGAGAAGGGCAATAAAGTACAGGGGGAGCGGGATATTTTTCATACCCCACCCAAAACAGCTTGAGCAGCCTGTCAGTGCGGACTGTAAGGGAAGTACTGACCCCATGCAGACTGGAAGGGAAGCACAGACCCCAGTTCATATTTTCTTACCTCATGCTCTCACTCTCTGTGTGCAAGTCTCTCTCTCTCTCTCTCTCTCTTTCTGTTTTCCATCTCCCTGGCCTTTCACTCCTGCTCTCTATGTATCCCCCTACTGTTGCCACCATAGGTAATCTTATACTCCTACCAGTGATGTCATTGGCTGTAGTCAGCGACTCCTGCAGGGCCAATGATTTTCTGTTTTCAACAGAAAACATTGGTAAAAAATGGAATTTGCCATTTTTTAACCTGACGTGGGAGTCAATTTTTCACAAAGGAAAAAAAAAACAAAAAACACTTTCTACCTTTGGGCAAACGCCTCAATTTTAAGCCAAATCTTTGCAAAGAACATGTCAATTTTCCCCTCAGTTTAGCACAAAATCAGAAAACATGGATGTTATAACTTTACCAAATGGGATTGGCCATTTCTGAAAATGGAAAATCACTGGCTCTACTCCTGATACAGTTATTATAGATAAAGGGAGTGCTCCTTTCCTCTGTGCATGAAACACTGTTATTCTGAGAAGTGTGTCTCATGCTCAGCTGCCCTGGAAACAGGCATGTTTGAGGCAGTTTTTTATTTTTTTTATTTTAATAAATATATTATTGCTCGAGATTGAAGAATAATGTTAACACTGTCGCTGAGACCACTCTTACGGTTATAAGGGTGGCCTCACTTACATTCTTAAGATATAAGAACCCCTCGCCTTCGGTTTGCAGTTCTCATACCCTATGAATGCATGCGAAACCACTCTTACAACCATAAGAGATGTCTTGGCGGCAGTCTTAAAGGGACTAGTTTAAAAAAACACATATTATGATTGCTCACATTCTGTAGAGATTGCCGCTGTAGCTGATAGTTTGATGATTCCTTTTTTCTTTTTAAAGTGAAAAACAGACTGCCCACCATATTGGCGTTACCGCACAAAATGTGTTTGTTTACATTCTTTGATCAAATTCCACTGCATTTTCCAAGACTTGGGAATGCCCCTATCACAATTTAACCACTCATAATGCTGTAGTTGGAGAGGAGACTACTGTGTCAAAACTGTCTGCACTATTTGGGGGTGTTTCTAATGTTCAGGAAGCATGCAGTAGAGTAGATTAAGGATTTAAAGCAAAACACAGTTGGGTATAATTGCACCGTTTCAGTTCTACTAAGAAAGGAATCGGATCAAACAGCCAACAACTTCAATGAATTTTAGGCCTTGTTCACACTGTGCTATTTAAAATGTTTTATCGGTGGTAAAGACGTTTTAAATAGCTGCTAGCACGGTTTGCGTTCACAGTCAGCACGACTTGTGAACTGTTTTAGTGAACCGTGCTCAAACCCTGCTTCAAGGTAGGCTTGAGCACGGTTTTCAAAACGGTTCCAATTGTAATTCGGATTTACTGTCAGTGAGAGCAGGATGACACGGTTTCCAGAGCACGATTCTGAAGCTTTCAATGTTGCTGCAAAGCATGATGGTAAGCAGCTTTTGGGTGCTGAGAGTGCCAGAAAACGGATGAATAGACACCAGTGAGAACATACTGACACGGATTTGTTAAGGAACAAACACGTTTTTAAACTCGCTTTACACAGTGTAGACGTTTTGAAATGGTAAGCTTTAATCCGTTTCTAAGAACAGTTTAAAGAACCGTTTCCCAGCGTCCTGCAGTGTGAACAGGGCCTTACATACAACACTACGTACTTTACTACAGTACTGAATGTGGAGCACGTTGAGCAACTGCGCTGTTTTCATCCATGCAGCAGCCCACACAAGGAGTGGTAGGGGTGTCAGGAAGCAACACAATTTTATTTAAAATGTTTGGGTAGCAACCGCAGTGTTACAAAACTTAATTTGAGTAGCAGTAGTATAAAAATGTATAGCGTTTTGCAGGTAATCTTTTGTAAAGCAGCTATATAGTCACGTTTGGTTTGAACTGAAATGTGTAGCATGTGTCTGCTATACATAAACAGCAAACCACTGACTGAAAAAAAAAAAAATAGATTCTGGGCTGGTGCCCCCCATTCCCTTAAAATAGGGAATGGAACACTTACCATTCGCCCTACCTCTCCATATGTTACTCCAGAAAACTACCCCATCCCCCATATAACTGCATTCTTTCACCAGATGCAGACCTCTCCTGGCCGACACAGATTAACATCTACAGAGTTACTAAAGGTCCCATGGACCACCCTCAGTCTGTGGCATAGAGGGCAGGTTCACTACAGATGACTGGCGGGTAGGCAGGGGTGCCCCTGATTAAGTCCAGTACTGTGTATTAATATTTTTCTGCTGGCATTTTTTGTATGTTTGTATAACCAAATTGTACTAATTTTACAGCACTGTACTCCTTATTGAAGACTACAGAAAAACTCTAAAAAAAATATACATATATTGAAAAAAGAGACAGACTAGATATAAAATGAATCAGGGTTGGACAATATGAATGGGAAATGCTGCCATGCTTGCCATTATCTCTTGGTATGTCTCAGATAGTTCAAACAGCAACCCGCATAAACTACCAGTCTGGCACTAGTACACTTCTTGAGTGGCTGACAAACCATGCTGAGAGTATAACCGGAACTACAGTTCTCCCCGACAGTATGAGTGACTATTCCCCCATCATCTGTAAATGGTCTAACAAGTCCCCCCAAACCCCTCCTAGAATTCTATATTCCAGAGTACTAAAAACAGAACAACTTGGCCTACCAAAAGCACACCTTATGCAGCAAGACTGGTCTGCATTATCTCAAACCAATGATGCTGACTCTGCACATAAGAAGACAACAACCATGATCTTCGCCATCCCTCAGAACAAACACCAATCCTTTCAGCTGCAAATTCACAACAGACAAGAAGCTCTGGACATGGACCACACTTTTAAATATCTGGGCGTCACCCGTGACTCCTCCCTCAACTACGTGCAGCATATCAATCTGATTGCAAAAACTGTAAATTCCAGAATTGGTGTGCTATAAAAACATAGAAGCTGTCTCACCGAAGAAGCCCTCATGCTCACTGTGACAAGTTCCACCCTGTCGGTTACAAACTATGGTCTAGTAGTCTATGGAGCTGCGACGGCAACAGCACTGCATACAATTAAAATGGCCCTTAACAAAGCCTGCAGGCTTATCTCGGGGGGCTAATCAGTTGACTCACACCTGCCAGCTATATACCTATACATGGCTGCTTAACCTGGACTGTAGGGTACAATGCCAGACCTACTTGCCAAAAAGTCCATCTTGGGTCTCATCACGCCAGGGGTTCTCGGTCTCCTCCGACCCAATAACTCAAACAAGAGTACCAGAAGGGAATGTTCTCGCACTTTAACTATCCCGTTCTGACGAACCTCTCAGGGTCAGCGCTCCTTTGGGTACAGAGCCCCAAAAACTGCAGGAGGCAGTATAGCGCAGTGGTCTAAGGCTCTGAGCTGCAAATTTGGTGACATCCAGCAGACCAGACCTGGGTTTGAATCCCACAGCTTCCACTTGCATACTGTGTGACCCTGAGCAAGTCACTTAACCTCCTTGTGCTCCCAGGTCGCTCCTGTAAAAAAGCTTTCAGCTTAGTGTGCTATACCTGGTTAAACAACAAAAAAAAAAAAAAAATGGCTAAACTCTCTCAGCCCTGACCTACAATCATGTACCAAGATAGGCCTTTTTAAGGCAAACCTGAAGACTCGTCTGGTGTCTACCAATGCCAATGCCAAGTGTGACTGTGGCCTTTAACCACTGGCACAGCACTTCCAAACTCTTACCAAGACCTTCCTAATTTAGACACTTTCTCTACTCTCTCCCTTCCCTCCTTTTCTCACCTAACACAATTTATCGTCCCCTCTTCCTCCTCCTCCCCCACCCCTTCCCCACCTCTGACAATGCTATCCTGTAGCTGCACTTTTTGCCCCCCAGTTCCATGACAATGCTGGAGTCAAGCAGTTCCTTGATATTTCTGCCTGATTAAGACTTTAAATTGTTATTATGAACTCTTCCCTCCCTTACATAGATACATAGACAGTGTCGGCAGATAAGGGCCTATGGCCCACCCAGTCTGCCCATTTGAGCTTGTAAGTTCAGTTTGTTTTCCTAGAAGTCTGTTTCCCCTTACCCCTGAAATCTAGAATTCCTTTATGTCTATCCCATGCATTCTTAAATCCCGTGATTGTTTCAGCCCCCACCACTTCCTCTGGCAGGGTGTTCCACTTGTCCACCACCCATTCTGTGAAGAAATTCTTTCTCATGTTTCTTCTGAATCATCCTCCCTCCAGCTTCATCCCATGCCCTTTAGTCCTGGAACATCTTTTTCGCTTAAAAATAGTGTTTTCCTGCACCCTGTTCCTCCCTGTAAGATACTTGTATGTCTCTATCATATCCCCTCTCTCCCTCCTCTCCTCCAGGAGTACATGCTCAGTTCCTTCAACCTGTCTTCATAGGACTTGTGATGCAATCCATGCACCATCTTTGTTGCCCTCCTCTGAACCTTCTCTACCCTGTCTATGTCCCACGTAGGTATGGTCTCCAGAACGGTACACTGTACTCCAGGTGGGGCCTCACTAGTGTCTTGTATAGTGGAATTATGGACCCTCCCTTTTCCTGTTGGTGATGCCCCTGCCTATACATCCCAGCATCCTATTTGCTTTACCTGCTGCCTTGTCACACTGTTTCCTCTACTTTGAGGTCATCACAGAGATGACAACCCCAAGATCCCTTTCCTGCTTGGTGCATGCTATATCCTCACCTCCCAACTGATATATTGTGCCAGGGTTTTTGTGCCCCATATGCATTATCTTGCACTTCTTGCATTGAATTTCAACTGCCAAACCCCTGACCATTCTTCAAGTTTCTGCAGGTCGCTTCTCATTCTGTCTACACCCTCTGGTGTGTCTACTCTGTTACAGAGCTTTGTGTCATCAGCGAACAGTGAAATTCTGCCTTCTAGATCCTGTGCAATGTCACTGATGAAGATGTTGAATAGGACCGGTCCCAGCACTGATCCCTGTGGTACCCCACTGGTCACTCTTCCCTCTGTGGAGTGACAGCCATTTACCACCACCCTCTGTGTCCTGCCACCCAGCCAGTTACCTACCCACCACACTACTGTCCTGCCCACACCCATATTCCCCAGTTTGTGTAATAGTCTTCTATGAGGCAGTGTCAAAGGCCTTGCTGAAGTCCAGATAGGCCATGTCCACTGCCCTCCCCTGATCCACCTCCCTAGTCACCCAGTCAAAAAATTCAACGAGGTTGGTCTGACATGACCTCCCCCTGGTGAAACCATTCTGCCTTAGGTCCTGTAGTCCATTGACAAGCAGATGTTCCACCAATCTCTCCTTCAGTAGTGCTTCCATGATCTTCCCCACTACCGAGGTGAGGCTGACTGGTCTGTAGTTCCCTGCTTCCTCTTTGTTCCCACTTTTGTATAAGGGACTACATCTGCTGTCCTCCAGTCTTTGGGTACCTCCCTGTTTCCAGTGATCGGCTAAACAGGATAGCCAGAGGTTCAGCCACCACCTCTCTTAGTTCTTTAAGGACCCTGGGTGCACCCGTCTGGCCCCATTGCTTTATCAACTCTTACTACTTCCAGTTCCTTCAGGACCCTTTTCGTGTAAAGGGACTTGTGTCCATTTCTGCACCATTCTCACCCCTTGTACTCCCTTCAGACCCATTACCCTCCTCTTCCTCAGTAAAGACTGAGCAGAAATACCTGTTCAATATGTCAGCTTTACTGTTGTCATCCTCCATGTGGCCCCCATCCTCCCCCTTCAGTCTCACTATCCCTCCTTTGTCTTTCTTTTTTCCCTTATGTACCTGTAAAAGGTTTTGTCCCCTCTACCCACTGATTTTGCAATGTGTTCTTCTGTCTGAGCTTTGGCTTCCCTTACTGACCTCCCTGCCTCCTTTGCTTCTCCTGGTACTTCTCCTTTCCCCTTCTGCCTGTGTCTTTTGTATTGCCTGAATGCAATCTTTTGGCTTTCACTTTCTTTGATACCTCTTTGGAAAACCATAATGGTCTCCTCTTCCTTTTCTTCTTGCTAACCTGCTTAATGCATAATTCTGTTGTTCTTGTAATCCCCATTTTAAATACTGCCCTGTTCCTCAACCCCTGATTCCTTCCCATTCCCCTTAATGCCTCTTTCAAGTATCTCCCCATTTTCCCAAAGTCTGCCTCCCTAAAATCCAGGATACGTGTTTTTGTGTGGTTTGGTTCTGCTCTTTCTGTGATTTCAAACCACAATGACTGGTGGTCACTGTTACCCAGGTGCTCCCCCACTGTTACCCCCATCACACTGTCCCTGTTTGTGAGCACAAGGTCCAGTATTGCCTTCTGCTGAGTTGGTTCCATGACCAGTTGCTTGAGGAAAGCACCCTGAAGGGAGTCCAGGATAAATCTGCTCCTAGTTGATGCTGCTGCTGGGATGCTCCAGTCCACATCTGGAATATTGAAGTCTCCAACCAGTACTACCTCACCCTTGGCTAGCATCAGCTCCCTATCTGTTTCTTCCTCCTGGGCTGGTGGTCTATAGACCACACCTGTGCGGATGGCTGGCCCCATTTTCCTTTCCAGCTTAAACCACAGTATCTCTCCCCCATTTGTTCCTCCTGGATCTCTGTGGCCCTTATGTCATTTTTCACATACAGTGCCACTCCTCCTCCCTTCCTGCCTGCTCTGTCTCTTCTGAATATGTTGTAGCCAGATATGGCCATCTCCAGTCATGGTTATCATTACACCAGGTTTCAGTGATGGCCACAATGTCCAGGTCTGACTGTACCATGACAGCCTCCAGATCTTCCATCTTGTTGCTAAGGCTCCTGGCATTTGCACACATGGCTTTCAAGATTTGACCTCCTAGACTGCTTCACTGTTCTACTCCAGCCCCTTCCTTGGTTGTCATTTATCCCTGGTTCTCCTTGCTGTCTGCCCTTCTGCTGAATTTTGCCCCTTTTCTGCTTATCCACCTCTTGGGCACTAATCTCCATCTTTTGTACACTGCTTTGCAGAGATAGCCACTCCTCTGGTTCACTGGTTCCACTGCTAGCTGTGGGGGGTGAGCAAGTAGGTACCCTCCTTGCTGGCCTGCCACCCCCCTTTGCTAGTTTAAATGCTTGTCAATGTAGCATTTAAACTTATCATTGAGTGCTTGATTCCTCCAGGATGGAGGCAGGCCAGGCTTGAACAAACTCCATCCCTCCAGGTGGGTCCCCAGTCACCAATGAATCCAAACCCTTCCTCACAGCACCAGTTCTTCAACCATGAGTTAAAGTTCCTGGTGCTTGCACTCCTATGTTTCCCTTGCCTCTCACAGGTAGTACTTTGAGAAAGTGACAGAAGTATCTACTTGCTTGAGACCCTCCCCAGTTTCCTAAACTCTTCCTGAACTTCCTTTGCTCCCATTTGCCAGGTCATTAGTACCTAGGTGGATAATGACATCCAGCTCACCCTCCCGTCTTGCCTTCCCAGTGATCCCCAGGATCTTCCTTCCATCCCTCCATGCCGTGGCACCTGGTAGGCACCTCACCTCCCTGTCCTCCCCCTCCTGTGTTCCTAGCTGGATCCCTCTTATGATGGAGTCCCCCACCAGGATTCTCTTCCTCCTCCTCTGGGGTCCACTGCTTTCCGCTGAGGTCACCTCCTTGGCTAACCTCCACATCCTTTCCTTCCACTTCTGGGTACCTCTATTTGGTTGTCCTCGCTTGCCAGTGTGGCATATGAGTTCTTGAGTGGAATAGGATCTGGGATGTGCCTCTGCCTGACTGCTCTAACCCTCCTGAGCCCACTGTCATCCAAGTGCTCCTGCTCGGCATCCTTTGAGGCAGCTGCATTGGACTGGGTGGTCCCTGGATAGGGGTGATGGTACCTGACCCAGTTTACTTCCGCTCTGAGTCTGGCTACCTCATCCCACAGTCCAGAGAGATGCATGCAGATAGGGCAACACCTCAGTGTCCAGAAGGTCTGCCTGAATATGGCTGCCCCACAGCCACTGCATTGCACCACTCCCCACATTATACTGCAATTCCACTACTTGTCTGCTACTGAAGCTCTCCTAGTTCTCTTTTTATTAATTTACTGTATTAAAAATCCTGTCACTGATCCTCAGATAATTTTTTTTTTTTTTTTTTTTTAAGGAAAAGAAACCAATACACTTGTGCTGAGGGTGGGCTTCCTCCCCCTTATGCCCCTCCTACTTCACACCCCTTACTATAACCTGTGTTTAGCTCCTGTCAATCAGATTTATCAGGGCATATAATTAAGAGTTGGGGGAAGGGGAGCGAAAATTAAAGACAGCACAGAATTACACCACCACTATGTTTTAAATTTTCAACAGCCCAAAAACAATTATAAGTAAAGACAACAAAGAAAGTATAGTGTCACTACAAGCCCACAATCTAAGTTTAAAAGAAAAATAGCAATTACCAGTTACTCTAAAGCACTGAATTGAATATGTTTCCTTCCTTCCCCTTCTGGCTTCTTCTCCCTTACTGTTCATACTGTTCTAGTGCTATGTTTTATATACCTTCTCATACAGATTCCTGAAGGCATCAACTCTAACCATTATGTTAAAGGGAATACACCCTCTAATGGGAAGATAAAGTGCCCCTTTGACTATCATGCTTGTTATCCCACAGATCACCACTAGAGGCCAGGACCTGTGCTGTCACAATTACAAAGCACTGGTTTTAGGGTTATTCACTGTATTCTGCTTTAGACGACACTGCTTTGCGCAAACTGCCTTTTCTCATATGCAGCAGTACTTTCCCCTCCTTTTAGGTCAAACCATGCCATTCTCATCGCCATTTATGTCTGCACCTTCTCCTTGAGCAGATGCACTTCCAGTCTTTGCTGGAAATCAAACTAGGGACTTAAGTACCAAAGCCATTCAGCTACAGGAAAAGTTCACTAGCTGCGAGGTTGCAGTGCTAAAGAATATTAGATAAGAAATCACCAGTAGCAAGGCTGTAATTCCATCGACGGATTCTGGGGACACCATAAAAGCAAAGCGCGAGTAGTTTATGATATCACAAGAATCCCAAGATGGAATAACATGCCTAGTTACTGCGGATTTCCCATCTGTAAATTATTTGTAATATATGGAACACTCCAAACATTCTATCTTGTAATGCTTAAGCAACAAGCCACGAGGGGGTGTGGGTTATCGAGGGATTTACCACGGCTGGAGTGGTTTGCCCATGAGGCGCAGCAGAGTGGGTAAATCCGCACCAGCCGTGGTAAATCCCCCAATAACCCAGATCCCCTGAGTGGTTTATTATGCATTATACCACGTACTGCGGTTTTTATCATTTAAAAAAAAACAGTACTTGCTATAATGCTTAAATAAGCACTCCATTTGTAGAGCAGTCAGTGTTTTTGTTTACTTTCCCCTGATGTACGGAGCTGCTGTTTTACAGTCTCCGCTTAGCGGAGAAACAAGATGGCGGACAGAGTTCAGTGATTTTTTCCGTCGGATTGTTTTTTTTTTTTTTTTTTTTATATGCGGCTGGCTGGCACCTTTTGCCGTGATTATCGGTAGATAATCAACGCAGATAAGGTGCCAGCCTGCCTATCTGATTGGTCGGTGTCCGAGGTACAAGGTATGATATTGATTTGATGTCAGAACAATAGCATTTTGACTTTCTGACGTGAGAGCAATGATAGTATAAGTTTTTTTTCCTCATACAGTATGTATCTTATGCTCCTTTTGGCCAGGGCAGGCTGGACTCCTTTCCATCCTGCTCCTCTGATCCAAACGCCTGGCCAGTGTTTCTCCATGGCTTCCTCCCGTGGTGGGGTCAGGAGAGGGAGCCCCCCCAAATTACAACAATCCAGTTCCGACCATCAGTGTTGAAGTGGTGAGGCGGGTGAGGGATCAGTGGGCAGGGCTGTATGAATGTGTGCCCGGCTCCCATTTTCCTCCCATTTTCTCCCACGCCCATTGCTGGGGCGTGCACATCAGCGTGCGCGTGAGGTGGCATGTACGTACTGCAGAGTCCTGCGGCACCTCCCACTACTGCCACTTCCATCCAGCTCTGTCACCAGATCCAGCGGGTGCCAGTCATTCAACAGAACCAGCGGTCCTGAGGGAAATGAGCGCAGTCTCAGACACACAATCTTCTCCCTACCCGGCCGATTCCCCACATCCCGCACTCGTTTCAGAAAATGGGTCACCAGCGTGGAGCAAGATGTGTCCAGCCCCTCACCCCTCAGCATTACCGGGCTGGCGTATTATGAGTTTTTGATGTCAACAATTCCCTAACTGGGTGAAAAAAATGTCTCCCATACATTACAACATTATAAATGGAAACAAACATTCTCTGAAACTTGCCACTGCCCTGTTACAAATTGGTTTAATCCAAGAGAGGGACACCACCCCTCTGTCTCTCTCTGAATATGAGGCAATGTGGTCTATTGGCCAAAGCACAGGTTTGGGAACCAGGAAACTGGCAACTCCAGTCCCAGGCACTCGAGGAGGTAACCAAATCAAAAGGCGGAAAAAACAGTGTAAAGATCACAAAAACTGTTTATTTGAATACTCGTGAGCATCTACTTTAGTGGAAGACTGCAGACTAACCTCAACACTTTTATCGGATGTTCTTTGTCAGGTGGGCATGAAACAGGAAACCTCAGGTTCAAATCCCACCACAGCGATTGGCTCACTGTGTGACCCTGAGCAGGTCACTCGACCTTTTTGTATTTCAGACCCTACCAGCTGTAACATGGTTAAAAGTAGGACTCCACTGAAAATGAGAAGTGGCACCCAAGATGGGTTATTCTGGGTGAATAAAATGTAGTTTTTGTACAGATCCTTCTAGCTGCCTGACAAGGAGAAATCCTTTGAGCTATAAAACTGTCAATAACAGATAGGGTTGTCATCCTTGGAGGTCTATTCCCTTACCATAAACGAAAGTATAGTTATGCAAGAACTTACAGTAACAGTAGATCTTCGAGAGAGGCTCTTGCAGTAGGTAATTACATATAGGACTGATGTCGGCAGGCGGCAGGACCCCACGGAAAAATTTCTAGCTAGCAGTCCCTGGCGAGGGACCGCCCCCACGTCAGGTGACCAGCGTCAGGAGACGTCAGTATAAAGGGGCGGTCCCTGACACCCGCCTTCCAGTTCTTTCCCACCACAGGCCAGAAAAGGCCGGACGAGAGAGGAGGATATTTCCATCACTGGAAAAGGAGCTGAAAAAGCCTAGTGGGATGGAGGGATGGAGATCATTTATCAGAAGAGCCTCTCAAGATCTACTGTTACAGTAACTTTCACGTAACTGTACTATCTTTACTTCGAGAGGGCTCTTGCAGTAGGTAATTGCATACAGGACTGAATCCCAAGCAGTCTGGAACAAAGAAAGGCACCGGGAGGAGGAAAACTACTCCAAAAGGCAGTTCTAGCTGTGCAAGCTTCAAGATAAGAGGCCTTGCAGAACAGCCAGCCCAAAGCCTGCTCTACAGTGAGAGGCAATATCCAAACTGTAGTGTTTCGTAAAGGTATGGATGGATGTCTAGGTGGCGGCAGAACAGATATCTGCCGCTGACACATTTTTGAAACAAGCCGCTGAGGCAGCTACTCCTCTGGTGGAGTGACCTCTTACTTGACCCGGGAGGGTCTTGTTGTATTTGTCATAACAGAAAGTGATGCAATGAACCAGCCACTAAGATAGGCATTGCTTAGAAATAGCATTGCCTTCCCGTTTATGAGCAAAAGAGACGAACAATTGATCAGTCTTTCTGAGATCCTTCGTCCTGTTGGTGTAGTATCTCAGAATCCGGTGAACATCCATAGTATGGAGTAAATACTCCCCTTGAGTACAGTACTGGGAGAAAAAGGCAGGTAACTCTATGGACTGATTTAGAGTAGAC
The DNA here is from genome assembly GCA_016271365.2 of Neoceratodus forsteri. Lineage (NCBI taxonomy): Eukaryota > Metazoa > Chordata > Ceratodontiformes > Ceratodontidae > Neoceratodus > Neoceratodus forsteri. Next base: position 138,044,544 of record JADMNL010000030.1, on the reverse strand, counting down.
TCTGCTACTACCTTAGGGAGAAACCTGGGGTTCGTGCGTAGAGAAGCACGTTGCTTGTGAAAAATCAAGTATGGAATTTTACATATCAGGGCCTGTAGCTCGGAAATTCTCAGAGCGGAAGTAATAGCCAACAGGAAGAGAGTCTTCCATGAAAGGAACTTCAATTCTACGGAAGCTGCCGGTTCAAAGAGAGGCAGAGTAAGTTTCTCAAGAACAAAGTTCAAGTCCCAAGGGGGAGCAGGAGTATGTATAGGGGGTCTCAGATGGAGAACCCCTCTGAGAAAGGTCTTAGAGACCTCCAATTGAGCAAATGTCTTGTCTGCAAAGGGGACATGATAGGCCGAGATGGCCGCCATGTGTACCTTCAGAGAACAATGACCGAGATCCAGGTCAAACAAATGATGTAAATACTCCAGCATAAGCCCCGCTGAACAGCAGAAGGGTTCCACGTTCTTGGAATTAGCCCAGATAGAGAATCTTTTCCACTTCATGGCATAGGTGGCTCTAGTGGAGGGTTTTCTAGCCTCCACCAAAATCTCTGCCACTTGGGGAGACACTCCAAAACGGAATTGAGCTAAGTCTGCAGGAGCCATGCGTGCAGCTGAAGAGATTTGAGGCCTAGATGGACCAGGGTCCCCTGATCCTGGGTCAATAAACCTCGAGATAGAGGAAGAGGAAGAGGAAGAGGATGATCCTCTGAATATTGTTGTAGAAGAGAGAACCAAACTTGCCTGGGCCAGAAAGGAGCAATCAGAATCATTCGTGCTCCTTCTGAAGCTAGTTTCTGCAAGACATGGGACAAGTGGAACTGGGGGAAAGGCACAGACGATTCTGTCCTTCCAGTCTAGAGACAGAGCGACTCTCCAGAAAACGCCTCACTCTGGAACGAGCGAGCAGAAGACAGGAAGCTTTGCGTTTAGAGGGGATGTGAACAGGTCGACCTGTGGTGTTCCCCAAAGTCGGAAGATATTGTCTAGGACCCCTTGGTCCAGTTCCCACTCGGGAGTCAGAGCAGAAGAGTGACTTAGCTTGTCTGCCAGGGTGTTGTCAACTCCTGGAACATGAATTGCCGTGAGGTGAAGGTCGTGTTGTGTTGCCCAATCCCAAACCCTCATTGCTTCCCTGCAAAGAGGGTAGGACCGAGTCCCCCTTATTTGTTGATGTACCAAACCATGCACATGTTGTCCGTCTGGACAGCTAGGAGGCCGGGAAGGATGTATTGGTGAAGGGCTTGGAGAGCGTTCAACACTGCCCGAAGCTCGAGCACACTGATGTGGAGAGTTTGTTCGAGCTTGGACCAGGAGCCCTGGGTCCGATGAGGGCCTAGATGGGCTCCCCAACCTTCGCCCGAGGTGTCTGTGGTTAGAGTCTGGGGGGAAGGGACGAAAGAAAGGAACTCCCCGGAACAGGTGCTCTCGAACCATCCACCATTGCAAGTCTTGAAGCATCAGCGAGGAGACTAGAACTAGGTGATCCAAGTCATCCACTAACTGATCCCATTGGGAGCGGACAGTCCACTGAGAAACTCTCACGTGGAATCGAGCGCAAGGAACTCTCGGGATAGCAGCCACCATGAGCCCGAGAAGGCAAAGGATTGACCTTGCACAGACCCGCCTGCAGCCGGACAGCAGACTTATCTGAGTCTGAAGGGTGCACGCCCTGTCCGGTGGCAGGAAGGTCCTGCCCGCGGTCGTGTCTAGAATCGCCCCGATAAACTGTAGTCTCTGGGATGGGATCAGGTGAGACTTGGAATGGTTGATGGTAATACCCAGGCAGGCAAAAACCTGCTGGGTAAGGGAGAGGCAGCGCAGGAGTTCCTCCCTGGATGAGGCCGCCAGGATCCAATCGCCCAGGTACGGGAAAACCTGCACCCCCCTGGTACACAGGTAGGCCGCCACCACTGCCAGGCATTTGGTAAACACTCGGGGCGCCGAGGATAGGCCAAACAGAAGTGCCCTTAATTGGTAGTGGTCCCCCTGGAATGCAAAACGAAGGTATTTGCGGTGAGACGGGCGAATGGAAATGTGCAGGTAAGCATCCTGCATATCCAGGGCACACAGCCATAGACCCGGATGGAGGAGGGGCAGAAGGCTCTGCAACGAGAGCATCCTGAACCTTTTGTATTCCACAAAGAGATTCAGGGAACTGAGATCCAGAATTGGTCTGAGATCTCCTGTCTTCTCTGGGACCAGGAAGAAATGGGAATAGAAACCCGTCCCTTGCAGATGAAGGGGGACTGGTTCTATTGCTTGTTTCAGCAGTAAAGCTGAAATTTCCTCCTGGACCAAGAGAAGGTGTTCCCTTGAATATGACGACTTTAGAGGGGGGTGGCAGGGTGGTTTCTGAAGAAACTTTATCGATTGTCCTTCTGCGATGAGCTGGAGTACCCAAGAATCTGATGTTATCCTCTCCCAGCCCAGAAGGTGGAGGGAAAACCTCCTTCCTACCAGTTCCTCAAAGGAGTCCGGAGGCTGTGGGAGAGGGAAGGAGTCAGGTGGTGTGGGGCAGCGCAGCAGCTGAAGCACCACCGCTGGGCGGGGGGGCTTAGCAGTTGTGGGGGCCCGGCGTTTTGTGGCTCGCCTTCCCTGGGGTTTTGCCTTGAGACGATTCTATCTGTGAAAGGGACGGCGCTGCTGCTGTTGGGGGCGGTACACGGAGTCGACAGACTTCAGTGCCATCCCTTCTCCTGCAAATCGATGATGAAGTCCTTGACATCACTGCCGAAAAGCACCGACCCCCGGAAGGGCGCTTCCTGGATAGCGGATTGCAATTCTGGGACCAACCCCTGACACGCCGAGCCTGCTACGACCACGGAAGCCTACAGCGAAAGCTGAGCTCCGTCTAGCAGTGTCCACTGCATCGTAGGTCGCACGAAGCATGTGTCGACTGCCTGAACGTGCAGAGAGGACAAGATCAGCCAACTCCTGCTTGACTTGGGAGCCTGGCGAGGAGTCCAGTTTGGCTTCCACCTGAGTCAGAATGGCCTTCTGGTAGTCCCCCATATGGCCGACATAATTCAGGGCTCTAATCCCCAGTGTGGAAGAAGCAAAGATCTTCTTTCCATACTGGTCCAGAAGGCAGGACTCTGTCAGGTGGCGACGAGCTGAGGTGTTTTGGGTTGGCCTACCAGGCGTGAGCGGCACTAATCACGACTGAGTCGGCACGAGGGTGAGAATCTAGAAAACCAACACCCTCGGGAGCCTGGTATAGCCCATTTGACTTCCGTGGAAGTGGGGCTAGAGCCAACGGCTATTTCCATATGGTGGTGATGAGGTCGGCATGAGGTTCTATCCAGGGTGGCACCAGGGTAGGAGCTGTCACGAGCAGATCCAGATGCTCAGTGAGTTTCAGACGCTGAGGATCTGGTTCCAAAGAGTGCCACTGATGAACCTCCTGGATTTTCCTTAGCAACTCCATAAAAGAAGGATCTTCCGGAGGAGACTTCGGAGGAGTCCTTGGCCTGGGCTTCGACGGAGAGCATGGCTCGTCGTCCCTTTTGGAGCAACCATCGGAAGAATCCGAGAAGTCCGAGGGTGAAGAGGAGGAGGAAGAGGAAAAAGAATCCCTTTCCCAACCAGGGGGAGGAACAGACCCCTTGGGAAACCCCCGGGGAAGCATGTCCTGCCCCTCTCTGGACCCAGACAGGAGAGCCCTGGAGTCCGGAGGTGGTGAGAGAGTGTGCCACCTTGGACGTACGGGAACCTGAGACGGCACCGTCGTCGGTAGGCGGCTCTCGACCTCCCTGGTGAGCTGAGCCTTGGCCTCAGCCCACCAGGAGGCCAGAGTCTCCTGCAAGTCCACCGCGGCTGTAGGGGCGTGGAGGAGGAGGAGGAGGAGGGGGATAAGATACGGGTTGTACCCCTATGGAGAGCATCCAAACCCGGGCGCGGATAGCCCGGTGTCGGGTATTGTGACGTCGAGTACTGGGGCATCGGAAAGACCAGCATCGGGTACTGCGGCAGCGGATACTGTGGTCCCGGGTACGTCGGCGTCAGATAGGATGGAGGGTACCCAGGAGCTGGAGGAGCTGCCAGAGCAGACAGCCCAGCCAGCGGCCTCACGGGCGGATCCAAGTTGGAGGGCCCGGCGGTGGGGCGACATCCGGTAGCGGGATGTCGGCCGGAGTCGGTAGAACCGGAGTCAGGGCCGGCGTCGAGGGCCCCGGCATCGGAGGTACCAGCATCGGGGCCGGCATCCAGGGAGCTGACGTCAGATCCGGCGTACCCACAGGAGGGCGGTCGGATGGAGGAAGGTTCCCAGCGTCGCCCAGGGATGGAGGGGAAAAATCCCCGGGGTCGGGCTGGGGGGGACTCTGGGTCCTCGAATGGCAGCGAAGGCTGCGGAGAACTGGGAATGACGGACATAGGGAGGTCCGTCCGTTCGGTCACCGACCGGGCAGCGGGCGAACCAGCGTGCGGCTTACGGCGAAGTTCGGTGGGCGCTGGAGGAGCCGGCGTCCGCTTATGGGAGCCTTCACCGAGGCAGATCGAGGAGAAGGTTCGCCTGATCCGGCGGGAGAGGGGCTACGCGACCGCCAAGGGTCGTGACATCTTACCGGCCTTCTCCGCGCGGATGTCGGAGGAGCCGACGGCCAGCTTACCGGAGTCACCCACGCCAGTAGGCCACGAGCCTGCGGTCGAACCGGGGGCGGAGGCCTTCAATTGCCCCGAGGTGCCCGAAAGGCCCGAGCGTGAGCCAGACGGGCGGGCAGACGCCCCCTCGGAAACCTCCGAGGCAGCCGTCGAGGAGCGGTCCCCTGGAGAGGATGTTACCTGAGACCCAGCAGCTCCTGAGGGAGACACAGTAGAGGAGCCCTTGTCCTGGTGCCTCTCCTTATCCTTCTTCTTCCGAAGGCCTTTGGGGGAAGTGGACGCCTGCCTCAGTTTTTTGAGCTCCTTCTCCATCAAACTCATCTTTTTCTTCAAAATATGGGCTTCCAGGGATTGCTGCCTCCTTTTCCGGGTAGCCGCATTGAAGCTGAGTCAGTGCTGGCACTTCTCGACCGGGTGATCGGGGCCTAGGCAGACAGGCACAGGGAATGGCCATCCTTGTGGGGGAGCTGGGCGCCGGACGAGTCGCACTTATTTTTGTACTCGGAGGGTGTAGGGGACGACATACACAGATGATGACCAGACATTAACTGAAAAAATCAAAATACTTCAGTAAAAACCGACTAAGGGTAGGCTGACGAAGCAACAAACTTTTCCACGAGGCACTGCAGGAGCTAACGGCGGGAAAGAACTGGAAGGTGGGTATCAGGGACCGCCCCTTTATACGGACGTCTCCTGATGCCAGTCACCTGATGTGAGGGTGGTCCCTTGCCAGGGACTGCTAGCTATAAATTTTTCCGTAGGGTCCTGCCGCCTGCCGATGTCAGTCCTATATGTAATTACCTACTGCAAGAGCCCTCTCGAAGTAAGATTAACACTTATAGAGTACCAAACTGCATTGATACTACCCCTGAGTTTTTACTCTAGATTGGTGAATAATAACTAAATGCCACTGACTTCACAAATTTTACTATCATATAAAACAAATCTGCTAAATCAGTATGGTTCATATAGCTAGCAATAATTTTATACTGAGTTTTGTTACTGAACTGATTACTCTTTTCTGGGTGGATTTGTGCAATGTTTACATATTCTTTCCTAAGGGTGTCACATGTAACTACAATATGTCTTACCTTCTTCTATTTCAATTCTTATACTCAAACACGGTCTATATTTTTTGTTACCATGCTTTAGTGCATTTCCAATATGTTGTTGAAGTGAAGATGGTCCAGATTTTTAATCTTGCTGTAAATAGGCCAACTATTGAAGGTAAGTATGTCCACATAAGAGCTACAGCAAGACATACTTTATAAAATATGCAAGGAGCACCTTTCTTTAATTGGCTACTGCACATTGGTCATGGATAATCTCCCTCAGAAGCAACCCTTAAATAAGTAAATAAATCTATTGGAGATTTGACTGGCAGGTCTTCCGAAAACTAAATTACAGATGCTCTGAGATGCATTTATGACTGAGCTGATCCAGATATACAAGTCCTCCAACATCTATCTGCCCTGTCTTGAGCTGTTTCTATGCATGTGAAGTATGTCTTGTATGAGTATATATGGTGCACCCAGCCCACTTCCTTATGTGGCCTCCATTGCTGGTCCACACTTTTCTGGATAATTTTTTTTTTGGGGTTAAGAGAAGTTACTGCTATCTATCCCGGGCTGTTGTACTTGATTCTCTCTGTTCAACTGATATTATAAAATGGCAAGAGAAAATCTAGACATCTCATTGGCCAGGAGACATCAGCTGACTGTACATTAAATCTCTCTATACGCACAGTCATCCTGGTCCTAAGCCACATCACACGATGAAAAAAATCAGTCCTCCTACAGCCAGAACTATCTTCCATCAGTTCCCCTGCAACCAGAACTGGTCTTCCATCACAAACATGGCTGTTACCTTTACATTGTAAAAAAAAACTTCAACTGGGCCCTAAACATAAAACTACCTTAAATAAAAAATAAAACAATTAATGAAATGTTGTTTCCCTGATTATCACATTCTCCTTACACACATAAACAAATTAGAAATATTAAGTATTGTTTATAGTTTTCATTACAACTGTCTGTTTACTAACAGCGAAAAATCTCCCTTCTGTCTTTACCTGCTCATCAGTGAAATCTCTCCTGCTTGCCCTGACAGTGATATAACTGAGCCTGTGGCTCTAAAACAAGCCTCTGTTGTCTGTGTGTACAGAATGTCAGGAGAGTAACATTCTACAAGTGAAACAGAGCAGAATTTTGAATCCCTGCATTCCATGGTAAACATTCCATGATGAACATTCTATGGGGAGTGTCAGTGGCTCAGTAGGTAGCACACTCGCCTCTGAAGCTGGGAGATCAGAGGGCTGTGGGTTCAGTTCCCACATCTGGCTCTTGGGTTAATAACCCAGTACTGACACTGTAGTGCAGCATGAGAGGGGTGCTGCACTTCTGAGGTGCCGTCTTTCGGATAGGAGGATAAACCGAGGTCCCATCTGCCTGGAATGGTGGTAGTTCAGGTGGATGTTAAAGATCCCATGGCACTTATCGAAAAGAGTAGGGGAATTTCCCCGGTGTATTGGCCAAATTTGCCTCATTCACTAAAAATACCACCAACAGCTTAATCTGGTTCAAGGTCAGTTGACATTCATCTGTATCCCCCTCCCCCGGGTCTTGCTTGAAAATAGGCAGGATTTGTCTAGTGCACTTACCTTGTCAACAAAAAATAAATAAAATAAAATGTCTCGAATGTGGGGAGAAACAGAAAACAAAAAACAGGATGAAGAAAGTAGGCAATACATTAATACCTTATAAGCAAAAAGAAAAGGTGGGAAAACACAGTTAAATAGGCAGAGGCAGACCCAAAGTGCTGAAATACATTGCTAATGTTAATAAAAGCACGTACATTTGAATCTTATACAGGAGTTTTCAGGTGAAATCCACTCTCCTTGCTCACCCAAAAAAAAGAAACCTGGCAGGTGTAAAGTTTTTTTTGGTTTTTTCTTACTAACCTTTCACCTCAATCCTGTAGCAGTTTTCCTTTTATGTACTAGACCACAGCACATACGTAAAACACAAAAATAAAGAGAAGGTTGCCTTCACTTACACTATATAACTACAGTGTAATGAAAATTACGTTTTAAATACTGCTTATGTCTTACAAATTTACAGATGTTAGAGTGCATTTATATAACATTTACATGTGACAGAGAATGTATTTTCAACCAATTCTACTAATAAATACTTTTATTGCAAAGTACTGTACTAGTTAACCTATTGCTGACATATCCTATTTTATGCATTAATAAGGACTACTTTTTTCAGTTTTTAGATGTTTTAGAGGTCATGTATTGTACACTCTTTTGAAAATAGTAAATACGTTTTAATCCTAATCAGAGTACATCAAACTAATTCTTTTATGATAGTGGCCCATTTTATAAGTGTGATAAGCCACTCCAGGGTGTGTATTAAAGGATTTTAATGCATTTCCCAGGGTCGTAAGGACACTCGCCTTTCAGCCTCGTGCCATGGCACACCTCTGGGGCGTGCATTAAAATCTTTTAATGCACACCCTGTCATGGCTTATTACTTACTTATATCCTAACTGGGACGGATATTGCTATGCTCTTTTGTGGTTACCAAATTAGTCACCTGTGCCAACAACACCTTGGACCCTTGTTCGGTGGACTCAGTTGGCAATGCAGTAGCTTACACCCGACTGGTTCTGTTATCACTGACTTGCTTAATTGTATGAATAATTGCTACAAAAAAGCTAAGTTTTTATTCTTATTTTTAATAACTTTGCTGGTTTATTAATATTTGAATTTCTATTCTGGTATTAGCTTATTAGTAACAAGAATCCCCAGTTTTAAAAAATGCATCCATATAAGATTTGCTCATGGAATGTTAACAGTCTAGGGACCCCTATCAAAAGGAAAAAAGTTTTGACACACATTTATAAGCAAAAGGCTGACATTGCTCTTTTACAAGGGACTCATTTGTACGATAGAGAATCTACTGAACTTTGTAGATCCTGGGTCTCTCAGGTTGAATTCAGCTCCTTTAATGGTAAACAAAGAGGGACTGCAATTTTAATAAAGAAAGGTGACAACTTTATTAAAACTAATCATATCTCAGACCATGAAGGTTGATATCAAATCCTTATTGGCTCTCTAGGTGGTTTACAAGTGGTACTGTGTAATATTTATGCCCTCAACTCTGGCCAACATATATTCCTAGATCAGATTACGTCTCAACTTATTCAATACCCTGAACATAAATTGATTGTAGGTGGGGATTTTAATGAGGTCATGGACCCTCTTCTAGATAAAAAAAGAAAACATCTAAAGTGACATTTATAGTAACAAAAGCCACATTTTCCCCTTAGAAATATGGTCAGCATGTTAGCTTTATCAGATGTCTGGAGACTTGTTAACCCAAAGGAGAGAGATTCTACATTTTTCTCTAATAGACATTGGACATACAGCCAGAAAGACCATTTATTTATTTATTTATATCATCAGACCTGGCTAACTCAATAATAGATGCAAGGATTGGTTCCATTCTTTTATTAGACCATGCTATGGTAGACCTAAGCATATTTCTAGGTGAAGGTAGGCCCGATGAGATGGAGATTTAATGCTTCATTATTAAAAGACAAAAAGTTCACTGAGTGGATCTCTAATGAAACTGATAAATATTTCAAGTATAATAATAATGGATGAGTATCTGAAGCTTGTTTATGGGAGGCGTATAAAGTATTTATAAGGGGCAGAATAATCTGCTTTGCTGCAGCCAAAAAAAGGGAAAAAGCAAAAGCCTTAAAAGATAAGCAGTCTTTACTAGCTACCTTGGAAAGACAAATTAAAAATGCTAATTCTATAGACCCTACACTCCTTCATAGACTATCACTTACTAAGTTTGAGATAAATGCTCTTGTATCAGCAGAGGCTGAATATGCACTCTTCCGTACAAAGCAAAGTTACTAGGGGTCAGGTGAAAAAAAACTGTAAATTACTTGCTCATAGACTAAAGAAGAGGCAAGATCTGAACATAATCCCAGGTATCCAACAAGCAACAGGAATAGTACTTGGGGGGGGGGGGACAACAAAGAGATTAACGAACCCTTCAAATAATTTTTTTCCCAAATATATATAAAAAAAGCTGTAGACCCACAGCAAAAAAATACCTTTCTTAACAGTACTGAAATTGCCAAAATATCTCAGACTCACAGAGAGAATCTTAATAAAGAACTAACCATAAATGAGGTTCTGCTAGCCATTGACATGCTACCTACTCGGAAAACTCCAGGACTAAATGGACTTCCAGGAGAATTCTTTAAACTGTTAAATGCCAAAATCTCAACACACCTACTTAACATGTATAAACAGTCATGGGATTATGATGTCCTTCCACCCACACTAACTCAAGTTCTGGTTACATTAATCCATAAAAAAAATAAGGACCCCTTATCCTGTGCCAGCTATCGTCCAATCTCCCTGATGAATACTGATTATAAAATCTTGGCTAAAATATTAGCTATTAGAATACAGAATATTATATCTGAAGCTATTGGTAAAGAACAAGTAGGATTTGTGCAGGGAAGGTCAGGGGCTGATTGTGTGAGGAGACTTTTGCACACAATATGACATGCTAACAAGATAAAAGAACCCTACTTAGTACTATAGTTAGACTTATTTAAAGCTTTTGACTCATTATCTTGGAAATATACCGTTTATGGTCCTTGATTATTTTGAATGTGGAGACAATTTTAGTAATTGGGTATCTCTTCTATATAAAAGATCATCTGCACAAATTTTGACACATGGATTAGTTTCACAACCCATACAATTGGAATGCGGCACTAGACAAGGTTGCCCACTATCCCCATATTTATTTATCCTTACTTCTGAACCACTAATTAGAAGCATCACTAATCATCCAGGTATTTCGGGAATTTTAGTTGGCTCCGTGCAAATAAAACATTTGCATTTGCAGATGATCTACTCCTGACTCTTTCTAAACCGGTTCAGTCCTATAGAATACTCAATTACTTTCTCATTTTTGTAACATTTTGGGACTACAAGTCAATTGGGATAAAACTCAAGCATTATGCCCTAACATTACACCTTTTATTTCACAAAATATTCCAGAAATCCTTGATAATCTTTGGGTGAAAGATCAACTAACATACTTAGGTCTCCAAATCTCTACTAATCTGAACTCTTTACTCAATATTAACTACTTGCCATTACCACAAAATATAGAACTGGATCTTAAACGTTGGAGTAATCTCAATGTATTGCTTTGGGGTAAAGTTAACTCAATCAAAATGATTATTGCCCCCTAAAATATTTTACCTTTTCCAAAATATACCGATCCTTATTAGAAAAAAATATTAGGGTGAGATTAGATTCATTATTTAGGAATTTTCTTTGGGATAATAAACAACCAAGATTAGGCATAAATAAAATTAGAGCACCACACGAATTAGGAGGATTGGCATTCCCTCATTGGGAATGGTACCAATGGGCTTTCATGTTAAAACAGATATCTGCTCATACGCAGTCTATTCCAACAGCTCACCTTTTACTTCTCTCTGGGCTCAGATGGAAAGGAACCTAATTAAACCCAATCAGTTAACTGACTTTATTTGTCTTCGTCGAAAGGATTAACAGACAACCTATGCTTATGAGAATCCCTCAAAGTTTAAAAAAATAAATAAACGATGCAGTTAACCCTGCTTATCTTCCCTTAAAAAATATGCCTATTTGGTCCAACCCTCTAATCACTAAAGAGGGGCCTCAATTATTTAATAAAGCATGGTCACAAGCTGGTATTAATAGGATCAGTAACATAATCTCCAAGGATACTCTCACGTTAATGTCCTTTTCAGAAATTAGGGAACAATACCATTTACCCTGGTTTCATTTCCATTATTATCTTCAACTTCGAAAATTACTAAAAGAGAACATTCTCCTGCCAGACTTTTCCCTTCCCTGTAGCCAGGAATGGGATCAATTGCTGAAAATAGGGCCACTAAAAAGGGGAGCTAGTTTTGTTTATAAAATCCTAACAAATTCTCTTACATCTTCATCTCTGACTTCCTCAGCCAGACAGAAGTGGGAAAATGAATTGGGTACTCCAATATCAGACCAGAACTGGAATGAAACATGGGAACACACTTACTATGGGAATAGGGATACACAAGGTAAGCTTATTCAATATAAAATTATTCATCAGTTTTATATGTCCCCCATGAGGATGAATGAATTGAGTTTGTTCCCCAATGCTGACTGCGGGAGATGTCAAGATGCAAATGCTAATACTTCTCATATGCTGTGGTATTGCCCAGTGCCGACTACATTCTGGGAAGAAATACAAAAAATTTGTAATTCAACATTATCGGTTAATCTACCTCCTTCACTACTGATTCACATTCTTGGGATCTTCCCAGATGACACTACCCTTACCCATCAACAAAGATTATGGCTTTCTGTGGCATCTATATATGTGAAATGCCTAATACTCAAATACTGGAACGACTCTAAACCTCCTTCATTAGTTGAATGGTATAATTTAATGAGTTATACTGCTGTAACCCCTACCAGGTCTGCCGTTGCCATCTGACAGCAATACCAGGTGGGCTGGGTTCGGAGAGGAATAGGTCACTCGGCACAAAGGCTAGGTTTGGCTACTCTGCACAGGTGCACCCTAGTAACTCCGAACACAGGAAGCAATAACTAATGTCCAATACCAGAAGTGGGATTCTAAAGTGTGGCTTTTTCACATCCAAACAGAATAAACAAAGCATAGATGGACCCCCACGGGGCTACACTCCTGGTAATGCAGATTAAAAGAGACCAGAACACTTCCTCAACACTTTAGCCCTCAGGCTCTGAACCCACTGGGCACACAGCCCGGACTTGCATGATGCTTTGGGTTACACAGCCCGAACTTGTACACTGTTCTGGGTTTTCCCTGGCTCGGCTCCCTTGCCAGCCACTTGGACACCTTCCATACTTCATGGAAACATTTTCTGGTGGCTCCCTAAACCACCTAAGAGCACCTCGGCTCCATCAGGGAATCTTCCTTTCAATCCCACGTCTGGGTACTTTCCTCAGGCACTGGCCAAGTACCTGAGAGAAAGCAAAAGGTGTCTCAGAGCAAATCTGTAAAGGTGAATTTGGTTACTACTGATGGGGGGGGCCCCACCTCTCCGCTCCCACAATTCATACCCGGTCATTTCTCTGGACAGTAAACACCTCATCCTGTAAAGCTCTGCAATGTAGATTCTTGCTAAATGTATTTCACATTCCATCTACTTGTCTTGCTTCCCATTTGTGCTGGACTTGAACATACTTTTAAGTGGCATTGTCCATTACGCTAGACCCCCCACTGAGTTAAGCAGTCCAATCCCCAATTTCCTTCACTCTTTGTGCTGGACTTGAACATACTTGAATTAAGTGGCATTGTCCATTACTCTAGACCTCCCACAGATTAAGCAGTCCAGTCCCCACTTTCCAACTGTACTTGGCTGTCTTTTTCCTGACCCCACAGTAACAGTCCCTTTAGTTTCCTTCTGTTCAGGTAAAAACACTTGGCCCTTTTTCAGAGCGAACTCACCCTTTGGTTGCAGGTGCCCCACAGGCATTTCCTCCACAAGGAATCTCACTCTTCAGAGCTTCTGGTGCCTCAGCACAAGTTGAACAGGCAGCTTCTTTCCCTTAGCAGGACCCAGGGGGGTTGCCCCTGGAAAACAGGCAAACACCTTCCCCCCATCCCCTCAGGGATTGGGCTCTTGAACCATTGAAAGTGGTCTCCACCACTTCAATTACCAGTTCCTATGTTCCTCTTCAGGTGGAAACACACACTTTACTCAAAAGTAGCTCTTAAACAGAGCTTAAAGCTCTGACAGCCTGCACACACTCTGCTGCACTACAGTCTCTCACTCAGACAGCACACAGACTGACTTCAAATTCCCCAACGTTCTACTCTAACCTCCAACTGCAACATTCCAGTGTGGCTTATGCAGCTGCGACAGTTCTATGGTGATGTCATCCCTCAATCTCAGCTGAGACTGAGAACAGAGTGAGACAGTGTGAAATCCATTTAACTAGAGTTTCACAAGCTGCCTTCCCTGCCTACCACTAGGTCTTACTGGGATTCTAGTAACCCCGGGTAACAGGGGGGTTACACTGCAAATAATGACAGAATATCATATATGCTATTGGATAGATTAGATGCTTTTGCAAGTATATGGGGCCCCTTCCTACAGCAGACCATCACTTGAAAGTACTAAAAAAAAGGTTTTAATCCATTGAAGGGAAGTTGTTACTAGTAAATATATTAGCAATTTCGTTGATCAATTAATATCAACCATAGTCACTATAGTGTTTAGGAATCAAATTATTACTGTTTATGTACCTATTAATCTTAAGTATTAAGTACAAACTTATCCACAATAGGAGTTCGACATACTACTTTTTCTTATTTAATGGATTTTTCATTGTTTACTTGTTTTTACATTTACTTCTAAATACTGTTTGAATATGCTGACATTTACTATTATAATGTACTGCAATTTACTGATTCATTTATTTTATTTTTTTATTGTTGTTACATAAAATTCTATAAAAATTACTATGGCAAAAAAAAAATATCAATAACAGATAGGGCTGTCTTTTTTTTTTTTTTTTTTTTTTTTAATATACTTTCTTTTTACGCCCCCTTCTCACCCCGGTGCTTCCTCACCTTGAGTCTCCTATGGCCTTCTGCATCCCTGCTCGTCTATCGGCATCGGGTGCAGTCATCCCTATGCCGTTTGGTTTGATCCCCCTTCCACGCTCCGAGCGACTGTGTTTCGCTAGGGATCTGTCATCCGTACGGCAAGGGCCCTGGGATCGGGGCCTGAAGCTCCGTCTCACGGGAGCACCGGAGGTATTTTCCTTTTGCCATCCCATTAGGGCCTGCACGCTGGACAGCCTAGAGCGACGACGCTACAGCGTGCTAACGCTCCCGCTCCCAGCGGACGCCCTTCCTCCCTCTAGCCATGCAGTTCTCGCTGCACCACCACCGTGGTCACCCAGGTGGCGGTATCACAGCGACCGCATCCCACCCCACCCGAGGAGAAGAGCAGCCTCTGGGCACTCGATCCTCCTCCTCCCGGCCGGCCCTCCAGTTCCCCGAGTCCGTTCCCGAACCCGGGTCGCTGGCGCTGCGAGCGGTAACCCTACCGCTGCGCCAGCGGGCTGGCCTGGGCTGTCATCCTTGGGGGTCTCAAACGTTTCACAGAAGCACTCCACAGACTGGGGGTTTAGGCCTCAACATGTGATGCACTAATCTACTGATGGAGCCATGTGGTGGAAATGGCCAAACACATTTATAGAACTAAATACGTTAACAGACCGTATCTTCAACATCACTGGTACTTAATGGAAATTACTTTGGAATGCATTTTGTATGATCTCCAGATGTACAGTCTCCTTAATACTTAGCATACTGAATGTTTTACCCTAACTAAATCACTGCTGTGTTCATTGAAATGTAATGTTCTGTTGAACTCCTCGAAAACTACCTGTATGTCCAAGGAGGTAGCCAGTGGAAACAGCCTTGCAAAATGCATTCAGTACATAAGTAGGCAACCAAAGGCCAAACGACCTTGACTTGCTCTCTGCAGGTATTTCTGCTGAACATCTCCGCTCTGAAGCCTTCAAGTTAACCTCGTTTGTTTTCCTTGATCCCTATTACTGTGTTATTTTTATTACGTTTTTTCGTGCTGCTGCTTGATGCAATTACTGAGCACATAAACCCTGTCACTGCCGGTGTCTGATTAGGCCACATGACAATACAGACCGACAGGAGGAAAAACAGCACTGGACATCATAAGCAAACTGTGGGATGAGGAGACAATAATGGAATAGTCAGGGCTGGGGAGACTATCCCAGTAAGGGCAAGGGTGGGGGTTTGACAACATCAGGAATGGCATTAATGCCATTTGCACCCAGACATCAGAGGCTCATTTGCATGTGTGACCATTTTTTGTTTTGCTGTTTTCAGTATTGAACTATTCCATTAGTGTTTGGGACTAAAACTGTATTGTCACCAAAACTCAAATAGTAAGACAAGAGTCCGTTCATTTTCAGTTTAAATCTGACTCAACCCACCCACCTCTTTGCAAGAAGGGCCATTTTTTTTTTAATTTATATAAACACCATCCATCCCCTTTCCTGCCTTTCAGCTGAAAGGAGGATTACAAAACAGTCTCCCCCGTTTTGAAAGGCAAGCAGGCAAGCACAGCCCTGCAAAGACACAGCCCCGAAGAAGAGTACAAGTGCCTTGTATGTTCACCTTGATGGTGAGGTGGCAGCACGTGCAGGTGACCCAAGTTCAGGAGTGAACTCAAGTTACCTTGTTGGGAGGCAGGTCAGAATGGGGTAGCTGCTGCCCAGCAGTGGACCTCAGTCGTGGAGGGTTGACAGTTAGCTCTAACATCACAGTGACCCCTGCAGCTGGGACAGGGAGCTTGCCGCCCCTGCTGTAGGGACATGCAATGTACATGCAAGGTCACCCAGAAGGCTGTGCTCATGCTGGAGTAGATGGGAGGGGCCTAATAGGGTTCTGACTTTGCTGGGTCAAAAATTCCTTCTCATTTCAAGTTCCAAATACTAAGAATGACACAACAGACACATTAAGAGGGTGCGACTCCTGCGGTGTCATTCAAAACTCAGCGGCTGGCTATGTTTACTGCCTCTGGAATATGTAAATGCTTCCAATGATCATACTGTGATCTAGACAATATATTCTACGTATACTGTACTTGATTTTGCCTTAAAAATGTGACCTAATCCTAAAACTGTACACTGTTACCTATAATTTCCGTATTTATGTACACCCGACTCTGAATCCTTTGAAAATAGGCTCTTAGGCCACACCAGTCGCCCAGCAGCAGCACGTCATGCTGCTGCTGTGCTGACGATCCGGGTTCAGAAGTGAGCCCAGGAAGTCGCATCAGGAGGCAGCCTATAACCGAGACAGGGCCGCTCAGCAGTGCGTTTTAGGCGGGGAGGGTTAGTGGTGGACTCTGCCACCACAATAACCCCTTTGGCTGGGCCAGGTAACTTGCTCCCACCACACGGGGGATGCTGTGGCTGTGCATGGCCGTTCCCACCAGGGAAGGAAACCGAAAATGGGAAGAAAAACACGGAAGCCATCTTAATGACAAGCAGGGTCAGGCTGACCAGGGTATATCTCTGACAAATGAGCTACCGGCAGGGCAGAAAATCCTTTATGGAAAAAAGAAAACAGTCTCGTGCCTAAAGAATTTTATGTAAAATAAAAACTAAACTAAAAGGGCAGAAAAAACATATTCGTCTATGACGGTCTGGGCCTCTGGATTCCCCTGGGTCCTAGTGTCTACCAGTACTGAATCTTAGCCCATACAACAGGCTGCCTCAGCGAGGTGGATGGCCCTGCACACGACATCACTATCATGAAGGGAAAGCAGTGAGGACAACCGTGGTTACTGGGGCTGAAGGGGACATTGAGAATGCAGACTCGAACAGTGTATACCCTTGTGAACAGGGTATATCCCGGAACTACAAGTGAGGTCAGGAGGAAAAAAAACAAGGAAAACTAAAGTGCTCCAGGTGGAAAGGAATGCATTTTCTTTTTTTTCAATATACATTTTATGGTATTTTGTAGACGTTTTTCCTTCTCCCACCCAAGGCCCCGGCACGTGGCCATGTGTGCGTGTGAAGGCATGCATGCACACCATGGCGCCAGCTCACCCCCTTCCATCCGCCCGCGCTGCCGACCCTTCCTTTTTACGCGACCCACCGGGCCTCCTACAATCTACAGGGCTGCCTCCTGATAACCTATTGTCTGTGTGCTGCCCAGATGACAAGGGCAGGAAGCTGCTCAGTATCTCCACTATGACCTACGCTCATAAGGAGTGACAGCTGACAGGGCCAGGGAATTGCTCAGTATCTCTGAGGTGACACACACTCATACAGAGTAACAACTCACAGGGCCAGGGAGCTGCTCATATATCCATGGTGACCCACACACAGAGTAGCTGTTGGCATGGACAAGGGGTTCCTCAGTATTTCCTAGGTGCTCCATGCTGCTCCAGATTAACAGCTGAAACTTGCAGGGTACAACCACAGGAAAGCTGACAGCATTGTCAGGGTCCTCCACCTACCAACACGGGTCTATGTGAACACCAATAGTGCAGACAGGGGAAGGGCATTTTAGAGGGTACGAGCTTAAACTTCTGAGTGAACAAAATTGTAAAATTAGTCTCATGAGATCATTTGTTGAGGGCTGCATGCAAAATCAGGGACAGAGTGTATACTGCCCCTTCCAACAACAGGACACTACTCCAACATATCCCATTTCACCACAGCACTTACCACAGTCTGCTGCTGGAACTTCACACTGACGTTGCGCAGTGAAAAAAAGCCGATGGATCCAATTTTCAAATCTGCCTTCAGTTTCTTCTGGACAAGTCCAGTGACTAGCCTTGCCACAAACCACCTGCAAGAAGGAAGGAATAGGGAGAGTTCTTCTGTTGTCATACTTCTGACGTCTAATCACCCATAAACTCAAATGCAACCTGCACAGTCCAGGGATAATCCATACATCGGTCCATTACATCACATACACACAAACCCCCTACATACATACATACATACATACATACATACATACATACATACATACACACACACACACACACACCTTTTCGTTCCTCCAAAAGTTTCCGACCCATTTCACAAGATCAAACAGACAGAGGTGAGAGATGTTTGATCTGGTGTCCTCCTGCAGGACATGCCAGGAAGCTCAGAGGTGACCAATTCAGGAGGGATGTCAAGAAACACTTTTCCGTGGCAGGCCCACTGGTGCAGTGGCAGCGCTATCGCTCACGACGCCAATGACCCACGTTCAGAAGTGAGCCTGGGAAGTTGGGAGGGCCGGCCAGGGAGGAGAATTGAGTGTCCTACGGACCACTCTCCTCCGGGGGGAAGGGGAGAAGCCACTGGCACTTGAGTGACCCTGTGCAAAGGCCAGGGGTCCGACAGCTGGGACTGATTAAGACTGAGAGTCGTGTCAGATGTTCGGCGTGCATGCCACTATGTCACTGCAAGCCATGTCTCCAGGGAGAAACTGGGGGAAAATGTGTTCTGACTGCCACACAATGACATCCACTCCCACGCCGCAGACCCCACACTGCCAACTGGACTCTCACCACTCAATGATGTCCACCCCGCCGGAGACCCCGCGCTGCCGACTGAACTCTCACTCCTGCTGCATTGTTCAGTCTCCATTAAGGGGCAAGCCAGGGTGTCCGGGAGTCGAGATAAGTCCTTGGGTGAGTGGTGGGGCTGAGCACTGGATGCTGGAGCGATGGGGACCAGCCGGACTGGAGGATAAAGCACACTAAACTCAAAAAGAAACCCCTTTCTCCCAAGCAGTGATGAGCCTATGTGACATTCTATTGGCAGAGACAGTGGACATGAAGACAGTACAGGAATTCAAGGGTAGCCGAGACACATTTCTGCTTCCCAAGAGAATCACTGGGTATCCGGGCTAGAAGGATGGGTGGGAAATCCCTATAAATTAGTGCAGTATCTGCACAGCATACTTACTCATTCCTGCTCATGAAATGGGTCGGGTGGACATGATGGACCAAGAGTCCCTTCCGACCTTAAATTACTTTGTTAAAACAGTTCTGTCAGTTTTCCAAACCTTATAGTTTGGAAGACAGCTGTTTAAGGAGTAAAGAAAGAATCTGTTTTTTATTTCAAAAGCCTCAAGTAGATCTCTTTTTTTTTTTTTTTTGAGTTTGAGACCCATGCAGATTTTAAGGGCTCCACAAAAATGCCTGTGAGCCAGCCTCTTTGCAGAAAAAATACCTGATCTGCTTGGAATTTATGGCCGGGAAAGAAAGGCTGGTTGTAAGGAACGGTGCATTAATCGCCCCCCTTCCCATCCTTGAATCAAGAGTCTCAAGTAAAACTGTCTTGGAACCTTTACTATGGGGTTAACAGAAGAACTACCTTTTTAAAAACTGTAATCTGAAAGGTTCCCATTAAAACTGATTCCGGACCCTATAAATTACACTTGCGTCCGATTTTGGACCCAAGAGGTTAGCTTTACACCTGTTTCTGGACCCATGGGGTTAGCCTTACACCTGGTTCTGGACCCCAGGGGTTAGCCTTACCGCCGTTTCTGGACCCCAGGGGTTAGGCTTACGCCCGTTTCTGGACCCCAGGGGTTAGGCTTACCCCGCTTTGGACCCCAGGGGTTAGGCTACCTCTGCTTTCTGGACCTCAGGGGTTAGGCTTACCCCTGTTTCTGGACCCCAGGGGTTAGGCTTAGCCCCGTTTCTGGACCCCAGGGTTAGGCTTACCCCCGTTTCTGGACCCCAGGGGTTATTCTTAAACCTGTTTCTGGACCTCAGTTTTTATCTTTACATCTGTTTCTGGACCCCATGGGTTATCCTTACAACTATTCCTGGACCCCAGGACTTACCCTTTACAACTGTTCCTTGACCCCAGGGGTCACCTTAAGAACTGTTTCTGGACCCCAGGGATTATCCTTACACCTGTTTTTGGACCTCAGGGATTATGCTTACACCTGAATCTGGACACCACTGGTTATTCATACCTCTGTTGCTGGACCCCAGGGGTTATCATTGCATCATTTTATGGACCTTAGGGGTTATCCTTACAGCTGTTACTTGACTCCAGGGATTATCCTGACATCTGCTCTGAAAGTGAATATCAATGTTATCTATCCTTAGCTGATGCTTGTACATGCTTTGACCCAACCTGAAGCTCCTGAGACTTACCAGTAATGTCACCCCTGCTCTAATCCAGCTCCAAGACTGTGTCCTCTTCCCCTCCCCGTATTTTTCCTTCTCTTTGTAAATAACTTCTCGACTACTAGCTCTCTTCCTTCTCAAACCTTGCTGCTGACCATCTGCTGTCATTTAATGCAGTGTCAGTGGCTCAGTAGGTAGCACACTCGCCTCTGAGGCCGGGAGATCAGAGGGCTGTGGGTTCAGTTCCCACATCTGGCACTTGGGTTAATATCCCAGTACTGACACTGTAGTGCAGCATGAGAGGGGTGTTGCATTTCTGAGGTGCCGTCTTTCGGATGAGACGTTAAACCGAGGTCCCATCTGCCTGGACTGGTGGTAGTTCAGGTGGATGTTAAAGATCCCATGGCACTTATCGAAAGTAGGAATTTCGGTGTCCTGCCAAATTTCCTCATTCACTAAAAATACCACCAACAGCTTAATCTGGTTCAAGGTCAGTTGGCATTCATCTGTATCCCCCCTCCCCCCGGGTCGTGCCTGAAAATAGGCAGGATTTGTCTAGTGCACTTACCCGGTCAACAAAGGCTAAATAAATAAATAAATGTCGCCAATTACCACTTCTGACCTTCCTTCTGTCAGTCTTTCTTGTTATGTTTGAACATTCCTCACATTTCTCTCTGTATAACCTTACTCTCTTATTAACCCTTTCACTCCACAGGTCAGGTCCGTGGTTTCTACATTTATTATATATCTTACTGCCATTATTTGTATAATGTTTGACATTATCTTTTGTTGTTTCTACCCATTGTATTTTTGTGGCATTGCTGTACTCTTCCTCTATTTGTATTACTGTACCCATGTTGCTGTTGTTCCACTGTTCTCTTTTTGTTGTACTCTCCCGGGCTGTGCCTGTAAATAGTCATTTTATGGCTAGTGCACCTACCCGGTTAACAAAAACTAAATAAATAAATATTCTCCCCCCACCTCCCATGCTTACTGGTCCCCTCCTTCAGGCTCCACAGAATTGCCCCACTGCCCTTGCCCAGCCCTCTCTGGTCCTCAGATCGCAGCCGATCCCGGGATATCCCGGCGTATCCCTTCGCTGGGCGGGATATCCTCCTCCGAGGGGGGAGGGCACCAGGGACAGGGGATGGCCCCAGCACACACTACTTAGGGCCCGGGGATGCTGCTGAGGAACAGGAGGCCCTGGGAAGGTACTGGAGGCACTCAGGGAACGGAGAGCCGTCATCCGGCGGCCAGCGAGCAATTTTTTCCGTTTTTCTGTTGGGGGCAGTGTAGTGACGTCACAGCATACGCCCGCTCCTCCTCCTCCAGTTATCTTTGGGCTGCGCGTCCTGTGATACTCCCAGCCTCCGCTAGGAGCCAGCAGGCGCCGGACCAGTCCCTACCTCCCGGAGAAGAGTAGGCACAGCCATAAGATGCTCGATCCTTCTCCCCGACTGCCTTCTAGTGACCCGGGCTCATTCCCGAACCCAGGTCGCTGGCGTCACAAGAGGAAATCCAACCGCTATGCCAGCAGGCCGGCCCAATAAATATTCTTACATCATTTTCTGGACCCCAGGGGTTAGCCTTACACCTTGTTTTGGACGCCACAGGTTACTCTTACCTCTGTTGTTGGACCCCAGGGGTTAGCCGTACACCTGTTTCTGGACACTATGAGTTATTCTTACAACTGGTTCTGAACTTCAGGGGTTATCGTTATGAATCTCCATATATTTTTCAAAAGTAAGTGACACTAGACTTCAGTTCAACAGAGGACAGGCAGACTGGATTGGTAAGCAGATGAACAGGGCTGATTAATCTTTGACTTTTACTGCCCAACTAAGACAGCGCAGTCTTGTTGGTCATTCTCAGGACTGTCACAGCATGAGCAGTATGTTTTACGTGTGTGGTTTACGGAGGATCACAAAGGGCTATATAGGAAGTGGGAGCGATTTACACCCATCTAGTTTGTGAGTGAGTATTTTACTGATCGAGCGATTGTATGTCACTCAGCATGGTTATGTGGCAGACTGTCTCCAAGCCATCACTGAGCACACCCTATAAAAAAGTGAAGCTCAAAAACAGAGCTCCAACAGTCAGCTAGCTAATAAAGGGGAACAAAAATGTCCACCTCCTAACCAATTTTCCAGGACCGGCAGCTCCCGAAGAATTTCACCCGTGAATAAAATGCATTTTTTTAGGTTACATTTTTTCACAAAAAGGAATTATCTGGCTGAGCTGTGTCGGACGTTGATCACAAATGGTCTTGTGTCAACAGGAGTGGGCCATAGCTATCTTTAGTTCCAATCTGAAAAAAAAAACAAAAAAAAACTTGCTAAGGCAAAAATAAACTATTTTACCCACGATATGTTTTGCTGACAGTGGCTTGGTTCAGTAAGGGAGGCTAGACACTCCTTTACTGAATCAAATCCAACAGTGCCCTTCATTTATATTGTTTCTGTAAGGCCAAAGTGAACTACGTAACAGATAATCCCCTACAGGATGTGCGGTCAATGCTGTGATATGCGCACGGAGCTGCGGGCCAAATACATTCAACCACCCAAGGCACGCATATATCAGAGCACAACCGCACACCCTGTAGTGGATTATCTGCCTTATAAAATGTCCAGAAGGTTCAACCTCCTCGTTCACGCCCCCCGCTCTCTGACCCCACCTCCCCCCATCTCGTCCTCCCTTCCCCAACACTACACTCCATCCCCTCCCCCCGAGCCATCCTTTCCATACTCGCCTGGCACAACATCATAATTCCTACCCACGATCTCTCCGCACTCCAACACTCTCTCTTCCCACCCAGCTCACCCTTCCCCTTACATTCACCCCTCACTGCTCCACTCACACCTGCTAAACCTAGAGGCCTTTCTCCAGTGCCTAAACCTCCGAGCTCCACCCCCTAGGCGCCCAAATAGCAGACACAAGCAGCCCACCGCCCTCTCCTTGCCCCCTGCTACTCTTGCTCCTGGCAGGTGATATTCACCCAAACCCTGGCCCCACAGCAGCAATACGAACCTCTCCGGCACCTGCACCCCATCTCAGTCCTTGCCCCAAAATCACTCCCAAAGGGTCTCCGCATATTCCACATTAACGCAAGGAGCCTTTTCCCTAAACTTGACGCCTTCTCTGTTTGGACAGGCCAATATCAACCTGACAAACTCTGCATCACTGAGACATGGCTCTCCGCCAAAATCTCAAACCCCTCTCTTGCCATCCCAAACTATATCCTGTTCCGCCAGGATCGAGGCAAGCGAGGCGGGGGGGTAGCACTGTACATCAGACAATCCATTAACTGCACCATCACTTTCAAAGAATCATGCCTATCCTCCCATGAATTCCTAGTCGCTCAGCTATCCTTCCCCTCGTCCACTCCCCACCCTTTACCTAGGGGTACTGTATACCCCGTCTAAGCCCTCACCAGACTCCCTCATCACGGCCATCTCAACCATCTCATCGACCACCTCAAACGGCGAACTCATTCTTCTAGGCGATTTCAATCTAGACTGGCTCTCCCCTCCACCAAACCTGCAGCCCTGAGGATCGAAGCCCTAAATCTCTCCCAGCTAATCCAGGAACCCACCTGACTCAATCACCGATCACAAAAACACACCCTTCTGGACTGGTAATAACCACTCACCCCCACAGGATCACCGCCTCTGGCACCCTTTCTGACGCCCTAAGCGATCACTGCATTACCTACTGTATTCGTAAAATCTGTTCCCCGCACTCCAGTCCCAAATTCATCGAAACCCGTCCCTTACACCTCCTCGATGACTCCGCCCTACAGCGTGACCTGGTAGATGCGGACTGGCTCCCAGTCTTTGCTGCTCATGATGTTGACACTGCCCTTTCCCATTTCAGCAATATTTTCCTAAATACATGGGACCATCACGTTTCTCTCAAGAAAGCCAGAGTAAAAAAATACCACCACCCATGGATCACAGACAATCTCATCACCTTGTGTTGCACCAGAGACAAGGCTTGGAGGCGTCACAAAACCTCCCTCGCCTCCTATGACCTCCTATCCTACAAATCTCTCAGAAAAAACTGCACCAAAGCAATCCGACAATCTAAGGCCCATTACTTTAAGGCCCAACTCACCATGCACCAAGCCTCCCTGGCAGCCTTCTGGAAGGTGATAAACTCCCTCATAAACCCTCCCACCAAACAAGCTAGTCCTAGCCTCAACATAGACGGCAAACTCACATCTCCGACCCAGCTTCTGTATCCGATCTCTTCAACTCTTTCTTCATCTCCTCTGCCATGCCCGACTCATCCCCTCCTACACCCACCTCCAAACCCCCAGCCACGGCTTTCACTTTCCACCTTTCATCACTGGAAGTCTACACTCTCCCACCTCCCTGAGCCAGCTCAAAACTAGCCCAGATGGCCTGCATCCAAGGCTGCTCTGCATCTCCGCCCCGGCCATAGCCACACCTCTAACTCACATACTAAACCTCTCACTCGCCACAGCCATGGTCCCATCCACCTGGAAACTTGCCAAAATCCTCCCTCTCCATAAAGGTGGCGACCCCTCCCACCCAGGAAACCACAGACCCATCTCTCTCCTCCCTTCCCTCGCCAAAAGCCAAGAATCCCTCATGCTATCCAAACTGTCCCCTTTCCTCTCTACAGTCAGCTCCCTCTCTCCCTTCAATCAGGCTTCAGCCAATCTCATTCCACGACCACCACCTTATTAAGCGTAACCGACACCATTCTCTCAGCCATGGACAAGGGGCAAACCACCACCGCCATTTTCATTGACCTGGCAAAGCCTTTGATTTAGTCCTCACCTCTACTGTTCAAAATTAAGTTCTTCAGCCCTCGCCTAACCTGCCATAAACGGTACCACTCTATCTCCAAAATAGAAACAGCAAGTACAAATAGGCGACACCCTCCCTCCCACCCATCCTCTCTAGCATCCCCCAAGGCTCCATTCTTGGCCCCATCCTCTTCTCCCTATTTATAAATGACCTCCCCTCCGCCTGTCTCTCCTCAAACATGCACTTGCACGCTGATGACACCATTATCTACGCATGAGGCCCCTCCAATGACAGTGTACACCCAAATCTCCAAAGCAATTTCCACCAAGTACAAGCCTGGCTCCAGAAAAACCAGCTAAAACTTAATACTAAAAAACAGTCTCTATGGTTTTTGGCACCAGACAAAAGCTCGCCTCCCTACCTGCTCCACCTCCGATCTCCACCTTGGACGAAGTTCCCCTCGAATCGGTATCCACTTTCTAGTACCTGGGAGTCTGGCTGGACACAAACTTCAACTCCGCCACCCATGTTGATGCCATCTGTACCAAACTCCGGCCCAAATTCGCCATCCTCTACCACCACAAAGTCAGCCTCCACATTCCCACTCAGTGTGAACTAGTTCGCAAAACCATCCTACCAGTACTGGACTATGCGGACATCATTTATGGCACAGCCCCAAACTCCTCCCTTTCTAAACTCGACGTCCTTCTCAACTCATTCATTCGGTCCGCCACTGCCTCCCCCCCACTCACTCATCACTGCCTCCTATACTCCACCCTATCCCTAACGCCTCTCTCGCACAGGCGGACCACCCACAGCGCTTCTCTCATAGTTACATATTGGCTTGGCTCCCTTCCCCCCTATCTCTCCTCCCACCTCTCCCAAGCCACTTCCCCAGGCTACTCACTCTGCCACAGACACTGTTGCACCTTCCACCTTTCACGTTCCCCCTCTGCCTCTGGGCAAGCCGCCTTTTCCTACAGGCTCCCACTCCTTTGGAACAACCTTCCACCTAACCTCCAATAGTCCCCCTCCTTATCAGCCTTTAAACAGTTACTCAGGTTTCTCCCCCTACTCCCTGCTGAAGCTGCACAGCAAATCCCCCCTCTCTCGAGCCCAGTATTATCCCCAATTAGCCACACCAGGCAACTATTACTCCTCAGGCCAGCTCAAATTGCCCAACCTCCCCCACACTGCACGCACTCTTTGCTAGACCACTTTCCGGACAAATCACTACTATAAATATATACATACATGCACTTGTAAATTATACAGCATAAGTGACTGTTTAGAAATGAAATGTCATGACGTTTTTCCCACTGGCTGTTCAAATCCAAAAAGTGTTACCGTACTACCAAATAATATGAAATGTCCTTGTACTGCATTGTCCGGCAGAAATTTGTTGTTTGCCTGTACGTCTCTGCCTTCCACATGCAAACCTTGTATCCGGGTCGCACCTGGAAACGAGCCTCGGCTCAGTGTGCCTTTCCCAGTCACCAACTTTAAATAAAATAAAATAAATAAATAAATAATAAAGTGCAGGAATATGGTCGTTGTGGAATAATACACAGTCACATGGTGCGTTTCATCCAATCAGGAGACTAGATTTTCCCAATTTTCTCAGCCATTTTTATGTGTGTGTATATAACACACATAAACACGCACAAATATTAACCAGAGTTGAGAAGTACTGACCTGGAAAGATACAATATTAGCCCTACACTTAGTTATTACACTGACTACTGGAAGGCAATAGGTCATCCTGAGGGGATCAATATTTTCCCCACGACATCCCAAAAAGACTCTGGCCAATATCTGTTTTTATAAAACCTTGCAGAGGTACAAAAAAAGAAACAGAACAGTAAAAACAAGAAAAACAGAAAACACTAGACTTTTTAATTTAAAAAGTCAAAAGTAGCTCTTAGTTCACTAGATGGTTGCTTCAAGTAGTTGCCTCCAGGCAATGCTACTGTGTACTCTTATTTTCAAAGGGTCTGAGGTTCTCCTCTGAAGCAGCATCTGGTTAGGCAGGTTTCTTTAATTTATTTAACGTTTCCTTTCTAGTTTTTACTGCGTAGTTATATGCCCAAATATTCACCTACCTGTAACTACAGACTGCAACATCTAGTGGGTACTGGCAATTTCAGGCTCAAGATGTGAAGCGATTTCTGGTTTGGCATTTTTTTTTCATTTTTTTAAATAAATCTGTGTCCCAGGTGAGCATGTGTGTGCCCAAATATGCCCAACATATTGTTTATAGCTCCTGTAGGTGGACGCCCCCCCCCCCAAATGTTGGGCCTTTCAGCAGTGACGAACGTCGTGAAATGGGGTTCTGTTAAAGAAAACGGCAAGCGGAATTTAGACATGGTGCCAGTTCAATGTAAAGGAACCAGAAATTAAAAACATCAGATACTGAGGGAGTTACACAGAATCAGATTTTTCCATACCCCACCCGTGTGGACAGAATTTCTGCCCCTAAAACGTGGTTACCATTGGAAAAATCGTGGCCATTCCCATGCTGACCAGGCAGATATATTCTGGTCTTGTCCAGCCCTCACCCCCTTCTAGAATGGCATATCTGACCAAATGCAGCAACGGTCTCTTCTACCAGGTATTGTCTCCTCTTCCATGGTTCTCCTGTCAATTCCCCTCCTGATGTGAGGGTGACCTCCCATTCCATGGCATGCTTATACATCCCTAGCAGCCAAAAAGGCCATCACGAGGCTCTGGATGCTATGGTACCCTCCCACAGTGGAAGCCTGGCACAAGATTCCCCAGAAAATCTACGTGATGGAGGGGATTACTGCCTCCCTACAGGGCACAGCACCACACTTCCTGACTAAATGGAAGGGTAAGGTTCAGTACATGATCTTAATAGACAATTCATTTGTTTCTTGAACGTCCACACTTTATACCCTGATGTATTGCTAAATTTGTCTGTTCTGGATAATCCGTACTAGCTGGGTGAGATTAAGGTGCTGGAAGATGTATATTATGTATGAAAATTTCACTTGGGTTTTTATCTGGCTCTCTTGGTTGGTTAAACATACCGAAGAACCGACTGTACTATTATGAAATTTACATATCCGGTATTACTGATTTGTACATGCTATCTGTTATGTACCTGCTGTATTTCATACTTACTGACTCAATGAAATTCAAATAAAAAAAAAAAAACAGAAAACTGAGCTGCTGCTTATTTTTTCTTCTTCTAGTAATGTCTGTTACAAAAAGCAGTCGTCTTCAAATAATCCCTCCTGTGTGAGGCGGGCTGCAGCCAGAGTTCCGTACGTGCAGGGAGTTTCACTCAGCCGGCAGCACTTTCACTTACAGCATTAGTGCACTGCTACTCAGACCTGCTACGCTACTACATTAAAATCGTATTTCCTGGTGCCTTAGCAATTCTGTTTTGGGGAATTTAAAAGGGAGACAGAGACAAAAAGAAACAACTCTTAAGGATACAGACATTTTTACCCACTGCAAACCACATCCAAGCAAGAGACACTGGGCCAGATATTCAAAACTTTGTCCGGTGGGCAAAGTGATTGTACCTTGTTTGCCTGGGGTCTGCGCCTGTGCGCAATACTCAAAGGGGGCTTTTGCACAAGCCAACAGGGTTAGCGCCAGGACAGAAACACCAGAGCAACATGATATTCAACACATTTGCACTGTGCAAAACGGTTAGCGAAGGCCAATTTGTGCAACGTAAATACTGCTGATCAAAATCCCAACTTACTCCAGACAACCCTAGCGGCTGCAGCCAACAACCACACAGGCAGCTGGGGAAGCATACCTTCCCCTTGGCATCTAGTGGTACCCGCATCCACCACTCACTGTCCCCGTAACATAAAATCATTTCCTGGTGTCAGTGCCCCCCACCTCCGATTACCGTCTCCAGTAATGTAAAATCTTTTCCTGGTGCCTAGTTGCCTCTCCCACTCTCCAATCCGTCCCTGGTAAGGTAAAATCCTTTCCCCAATGTCTAATGTTCACCCCTGCCCTCTGATTGCTATCCCTGGTAATGTAAAATCTTTTCACTGCTGCCTAGTGGTCCCATTTACTGTCCTATCGCCATCCCCTGCAATGTAAAATCCTTTCCCTGTTGCCTACTGGCCCCCCCACCCTCTGATTGCAATCCCCGTAAATTCAATTATCTCTGGTGCCTAGTGATCCCCTCCACCCACTGACTACCAGCCCCACAGATGAGAAATCATACCTTGCGCTAGTGGCCCCCAACCCCACCCACTGGCCCTGCAGATGAAAAAGCATTCCCTGGGGCTAGTGGTCTCCCCCTCCTCCGACTGCCAGCCCTGAGATGGAACTCATTCCCTGGCATCTATTACCCCCTGCAATACGGGCACCGATAGATCCACCATGCCAACCCCTCCTTACCTTAAGCGATGGTGCCACGGATTCCATACGGCAACTGGCACAGCCCTCCTCTCACCTCCTCTGCCGGCTGCACTGTACAGGTGCAGGTCCTCTGTATTGTACCTAAAGATTGTACCTAAGATGCCTAAAGGTGGTTTTCTGCAATTACTCTCTCACCTTTTTTAAAAGGATATTAACAGTTGCAAACTAATTTGCATTGGCAATACTTTTTGTGCCAAGCAATCCTTGCTGTTTGCTTTCTGCCCCCATACCTTCCCATGCCAAGCAGGCCGTGGCATCCAGTGGCACCCCACCACTGTGCTAAGCAGTCCCTGTCTTCCAGTAGTACCCTATCCCTCACTTCCTCCCTTGCCAAGAAGTCTCTAGTGTCTTTGTACCCCTTCACTCACTGCTCCCCTATACCACAGTCTCTGCTGTGCAACAGTCCCCCTCCCTCACCTCATACCAAGCAGTTCTTGGCATCTAGTGCTGTCCCCATTCCACACTGTGCAAAGCAGTCCCTGGCACAGTGGCCTCAAATTTCTCACTCTTCCACATGCCAAAGAGTCCCTAGCGTGCAATGGTCCTGTACCCCATGCCTGCCAAGCACTCCCTAGTGTCCAGTGAAACACAGAACATAGAAACATAGACTTTGACGGCAGATAAGGACCGCTTGGCTCACCTAGTCTGCCCGTTTCCCTACCTAAAGGATAAGCTGCAGATCCTATTTAACCAACAGCCTATTTCTTCCTACCCCCCACAAAAATTGCCTTATGTCTGTCCCATGCATTCTTGAATTCTCCCACAGTTTTAGACCCCACAACCTCCTTGCCAAGTCCCTTCTCATCCTTTCCACGCCTCCTTGTGCATCAACCCTGTTGCAGATCTTTGTGTCATCTGCAAAGAGGCATACTTTTCCTTCCAGTTCCTCTGCAATGTCACTTATAAAGACACTAAAAAGGACTGGACCCAGTACTGAACCCTGTGGTAACCCACTAGTAACCCCTCTTTCTTCAGAGTGGACTCCATTTACAATTACCTACTGTGTCCTGTTGTTCAGCCAATGTTTTTCCCAGGCTACCACCCTGGGACCCACTCCAAGGCTGGTTAATCTGACTACTAATCTTTGTGTGGGACTGTGTCAAATGCCTAAAGTCTAGGTAGGCCATGTCCACAGCCCCTCCCTGGTCTACTACTTGGTCACCCAGTCAAAGAAATTAATTAGATTAGTCTGACATGACCTTCCCGCTGTGAACCCATGCTGCCTTGGGTCCTGTGCCCCACTGGCCTCTAGGTACTCAACAATTCTTTCCTTCAGAAGTGATTCCATAACTTTCCCTAACACAGAGGTCAAACTGACAGGCCTGTAGTTTCCTGTCTCTGTCTTGCTCCCACTTTTGTGAATGGGAATCACATCAGCCTTCTTCCAGTCCTCAGGTACCACAACATCCTCCCATGATTTGTTATAAAGGGTAGTCAGTGGTATCACTAGTTCTCTGCTTAATTCTTTTAGAATTCTGGGGTGAATTCCATCAGGCCCCATTGCTTTGTCCACCTTCAGTTTTAGGAGTTCTTTCAGAACCCTTTCTCCTGTGAAAGGACTGGGATCGACCCCCCCTCTCCAGAGTGCTTCTGTTAATTGGATTAGGCACCTCCCCCACTTCCTCTTTTGTGAATACTGAACAGAAGTATTCATTCAGTATCCCTGCTTTTTCACTGTCACTCTCTGCCCACCCACTATCCATTCTATTTAGTCTCACTATCCCTCCCTTTGTCTTTCTACGCTCCCTGATATACCTCTAAAAGGTTTTATCCCCCTTCTTAACTGAGTGGAACCACCACGTGTGATCATTCGATATGTGCTGCTGATATAGGACACTTGCACCAGCTTCACAAAAATTAGCGGAGAACTATTAATTTTAGAAAGATGCTACTGCATTTATTAACAAAAAAGCAAAGATACAGACAACAGCCTGATCCCCAGTGCTTTGAAGCGTTCCGACTCCTGGTCAGGTGGAGGGCGTTTTGTGGACCTTGTGGTGTCCAGTGGCCACCCCTGCCCTTAACCTGCCTCAAGGCATGTAGTTCTTGCCATTTAGTGCCCCCCACTGCCCTCGCCCTGCCTTAAGGCATGTAGTCCTTGCAATCCAGTGCCCCCCCCCACACTCACCCTGCCTCAAGGCATGTATTCCTTGCCATCCAGTGTCCATCCCTGCGCTCACCCTGCCTCAAGGCAAGTAGTTCCTGGCATCCACTGACATCACACAGCACCCTGCCCCCAACCATGGGCACCAGGTCAGAACATCGTTGACCAGGACAAGTGCGGTCAAGAACCACGTGGCAAAAATGCCATGTCTTTTGTTTTTTTGGGGGCTCTGCCCTCACCCCAGAAAGGATTCTTATTATTATTGGGCGATCACTGGGCAAGATGCAATTTGTGGGTCTGAGAAATACTGTTTCCACAGACCCTTGTAAACAAACCAAAGTCATGATCGGCAAAACCCCCCAGACTAAAGGATTCTTACTCCGGTGGGGGGAGCGGATCATAGGGCAAGATGCAATTTGTGAGGAAGTGGAATACTGTTTCCACGGACCCTTGTAAACAAACCAAAGTCAAGATCGGCAAAAATCTAAGGAGACCAGGATCAGAACCCTGGTCTCCACTGCCGCCTGACCAGGTTGCTCTATGCCTCAGCTCTCCACACCACAGCAGCAGGTCGGCCAAGCTTCTGGATACTGGTGCCCTTGTTCCCTGCCAGCACCATGGACAGCGACCTGGGGAGCACTTACTATAAGTGCTGTAAATCCCCTCTCTCCTGTCCGTGGTAGCACTATTCAGACTAGGGCTCAGTTGACTGGTGCTATTCTAGTAGCGCTATTGCTGGGGGTTACCCAGACCATGCAGTCTCTAGCATCCAGTGTGCCCCCCACTCTCTCCCCCTGTCCTAACTCAAGCAGTCCCTCCCTCCCAGATGGCAGACAGTGTAAATCGACAACTCACTTCCTTGGCTGACTACTATCTGAATGACATTATTACATCCGTGATGTGTGACACACATGTATGCATCATCTATTTCAAAAATCCCAGTTCTTGCCTTCTGCCAAGTTGCATGGGGAGGCCCACCTTGCACACACACCACTGTGATGTGCACAGTGCTTGGATTGGTCATCTCTGGAGGGGAAGATGCCTCATATATGGTGCTTCTCTCATCCATAAGCACCAAACAATTTGCCCCTGCTTCCTCCCTCCCACCCCCTATTCCCCAAGGAATACTGCCTGGGGTATATGCCTAACCCCAGGTGCAAGAAATCCACAGGGCAGGTGGCATTTTCTTACAGCATCTCTAATCCATGAAACACTCTCCCTCCTTATTGGAGCTGGAGGTCAAAATTCTTCTCATTTTACCCATAATTCTCAATGCTGCAAGCTGGGGTTAGGAATCAATGCAGCTGCAACAAACAAAGTTCATGAACAAATTGGTCATAATCACGCCCTGTGTTCTGCTATTTGTTTCTAATCCTTGCTTTCCACTTCTGCCTTGGCTCACATGTTGGCTGCTATAGTAATGTACTGAACTGTTCCATTGTATTGGGCCTCTGAATTAACCAGTTATTTTAAGATGAACGTGCTGTTTCTTGCTGTTATGCCTTGATTTGTTTTGATCTGGTTTAACTGTATGACTCTACAGTGCTCTCAGCCGACAGGAAAGAGCCCTTTATAAAAAATCCTTGCCTCGCCGTACTGCACTGTCCACTTTACTTGCCTGTGTCATGTCTTTCCCATTACACTGCCCATGGTCTCAGCAGCCCTCTACACCTGGGCTCCCAAACAGACAATTAGAGGTATCAGTCCTTCATTCCAGAGTCCCCATCAAAGGATCCACCAGCACATCTTGCCACAGTGCAGGTGAACGCAAGGCAGCAGGCTGCCCCACTCCCCAAAACCATCACATGGTTACTGTCTTTGCATGCTGTTAATTAGGACACTGGCTTGTATTTGTTCTGTTGCGCCAGACTTTGTACAACACTGGAACTATTCCTGCACTGCATGCAACACTTCACATGCCGGTTCATGTCCAATACTGTTGCAATAATACCGCCTTGTTCCACCTGTTGACAACTAGACATTAATTTTGTAGCTGTTCTACTGCACTGTCTACAACATCGGGAATGAGGAATACGTTGCACTACGTACAACACCAGGAATGTTTAATGCATTGCACTGTGTACAACACCGAGAATGACTACTGCACAGCACTGTGTACAACACCGGGAATGACTTATGCACCGTACTGTGTACAACACCGGGAATTATTAATGCACTGCACTGTGTACAACACCGAGAATAATTACTGCACAGTACCATGTACAACACCAGGAATAACTACTGCACAGTACCGTGTACAACACTGGGAATGACTACTGCACAACACTGTGTACAACATTGGGCATAACTAATGCACTGCGCTGTGTACAACACTGGGAATAATTAATGCACTGCACTGTGTATGACACCAGGAATAACTACTGCACCGCACTGTGTACGACACCGGAAATGACTACTGCACAGCACTGTGTACGACACCGGGAATGACTACTGCACAGCACTGTGTACAACACCGGGAATGACTACTGCACTGCACTGTGTATAACACCGGGAATGACTAATGCACTGCACTGTGTATAACACCGGGAATAACTAACACACTGCACTGTGTACAACATCGGGAATGACTAATGTACTGCAATGTTTACAAAACCAGGCATGACTAACGCATTGCACTGTATTTTTCCATGGTTTCAACCTTGTTATCAACTCCCCCTCAAACCGACCTGGAAAAAAAATGGACTGTAGCTCAGCATACTTTCTCTGGCCAAACAGTGTAATTAAATACATTAAATTATCAAGCACCGTAACACAGGAAACCAAACTATAATGCACATGGACAGACGGTGAGCACCTGGACAGGCACTAGTTACAACAAAATGTTTTGAAGAAACTGACAGGTACTTATACAGAGAATAATGCACAAGCAGCTATGTGTTATGAAGGGTTTTTTTCTGTTTGTTTGTTTTCTTAATACACCTGAGGTGTGTGATGGTCCATAAACATCAACAGCGAATTTCGGAAAAAAACTGTGGAAATTCCGACAATGTCTGAAAATCACTGGCCCCAATTATTTTTATCACAGTGCACAAGATACGCCACAACATGGGTCATGCATACCGGTGTTTTCAGAAGTGGAGAAAAAACGGCTATAAAATTAAACCTTTAGCGCACAGCAGCTGCAAGTCGGCTGCTAGTTTCTGTGATAACTGCTCGAGCTGCAGCCCTAAAGTACATCAGCAACAGTAACATTCAAATAATTGTTTCGCAATTACATACTGTACCAGCATGTCCAGTAAGTGATTATAAACAGTTGACTCGACGGATCGCCTTTGTTTCAGTACGGTGTCCATTATTATAGAAGCGCATCCAAATACATTCTTGGCAAAATAAGAATGGTTTAAAGAGACACTGTCAACCTCCTTAGGCCTCCAAGTACCCTAGTTTGAAAACACATTTCAGGATTGCTCACATTCTGTAGAATTTTGTTATGTAGCTGGTAGTTTGATTCTGGAAATAAAAAAAAAGGCTGCACGCTATACTGGTGTTACCACACGAAAATATGCCTGTTTACTTTCCTTAATCAACTCCCACTGCATCCTTCCTGGACTTTGAAACACTCCTCAACAGTCTCGCCCCTCGTGGTGCAATTGTAGGAGAGAAGACTACTGCACCTTGAGTGGCTGCACTGTTTGGGGTGTTCTTAATGTTCACAAAGCATGCAATAAGAGTACGTCATGGATGTGAAACAAAACATGGTTGGGTATAATTACTCCATCAGCATGCATTTCAGTTCTACTAAGAAAGGAAGCAGATAAAAACTAGTGGCATCAATGAATTTTAGAGAAGGTGAGCAATCATAAAATGTGGGTTTTCAGCTAGAAATAATATGACACAAAAAAGGAAAGAACTCATTGTTAGTTCCAAATGCTCCTGCTACAACACTGATGTGATGTAATTTTTTGTTCTCCTTAACTTGTAATGAAGCTCACACCGTGTTCCTGACACTACACAGGGCTTACACTCCTTATTGTAGACTAGACTCTATGGAGCCACAGTCATGTGTCTTTGATTATACCGATAGACTAATATTTTCTACACTGACTATGTTCCATTGGAGCTGCATGACTTGTTTTGTCAGTACTTAATTATGCATTATACCTTTTATTTTTCTTGATCTGAAACCTTTGCAAATGAGCATGTGTGCTCAAAGATGTCTTCCGAATGACTAAAATAAAATAAAAAGGGGTTGGGTGTCTCCTTTAACTTACATTCTTCACGTGCTAGAACAGCTCAACTTTGCTTCGCTGTTCTCTCACTCTAACAGCGCAAGTGAAACCACACTTATGTCGACAAGAGCTGTGAAGTCTCTCTCTATATACACCCTTGTATCACTCCACAACTCAAGACACCCAATCCCACCTCCCTGCCCGAACTGAGGAAGGGATAACTATTCAGGTAGACTGGAGAAACCATTGGTCTTTTTCTGCAAGCAATGCCTAGGTTTCTAAGAGTGTCTCCAGATGTCATATTAATACATAAAAACAGACAAGCCCCAGATCTTACCCCCAATAGACCCAAAATGGCATTAAGAGATTTCCTTAACCCGTGTTACAGCACGGTGCATAGCCATACTGGGGTGAACTCGGATTAAGAGAACCATGCTGATTTAAACCTGTGCTCAAGGTTTTAGAACATGGATTGTAGCATGATTTCTGGTGTGCTACAATAATGTATACAGGACCAAAGATACCCTGCATCACCTCTCCCTACACACTCAGCTTCCACAATCTTGCCCAGCAGTCCAACACCCTGATCTATCCCACACCCTCAGGCACCTCCATCTCATTCCTCAGCTCCAAACACCCTGCTCTCACTCCTCAGCAGCCCCATCATGTTGCTCTTACCCCCCAGCTCCACACTTTGCTCTTACCCCTCAGCCCCAAACACCCTGCTCTCACCCCTCAGCTCTAGACCCCCCCACTCTCACCCCTTAGTCCATCACCCTGCTCACACTTCTCAGCCCCAAATACCCAATTCTCATTCTCAGCCCCACACTCTGCTTCCATGCCTTTGTAGCAGACATCCTGCTCTCAGCCCTCAGCCCACAGCCCAAGACATCCAACTCCCATGCCTTAACCTCAGACACCCTGCTATCACCCCTCAGATCAAGACAATATCAGCACCAGGCACCCTGCTCTCACCCCAATACATCCCACTCTCACGCATCAGCACCAGACACCCTGCTCTCACCCCTCAGCCCAGGACATCCCACTCTCACGCCTTAGCACCAGACACCCTGCTCTCACCCCAAGACATCCCACTCCGAGTCACGCCTTAGCACCAGACACACTGCCCTCATGCCGAGACATCCCACTCCGAGTTACACATAAGCACCAGACACCCTGCTCTCACCCCTCAGCCCAAGACATCCCACTCCGAGTCATGCCTTAGCACCAAACACCCTGTTGTCACCCCTCAACCCCAGCCACCCCGGTCTGATCCGTCACCCCCATCAGCCCCAGATACCTCCGTCGCATGCCTGCCCCCGTCCCTGCTATGGGTCCGTTGGTTCTGACTCACCGGCCGAGAACGAGGATCACAAACGCAGCTGCCAGGAACGCCAGCAGCGCCGGGAGAAGCAGCGACATCTCGGGGTAACTTCAGGAAGCTGCACGGGGAAAGGGCGGTGGAGTCTCGGAGACGGTCCTCGTCCAGCCCAGCCGGGGACGGGACGCCGGCGGGGCCGGAGAGTCCACTCGGGGACAGAGCACAACAAGAGACTCCGATAGCCCGGGCCGATCCGTGCGGAAACCGAGCCGCAGATTGACAACAAACACTCATCCCCGGACGGGCCCACGGCGCGCTAACCCGGAGTTACACCAACTGCTGGCCGACTGTCAACTAACCCGGAGTTACAGATACAGCTAGCCGACCATCAACTAACCCGGAATTACACGTAAAGCTGACAGACAGTCGACTGACCCACAGTTACATAGACAGCTAGCCGACCATCAGCTAATCCGGAGTTACACAGACAGCTAACTGACCATTAATCAACTAATATTTTTATTTGCAATTTGGTTTTCGGGTGCACTCTTGGTAGTGGCTTATATGCACTGACACCTGGAAAACTCCCATACTTTTACTCAATAAGTGCAATGGTATATGTAACTTTTGCCCTTAGACAGTGACCAGAATAGGCGGAAGGGACATTTGTTTAACATTTCTGAAGGAAGGTACCTCAGTGAAGGAGCGCCCCCCCGGTCAGTTGTGGATATTGTCCAAGTGACTCGCGTGGGACTAGAACTCGGGACCTTCTGGTCGCAGAAATAGGCGTGTTACTCACTGAGGCACTGACAGGGATTATGAACTTGTAGAAACACAGCTAGTTGATCATCAACTAACATGGAGTTATACTTGTCACGAGTATCAATTAAAGAGACTGGAGGTAGAGTTTACTGAAAAAACTCCACTTTCTTCAAGGTAGAACTGAGAAGAACATACATAGTTAGCTCTTGCTTTCAAAGGTCTCTGTAAAGGTCTTGCAAGCTACCTTTAGTCAGTGTACATAAGTTACATTAGCTTCACCTAGTGGACCGACTCTTCCTATAACAGGAGCAACAACTGGTTAACTCTTTCCTGACATCTTCCCTTTTTTAGTTTTTTATTATTAACACATGATACTAAACGCTAACTTGTCCAGTACCTACGACTTAACATGTTTATGTAAATATAGTCCCAACATTTAACTATTACTCTGAAAACCACATTCTTCACTTCCCCCTTCTTTCCAAAACAGCCTCTTACATCAAAGTCTTGATGAATCCAGGCACTTTAGGGATTTTACAGTGCAAGCCCAAGGAGTCCCTGACATGATGCAGTTGGCTGGATTGCCATGCTGGACTCATCATCCATGTCTTTAGGACGAGTCTGTTCAGCATCTGCATGGTGAGTGAGCACTGGATCTGGTTCAGGAGTCAACGGATCTTTGCCTTGGTCTTCAGGATTTGTGCTGTTTGCATTGGAACTCTTTACAAGCGATCCATGTACAGGGGCAGGCAGCATCTCTATGTGACTCTTGTCCTTCATGAAATTGCACTGTTCTGTGTGCTCCAGATAGGATCGTGAGATACCACTGTCTCCTATCACTATTCCAATGTTGCTTCTCACCCAGGAAGGGGTGTGTGTGTGTACATATGTAATATATATACACACACACACACACATATACATGTACCTGTAAATAACCTCACAGGGTAAATAAGGTACAGGACTGGAGTATTTTTCAGAGGAAAAGATGCATGAGAACAAAGGTGCATGCAGTGAAGCTGGAAGGTAGATTCAAGAGAGACACGAGGAAGTACTTCTTTACTGAAAGAGTGGTGGATGCTAGGACCAGTCTTCCAGTGGAAGTGGCGGAGCGAAAACAATGGTGGGCTTCAAGTATGCATGGGACAGGCACTAGGGAGTCTTAGTACAAAGCAAGTGGGGGGGGGTGGAGATCCAGAGGGGCCTGTTGTGACAGTATAAGCGGGAAAAAAATGGGGAGACTGGGTGGGTCAAGCGTTCCTTATCTGCCGTCACATTCTACGTTTCTATGTTCTATGTTTCAGGCACTTTCCAGAGTTTCTCCCCATCTAACTTAAGTCAAACACAATCACTGGGTTTCAACTTGGAAAGATCTTGAGCATGATGGCGTCTATTGTAGCAGAAAACACAGGATTCTTTAGCCTTGAGATCCAGCTCTTTCACTTTCTTTAGGTTAGACCACTGTGGATTCAGACTGTCCTTCAGTGTGAATAATGTCCTAATCTGTCTCCCCATTAACAGTTGTGCTGAGCTCACCCCAATTGCTGAAAGGGGAGTTGAAGAGGTTCCTTCTGTTGCAGGGTATGCTTGGCTTGCTGCACAGCATGGTCTGCCTGTCCATTGACTTGTGGAACTTGTGGGCTTTCTGTGATGTGTTTAAAGTCATACCTTGTTGCAAACTGATAAAATTCAGTGCTTTCAAACTATGGCCCAGTATCCACCACAAGCACCTTCAGTATTGCTTTTAATTTTGTCACAACCCTACTGGTGATATCAGCCTTGAGAACGATCTCCAACAATCTTAAAAAATATTTGGAGATGACTAGGTACAGTATTTATGTCCCTTCTCATCACAGAAAGCCGTATTCTTTGACATGCCCCCCCCGCCCAGTCCCAATTACATGTCACAATATGGAGGATTTAACTAGTTATCTACTTTGTTACGCCCCTGACGACCATCATGTATACGGCAAATGATCTCCTCTCTCAAGAATGGAGGGATGACTACGTGATCAGGCCACTGCTCTGTGAAAGTCATCCATGCACCACACAGAAGTCATGAGTGTTGATTGGAACACCATTTACATATTTAGGCCACCCTTCCTTGATGAGTGCTAAAACAGATTGCATCAGTTGCCTCTCGCAGCTGATCCAGTTTGCTGTTGGATAGAGGCTAATTAGCATCAATAGCCCTGACATGTACCTCGACATCCTCTTCTGTTTCAGAAGTAAACTCACCTGGCAGCGGGTGTCTGGAAAAAGCGTCTGCAACAATGAGCGATTTACTGGTCACATATGGTGCATATGCTTTAAACCTCACTAAGCACAACAGAAATCTCAGGCCCCCCAAAGGAACATTATCCAAACCTTTAATATTGATCAATGGGACAAGGGGTTTGTGGTCTGTGAGCAGCTTGAAAGTGTCTAGACCATAAAGGTATCAGCTGAACTGTTTGCAAGCCTAAACTCCAGCCAAATACTCTTTTTCTGTCTGGCATATTGGGTTTCTGATACCATAAGAGTTCAAGAACAAAATGACACAGGTTTCCAATCCTTATCATGTAACTGCAGGAGGACACCCCACTCCGCACCCGCTGGCATCTGCGCTAACTGCAGTAGCTTTGGTAGCATCACAGAAAGCTAGCACTGAGGCAGAGTTTTTTTTTACATTTATTTTTATTAGTTTTACAAGATCTTATATTTAGCCACAATGAGCAACTTATATAAATTGATACATTAGCATACTTGTTGCAGGGTACATGAAACTGTATTTCAAAGTTTATGTACATAAGAGGGTTATACTATATATGTGGGAAATACTCTGCATAGTGCTGAACATATTAACCTGCTTTGCCATAACAGACCTGACCTGTTCCAAAATGCTAGAATTGTCATAGTGTTAAACAGCCCTTAGTAAACTATAAACATCAGAATGAGCTTATCATTATGAAACAGGATAGTGTGCACTAGCCTAGAGACCCTGGCACCTGCACTGGAAAAATAAGAATGATATAACTTCAGACCTAATAGGCTGAGTTAATAAGGATGATCTGACTGACAGGCTGCAACGCATGGTAGTGCACTTGCTAGATGAACAGCATGCTTTAAAAGAGAAATGTGAGGATTTGGAAAACAGATCACGCAGAAATAATCTGAGAATACATGGGATTCCGGAGAACGAGGAAGGGAGAGATATTTTAAAATTTGTGGAGGAGCTCCTCCGCGACTCTCTGCAATTAGACCCAGCTTTTAAATTCGACATAGAGCAAGTCCATCGGGCTCTATCACCGAAACTAACTCAGCCAGACAGACGACCTTGCTCCATCATAATTACGTTTTTTAAACTATACTACTAAACAAACTAGTCTTACCAGAGCCTGGAGAATGAGGGATACTAAATATAAAGGAAAGTGCATTTATTTTGACAACGATTACTCCCCATCTATTTCAGCCAAGTGCAGGGCCTGCGCTCCAATACTCCATCTTTTAAAGCAAGAAAAACTAAAATTTGCTACTCCATACCCTGCTCAACTAGTCATCATGTTTCCAGATGGCCCCCAAACCTTTGAGACACCAGATGAAGCAATAAAAGCTCTTCAACTCAGGGGCCTGGTTCAATCCACCCAGGAAGACTCCTCACTCAAGAAAACTCAGCAAAGCCTTCGTGATGCTGTTTGGGACACTGCTAGGGATCCAGGTTCCAGAAAGAGACAGAGTCAAGCAACCCTATAGCATGTGAAAAACATTTACAAAGATTTCAGCGACCTTCACCAGAGTGAGTGGCAAGAGAGGTTCTGCAAAGACTTAAAAACTGGCAACTCGATGTGGCAGTGACTCTGCATACAGGGACTACGCAGTGCAACTCGGGGAGGTCTGCACAAAATAAGCAAACCAATTGGCGCCTGAACCTTGCCCATCTTAGGGACCCAGAGTTCCTTGAATTGGTCCAGGAGGCTGTACCTAGAATTAAACAAGAAAACACGCAACATGCAGTCACCCCCACAATTCTGTGGGATATTTTAAAAGTAGTATTAAGAGGAGAGATTATACGATTTTCTGTCATTAAAAAATGGCAGAGGGAAAAACACACCTGCAAGAGGAGCTATTACATTTAGAGCATTGGCCAGATCAAAAGGACCCCACAATACGACAACGATTAAGAATTATAAAACAAACGCTAAAAAAAATAGTACACCAATCAGTACAACAACAAATATTTTATCTAAAGTTAAGACATCATGAGGGGGGACCTGAGGCATCCAGAAATTTAGCAAGAAAATTGAAAGAACAGAGAACCAGAGTGAACACAATCAGCATGGTAGATCCTAAAAAAAGGGAGATTAGCAAAAAGACCCCAGGAAATTAGACTTGTTCTACAGCGGTTTTACCATGAGTTGTACACTAAAGAGGAGGAAATTCCCCTAGACAACATCAAATCATATTTACAGAGTTTACCAATACCACGAATCAGCCCACTACAGGCTGAAGCCTTGCTGGCGCCAATCAAAGAGGGAGAACTACTCCAAGTTCTAAAAAAAGCTCAGACCCTGAATGCACCAGGTCCAGATGGGTATCTCTCTGAATTTTATAACACATTCAAAAAGCTGCTACTGGGGGGTGCTAATGAGCAGCTAACTGAGCGGTCGTGTTTCCCGCCGGCTCCGTTCCGATAGCCGTTAATAAAAGGCAAAAATCAAAGAATAACCCACCCTAGAGCAGCGAAAATTGTGTTGGCAAGTGAAGGAGGCTACAATGGAGGAATATTTAACCCCCATGCCCTCAAAGAACCAACGGGCGACCGGTAAAACTGGGAAGAAAGGTGCGGTGACCTCGGGGGGACAGAATGCAGGCCTGGTTTCGTTTTCAGCCGTGGAGGTCGCAGCACTGGGAAAGGAGGTGACGGGGCAAGTCATTGCAGCAGTGGAGCCACGCTTGACAAAGTTGGAAGATAAATTGGATGGCAGGCTGCAGGAGATCCTGGAACAGCAAACACAGCACGGTGCAAGATTAACGGAGGCAGAGGAAAGGATCTCTAGATTAGAGGATGAGGTGCTGATGGTCCCTGGGCAGGTACGGGCACTGCAGAAGGAGCTGGAGGAATTTAAGGAGGCATTCGACTATCAAGAAAACTATCATCGGTGGCTAAATTTGCGCCTAAGAGGCCTGTCAGAGGGGATGGAAGGGAAGGATGCTCTGGATTTCTGCAGTAGGATACTGCCAGGGTTGCTAGGTGTTGCTGTGAAGAATGGTAGGGTGAAAATGGAGAGAGCGCATAGAGCAGTCATGCCACGGCCACCAGCGGATCAGCCTCCCCGCCAGATCATCATGCGTTTCCACAATTATCAAGACCGGGAGGCATTCCTGAGAGAATATCGGGAGAAGGGGTCCTTAAGTTTTGAAGGCCACAGGCTGTTCTTGTCCCAGGATTATTCAGCGCGACTACTAAAGAGGAGAAAGGCGTTCAATAATCTCATGACCCAGCTGAGGAATCTAAAGATTGAAAACTTCCTGGTATACCCCGCTACGCTT
Organism: Neoceratodus forsteri; assembly: GCA_016271365.2. Lineage (NCBI taxonomy): Eukaryota > Metazoa > Chordata > Ceratodontiformes > Ceratodontidae > Neoceratodus > Neoceratodus forsteri. Next base: position 138,001,084 of record JADMNL010000030.1, on the reverse strand, counting down.
AAAATTAAACATGAAGAGGCGACTTACTCATTTTGGGAGCTCGGTAAAGCAGAGGAATTTGTGAAGGGACTAAGGAGAAGAATGAGCTGAGCAGCTGCCAGTGAGCTGGGAGAAGGCGGAGACCTGAGATGGCTGGAACTTGTATCTGATGGAGTGTCAGGGATAGCAGTTTTTTCTTGTTCATGATAGTATTGTGGCTTCCTGTTTGAACTGTTGGCGCCGTTGCGCCGTGCCTGTTTAGAAGACCCACGAGGATGGAGAACTGGCCGCCAGCCTGGCTGCTGCTGATTCTCTTTAAGCAGCGGAGAGATGCTGGATGTGAGAGGCGCCTTGTTCCCTTTCTGTTATCTCTCTGAAGGTGGTCAACATGGAAAATCTACTCGAAGGACTTGAAAGAGAGAGGCCCTGAAGCTATGGACTGGTACTGCACGGTAGGAGCGAGGGCGGGCCTAGCGCGTGTAATTAGATGGCGCGGCCTGGCCCTCGCATCCTAAATGGTATCCTCGATTTCAATTACGCTTATGTTTCTTCCTGCCTCACCTCATAATCACTGGGGTTAAGGGAATTTTTGGGGGGCATAGATAGAGATGGGAGGAGAGGGCGGGGGAAGGTGGGATGAAGGAGGGGCAGAGGGAGAAGTCAGGTGTGATTACGGGGGGGGGGGGATGAGGACAAATCTCAGAAATATTTTGAGAGCCTGTATGAAGTGAGGGTCTCGACTAGAGGCATCAAGAAGTTGCGTGTGGGTTATCATGTCTGCTACTGTTCCTCTAGATGATGGAAGGAGCCTGGCGGAGGGCCGGAGGGATGGAATGCAAATTGGCTCGTACGAGGTAGGAGTGGGCATGCAACACCTGTACTAACAGACAAAAGTAGCAGAGGGGAGAGTGACACGGAGAGTGTGGACTTAGGGGAAAGGCGGGTGGGGAGGGGAATGGGGATAGTGTAGGGATACAGCTGACAGGTAGGGGACGAAGCAGCTTGAAGTGCGGGGTCCCCTGTTCTCTTTCAGGGAAAAGATGTCACACCGGTATTCCCAGAAAGAAGAGAGAGTGTTGCTGATGATACTACTGATCATAAATGCGAAGGAGGTGTATGTGTGCATCAGCTACTTTTAGTTAAGGTGGTAAAAATGTTAGATGCACTGGGAGATGAATGGATTAGGTTGCAGGGAACATTAGTGAGAGGGGGTCATGGAGGGAGATGGGAGGGATATAGGGATTGGGGGTGAGGAGTAGAGAAGGGATGCTCAACCACCTAATAAAGAAGGAGCGAGGGAGAGGGACGATGGAAAACAGGTGTTTTGGGATTAAGTAGCCACTCTGATGGGGCCGTAGGGAGGGGGGGATTCCAAGAGGAATGGAACTTGGCTGCTGGGGGAGCAGGGACACGTATCTCAGTTGTGGAGGAGTGCATTTCTACTTGTACGATTATTTCTTTAGGATAAACACTTGTGCTATGTTAGCAATTAGTGTAACTGGTGGGGAACTGTTGTTGGAAGGTCGAATGAGATGGGGTGGGAAAGGGTTAGGGAGGGAGGGAGGGGTGGGCGGAAGGAGTTATGTCAAAGTTATAGAGTTAAAATGGTTATTACTGTCAAGATGATTGTTGTGATTATTGTAGATGTTTGCTTATGTTTTTTCCTTCTCTTTGGATGCGGTCGAGTGAATGGAAACTGAAAGTAATATGCAAGCATGCTCTCAAATGCTATGTTAAGAGGCAAGGGGGTAAGGGTATTATAGAGGAGAAGTGGCGGAAACTTGAAAAACGAGGATAAAGAAATGGGGGCTGCAGTAAACCTTAACGTTATTTCCAGGAATGTAAAAGGTATAGGAAGCCCAGTGAAGAGGACTGCGCTCTTGACCGCACTGAGGCGGAGGGGGGCACAGGTGGCGATGTTACAAGAGACCCACTTGATGGACATAGAGCATGCCAAATTAGTACGGAATTGGGTGGGAAGGTGTTTTGCGGCCTCTTACTCTTCTCATAAGCGAGGAGTAGCAATACTCTTACATAAGGGATTGCTGTTTGATGTGAAGAGGGTGGTAAGAGACCCAAAGAGGCCAATATGTTTTGTTACAGGAACATGGTGAGGGGAGACACTCACGCTGGGTTGCGTATATGCGCCGGCAGTGCATGACCCGCAGTTTTATACCTCTTTACTGGGCTTGCTTATCAGGGAGCAATTCCCCTGGCTGATCCTAGGGGGGACTTTAACTGGATCATGGCTGTGTCCATGGATCACTCAGCTGGGAAGGGGCGGGTGACGGAAGCTATGTGCCAATGGTTGGTTGGGATGGCGGACCTAGACATGGTGGATAGCTGGAGAGCGGTTAATCCCAGTGCGAGAGAATATACATTTTACTCCAACCCCCATAAGACTTGGTCTCGTTTGGACTATATCTTCTTACCTAGAGGCTGGATAGATAGGATTGAGGAGATAACCCACAGTCCTATTTTTCTTTCAGACCATGCTATGGTTATTTTAAAACTATATGGGAGAGGGGCAGAGAATAGACCAAGTGCCTGGAAGTTCCCTACCTACCTAGCAAAGGACCGGGCATTTAAGGAATATCTAGTAGAACAATGGAAACTATATGTGGAGACAAATTCTACGAATGAGGTTTCTAGTACTACCCTCTGGGAGGCGGGAAAGGCCTTTATGAGAGGGGCCATTATAGCCTATGTGGCCAAAATTAAGAAACAGAGTAGGAGTAAGAGGGAGGAATTGTAGAGGCAAGTGAAAGTACTGGAGAAGCGGGTAGGTGGGGGAGAAATGGGAGAAGCTGCTAGAGCCTTGGTAACAGCGAGGGAGGCACTTAACACACTATTGAGGGAGGAGGCTGGGAAGGACTGGTTTTATTGTCAAAGAAGGGTGTTTGAATGGGGGAATAGGGCGGGTCCAATGTTAGTGCGACTAATGAAAGGGGGTAGGTGCCTCACGCGATTTTGAAGATTAAGGAGCGAAGGGACAGGTTTCTAAATCTCAGGGACATAGCAGATTGCTTCAGGAGTTATTATGAGAGATTGTATAGAGCAGAGTATAGTGGGAAGGAAGAATGTATGCGGGAGTTTTTAGATGAGGTGCCCCTGCAAAAGGTCATGGATGAACAGAGGGAGCTGTTAGGCCAGCCCATTTCAAGAACGGAAATTTTAGGAGCTATACAGAAGCTGCAGGAGGGTAAGGCCAGTGGACCGGATGGGTTCCCTGTTGAGTATTATAGGATTTTAGGGGGACAGTTGGCAGATACCTTGTGTGAGGTATTTAGGGAGCGGGAGGAGGGCGGAATCCAGGAGCTACCAGATTCGTGCTATGAGGCAAATATTTGTTTGACACATAAAGGGGGACAGAATGAGTCGGAGTGCATGGCATACCGGCCTATTTCTCTTCTTAATGTAGATATGAAAATCCTGGCCAAGGTTTTGGCCATCAGATTAGAAAATGTTTTGCCGTGGGTGGTTCACCCAGACCAGACCGGGTTTATTAAGGGGCGTCAATCCTACCATAATGTAAGGAGATTGTTAAATATCATATGGCGAGCGGGTCAGAACAGAGGAGGGATGGGAGTGATCGCATTGGATGCTGAAAAAACGTTTGATAGGGTGGAGTGGGAATATATTTTTGAAGTGATGGCCCGGTTTGGTCTGGGTGACCCGTTTATAGGCTGGGTCAAAACTATGTATGCTAGGCCAAGTGCGCGAGTTATGGTTAATGGATGCCTGTCCAAGAAGTTCTTTTTGGGGAGGGGTACGAGGCAGGGGTGCCCATTGTCCCCCCTATTGTTCACCCTGGCGATCGAACCTTTAGCGGTGGCCATACGTCAACATATGGGGGTGATAGGGGTTAGAGATGTGGAGGGGAAGGAACACAAAGTGGCGTTATACGCCGATGATATGTTGTTATTTTTGGGAGATCTGCACAGCTCAGTGGGGCACCTAATGGGTATCATTGGACGGTTTGCCGATTTCTCTGGGTACAAAATCAATATTAAGAAATCTGAAATCATGGGATTCCCAGATGTGAATCAAGAGGTGCGGCGACTTGGCTTTAAGGTGGCTCAAACAGATTTTAAGTATTTGGGGGTACAGATAGGGCGTAGATGGGAGGAGCTATATAGGTTGAATTATTATCCCCTGATAAAAGGGATCCTGGCAGACCTCAAATGCTGGACGCCGCTCCCTGTGTCTTGGATAGGTAGGATCAATCTTATAAAAATGAATATTATGCCCCGCATTTTATACCCTATGCAAATGCTTCAGCTAAGGTTGACGGTTAGGGATGTGAAACGGCTAGAGAAAGGATTCGCTGCATTTATATGGCAAGGTAAGAAGCCCAGAAGCAGTCTGAAAAGACTTAAGGCGGATAGGACTAAGGGGGGCCTTAATTTCCCGGACCTAGGCACTTATTATAGGGTGGTGCAGCTTAGAGGTATAGCAGACTGGGTACATAGACCAGACGTGGCCAGTTGGGTAGGATTGGAGCAGGAGGGGATCCCAGGAAGGCTCACAGCCTATCTGCATAGCAGGGGTTTGCGAGCATATAGGGCTTTGGGGTGTGGGAGCCCATTGGTTAGGGAAACAGAGGCTTGGGGTCACTTGTGGAAGGGGGAGGGATTGACTCGGAGGGAGACTGTGTTACTCCCAATAGCGTGGAACCCCTTTTTTGTACCTGGGATGGAAGATAAAGGGTTTGTAGAATGGGAGAGGGGAAGGGCCACGCATATAGGGACTCTGGTGGAGAAAGGGGAACTATGTAAGTTTGTTAAGATAAAGAGGGATATGAGGTTGGGGGCCTCTCACCTGTTCCAGTACCTACAGGTGAAAGCATTTGTTGGAAAGCTGGGTGTGGGAGATAATGGAGGATTACATCTGAATAGGATAGAGCAGATGGTATGCCAGGCCAAGAGAGATCCTAAAGGATTTATTGGAAAAGTGGCTAAGCAGGAAAAACAAAATTTACCAGATTTGACGGAGACCACGAGGGCTTTATGGGAGAAGGATTTAGGGCAACAAATCTCGGAGCAGAATTGGAGAACGGTCCTGGGAATGCCAGAAGGGATCATGGTATGTAATAAGTACAAGGAGGCGTTTTACAAATTCCTGCATAGGATATATTGGCCTCCAGTGGTGGTACACAGAGTTCACCCCGCAGTGTCACCTACATGTCGGAGGTGCAATAAGGGTTTGGGCACCTTCTTCCACCGTTTCTGGACGTGTCCGGTATTGGTGAAGATCTGGGGGGAGGTAGTGCAGGAGGTGAACAAGGTGGCGGGGGGACGACTAAGGCAGGACCCACTTACTTGCCTGTTTGGAGTAGAAGTAGTGGAAGGAGAGGAGGACTGGTTGCCGTTACCGAGATGGGCTAAAGTTGTATTCGTAATAGCGAGGCACTGTATACAGAACACTTGGGTCGCCGGAAATGGGCCCACAGTAGTGGAATGGCGGAAAATGGTCATCCGCTCGCTTGCTCTGGAAAGGCTTACCTGGGCTGTGAGAGATAAAGAGGAGTGGTTCCTAAGGGAGTGGGCTCCTTTTCTGGCGTCCCTGAGTGTGTCTGAAAATTTGATGCTTCGTGAGGGGCTTAACATTTAGACGCCAGAACAATCTTTCTCTCTCGCTGGGATGAGGACCTGATAATCCTAGAAGTACACTCTAGGGTACTGATATGGATACTGTCTGCAGAATAAAACAATAGGGAAGGGCATCTTGTGATGTGGGTTAATACTTGAATGCACACAGTTGTATGGATGATATTACACACTCGATTGCATCCAAATGAGTTGTATTAAATGAGTTAAGTTGAATGATTTAATCCGGATGAGTTAAAGGAGGGTACATGATAACCTTTTTCTTTCTTTTTTTCGTTATGTGGTAGGAACGATTGTCTGTCTGTAGATGTTTATACGTATAATGTCAAAGAGAAATTTTTCTTAATAAACAGAGTATTCAAAAAAAAAAAGCTGCTACTACCCATATTACTCCCGGCATTACATGCGGTCCAGGAGGGAGAACCCCTTCCCACCCACATGGCAATATGCCACCATATCAGCCATACTTAAACCCCATAAAGATATTGAACACCCCACCTCATTTCACCCCATTTCAATGCTAAATTATGATTACAAAATGTTCATGTCAATCATGGCCTCTAGAATAGACCATTTACTATCCGCTATTATTGACCCTGATCAAGTGGGCTTAATTAAGGGCAGACAGGCCCACGATGCCATAAGGCGTGGACATTACTTAGTAGATTATGCCATAGAAAGACAAATCCCTTTAGTGCTACTGGGGTTAGATGCTGAAAAAGGCATTCGACCGGGTCTGCTGGTCTTTTTTATGGCAGACTCTGGAGCACTTTGGATTCCCGGAACAACTTATAAAACACTTACAAAATATTTATGCCTCCCCTAAAGCAAATGCTAAGGTGGATGGGGCACTTTCAGATGCATTCCAACTCTCTGGGGCACCCACCAGGGATGCCCAATGTCCCCAATGTTGTTTGCTCTATATCTCGAACCCCTGGTCATTGCCTCAGATCTTCTCGGGACATAGAGGGCCTTCCATTGGGAGGGTGCCCTCACAAGATATCACTGTTTGCGGACAATATTCTGCTGGCTCTCACCGCGCCTGAACAATCCATCCCAGACATATGGAAACAGCAACAAACATTTGATAAGCTAGCAGGATATAAAATTAACAAATCAAAAACTGAGATATTGACATACAATTACCTCCCTCCCACTTCAAAAAAGACTTCTCCTTTAAGTGTCACAGTCAAGAGATGAGATACTTGGGACTAAAGCTCACAAGAAACCCCATTCATGCAGAGCTCTCAAATCTCGAAACTTTAACCCTAAAATTGACAGATCATCTATCTCGTTGGTCATGTCTCCCCCTACACTTTTTGAGTAGGATAGATATAATTTAAGCAGAATGTATTTCCCCGCATATTGTTCTTTCTTCAGACACTGCCCTTCACCCTGGCTAAAACATATTTCCAAGCATGGGACAGAATGATATCCCGCTTTATTTGGAGTAGAAAGCATCCCAGAATTAGATATTCTGTTCTGCAACTGGCCAGAGAGAGAGGCGGCCTTAACCTCCCTGACCTCAAAAAGTATGCAATGGCAGCACAGTTAAGGGTAGTCCTATACTGGCTAAATAAACAGTATGATGCCCACTGGAAACAATTAGAAATAACCTGGAGAGACCTATACAACACTCAGGAGCTCCTTTTTGGGACGCCCCACATGTGCCAAGGGATAATGAATAACCCGAAGTTCACCAGGGAACACTTAAAAATATGGCCTAAGGTCAGTAATGATTATTTTACATTCCCTGAAAAATTGTTCTTGGGAACACTGAAGTATAATGCAAATTTGACAGCAGGTTCCTCAGGCCCCTATGTAGTTCAGTGGCAGAGATATGGCATTTTATTCAGTTTCCAGTTAGTGGGCAGAACAGGTCTCCTTCCCTTTTTCTCCCTTCAGAAGGAATATCACTTGTCCCATAAATATTTTATTTCTTATTTACATCTTAAATCATACCTTCAGCCATATGAACGGTCACTCGCAGCCCTAAGTGAAAACCCTTCCCAAATAATACAACTCTTACAAGCTCATATCAGAGGAATGACCTCAGATCACCTGATTAGTAAGATATATAAGACCTTAAATGAAAGACAGGGAGACTCGACCAACCCAACGAGTCAAAAAAACCATGTAGAGCTCAATAAAAGTGATGTTGTACGGCCAGATATATCACAAACTGCTTTTTAATCATTAGTAGTGAAGTGACAAAGTAGATGGCACAGTATTAACAGGTACTGAAGTTACAGCGTGCATGCGCCTGGTACAGCTCGAGATGTATAAAAAAGTACACGGCAGAAGAGCAGTAGAAATAGTAGAAAACAGTAGCGTAAGTTCCTGTTCAGTAATATGGCACATGGCACTGACTTGTAAGATAATGCAGTTTCCATGTGCCATGTTACAAGAACATTAATCCCCTCTGAAGGAGGCTTCTACTGGGGAATTAATGCATGGTTGTAGGCACTCGGCCTTTGTCCTCGTGCCACAACCCCCCCCCCCCAACCATGCATTAATTCCCCAGTAGAAGCCTCCTTCATCGGGGATTAATGCTTACTTGTCTCCTCCATGGAGTAATTCTTTATGCCCAGTGTGCTGTAGGGGTCCACTCTAGCTGTAGCACTTCTTTTAGCCAGGTAGCTGGAAACTTTTTCAGAGTGTCTCCTGAAGTCTCCAGGAGCCCAAGCACTCTGAGGTTAGGGGATTTTGTGTAGTTCTCAAGCTCTTCCAGACTGTATTTTAGGACCTGATTTTCTTTCACCAGGTCAGACATTGCATTAGCTACTTGTAACGCCGCTCCCACTGCCTCTTTTGCATCCCTTAAGGCGGCTCTGGACTTGGTTTCACAAGCTGAGATTCGTGACTGAAAATCAGCCATTTTTTGGTCAAAAGTCACCACTCTTAGCTCTAGAGCCTGGACTACTTGTAAGACGTCCTTCAAAGTAATGTCTGCTTCTTCAGTGTTGTGCACAGTCAGAGGTTTACCGTTGCTAAATGAAGCGGCTTGCTGTCCTTCCTTCCTGCCATGCTGCTCAGCATCTTTTCTGGGATTTCTCATAATGAAACACTCAGAGTTTCAATCTTCTAAAGCACTTGGTCTTCAGTGAGTTGGCTGAAGTATGTTCAGCTGAATTTAGCCCAAATAAATGCATCCTGTCTCAACAGCTGTTGGCTCCACACCAACATCAGGGCTAAAGTCGTCAGTCCTTTCAGCTTGTTAAAAGCCTGATCCTGAGCAAGATCCCGTAACCAAGCAGAACATGATTTCAGTAACTTATTAAGAGGTCGAGCAATGGTGGATAGATCTGAGACATACTGTTCCAGGTAATCATTCCTAGTACCCACTTTAATTCAGCAATATCCTTGGGAGAAGGTAATGCTTAAAAATCACTCACCTTTTTGTGATTTGGTCTCACTCTGGACTCTTTAATAAGGTGTCCCAGAAATTGTAGCTGGTGTTGTCATAAGACACACTTTTCCTTATTCAGTTTAAGTCCCTATTCTTTAAGTAAAGACTTTGCCCTTTCCAGTCTCAGTACATGTTCCTCTTCCATACACCAGTATATCTTCCATGTAGATGACCACGCCTTCCAACCCTTGGTGGTTCTCTGTCATCTTCTGCTGGAAGATTTCTGATGTCCTGCTTATTCCAAAAGGATGATGATGATGATGATGATGACAATAGCTTCTAAATGGTGTTATAAATCTACCTCAAGATCTTGCATCTGTAGCCTCAATAGGCTCCTTCAAACAAAAGCTGAGGAACAACCATCTTTCTATGGCCAGCTGTGGTTGCTCCCAATAACATGTAGGGTTCGCTCCAGTGGTATCCCACCTCTCCAGCCCCTGAAGAATCCATTGCTCGACCCACTTCCTATTCAAATCCTGTCCGTCTCCTTGTAGATATCCTGAACTTCCCTATACTCTAACCTCCTCCTTCCTTTCCCATCCTCCCAACTCTACAGTCACTGTGACAACTTCACCCTTAGCCCTCTCCCACGATCCTACTTTCAACGAGGCCCCTTGGGTTGAAGTACCTCTCTCTCTCTCTCTCTCTCCCTCTTCCCTCCTCCCTGACCCTCTATTGACGAGGCCCATCGAGCCAATGTACCACACACCCTGATCGCATACCCTTTCCTTAACCCCCATACCCTCCTTGAAAATTCTTGCACTTACTGTAGATCGACTAATTTGTTGCTTTCTTTTAAGAAGTTCTATAATGTACTGTATCATAGGCACTTGACCGTTAATTACTTCTAATACCAAATGTCGTCAGTGTATTTGTTTTAACAGGTGTTGAACCTACGTAACTACCTTAATTACCTGTTTAATTGTACTACTAACTGCTATTCACTGTATTTGTTTTAGCTAACATGAAACCTATATATTGAGCTTGTTCTGAAAGGTATTAATTCAAGATCACAATAAATAAAATGTAGTTAGTTTAGCACTATCTGGATGTAATGGAATTTGTCCATACCCACTGGCAGTGTCTGGTGATGAAAACACTTCAGCCCTACAGTTTTGAGATGTTTGGTAGAATGTACATCTCCCTTTAGACAACTTCACTTCGTTTTTTTTTCAGATCTACACATACTGCATGCATATGAATGTGACCACTCTTTTTAAGAACTGGTATTACTGGGGCGCACCATTCAGTAGGACATTACTTTCCCTATTATCCCATTATCTTCCGTGCTTCTCACTTCTTTAACATTTGGGAGCAAAGGGATCGGACCTCGATGGGCTGTACTAGCCCCATAAGATGCATCATATTTCAGCAACATTTTTACTGGATCCCCATGCAGAAGGCCTACTTCCCCAGGTGTATTAGTAACCTCTCCCAGACATTTTAAAAGTCCCATCTTCATGGCTACACTGCGACTCAGTAGCTTACTAGTGCAAGAGCCATTCATTACAAAAACCTGGAACGAGTAGCCCTTATTACCCATGTAGGTAGTGTTAGCAATGAACTGGCCCATGCAGCCTATCTGATCTCCTGGACTGTTTAACAGGACTCCGGCTCTCGGGAGCTGAGGGTATTCATTGAATTCTTTGTAGATCTCCTCAGAAATCATTGTTGTATCTGCCCCCTAATCAATTGTCAAGGCAACGCTCTTGCCACAAATCGTCAGGTGCACTATCCACACCTGTTTTGTGTCTGTGATGCAGAACACCAAGTGCAACAACTAGGATACTTCATGATTGGCTTCCACAACTTCACACGTTTTTACTGTGGCACACTCTCAGCCAGTGTCCTTTTTTCCAACACTTTCGGCATCAGTCATTCTTGGGCACATCTTACCTTCCCCATGCCCATCTCATTCACTTCTGTAGCATTTTCTCTTGGGCACTCCTGGACCCCGGGGTGGTACTTTTTTCCCCCACCGCCTGTCCACTATCTTAGCAATCGCTCACTTGTTAGACCTTTGAAGAGCAACAACTGACCATAAATTAAAAAACAATCCCTGAGCCTCTCACCATTACTTTACCTAACAAAGAACTAATCAGTCCAATTCATTTTTGTCTTCATAGTTCAGGGGCAGGGATTGCAACTTCTCGTATTGAAGAGCCAAAAGCTGCACCCTTGTGCCACCCCTGCAATCCTGTTTTGTGATGTAAGAGTTTGTACGGCATGGGGGTGGGCTCTATTGATCGTAAAGGGAGTGGATTTTCCATGGCCGTTTTTCCTATTTTGTCAGTTTTATTTATATGGTGCCCAATCCCTGATGCTCTAAGCACCTTATAGTAAAACAAATAAAATAATAGAGTAAAACTGAAAACAGTTAATCAGAGAACCAGGCCATGACATAGATTTAAAAAAATGAGATGCCGGCCCGGTGGCACTGAGGGTTGAAGCGCTGGACACCACATCTTGTGCCACGTCGGCGACCCGGATTTGGAAATGAGCCCGGGTTGCTGGGGGTTGGCAGGGGAGGGAGAAGATCGAGCGTCCAGAGGACAGCTCTCCTCTCCCAGGAGGGACAGGGGTCCCTGTTCAGTGCTCGGCTGACCTCTGGCAGAAGCTGGAGACAGAGCAAGCGCTGAGCATAGTGAAGGGGCGGAGAGTGGCAGACATCAGTGGCAACGCCTTGACATCAGGGCGCCAGCCACTCCCCAGAACAGGAGAAAATGCCCTTCAACTCCGGCGCTTGCCCACGATGTGCGGCCATCCTCCTGGCACCTGACCGACCGACGCTGCCAGAGGAATTCGTGGTGTTGAGGCCCACCTCATCCCTGCCCGGGCGGTAAACCGAGGCTACGTGGGCGACGGGAGGACTGACCAGGTAGGAGCAGACCGTAGTGGGATGATTCCTAGGTGCTCCCGAGGAGACCGGAGCTGAGGGGAGAGGAGGAAAAATAGAAAGTACAAAAAAAAATGAGGTCCACTTGATTTAAGCCAATGCCACCAATCAACAAGGGCCAGTGCTTTGTTTTAATCTCTTTATTATTTTCTTTACTACTTTTGATTATGCAGCTTGTTGTGCTTTCAGCACTGGTGCTCCATGCCTCTTTATCATGCCGACATTCTGGTCAAAATCTGGACCGGTCTTCCCACAGTACATTTGCTCATCAGGACTGTGTTCCCACCAGCTGGCTCTGAAAGATGACTGCTCAATAACTGGATACTTTGTTGATACAGATGCACCTGCTTCGGAACACCAGCACAATGTGCAGTGAGGCTAACTCGGACAGAACTCTTACATAATTGGACTGTTTGTACACCACTCAGTTTATTAAGTGATGCATAATTTTTTTTTTTTTTTTTTTAAATACTCCGAAATCTTGAATACAAAAATCATTCAGGGGCAGCTTATTTACTTACTGTTTTTATAAAATAACCAGTCTAGACAGTTTCAATACTAGCAATTAATAAAGAACTCTGTTACCAATTAACATTTGAATAGTCAACAAATTCTAATGCCCGATATTCTGATGAACTACTATGTTCTAATGAGGACAAGAGAACATGTATTGCAAGTTATTTGATGCACTTGATGCAATGATAAGTAAACAGTAAGCCACAGCAGGCCATGTATTAAAGGAGTTCAATGCACACCCCAGTGGAGTGAGGCATAAGACCGAAGGCCAAGTGTCCTTATACCCTGGGAAAGTGCACTAAAATCCTGTAATGCACACACTGGGCTGGCTTATTGCACTTTTTATGTAAATGGAAACATTTTTCACATAATTTTTGCTTAAGTACATTTTAACCCTTAGGCTGCTGACAGAATTAGCACGTATAAGAATTCTGGACTGATATCAGTCCGTGGCACAGGAAGGGTTAAATATTCAAATGAAATAGGCTGGGACTTTGTGGGTAATTAATTTTTTTTTTGCCTTGGTAATGACAACTGGCACCTGTGTGGTGCTAGGTATTTTATGCATGGTCAGGTAACATTTCTCTCGTAATACAGTTTCTAGATTTTTTTTTCTTGCCATTTTATTAATGCTAATAATTTTCTTGTTCTTAGCAGTCTTCAGCTAATGGGGGTGGGGTTTGATGCGGTTAGTAACACCCATAATTAAGTAACAATGTAGGGAAATGACTAGGTTGCTATAATTGTATGCGGAGAACAACATTTATTAATGTAACCCAAAGGAATGGCTTGTATTTGTCATTTTAAAAATGCAATTAAAGCAAGACACAGACACTTCTTTATTGCTCAATAAAGAAATCACAAGAACAGATCCTTTACTGTAAAGTACCTGTAAAACAAAAATTCAGTACATGAGCAATCAGTCTCTCTCTCAAGGATATGAGAAAATATAACTTAAGAACTAGGGAAGCACCAAAATGTAAACCAAAACATAATACTGAAAACAAAATCAACGCACCACAAGTTCTTATGCAGCAGACAGCATTACAAAGGTCCATATTTTTCTAGGGCAGGAAAAATATCATATACAGCTACATACAAAATGCACACATTTCAACATGTTATGTGTGTGTCTGGGGGGGTACACTTTAAATGGAGAGTCCACTTCACTCTGAAAGGGACTCTGGCATATTTTCAGCTGCTGTCTTCATATCTGTACACTACTGAGCGCATACATGTACAGACACAAACACGTCTACTAGCACACTTACTCCCACAATACTGGGCTAGAAGCGCACCTCACACCAGAATGAACAAGTCTGGGATTTATAGGTTGATGCCATGGACCCTAGGTTCCAAGAGGTTTCTGCCACAGGCAGTTTCTCCACAGTACCAAAGTCCACACAATTTAGTGGTACCACTTCCCTTTAAACAAAGGCCAGTCATGCAGTGGCACATTGCATTGCCACCCGGGAGACTGGGATTTAAGTTCTGGCCCAGAATCCCACAAGAAGGACAGCTGGTGCCAGACGTGTCACAGAGGTGAGTCCATCATCTTGGGAAGTGGGAGCTCACAGATTCAAACCTGAGCCAAATACTCATTGTGTGACCTTGGGCAAGTCACTTAACTTCTCAGTGCTCCCGTTGTCCTAGCTGTGGAAATGGGCAGAAGCAGGGCCCCATTGGAAACCAGGGGTCGAAACTGGCACTGGCCCACTAGCCAAATGCTAGTAGATTTTGTCTTGGGCTGGTAAGATTTTCATTTAACTAGCCCTGTGGGCTTGTACTGAAGAAGGCAAAACTTCAATATGTACACTAGCTGGGCCAGTGGAAATGTCTGTGAGGACAGTGGATTTTCCCAGTCACTAGCCCTGCTGGCTTCAGAAACTTAATTTCAATTTCTGGAAACGAGATGTTGCATCTCTTTTGACGTATTATGGGTAAATAAATTAAGAGGGGAATAAACCCCAAACAATATTTTTATTTTGCAAGGTATTTACACAGGGCAGCTCAGCGGATATGCAACATCTTAATTCCAGTGGGGTCCTGATTCTACCCCTTTCTGCATCTGGGTGGACTGGCACACAGAGAGGTTTTACGACTTGCTCATGGTCACACAGTGAGTATTTGGCTCCAGTGGGGTCTGAACTTGCAATACCGAGGTTGTCAAGCTAGTGCTGTTACCCCTAAACCACACTGTGTCTATGCTATATCTACATGGAGACATAGAATTTTACAGGCAGAAAAAGACCCGTGGTCCATCCAGTCTGCAATACTTACACAGTACAATGTCAATATGCAGTAGTCTTCATGAAGTGGGACCTCAGCACTAGAAATGGAGTGTGGAGATACACATAGCATCCTCTTTCCTGGGACACAAGACTTATGAAAGCAGTCCAATACCTTACGGTAAGGTCTGCTTTATCAAGTCTCCAGGTTCTTGAGGCTTAGATTAACAATTTCTTGGCTCTGACTAAAGTGTTATCAGCCAGACTGCACTCATATCTGTCAGTTTTTAGTCTAACAATATAACAGTTGGTTACAATTTGGCAGTGGTGTACTGGATTATGGAAAGGGGATGTTAGCCACCCTGGTTAATTGTAGATTTAGCAACTTAAAGCAGCAGTTCTTACACTCGAACTTCTGTGTCTATGAACATTTTTTTTATTTCAGAATCCTTTCCCCACTCTGAGGTCATCTGGCCTAGTTGTCAGAGTGCAGAGCTGAAAACGGCTACATTCTCTACCCTCCCTCTCCCACACTGTGTACAACTTTGGGATGCAGTTTGTTCTAAAAAGCAACTCTCTACTATAATAAGTATTTTAAAAACACTGGATTTACACCTCTTCTAACTTTAGATAAAAAACTGTACTGGAGTCAAAATTGCAGTATTGCTAATCACTTTAATATGCAATGCACACATGCCCGT
This sequence comes from Neoceratodus forsteri, assembly GCA_016271365.2. Classification (NCBI taxonomy): domain Eukaryota; kingdom Metazoa; phylum Chordata; order Ceratodontiformes; family Ceratodontidae; genus Neoceratodus; species Neoceratodus forsteri. The sequence goes on along the minus strand of JADMNL010000030.1, from coordinate 137,985,746 downwards.
AGGAGAGACATACACCCCAAATACTTCAATATTTCGAGCTTGCACACTTCAACAAGAAGCTTTTAGCTGCAATTTTGACTCCAGAGTGCGGTTTCTTTTGTATTTTATCCAAAGTCAATGTTGATACGATGCATCAGTGCTGCTAGAGCTGCCCTGTTCTTTGCACTCTGTTTTAACTTTGTTTTCTAGTTATTTGTTGTTTTGCTTTTACTTTTCCCTGCAATTTAGTCCACTAAATATTGCAGATTAATGCAGATCTTGCTTCATTGAGTCTTTCAAAATGCATCTGACTCTCCCCTTCTAATAACACAATTACTGTTTGTGACATCACAGTCTGGTGTCTTGGTAAACACTATGAAGTCATAAACAAAGGCACTGTGAGGGTAACGGGAGGGGCAAATTTTTTTTTATGCAGGCTTTTTAGCTAGATTGCTGATAATGTGCTGTAAACTTTGAAAATAGATAGTGAAAATGAAAAAATATATGCTCTAGTAATTTCTAAGCTGGAACATCTTATGTATGACAGTACATGCTGAAATGCAGAGCTGCTCTTTAAATGCATTATACAAAACAAATCCCTTTCTCTTACTTGGCTTTCATCCCTCTAGTATAAATTAGATTCTGCTTTAGTTTTTTTTTTTTTTTAGGTTTTAAATAAGGGAATGGGATTGGATTGTTCCAGCTTCATTCACAGCTGTGCTGGAGTGCCCCACAGTTCACCATCACCATTCTAGTGACTGAGCTAGACCAGCAGACCCATGTGCTGCCTCTGATCATATAGGATGGTTTGGGTGGGGTGGGGTGGGGGTTGGGGGGCACTGAAGCAGACTCCAGCCCATATAATCAAAGCTCCAACATGGAAACGAGACAGAAAAGTAATGACACAAAACATATCATGGATTAGGATATTTAACAGGGGGTCTGGTCCCTTGTAAAATAATGTCTGTTGGCATTAGCCAACCCCAACCACAAAACATTTAGATTTTTAACATAAATGTCTAAGATCTGCTTTGGGCTTTCTAGCTTATTACCTTATGGCTGCGCTAGTCATTTCCCGCATTAAGTTTAATTTTTCTCTCAGTCAGTTTAGGAAGGGATCATAAATCTTGCCGAACTGATGGCCACCCAATCCCTTACACACTTCCCTGCCTGCCCCAGCTCTCCCACTCAGAACTTTTTTTTTTTTTTTTATGTTAAAAGCACCATTTTATATACAAGAAAGCCACCGTTCAATTGACAGAACCCCTATTAGTTGAGCAGCGGCTTTCATTTATAGGAAATGTTGCTTTACCATACAAAAAAAAAATGTTTTGCAAATGCACCCACAGACTACACTGGGCCATGTCCCCGAGTTCTCCTTGGTTAGACGTCATAAAATGCCTGATCATGGGGGTGGGGCTGGTGGACAGAGAAGTGGAAGGGATCGGGCGGCTATTGGTTCAGTGAGATTTACAATCTTCTTCCTTCCTAAATGGACTGGGAGAAAATTTAACTTTATGCAGTAAATGGCTAGTGCAGCCCTAAGGTGATGGGCTAGGAAGCCCATATACACATTAAAAAAAAATGTTGGAAATTTCCTTCAAAGTAATGGGATTTAGCATGTCCCATGAGCCACAACCGTAAGTGGTTTCCATGAGGCTTTTAAATTGGCCAGTAATTTGTGGCTTTGACATTTAAAATGCTATTAGATTCGGAACCAAGTATAAACTAATTTATTGCATGTGGTTATGACAATTTTTATAAGTGTTTTGTGAATTATGGTCCCAGTTGTAAATGAGCTTTTAACTTAATTGGCTTTACTAAAATAAATATCCCTTACTACCAATAATAATTCAAAAACTGAATTCCAACTATTCTCTATGAATTAGGATATATGTATAAAAACATTATCCCTTATTTTTAGTTCAGTGCCTTCTTATCAGCAGTTTTTTTAATTTATTTATTTATGTTTTTAATTCTTTGGTAACTGAGTAAGGCCCACTAGACACAGGTGAGAGTTTTCAAGGGTGACCCAGGAGCACTAGGGTGAGGTTGACAGACTTGCTCAGAAGCACACAGTACGTAAAGTGCAGGATGTGGGAATCAAACCCAGGTCAGCTGGATGCACCAAGTTCATTCACAGCTCATTACTCTAACCTCTAGCCTCTCCTGCCAGCCCCTAGCTATTAAATTAGGTAATAACATTCATCTGCTGGTGACATTACTTACTGGAATGGACAGTGATGTCACAAGCAGAGGATTCTGAACCCCATCAGGGCAGAATGAACTGTAAGGGACAAGGGTCATACTCAGATACAAATATATAATTTATATGTAAAGAAAAGAATGACTTGAAATTGTTTTGTTTTTTTTGAATGACTGGAACCAAGATCTGCTGATAGAAATGTTCTGACACATGCACACCCCACCCGAGTAACATATTTTATTTATTTATTTATTTTTTTTAAAAACACAAAAGTCCATTTTATAAGTGGGATAACATGGCTGGCCCGGTGGCACGGAGGGTTGAGGCGCTGGACACCACACCTTGTACCACACTGGCAACCGGGTTCGGACATCAGCCCGGGTTGTCAGGGGAGGGATAAGATCGAGCATCTGGAGGACTGCTCTCCTATCCCGGGAAGGGTTGAGGGCCCTCACCACTCTGCAGCGGTCCCTGCTGACAATCAGGGGCACTGCCAGTGTCGGTGCAATGGGGGTGGAGTGCTGCAGATGTCGGCACACTGTGCCTTAGACATCAGTGCACGTCTGCACTACAGGGGAATCTAAAAAGGAGGAAAGTGGCAGCAGTGACCATGGCAGCTTGATGGCCACAACTTCCTTGCCTGGAGGGGCCCGCAGTGCATGGTCGCACACGGGTACTGGTTCTTGGCCTAGCACAGGGATTAGGGGAGGTCCCTTTTGAAGGTACGGCAGCATATGCCAGCCGGTGTGAGGACATGCCTCCGGGGTTGTTCGGGGGGAAGTGGAGCAGTGGCTGGATGAGTCACAGGTCAAGGTTGCAGGACGAGAAAAAAAGAAATATGATAAACAATAAATAAGTAGGATAACACACTTCAAAGTGTCCAGTCATAAGGAAATAATGTGCTTCCAGGGTGGCTATGGCACTTGATATGCTCTGTGCCTTACAACCACCCAAGGTGTGAATTATTCCACTATACCCACACACTCTGTCATGTGCTATCCCACACATAACCAGAGCCCCCAGTTACATGTCAGGGATCAATACCGGGGTTGGGGTAGACCCATTAAGAAGTGAATGCATTTTTTTTTTTTGTTAACATGGACGACTGCTGCACTCCCAAGTCACACTTGCTTGCCTAGTCCTCTTTCTGTATAGGTCTGTCTCTGTTTTTGTTTTCTGTCTTCTTGGTCCTTAAAACCAGCACTGTATGTCTCCACTGCAACCCCCATTGTGACAGAACGACTCACTGCACTCCTCCTCAAATTTTAATTAAAAATGATAGGTGCTTCAACCAGTGACCTCATCAGTTGCAATCACTTCCATGCCGCCTGATGCCGATACTGCCACTTGCTTAGGCTGCTGTATCGAGATATTGAAGTTTTTCATGGAGGGCATGGCATGGAGATTAGATCCTGCACCTTGGTTCAGGGATCAAAGAAAATGAATACCGGCTATTTTGATATTTTTCCCAGACCAAATGTTTTTTTTTTTTTTTTTTTTTTTTTAAATCGTACTACTGTTTTTGCTCCTCGGCACAGCGGCCCCATGCGATCTCCGGCCGCCAGCCCTGCAGTCCCAGACCCGGTCGTGCGTGCAGGCCACCCAGACCAACATTATTGCTGGGAAAAACTACATGTTTACTAACAAATACTGCTGCTTTAAGCCAGTAGCACTCTGCTTAAAAATAATAAAAAGCTGCCCATTACTTTGCTGGTAGGTGCCATATGCAGGGGACAAGATGATAACAGTAACAGCAGCAAAACTTCACACCAGATTTAAGAGACTGTGCTGGAGAAGGGGTCTTCTTGTTACATAACTGTTGCTACTGCATAGAAACTTGTGGGGGGAAAACTCTGAACAATCTGCGGCACCGTACAGCACAGCAAGTCATGTGACTGGTGTTAGAGGGGAAAACAAAACTGAAATCCACTGAGTTATGGAAGCACTTCAGTGAGGAAGGGTTTCTATACATCAGTCCATACTTCCGGTTCTCAGAGTTCGGAGTGAAAGTCTGCTCCTACACGGAATGCTTCACTCGGCTTCATAAAGATTCCCTCCATAACCTTCCAGTAGTTGTTGTTGCTGGTATAGACCGTGCCGTGCACCTCCCGCTGGCCATGGATTGGACGCCCGTACTGCTCCCCGCTGATTGACAAGAGTACCTCAGTAGCGACATGCTTAAACTGCACCGTGTCATCCCGCTCCCAGTGTGTCCCGCTGCACAGCACTGTCCAGTCATCAAGGGAGTCTCCTTCACCTTCCTCACCAAACGCACTCACCTCCTACAATGAAGCAAAACTTGTGAGGCTCATGGTGTCAAAACCAACCAAAAATTTAAAGACACACTGTCAACCCCCTTAGGCCTCAAAGTGTCCCTAGTTTAAAAAACACGTTATAATTGGTGACATTCTGTAGAGACTGCTGATGTAGCTGGTTGCTCGATTCAGACTCGTTTTCCTTTTCAAAAGTGAAAAACAGATTACCCACCATACTGGTACTACCACATAAAAGCCTGTTTATATTCCTTGATCAACTCCCACTGCGTCTTTCCTGGACTTGGGAACACCCCCAAATTCAGTGTAGCCACTCATTATGGAGTGGGAGGAGGGGAGACTGTTGCATCATGAGTGGTTGCACTGTTTGGGGGAGTTTTTAATATTCAGGAAGCAAACAATAAAAGCAGATCCAGGATTTGAAACAAAACAAGGTTGGTGATAACCATACAATAACGTGCATTTCAGTTCTACTAAGCAAAGAGGCAGATAAAATAACCAGCAACAGCAATGAATTTTAGACAAGTTACACTATCATAAAATGTGTTGGTTTTAACTAGAAATAACATGATGCATAAAAGGTTGACAGTATCTCTCTAACAGACATACACACAAAAAAAATGAAACACCCCTAGTAAAGGGGTGTGCAATGCAATGTAAACAGAGAAATTAAGTAAGTGGTAATCGCCAACCCCTCAATACTGCCTGTATAAATGAAGAGCCTCAGCAATGAATCGTGGTGTAAAGGGAAAACAATTTCAACAGGTCCAGCACAAAGATGTGAAAAATGCAAAATAGAGTAAAGGCCCATTACAGCAAGGGAAAAACCCGACACCAGCTGACCCACTGGGAGACAAGTGTCTGATGCATATCAGCAAGGTCTCAGAAGACGACAAAATTGTCCATTTGCACCATGCTTTAATGCTGAGACTCTTCTCGTATACAGGCAGTACTGAGGGGTTGGAGAATGCCACTAATTTCTTTTGTACAAGAAAATCAACTCCACTTACTCCAACTCCTCCTCACCAGGGGTTCCCCCAACCCCCTAATTTTTTTTGTTTCAATGATACTAATACTTTACAGAAGGAAGTGACTTTAACAAATATTGTATCTTATCAGTAAAGGGAATTTCTTATTAGGCACCTAGAATAAACAAGTCAAATTGTTAGCTCCGAGCAGAGGATGACTGCACCAGCATGCTACTGACCCTGAAGGAACAGTGTTTAGGAGGAGAAGCCCCTCCTGGGGTGGGGAAGTGGTACCACTGATCTAGTGGCAGCTAAGGGTGGCCCAGTGGGGGGTACCACTGGTGGAGTGGTTGACCACATGTTGTATGGAATCCCTCCGAACAGTCATGTGCATGCATGTTAGGGTCACTAGGATGTGGGATGGCCTTAAAGGGAGGGTAACCCCAACCATGGAGGCACAGCGCAGTCTGTCCAGTGCAGCCAGACCAGCCTAGGTCAGAGGTCTGTGTAGTTCAGGAACTGGAAGCAAGCAAGCTGGAAAGTGTGTGGACAAAAGGTAAGCCAGAAACACAATATTAGAAATAAACTGTTCCATTCATTTAAATATGAATACGGACATTCATTCCCCAGAGGCTCATCTTTAAATGGGCACCATTTGTTTACGAGGCCCCTGACAAGATGGGAAGTGGGGGGGAGAGAAAGAAGTTAAAACAAGGGGGTACCACAGCAAACTTGGGGAGGAGAATGGGGAAGGAGAATAGCACCAGGCATGGGGGCCAAAAAATTAAAACTGGTTACAGTAGAAGGGAAAACACATATATAACATTCAGACCGTACACGAGTCGTTTTTTTTACAAGATAGTGCACTAAACCACTTCACTTTCAAATGGCAACAATGCTAATGCAAACATGGGAAATACAGGACTGTAACCTTTCACCTGCACTGTAATGGTCACAGGCACTTGGTTTCCCCCCCCCAATCTGCGTTGTCCAGAATGACTGAACAAGTACATATATTAGAAATAAACTGGTTGTAGCCAGCCCAGTGGTACGGAGGGCTGAGGCCTCTCCCACCTTACCTGCCACCATGCCAGCAACCTGGGTTCAGGAACAGACCTGCTATGGCCTGGGGTTGGTCAGGGTAGGAGAGGATAGAGCATCTGGAGGACTGCTCTCCTTTTCTGGGCAAGGAGGGTTACAGTGTCCATCGTTAGCCTGGCCTGTAGTGTCAGCTGAGGGTATAGCAGCCAGCCAGGGACTGTGGATTGGGGAGGCAGAGTGGCAGCTGTCGATGTTCTATGGTGGTAGCATGCGTGGAGATGTCCGGGCAGCATTTCACATCCACTCTGCCAAGGGGAGAAAACAGAAAATGGATTCCTGGGTAGCCACCGACTTCCAGACACCTGGTAGCACAGTACCCACTGAATACCCATGCCATGCTGTCTTTGTGCAATGTTAAGTCCTGGTGGAAAACTGGAAAGATGGGTCTGGAGTGACTGGCGTCCAGAGGGCTGCTTGGGCCAGGAAAGAAAAAAAAAATTACCTGCAAAACCAAAAACAAGAACATAAAAACTGACTGTACAACATTTAGGCAAATGAGCAAAAATCTAGTGCACTGGCTTTGGAACTAGGAGACACGTTCAAATCCTACCACAGCCACTTAATCACTTGGAGACCCTGTGCAAGTCACTTAACCTCCCTCTGCTTTACTTCACCTAGCTGTACAAATGGGTAAAAGCAGGACCTCACCAAAAAAAAAGTGTGTCTCAGCTGGGCTAATTGCAGCCTTTGCACTCGATTTCATATTTTCTTATACATTATCAATAAACAAGTACATATTCAAGAAAAGAATCTGTGTAACGGTGTCCCCGCAAAATAAAAATAAATCTAAATTCATTTTGACCTCACTTTGCCTTCTTCGATTTTCCATCTGGGGCTACTTTTGTCCTGTGGCACTGCATCTGCCTGTCCAAGAAGCTACCACAATTTTTTTTTAATCTGGGTCCCCAAGTCGTTAGCCAGCCCACTGCTTCAATACCTGTGCCATTGGACATACCTCCTTCCCCCACCGCACCAAAATCAGGTCCTGTCTTCTGTTCCACAGCAAGTGCTTCCCCCAAGTCACCATCAGTTAGGGAACACTCCTTGTTGGGACTGCCCATTTCCATCAGGTGCCCCGAACTCTAAAGAGACACTTACGATAAGGCAGATGCACCATGTAAACACGCTCTTTTTGCTGCCGTCCCACCACCTCATGGCACACAACATAGCCACTGGGGGCCTCGTCAACACGTGTTCCCTGCGGCTGTAAAGTGAACCTTTCAGGGCTGTACAACAGGGGTAGGTGTTGAGTCAGAAGCACTGCTCCAACCTACACGATCGAGGAAGCTTGCCTACTGGGCCAATCAGGCAATACTTGGTTTTGCAAAGTTTTTCTGTTTTGTTTTTAAAATAAAGCTTTTTTTTTTTTTGTTCCCCAACATCCCTCTTTTTGTTCTCCAACTTGCCTGACATTCCTCCCAGCCCCATCACCCACATTCTCATGGATTTACCAGTTATTCACTGCTTGCTCAGGACCACATTAGTAGTGTGTGACCTACCACGTTGGTCTTGCATGGGACTGCAGGGAGTGGGGACAGGGGGAAAGAGGTGGTACCGGTGCAATGGCAGGCCAGGACTTTTTCTCCTCACTCCTGCGTTTTCTCCCTGAGAGTGCTAGCATTCACTCATGCATATACATGTGCTGTGGGGTCTGCCCTGTCCCCATGCTGCAGTCCCACTGTTCTGGCTCCTGGCCTTCACCACGTGGCAGGCGAGTAACAGAACATTGTACCCCCCCCCTTCCCCAAGGAGGAGAGCTATCCCTGGAGCACTAAACCTCCTCCTCCTCCCCCCCTGGCCAGCCCATGAGCGACTAGAGTCCATTCTTGAATGCAGGTCCCTGGCATAATGAACACTAGTGCTACTGCAGTGCTATCAGGCCAGTCAACTGCACAAAGTTTTTAACTAAAATTTAACAGATATTTTATCATTTTAAGAGCTTTGAGAGAGTATACTGAAAATTCTTATAACTTTAGTAAACTGATTTTAACATCTGCATCCTACACGAACATACGTATTTGCCAGCAGAAAAAGGCCACAGGTCTACGAAGTCTGCTCGAGTGTGCAGCTAGCACCCTTGCCTTGCAGCTACCCCACCCCCTTCCCCCTTCACAATTACCCCTCCTCTCACCCTGTCCCATCCCCTTTTGAAACTACCCACTGTCGTACAGGATACCACTTCCTCCGGCAGAGTATTCCATTCTACCACAACCCTCTCTGTGAAAAAGTGTCTCCTCACTTACCTCCTATATCTTCCCCCCTCCAATCTAAGACCATCCCCTCTCGTGTCCCTCCCCCTCCTTAGCTTACATAAACCTTCAGTATCCATCTTGTTTAGCCCTTTTAAGTACTTAAAGGTCTCAATCATATCCCCCCGGTCCCCTCTCTCCTCCAGGGAGTACACATTCAACTCACTCAGCCTCTCCTCGTATGGCCTGCCCTCCAATCCATGGATCATCTTTGTCGCTCTGCGCTGTACCCCTTCCAGTAATCTTATATCCTTCTGCAGATATGTATGCAAATACTGCATGCAGTACTCCAGGTGTGGTCTGACCAGTGACCTGCAGAGAGGCAGGATCACTTCCCTGCTCCTGGAGGAGATTCCTCTCGCAATACATCCTAGCATCCTGTTGGTCTTTGCTGCCGCCTCCCTGCACTGCTCTGTATTGTTCACTTCCCCCGTTACAACCACCCCTAGATCCTTTTCCTGCTCGGTGGTACCTAGCTGCACTCCTCCCAGCTGGTAACCCCTCCCAGGGTTCTTTGCTCCGAAGTTTAATACTTTGAACTTTTAGCACTGAACCCCAACTGCCACGCTTCTGAACACTCCTCCGGTTCGGTCAGGTCGTTCTGCAGCCCTTGCCATCCTGCTATGTCATCCACCACCACCTCCAACTTGGTGTCATCAGCAAACAGACTGATCTTATTCCTGATGTCATGCGAGATGTCAGCAATGGATATCCCAAACAGCACCGGCCCCAGTACCGATCCCTGTGACACCCCGCTTGTCACAGCCCTTGGAGATGAGAGCTCCCTTACCACTACCCTCTGCTGTCTCTCCTGCAGCCAATTCTCTAGCCATTTAACCATCTTCGTCCCCGCCCCCACGTATCTCAACTTTCCTTTCAACCTCCCATGTGGCACTGAATCAAAGGCCTTGCTGAAGTGCAAATATAGGACGTCCACAGCGTGGCCCTTGTCCAATTCCCTCATTACCCAGTCATAATACTCAACTAGGTTAGTCTGAAAGGATCTTCCCAAGACAAACCCATGTTAATGACCGTCCTGGAGCCCACTGTCTTCCAGAAAGGTCACCAGCCTCTCCTTCAGGATTGTCTCCATCAGCTTTCCCACAATGGATGTTAGGCTTACTAGTCTGCAATTGCCTGGTTCATCCTTTGGGCCACTTTTAGGGAGGGGCACCACGTGGGCCATTCTCCAGTCATGTGGTATGCACCCTGTGTCCAAGGGAGTATTGCAAAGGTTCGCCAGTGGCCCAGCCAGGACCTCTGCCATTTCCTTCAGCACCTTGGGATGTATGCCGTCTGGTCCTGGTGCCTTATCCACCCTCAGAGCCCTCAGACCTTCCAATACCTCGCCCTCAATGATCACCCTGTCCGTTACCTGTGGTAGCTGCCCGCACTTCTCCCTTGTGAATAAGAACAGAAGTATTAATTTAGTATTTCTGCCTGTTCCACCCCTTTCTCTGCCCACCCCCATCCTTCCTGATCCTCACTATCTGGTCCTTGCAGCTCCTTCTCCTCTCCCATATGTATCTGAAGAAGTCCTTTTCCCCGCCCTCGATGCCCTGTGCCACTCTCAATTCCCTGGAAGCCTTGGCCGCCCTGACGCCCCTGGTAATTTCTTCGGACTTCTTCACGTACTCCTCCTCTTCTCGCATTTCTTGCATCTCCCAAATGCTGCTTTTTTTGCCCTCACCTTTTCTAAGACTTCCCTACTCATCCAGCTTGGTTTCTTAGACATTCCCTTTTTGCTCTGCGATTTGGTACAGGTCTCAGTAGCCTCCCCAAGCCCCAATTTGATATTTTTCCCCATTTCTGGTTTACATGCCAGTGTAGCTGAATTCCTGTCAGGTGCCCCCCCTAAGATTTCACCCATCCTTCCAAAATCAGCTTGTCTGAAGTCAACCACCCTGGTCCCTGTACCCACTGCTTCCCTGCTCATGTTGAGCGTCAACCACACTGAGAGATGGTGACTCCCAGCCAGTGGGTCCTCCACCCTCACCTCCCCATTGGACAGTACTAGATCAAGCGTATTTCCCAACCGAGTTGGCTAGGTAACCATCTGTGCCAGGAAGTTGTCCTGGAAGGCTTCCAGAAGTATCAGATCCCTAGCACTCGAGGTGGCTGAAGTACCCCAATCCACTCCTGGCAGACTGAAGTCCCCCATGATCACTGCGTTACCTTTCCTACACACCTTCCTATTTGCTTTGCTAGCTCCCTGTCCAGGTCCTCCCTTTGAGCTGGTGGCCTGTATACCACACCCACCCTGAGAGTCCTATTTTCATGTCATGGAATTGCAACCACAAGGCCTCTGTTCTACCCCCTCTTCCTTTATACACTTTATCCCTTCCCTCAAGTAAACCACCACCCCCCCTTTCCCTTTGCCCCTATCCCCCCCTGTAAATCCTATAGCCTGGGATTATCAGGTCCCAGTCCTGGTATTGGTTGGCCCATGTTTCCGTGATGGCCACCCTCCCTCTGCCTGACAATAGAGCCTGTAGTTCAGCGGTTTTATTTCCCAGGCATTCTGCATTCAAGGAGACAACCCTCCAAGATGTTCTCTTTCCCTCCTTACCCAGTTTTCCACCCATCTTAACTCTTATGTACTGTGAAGGGATGAGCAAAGACCAGAAGGAAAAAACTGGTGTAGTAGGAGGACTGTTAAGTAGCAGTTTGGATCCTTCTCTTGGACAATCTAGGCCCTCCTCACCTGGTTGCCTGAGAGAGGCGACGTGAAATGATGGCTGTGCAGGTTGCGGCCAGTATTCGCATGAGTCAGGCGTATCATCTGCCCACATCTGATTGGTGTTCCCCTTTGGCACACAGTGTTGGTCTTGCCTCGGATGCTCCAGTAACTGTTGCTGTCCTCTACAGCGGTCACACCGGTCACAGACTGTTGCCCACTGCCTAAAATAAGAGGATGGCCATTATAAGACCAGACGCAATGTTTGCTACTCAGAATAAGACTGCAACATGGTGGCTGCTGCAACTGTGCAGGGGTTCAAAAGAGGCTGGGATAGGTACAGGGGGAAGGTGCAGCCCAGAGGCTCACCAGGGGTTGGGGGGAGGGCTATAACAGTGCCCTGAGTGGGCACTGACCCACGAGGCAGACTTGACAGACCATTGGGCCTAATCTGCTGGCTTTTTAGTATGTTGGTATGTAACATCTCTCTTCAAAGGAATTTGCAATAGGAGAAGGAAAAAAAAAAAAAATCCACTGGATGGTTGTACAATCCCAAAGGATACACACACATCCACATATCTCAGGAATTTTTTATTTTTTTTTAAACTTCAAGTATATTTAAGTCATGACAGCCCAGTATAAGGTCTATGTGGACGGAATGTATAACTTGAATGTGAAAAATCACTTCATCCAAACAGTGTCAGTGTGGACACAAGTATAAACACACAAAAAGTAAATTGAACGTTTATAATGCATGAACAAACAGATACAGTGTTTAAAACAATGCCTGAAAAGGCCAAATAGTTTCTCAGATTAACAGACACGAAACTTTGAGTAGTGTATTAACAAAGGTATTACTCCGCTCCATGTACCAGAATCTTACATTGTCTCTTCCTGGGGATGCAGGCACCCTGCCCTGAATCAGATTAGCCAGACTTAGTTCAAACTAGCTAAAGAGTGCTGTACAGGAAGTGTGCAAAAGGCATGCCTCATCAGAACCCTGAACTGCTCACAGACTCCTATGTTGAAAGGTGGTGGTGGTGGGGGAGGGGGGCATTTGCCACCTCTACTGTTGTTGTTGCACTAGATACTAATAAGAGTTCCAAATTTCTAAAATTTCTGGTTCCTTAGAGGTTTGCACTTATGTGCTCCACAGTTTCAGTCTTCCTCACCTTCTGTTTCCACTGTTCCAAGGTTTGTGAGGCCAGGATCTGAAACCAGCACCAATCTATGGGCCAGCTCTTGCTGAAATGGAATATAAATCCCAATATCACAGTAACCTAATTGCCAAGAATCTTCTCATGGTTTTTACCCATAAACAACATATTTGCCAAAGATAGCCTAATAGTGATGTAACACCTCACTGTCGGAGACAGCAGTGGTTGAGGTGGGCGGGGGTGCTTGCTCTGACTCAGTTTTACTCCCTAATTCTGTGGTATCTTCACACAGCCAATGGTGCTCCCTCAACTCCTGGATCTGTGGTGATCTTCCCCCAGTCTGTACTGTCCTCTTACCTTCTGGGTCTCTGGTGACCTTCCCCCAGTCTGTGGGGCCCCCTAACCTCCATGCTCTGGGAAACCTTCCCAGTCCGTGGTGCCCCCTCACCCCTTGGGTCAGTGATGCCTTCCCCACTTTGCAATGCCTCCTCCTCAACTCCTGAGTCTGGGATATCTTCCTCATTCTGCAGTGTGCCCCTCACCCCTTGGATCTGTAATGCTTTCTGCAGTCTATGGTGATCCCTCACCCCTAGGGTCTGGGATACCTTCCCTAGTCTGCAGTGTTCCCTCACCCCCTAGGTCTGGGATACCTTCCCCAGTCTGCAGTGTTCCCTTACCCTGCGGGTCTGGAATACCTTCCCCAGCCTGCAGTGCACCCCTCCCCTCCAGGTCTGGGATACCTTCTCTAGTGTCTAAAAGACAGGATCAAATACCAAACTTGCCTCCTGGGAAAGAAGGACACTTCTCAGAAAAACCCCACCCTCTATAGGAAACCTGCTTGAGGCTTCTCTCTCTCTCTCAACACACATCACCAGACAGAGGAAGAATGGAGCACTGTCCATACCATTCCATTGAACCTCACTAGGGCAGCGTGCTTTCTCCTATCGGGCCCCCCCCTCTGAATAAATGAACTCTCGATGAAATTACAAACAAACAACAGCCTGTCTCAATTCAAAGTAGGCCTCAAATAGCACCTAATGTCTAACTCAAAATGCACCTGCTTCTCAGGCCCCACTTGATAGACAGGCCTACCCCCAAGGTAACACCCAGCAGGGCTACCTAGAGAACCCTGCCTCCATTCCAGCCTAGCCAAGGGCTTAAGTAAGCTATCAGTCTTCTTTAAATGCACTTGGTACTGCCCCTCCCAACCACACACACACACCATACTCGACAAAGCCCTCTGGAGCTGCTCCCCCCATCACAGCCCCCCCCCGTTTCACTATCCTCCCACCTCTCACTCTCTGCGGTTGGTTTCAAACCCATTCCCCCTTGTTTCACTGTCACCCAGCCTCTCGCCATCTGGGATAGCGTTAAACCCTATGCAGTTACTCTGCCATAGTCTATCAACGGATTTGGAGGTTTCCAGGGATGTGCTACCTAGGGCAACCGATAAGAAATAGCTTAGTATTCAATTACAACTGCTCAGTTTTTTTCTCCTATTTGTTTAATTGTCATGTAATTGCTCTTTAATGCCTAATGATCAGGCCTCTGTAACCACCGAATATGTGTATTGTCTTATAGTACAGCCTGATGTGGAACCTTTGTAAAAGAGCTCACGCTCAAAGGTCTTTCCGAAATATAAATTAAATTAGTGTGCAGTGCCCCCCACCCCTTGGTGCTCCATCACTCTCTCCGTCTGTAATGTGTTCCCCAGACTGTGGTGCCTCCTGGGTCTGGGATACCTTTAACAGTCTGAGTGTATGACACCTTTCCTCAATCTCTCTCACCCCTATGTCTCTGTAGACAGTCACTCGCTCCCTGTATTTGAGATGCCTTTCTTTGATCTCAGAGTCAACCTTTGGGTCTGTGATACCTTCCCGTAATCTCTGAAGCCTCTTCACTTTGGGTCACTGGTGCCCCTTATTCCCGGTGTCTCCCGCAGTTTGTGCTTCGCCTGTACCCCCTATATAGTACTGGTAACTTCCCCAGTCTGTGGTGCCAACACCCCCTGGGTCTTTAGTGCCCCTTATTCCCTAAATCTCCCACAGTCTGTGGTTCTCCTGTACCCCCTATATGGTAACTTCCCTAGTCTGTGGTGCCAAGACCTCCTGGGCATACCTCTCAACTGTCCCTGACTTTCAGGGATGTCCCTGATTTTGCCTCAAAAGTTTACCCTGTCCCTCCTAAAAATTGTGCTTCCGTGACCAAACAGTGGGGGTGTAAGCACAAAATAATGTCAGTCATTAAAGTTAGACTTGTTCTTCCTTAGAAAATGCATTTACACTATGCCCTTATTCTACCAGCTTTCTGACTGGATATCACCAATTTTGAAAATGTGGCCCCGATTTTGGTCCTTTGTCCCTCATTTTTTTAAGCCTTGTCCCTGATTTATGAGGCAGGAGGTTGAGAGGTATGCTCCTGGGTCTCTGGTGCCCTCCCCTTCCATGGCCCCTTACTCACCGGAGCCGTAACGCACGTCATGGGAGTGTAGCCTGACGTTATGCCGGGTGTTGAGGAGCTTCACCACCGAGCCGCAGGTCACCGTCCCAAGTTCGGAGCCCAGCACCGACACTCCACCCACAACCAACAGAAAATGTGAGACGAACACTGGCAACGCAAAACATCCTTTCCGTTCCATACTCTTAACCCCCAAATCACATACAATGGCTCACGCCGGCTCCTCCCCGGAAACGGACCGGAATTACACAAGGGACGAGCCAAAGCTGAAGGCAAGAAGGAGACAGCGTATCAGAACGGGTCTTGAGTTACAGCGCCATCTACCGTCGTGGAATAGAAACGTAGGCAATGACAGCAGAAAAAGACAACTGCTCCGTCCAATCTGCCCATAAACCCTTAAAAAACTGGGACCTGTTCTCCATACATGGACGGGGTTCTAACCCGCACAATCCACTCCATGCTGTCCAATCTATGGCTAACACCCTGAGCAACAACTAAGCCCCTCACTGTGACCCAGCAATGTTTGAAACCATTGATAGTTTTTGCGTCCTGCTCCACTACATCAGCAGGCAGAATGTTCGACGGTTACACTACCCTTTCTATAAAATAAAACGTTTTAACTTCTCTCTTGAAGCCACCCCCACCGTCAGTTTTCACTTGTCCCCCCTGCTCGCCTTCTTGATCCTCTACTTATGCTAATTAGCTCCTTGCAGTTGAGTTTACTTTGTACCCTCCTTTCAGGAACTTGAAGGTCTCTGTCATATCTCTCCTCTGGCTTCCGGCAAGTACATGATCAGTGCCTTGAGCCAATCCTCAAAATATTAAAAGCAGAAGTCCAGAGGTCCCGGTCCCCCTTTACTCTAGCTTGTAAGACCACATCTAGAATATTGTTCATCAGTGTGTGCCCCATAACTGGTCAGAGGGGAAAAAACTAACAGAGAAAGTTCACCGAAAAGTTACGAAAATAATTTTTTTCCAGCGAGTAGGATGGTCTATAGTACAAGATTAAAAAAATTGGACCTTTACTCTGTGCAGTATAGGAGAGTAAGGGGAGATTTTTGTTTAATATGTAAAGCAATAAAAGATGAGTCAATGCTGGAAACCATTGGATTAATTAAGAATAACTCGAACAAAATTACCAGAACTCATGATATGAAATTAAAAGGAGGCCATAATAAAACCAATAAAAGACGCTAATGGCACTCCCAAAGAATTGTAACTACATGGAATGCTTTACCAAAGGCTGCAGTGGAGAGTGAAACAATTAATATTTTTAAGAAATTATTGGATGTGGCCAGCCTAGTGGTGCAGAGGGTTGAGGCGCTGGGCGCCCTACCTCGTGCCACGCTGGCGACCCAGGTTCGGAGGTGGACTCGGGGAGCCAGGGGTCAGCAGGGGAGGGAGAGGAGTGAGCATCTGGAGGACTGCTCTCCTCTCCCTGGGAGGGATCCTGGGGCTGCTTGGTGTGCTTGCGGCCCCTGATAGAGATCAGGAGCACTACAGGATCACCAGCTAGACTAAAGGGGTGGGAAGTGCGGCATGTACGTCAGCAGGAAAGCTGTGTGTGGACGTCATTGCACGCCACACCCCCAGGGGAAACAGTTATGTAGAAAATCCCCATCCTCATGGATAAGTGACAGCAACACCACCCATAACCACACTCCAACTGCCGGACAGCCTCGTCTCCTGGGCTGAGCCCAGTCCGGCCTGCCAGATTCTAGATAGAGTGCCCTGGGTGGATGGGGGGGCCTACCTTGAGAGGCTCAGAGCTGGGGTGATTGCCGGGCTGGTGCCAGGAAATGGAGGTGTTTTAGGCAAAGAGGTAGAGCTGGGGCAGGGTGGATGCCCAAGAGAATTCCTTGAAGGACGGTGCAAAAAGAGAAGATACAAAAAAAAAAAAGATTGGACATAT
The DNA here is from genome assembly GCA_016271365.2 of Neoceratodus forsteri. NCBI lineage: Eukaryota > Metazoa > Chordata > Ceratodontiformes > Ceratodontidae > Neoceratodus > Neoceratodus forsteri. Next base: position 137,968,767 of record JADMNL010000030.1, on the reverse strand, counting down.
ATATGGGTGAAAAAAAGTTTGATTTCCACCATTAATAATGGTGGCAAGTTCATAAAAGGCAACCCTGCCTAGTGAATTTATATACTACCTATGACCCTATTGTTGCTGCCTGAATGACCACCATGCTGAAATGCCCACCCAGACTTTCTAGAATTCCCACTGACATGCTGGAATGACCAGCCTAGCCCACCGGAATACAGGTATTCCAGGAAGTTGGGATGAGTATTCTGGAGAGATGGGCATGCTTGTGGGTCAGTTGGGCCATTCTTTCAGGGTGGGGTTGGCATTTTGCTGAGGTGAGCATTCCAATGGGCTGATAGCCATTTTACCAGGTCGTGGCATTTATTTATTATTTATTTATTTAGCTTTTGTTAACTAGGTAAGTACACTAGACAAGCAATTTGCCTATTTTCAGGTACGACCTGGGAGAGTACAGGAAATTACATACTTACACACTTGGGACAACATGGTACATAATTAAGAACAGGTCACACATCATGAGACTACAAGGTAAGATTACACATCCCATGATTAGGAACAGGTTACACGTCAAGAGACTACAGGTAAGATTACACATCTTGCATCAAGTTTGGGGCAGTACAGGAATACTACATTTTAAGGGCCGGCAGATTTGTATGGGTGCAAGTGCTTAACATATGTCATGGGGGTTTTTGACATCCGCAGGCTGATGCACTTTTAAGATGGCTCCATAGGGAAGAGCGCAGGCTGCCCTACGAGGGGGCAGCACGGACCTGGGTATTCCAAAGTTTAGGGGCACATGCTGCGAAGTCCCTTTCACCCATCTTGGTCCTAGTCACAGGTACCTTGAGTGTGGCAGACCCCTGAGACCTAAGGTGATATGACGAGGGGGCAGTTTGGGCCAGCAAGCTTGCCACCCCTGGAAGGGAACCCGTGTTGAGGACCTTACCAGTGAAGCAACCAAGGACAAAGTCAATGTACTTTGTAGGCGAGAGCCAATGTAGCTTGTTGTAGAGCTCACAGTGATGAGTGAGCCGAGGGGCCAATAGGGCAAAGCGACAGATATTGTTATAAGCTGCCGACCACCTGGAGAGATGGACCTTAGTGGTGCTAGCAAACAGGAGGAGCCCATAACACAAAGAGGGGAGAAGCATCCCTCTCACAAGGGCAGCACGCGCGGCTGGTGTGAGGTTGTTTGTTGCCCTGTAGGCCAGACCCAGTTTACAGTTGACTGTTTTACATATCGTCTGAATATGAAGGCCAAGGTCGAGCTGTGGGTCCAGCATTACTCCCAGGTATTTGAAGTTGTCCGTGATAGGGATCGGGACATCTCTCTTGCCGGATACACAGAACGGCACACGGGCAGCCTTAATCTTTGCCCGGGACCCAAAGAGCATGGCCTGGTTTTTTTTTTAGGTTAAGGACAAGCTTGTGGTTCAGGATCCATGCCTGAATGTTTATAAGGTCTTCACTCAGTTGTTGATTGATGACCACCACCTCATGGGAGTTAGACAGGATAACCAGATCGTCTGCGTAGAGAATTGGTTTACAGTGGACTGCGTGGTAGCCATTCCAGCAGGTTAGATGGGCATTCCGTCTGCTCATTCCGTCATTCTGGTGGGTCAGGTGGGCATTCTGGCAAGTTGTGGCAGCCATTGTAGTGGGTGGTGGATTTCTAAAAGATGCCAAAAAAGGAAAACCAGCATTGTGGTTTCAGGCGCATTCTAGTTCCGGATGGATTTCAGTTTCATCCAAGTCCACTGTGATTGTTCTTGTAATGCACTTTAATGGGTCTCCCCCAAAAGGCACAATAGAAATAAACTGCATTCATACATTTTTTTTATTTGGACTATAATTAATGTAACTCCAGTGCTCCCAGACTGAGTTGGTATTTTCCATATAACTCCAGGGTGATTTTGCTGTGGTTTCTGTAGATCACATTACTTCTAATATGAACATACGAACATACGACTTTGCCAGCAGATAAAGGCTTTGTGGTCTATCGAATCTGCTCGAGTGTGCAGCTAGCAACCCTTATACAGCAGGTACCCCTTCCTCCCCCCCTGACCCTCCCTCTTACCCTATCCCATCCCCTTTTGAAGCAGTCCACTGTTCCACAGGATATCACTTCCACAGGCAATGCATTCCACCCAAACACCACTCTCTCCATAAAAAAGTGTCTTCTCATTCCCTCCTGAACCTTCCCTTCCTCCAATCTGAGATCATGACCACAAGTGTCCCTACCCCCCTTAACTTGAATAGTCCCTCCATGCCTGTCTTGTTTATTCCCTTCATTTACTTGAAGGTTTCAATCATATCCCCCATCTCTTCTCTAGTGAGTACATGTACAACTCCCTCAGACTCCTCACTTAGGGTATGTTCCCTAGTCTCTGGATCATCTTTGTTGCCCTGCACCCCCTCCGGTAACTTAATGTCCCTCTTCAGGTATGGGTGCCAGTACTGCACGCAGTACTCCAGGTGTGGCATAACCAGTGACCTATACAACGGCAGGATCACCTCCCCTCTCCTTGAAGATATACCCCTGGCAATAAAACCCAGCATTTTGTTGGCCTTTACAGCTGCCTTCCTGCATTGTGCTGAGTTGTTCATTGAGCCCGTTATAATCACCCCATATCTTTCTCCTCTTCTGTCACGGCTAGCTGAACGCATCTCAGCTGATAACTTCTTGTGTTTTTTTTTTTTTTTGCCCTGAAATGTAACACCTTGCACTTTTTGGCATTGAACCCCAACTTCGAGGTATCCGACCAAGTCTCCAATTTTGACAGATCATCCTGCAACCCATGCCACCCTCCTAGGTCATCCATTACTGCTCACAACTTGGTATCATCTGCAAACAAACTGGTCCTGCTCTTGATGCCCACTGAGATGTCTGATATGAACAACCCAAACAACACTGGTCCTAGCGCTGAGCACTGCGGTACTCCGCTTGTTACTACCCTCAGAGATGAGAGCTCTCCTCCCACCTACTTCTGCTGTCTGCCCTGTAACCAGTTTACTACTCATTTTATCATTTTCGCCCCTGTACCTGTCAGCTTACTAACCAGCCTCCCATGCGGCACCGAGCCGAATGCCTTAATGAAGTCCAGAAACAGGACATCCACGGCATGGCTCTTGTTCAACTGCCTAGTTACCCAGTCATAGTAATCCACCAGGCTGGTCTGACAGGATCTGCTCCTGACAAAATCATGCTGCCTAACAGATGGATGCTTAAATGTTGTGTTTTTCTGTATAACCCCCTGGCACCCACACTAGGTGCTGCACCTAAATGAGGCTAGCTAGTCTGCTGGTGGGGCACTGGGGTACACTGAAAACCCTATAATAATTACACACTGTAATGACAGTGAATTTTCAGGAAACTTGTTTTTCAGAAATGTTACACTCTCTGTGACGTTGGCCTTGGCATCATACGACGTAAATCAAGCCCAGATAAAAGAATCACTTGGGGGCCTGACAGCCACCACAGCCGCCCACCTTGGTGGGCCCACACCACCACTACTACCACCTCCCGCCACTAGGAGAGCTGTGCGGCGCGACCGTACCCTCGCGGCAGGAATACTCTCCCCCCTCTTCCGGGCCCCACTCTTTCGCCTCGCCGCACGCGCCGCTCGCTCACGCAGCAACAACTTCCCTTCTCCCCTCTAGCGGCAGCCATTTTTAAACCTGACTGGCACCGATTACTGTGGCATACCGGGATTACACAGACAGCGCCGTCGGACGCCCGGAGCTCTTTGATTCGTCCCGCCTCGGATTCCTCAGGTAACAGCGTGAGAGCTGCGGCACCGTTTGGTGGAGGGATTGCTGTCGCCACTGGAGTGAGGTGGGGGAACTGGCCCGACTGGGTGGTGTTGTCACGGGGGGATTTGGGGAGTAGGCTATCTCGGGGACGAGTGAGCCGGGGTCGTCGCCCCGTGTTTCGGGTCATGTCAGGTCGGGGAGTAGCGCTCTGAACGAGGGGTATGAGTGAAATCTGGACCGGGTTTTCAAGCCCAAAGGCACCGGACCAGCACTAATGATTTTACCGATCTGGTCCAGGTGTCTGGTGTTTACCAAGATCATCGAATGAGTAGGGTCCAGAATGCCTGTGAGTGGGTGCGTATAGCCTCTAAGTTTAATTGCTTATGATTATGCCTCAGAAATTTTCTCCACCTCCTCCTCCTAAATTCAGCATTTCTATGATGGAAGAGTACAGATCAGAATCTTAAAATAGTGTCAGCCATGAGTGTTGCGGTGTCAGTCAGTCTCTTGGGTAACTGATGTGAGTTGTGTATAATTTGCTTGAAAGAAGATGTCTGTTGTATTTGACTTGCTATTGTTCTGCTTGTTGTAATGAAGGCCACGGGTAGAAGAGGAGAAGGGGTATCGACAATCTGCCACGAGGGCTGACGGATTTTAACAGTAATAACCAAACACTAACAGCCTGTAATTTCGTGGGGATTAGGAATTAGCTGGGAGTGGAGGAGAATGGGGTGGCCCAAGGCGCAGGCCCCATAGCCCGTTATTAATTCACTGGAAATGAACTAGGTGTTTAGCTGTTGTGCTTATAAGTGTAATGTCATTGGTGGTGGTGGTGGGGTTCGCCAGACACGGTCTGGGGTGGGAGGTACAGCCATGGCCTAGGGTGAGGGGTATTGTCCTAGGGTGGGGTGGTGGTGGATAGCAGCGGTCCTGAATTTCCCCGCACAGCCCGGAAATCCCTTCTCCTGCCTTGAATTTCTTCATGATTACAAAAGTATTAGTGTGTGTGTGTTGCATGTAGGTTTTGAAGGTTGAGGTGCTGCCCATGACGGAGTTTCTTTTTTTTTGAAATTTGGGGGAATGATGTGTTGGGTGGTACGGGGTTATTTTAAATGCCAATTTTCATGAGGCAGTGTTGTATTTAGTGTCTGTGTGTCAGTATTAGTTGTATGTAGTCCTGCACCATAAGAGTGGCTTGGGGATCAGGCTGGCAACTACAGGCCAGTCGGCCTGACATCACTAGTAATGAAGAAACTAATGAAGTCACTTTTTAAAGGAAAGACTGGTTGGTTACCTTGCATCTGACGGGATGCAGGACCCAAGTCAGCAGGGATTCATGGGAGGGAGATTGTGTGTCACAAACCTGATGTCTTTGCCTGACTGGTTGACTAGAGAAGTAGATCAGGGGAGAGTGGTGGATGTGACCTACCTGGACTCTGGGCTCTCGGTAGGATTTTTTGTTAAGGAGTCACAGACTTTCTTTGGGGGGGGGGATGGGGGTTTGGACCGAAAATCTGGGAGTCCTCATGAAAGTTTTGTGGGTCCCTGTTGAAATGAATGGAACGAGTCTGGAAAGTGCATTTCAGTGCTGTTTATTAACATACCCATATACTTTTATATATTCCGGAGTCATCATTTTGCTAATAATGCCAACATTTATTTATTTTTTTTCTAGCAGTGTTGTTTTGCAGCCCTTTTACAAAGGTACCAGATGGCTAAATACCACAATGGTGAATGATCACATAATTTCAAATAAATAATTAAATTCACCTCTGATGACTGACTATTGCTCATTCATTTGTTCACTGTCACAATTTAACACTTATGAGAAAAGTGTACTTACAGTTTTGTAGTTCTGGTACATTGAATTGGGAATTCTACTGTTGCAGTTGAGTACAGTGCCCAGATTTATTTGCCAGATTGCTACAAACAAAGTTTGCTATTAGATTAGGTACAGTCATTGGATGTAAACATTGTTTTATGACTAACAGTCATTGCTGACAGTCACCTCCTGCCCAAACTACAACTCCTTTGTTCTCTCCAGCACATTGACATTTTAGTTGCAATTACTTATAATCCAAAACAGCCTGTCTGTTTCAGACTCCCAATGCCCACCCACCACCCAACTCTAATAAAACATTGCAGAAACCTCCCTCCTGGCTCCCACCCACCAATGATGACTCGGGCTTAGAAAGATGACACAATCTAACATGATTGTGTGGTTGCTGTGCCCCTTAGTGCAGTTTGCTTAAGTTGTCTTTTTAACCTGGCTAATCCAGACTGGCTCATTGCTTCACCTCCAACCTGCCCAAACTTGTTACATCCATCCCTAGCACAATCTGGTGGTGGTGCCATTTGTGTGGCAGATAATTGCTGTTTTGTGTCTTGACCTGGCATAAAAGTGATTATTGCTTCTTCTAAAACACTCCTGCCCACAACTTTGCCCAGACGCCCTCTTGCCCCTCCTGCACAAAATCTTTTTAAATTGTAAGACTTACCTGGCTGTACCAGAGACATGAATTTGACCGGGTGACTAAAAAGTCCCCCACCATCCCACCCACACCCTTTTTAGGCTTGACAGCTGTCACAATCTACTGTTAAGACAGTGGCACAATCTGGTGGATATGGAGCAACTCAGTCTGCAGTGTGTCTGCTTTCTGTGTGTACTTTTCATGGCATACTTCTATGCTGGCAATTTCTCCTGACACCCCTCCTGCCCATTAACTTCTCCTTACACAACTCTCCTGCCCATAACTTCTCCGACTATCCTCCTGCACATTTCTTACCCACCCCACCCACAACCTACCTTGGCTCAGCAGGCCTCCCAGATCTGTCCGGTTTAAGACAGTGGCACAATCTAATCTGGTTGGTGGCATGAAATCTGCACAGTCAGCTTTTCTCTGAACTTTTTTATGGCATTTGATTGCCATTTTTTCTGTAGCAATTTCCTAACACCCTCTTGTCCATAACTTGCACGTGTAAACCAGCTTTCAGCTTAGTGTGTCTCAGTTGGTTAAACAATTGGGGGGCGGGGGGGGCGCCCTCCTTCCTGCACATTTCTTAACTGTCTTAACTGCTTTGTTTGTGTACTGTTGATGACAATAGAAGCCACTGTTGCAGACAGTGTGGAAAGAGCAGACTGGGTCAGATAACTACATTGACAGTAATCTCGACCGTCTCTCCCCCCACCCCCCCAACTAAAAAACAACGACACAGGGGTCATATTTATAGTTTACACACCCAACCTGATCATCTGAACTTGTTAGACTGTGATCCTCCCCTACCAAAAACAAAACACGATATTAAAATTTGCAGAAATAATGGTGATATTAATGGCCAACCCCTGGGAAATTGAAATCTTGATCCGTTCCCCTGGATGGGACACCCACCAAAAGTAGCAGTGACCTTACGTTGGGGCTGAAATTGTATTGTGCCCCTCCACCCCACCATTGTTGGAACAAAACATTTTGATACTTATCTTATTCTACTCCTGTGCCCAAGTTCCTCCATCGTCCTGTCTCTGGGTTATTGTCAGTCATCTAAGAATTGTCTGAAACTAAAAAAACAGACAATTATTAAAACATTTTAAAATTTAAAAGTATTTTCTGTGCAGTCTTATGGCCTTAAATTTCTTAAATGCTGGATGAGGGTCATAGTCTGCAAGTTCAGCTCTTTCTTGGGCAATCCGCATGAGTTTGCTCACAGTGTCAGCCTTTTGGGACTAGCTACCTTTTGTTTTTATTTTGTTTTGTACAGAAAACCCTCTTTCACTTGCCACTGATGTAACGGGTGACAAAAGTAAAATCTTGGCCTTTGTGACAAAATCTGGGAATACATCTGAATACTTCTCAATTAAATCTTGGCAGACGCTACCAAGCAAAGTCAATCTTTTTTAGATTTCAGAGCAAGTTAGAATTGTCCGTAATCTTTCTTAGTCCTGTCTTGGTCAATAAGTGCTGGCAGTGTTTCTTCTTTGAAGATTGTTTCTTGGAAAAAAGTGCAAACATCCTTGAGTTCCTGCAGTCCATGGTCCATTATATTGGAGTCATCTGGGAGACACTTTGGATTTAGAATAACTTTTAAGTTATGCAGAAGCTGCATTAAAGGTGTCTTAAATCTTGTGTGAATGTTTTTAGTGAGTTGCATCAGATGTTCCCGAGATGCCATATGGAACTGCATTTGCAGTGCTGGCTTGTCATTCACTTTTTGATCCTGCCATATGCCAGGACATTGGTTAAGTTCCTGTATAACATGGGGACATATAGATTAGAATCTTGATTTGTCAAGTCCTGGCACCGGACAGTGCATTAATGCACAATATACTGACAGTTGATGTGAGCAGGTGCCAGGCCAAGTCATAGAACTGTGCTGGGTCTTGGTTGTTGCTGCGACAGAGAAAATGTCAAAATCAGCCATTTTGTTTCTCCCGTTAGCGAGCTCTGCAATTGAATGTGGACAGCTCCCCGACAATCGGACCAAAGCTGTCAGCAAGGGGCACACAGTTGGTGCATGTCACTGTATTGCCTGCAGTGGTAGGTACTCGGAGAAAGTGAATTCCTGTGCAAAGCACCAACTTGCTGTGCAGATCGCGGTGAAGTGAGACGCAAGTACAGTGGAGCAACACATAACAAAATCACTCACCCACCCCTGCTGATCATGAAGAAGGGAGTGGACAGTAACCAGTCCTTCATGTAGTGTCCAGTGCTATGCTGTGGAGGGGCACATAGGGATCCTGCCTGTCTGCACTCCTACTTCTTCTCCATGGGCCCCCCCCCCGGCTCAACTCCTGCACCAATGCCAAGATGCTGCACAGTTTTCACCGCATGTAGCTGCCATGCCACCCTTTCTGCAGCTGTTACCGCTCCTGTTCCCCGGTGTATCTGCCCACCCTCCTCCCTTTCTGCAGTACACACTGGTGCACATCCGCTGTGAATTTGTTCCCTGGTAACCCCATACCTTCCCGCAGCAGTGACTGAGGGGAACTAATGAAGAATTAAAACAGGTTGCAGAGAGAGCAGGACAGTGTCAATGGCTGGGAGAAAGTGAGGTGAGGAGATCCCTACTGTGTGGCAACACATCGAGAGCTGGCAGTCCCATCGTGTGCTGCAGATCCGTCTCTCTCTCGCACACGCTGTCTCTCTCTCTCTCCCCGCTCCGCTCAGGGTTCAACTACTACACTCGGTAGTGGCTTAACTGTGCGGCTGAGAGAGCGAGAGAGATGTGCAGCAGAGAGAGAGACACTCTGAGCCAACCAGTAAGTGAAGTAGCAACTAAGGAGTTTTTGCTGGGGGTTGCTCTGTACCTATTGTATAAATGTCTCTTACTCAGAGAGTGAAGCTCCCTGCACAGCTGTCGGTACAGTCCTCCGGCAGTGAGGCAAAGGTGTGTGTGTGGGGGGTGGGGGAATGAGGGAAAGGTGACGTGTTGGTCTCTCCCTCTCTGCCTCTGTAGTGGAAGTGCATTAACTGTATGCCGCTGCTGAGGACAACTGCATTATTTGTATGCCTCTTCTCACCAGAAGTGTATTCATTGCATTACTGTGCACTGCATAGCAACTATAGGCCTATATCAATCCTCCCTCTGCTTTCTAAACTACTCGAGCATATTGTTGCCCACCAACTTGTGGACTACCTCGATAAATACTCCCTACCATGTGAACAACAACATGGTTTTAGGAAAGGGCACAGCACCACCACTGCACTTCTAGAATTTACCAGCTTCATCCACCTATCAGTTGACCAAGGCAGTCTTGTGGGTGCAGCCTTCATAGACCTAACCAAGGCTTTCGACATGGTTAATCACCTACTCCTCCTTGAACAACTAACAGAAACCAGTACGGTCCGGTGTACCCCAGGGTTAAATTCTGGGTCCACCCCTTTTCAGCATCTTCCTCAACAGTCTTCCATCTGCCTGCCACCAATGAGCCCTGCTCTATGCGGACGACAGTCATCTTTTCAAGCCACTGTGACCCACACCTGCTTGAAAGTAACCTACAAAATGGTTTCATGGAAGTTGAGCACTGGTGCTAAACTACAAGAAGACAAAAGTCCTGTTATCCTTCACCCGCAGTAAACACAAAGCACGTGCTCTTACTATCAGAAATATCCAAGGTGACCCCCCTCGCACTTCAAGAACCTTGGAGTTACGCTTGATGGTCACCTTACCTATGCACCCCACATTGAAAATGTTGCCAGAGCCGTCAACATTAGGATTGGGCTCCTCTATCAACACAGAAAGTGTCTAACCCCCGAAGCTCTCAATCTGGCTGTTCACACCTTGGTGCTCTCTCTTATCGATTATGGCCATGTCATATATGGAACAGCTTCCACTACTGCACTCAAAAGGCTCACTCTTGCCCTGCAGACTCCAAATAGGTGCATCCCACCTCATTCACACTTGCGAACTCTATGATCGGGCTGGGTGGCTCAGCTTAAATGGGAGAATTAAATACCAAGCTTGCCTTCTTACCAAAAAGATGCTCCTTGGGCTCATGCCACTGGGATTGGGATGTTTACTTCACAAATGTCTCAAGACCCAGCACTCGCTCACTTCATCTACGAACTTCTCCTAGTTCCGAGGTGCCGGACTACTTGGTGCCAATGCTCCTTTTGTATCAGAGTGCCTTCCTGGTTCAGTGGACTCCACAATGGGACTGGCTATCATTGCTAAACTCGGAGAGTTCAAACACAAACTCCGGTATCACCTCCTGACTGAAAACTCCTGTGATTGCTTCACCAGAGTTCCAGGTCCCTTATTTCCTGGACCTCCCCTTATCTGCCATCTTTTAACACCTCCTGTTTTACCCCTCCACCACCTTTCTCCCTCTCCCTTCTTCCCCTCTTTTTCTCCCCCCTTTGTTTACTTTTTCCTTCCCCCTCCTATCCTAAGCTGCAAACTTGACAGTGCTGTTTGGTTGCTGCTCTCTTCCTTGGACTTTAACTTCCTTCCTCCCTTAATTCTTCTCTATTTCTCTTTACCCTGTGCCTCTAAATTGTGAGGTAAATTATTAACAGTGCTGAATAAGTATTTTGTATTCTAATATGATAACATCTGTTTAAATAAATAAATATATATATATATATATAGACTCATCTGTTTCCCTATATCTGTTTGTACCCCCTCCATGCTGACGTGGAACCTTTTGTAAATGAGCTGCCTGGTGCTCAAAGTTACTTGTAATCCTAGAATGAATAAATAAAGCAAATAAAATTGTCTGCTGCTCCCGACCACAACTGCATTAATTCCGTTGTAGTAGCATGTTGTTTTCTACTGTGCTGTAAATATCAAGCCATTGCAAGAGTCAGACTGCTTTCTGTGGGGGAAGGATACTTTCTAAAATCCTCAGTTTTTCAATAAAAGAAAAGCGTATAAAATTATTTTTTCACACTGTGGCAACCCCACGTTATAAGCGCAGTAACCTACGACTGGGTGTGCGGGTATTGGGGATTGATCAACACCTTGGGTGCTGTGAGGGCACTCGGGCTGTGCCCTTGTGCCTCACAACGCACCCAGGGTGTTGATTAATCCCCAATACCCGCGCACCCTGTCGTGGGTTATTGCTTATGAAATGTCTTCTGTAGCTCTATGCCATTCTGCTCTTTAAACTGTCGCAGTCTAGCAGCTGTGGCTTCTGTCATGCTGCTGGCCACCGAAATGTCAACACTGTCTCGTTGCATGGCTAAAGACAGTTTATTCACCACATCTAAGACATCCATGAAAAAAGTGCAAAAGATAAAGCAAACTGATTACAGTTTTGTGTGAAGGCCCTTTGCATCTGCTGCACCTTTTACTGCAGCGTCATGCTCTAGGGCTTGTAAAAGTGCAGGGTATGATCTGTGAATTGCTTGAACTGCAGCATGCGATGACAGCCACCGAAAACTTGCAGGTTCTTTTAGGGACAGATATCTGATGTTGTCGTCATTGATTGATTGTTTCCTAGATAAAATGCAAGGCATTGTACCGTTCTGCACTGCAGAGCTGCTGTAGTATCTGTACACATTTTTGATGGTTATTTGATATTCATTGAATATATGGTTGTCCCGACATGCTTGACCTGCTACCAGTGCCAGTCTGTGGGCACCACAATGGACCTGAATCAGCTTTGGGTTAACTGGCTGTCTTAACTTTGCACCCACCCCATTGTGCATTTCAGTCATGATGCTGGCACCGTCACTTGCTAGTATGATGATCTTGATGGGGTCAACTGCATTAGGAGAACACACACTTGACAGTTCTCCCACAATTGTGTCTGCCCTCCCATCAGGTATTGCAATACAGTCCATGAAATGAATTTTGGCCTGTGCATTGAGTACGCACTTCACATAAATGTTCAGCTTTTTGTGAATGGTTACATCAGTGGTTTCATCCACTGTTACCCCAAGGAACTGAGAACCTGCTAAGTGAGCTTTGATTTCTTCCTGTGGGACTTCGTTATGGAGTCCAGCATGTCGTACCTTGCATCCCAACCAGAGTAGATTGTGCCAATGTCTTGCAAGGCTGGGTAGCCATTCTGTTTCTGTGTATGTAAAACAGAACCATTAGTGTCATGCAGACTCGAGAGACCGTTAGGCCTATTCTGCTGGCATTTTAGTATGTTAGTGTCAGTCCACAAGCAACAGCTGCCCTACGCCCCAGCCCAAAAGATTCCATTCCTCACCTGTAGAGCTATTAGTGTTTCAAAGTGGTTGAATGTTTGGTAAGGTATTGTTAGTAACTGAGCAACTTTACCATCATCCTTTGCCTCAGGACCTGAGATCTACTTCTCAAATGCCACTGGCAGAGTTTTTTTTTTTTTTTGTAATCTCTTTTTATCCACCCCCATCTCTCCAGGCTGTGCATTATCGGGAGCACCAGTGGAGTCTGCCCCCACTTCTGCCAGGTTACCTGTGTCCTCCGGTTCACCCCATTGAGCCACGGCCCCCCCCCTTGGGGACGAGGTGGGGCTGCTACACCCTGAAAAATGTTGGTTTAGTTGGGAACTGGATGGCCAGACAGGTGTGAGCAATTAGGGGTCTGCTGTGATGCTCCCGTCTTCCCAGAGAGCATTTTCCCTTGTTCTTGGGGAGTAGCGTGTACCTAGATGTCATGGCATCACCGCCAAATGTCACCACTCTCCATCCCCCTGAGAATGAGCTCTGCGCTTTCCATGCCTCCGTTTTCTGCCAGAGGCAGGTCAAGCGCCGAGCGTGGACCCCCCTTCCTCCCGGGAGAGGAGAGTTTTCTTCCGGATGCTCAATCCCCTGCTGACCCCCAACAGTCTGGGCTCGTTCCTGAACCTGGGTTGCTGGCGAGATATTGTGTCCAGCACCTCAACCCTCAGCACCACTGGGCCGGCTCAGAGAGAAGGTTCTTCTGCTGTTTTCTTTCCGTTGTGCACCAGCAAATGTTCTCTGTTTCTTTCCTGTCTGTAGAAAGCACACTTGCAGATTGGTTGTGCCAGTTGTGGTAAATGGATTGTTTTTGCCACTTTTTTTTTTTTCCATACACCAATTGCACTTCCCAACAATATTCCCCTCTACTTCCTCCTTTACAAGTTATAAAAATAACTTTGTCCAGCTGTCCCTCCACAATCTTAAGTTCTTGCTGCTTTTAACAGATGCAGTCTGTTCAGACTAATCATTTTCAGTTTCAACATCCACAATGTCAACAATCTCCTGAGATGTACTTAAGACGCACTCCTAGGATGATGTTGTTGTTTGTTCCTTATCCTTTGGTGTGGAGGATTCTCCGCCACCAAAATAATCAGTAAGGCTTCGTTGAGACATGCTTTGTGCCACTTATGAAGATTCCCCCCGCCCAACTTCTTCACTGTCCTCCTCCTCCACCTTTCCTGGCTGCATTGCACTCTGCTGACTTGGCCCTGCACAAAAGCACAAAAAGAAACCATAAACCCTAAGCTCACTAAACCGTTGACCAGAAATGGTCATGATGCCCTAATTTGCCTAAAATAATAGTGATTTTAAAAAATTACCCTTGTTTCCATGATAAGAAAACACTGGTGCCTCCAGCGAATGTGTGCAGCCTGCTGGCCGTGCAGATACACCCGTGCCGCCACTTCCTCCTCGGGCAACTGAGGCGGACTGTCCGACTGTGTGTGTTACTTACTTATTTTTTTAAACACTTGTTTTTGTTTGCTCTTTCTGTCCCTGCCACATTTCTCCATCGGACTTCCTCAAAATGGCTCCTGAGAGCCTGACTCGATCCTCCAGCTTTGATTTCCCTGGATGCACCAAGGCTCGAGGGAACATAACTGCCCCCCATCAGTCAGAAGTTTTCCTTCTCATTTCCTCTCCACCTCACCTGGTGGTGCCTTCACCTCCAAGGCGCTGAACCCACCAGCGGGCAAAGGGGGGAAGGGAGGGGAACACGAGGAAGATTAGGGTGATAAACCAGTGGCTGAGGGAGTGGTGTGAGGCCAGAGGGTATGGGCTGATGGGGGATTGGGGGGAGACCTGGGAAGATAAGGGTCTGTATACTAGAGATAGGCTCCATCTCAATTTGGAGGGGAAGGAAATACTTAAGTTGAAAATAGAGGGTTTCACTGGTGAAAGGTGGGGTTTAAACTGGTGACGGGGGGAAGGGTGGGAGAAAAGGCTGTCGAAGGGGATCCGATTAAAGGAGGGACTCTGTCTCCACCCCCCCCCCGGAGGAGCTGGAGGAATGCATGAAAAGGCCGACTGGTAAGGTGCGGACCAGGGAAAGACAGAATTCCCCATGGGAACACGAGCAGGGGAAATGGAAGTATAGGGAAAGGGTGGAAGGTAGTCCTGCTAAATGCCAGGAGCTTGGGCGATAAAATGTCTGAGCTCCAGGCGATGCTAACTAAGGGACAGGTGGATGTGGCAGCGGTCACTGAGACCTGGGCCACCGCATGGCACGACTGGGACCTGAACCTGGAGGGTTACACCATGTTCAGGAAGGACGGGGGAGGAGGGGTAGCAATAATAGTCAAAAATTGTATTGCCATAGGAGGAGTGGAGGAGGTGGAGGGGACTGTGGAGGCGATTTGGGTCACCTTGATAACAAGGAGGGGGTCAAGAGAGTAAAAATAGAAGTGGTGTATAGACCCCCTGCCCTGGCGGAAAGTCTAGTGGCAGATGTTGGGAGACACTGCAGATTGGGAAGTAGAAGGGTGGTGGTGGTGGTGTTGGGGGACTTAAACATGCCAGGAACAGACTGGGAGACTGATATCCTCGGTGGCCAAGGAACAGAGGTTGTTGGATGTCTTTCAGGACGCGTTCCTAACTCAGCAGGTGGGGGAACTGACCAGGGAGGAGCGGATACTGGATGTGGTCCTGGCAGACAGTGACCAGATTGGGGGCCTGGAAGTAAGGGACCCATTGGCGGGGAGCGACCATGCCACGGTCTGGTTCTGTCTGAACCTAGGAGGGGTAGAAGGCTGCACAAAGACCGAGGTAACTGACTTCAGGGGGGTGGATTTCAAGGAAATGGGAAGGATCCTTAAGGAGCATTTGGATGGGATTGGGCCAGACATGGACACTGACAGTAAAAACATAGAAAACATAGAATTTGATGGCAG
Source organism: Neoceratodus forsteri (assembly GCA_016271365.2). Lineage (NCBI taxonomy): Eukaryota > Metazoa > Chordata > Ceratodontiformes > Ceratodontidae > Neoceratodus > Neoceratodus forsteri. Next base: position 137,953,493 of record JADMNL010000030.1, on the reverse strand, counting down.
ATAAGGACCGCTTGGCCCACCTAGTCTGCCCATTTTCCTACCTAACAGATAAGCTGCAGATCCTAGTTAACCAACAGCTTAATTCCTCCTACCCCCCACTAGGACTGCCCTATGCCTGTCCCATGCATTCTGGAAGTCCCCCACTGTTCTTGACCCCACGACATCTTCAGGGAGGCTGTTCCATGCATCCACAACCCTCTCAGTGAAAAAATACCTCCTCACATTACCTCTGAGCCATCCCCCTTCTATCTTCAAATTGTGCCCCCTTGTTCTTGCACATCTCTTTTTCTGGAAGATGCTACCCTCTTGGACTTTAATTCCCTTGAGGTACTTGAAAGTTTCTATCATGTCCCCTCTCTCCCTTCTTTCCTCAAGGGTATACATATTAAGCTCCTTTAGTCTTTCTTCATATGTCTTCTGGTGCAGACCCTGAACCATTTTGGTTGCCCTCCTCTGGACAGCCTCCACTCTATCTATGTCTTTGCGGAGATGGGGTCTCCAGAACTGCACACAGTACTCCAGATGGTGTCTCACCAACTGTCTGTACAGTAGGTGGGAAATCATCAGGAGGGGGTGCAGGATGCTACCAGCACCTGCGAAAGAGTAAGATGAAAATGTGGCAGGGCCCGAAAACCCTGCTGGTGGACCAGGGAGGTTCAGGAGGCAGTGAAGGGAAAGAAGGTGGCCTATAGGCAATTCAAGTGCTCAAGGAGTGAAAGAGACTGAGGGGAATACGAGCTGATGGCCAGAAGGGCCACTAGGGTGGTGAGGGTGGCTAAGGCAAGGAAAGAGCAGAACCTGGCCAGGGAAATTAGGAGAGGGAACAAGGGGTTCTTTAGATACATTGGGGAAAAACAAAGGGTGAAGGGGCAGATCAGCAGGATTAAAGCGGGAGGGATGGGCACAAGACCCGGGGAGCAGGCTGAGGTACTAAATGAGTACTTGTCTCAGTTTTCACCAAGGAAAATGAGGCTGCATCATATATAGGAGGAGCGGTGAAACTGAGGAAGGGGGGGCCCTTACCAATCGGCTGGTCTGAGGGGGGGGCATCACTGGCAGGTGGGGGGAAGGTAGCGGAGGTGGAAATCACAGCAGAGAGGGTGAGGGAAGCCCTCAGGTCCCGTAAGATGGAGAAAGCAACAGGGCTGGATAAATTACATCCCAGAGTGCTGAAGGAACTGGCAGATGTCCTGGCGAAGCCCCTGGTGGAGCTCTTCAGCATCTCTCTGAGGACAGGGTGGGTGCCCCAGGACTGGAAGGTGGCACATATAGTGCCTATCCACAAGGCGGGGATCAAGGGAGGTGGTAGGAAACTACAGGCCCGTCAGCTTGACATTGGTGGTGGGCAAGGTGATGGAGGGCATTGTCAAGGAGAGACTGGGGGAGGACCTGGAAAAGTTGGGGTGCCTGGACGATAGACAGCATGGATTCGTCCCGGGGAAATCGTGTCAGACAAACCTTGTGGAGTTCTATGACTGGGTGACGTGCTTTGGACCTGGGTAGACAGGTGCATGTCCTCCTTTTTTTTTTATGCTGCCCTCCTCTCTGCACCAGGATCCTTTCTTCTGGGATCCCTAGGCTGTGTGCATTCCTGTAGTCCCACCCCAGGTACCTCCCTCTGGGTACTGGCAAGCCTGTCCTCATCCTACCTCAATTTGCCTCCCGGGCGGGGCAGAGAGGGGGGGGGTCTCTCGGCCCTCTCTTGGTCCTTAAGTCTGTGTCGGAAGGCCTCGCCAGCCCCTTCTATGGAGCCTGGTTATGGGTGTTCTCGGGTAGACCGGGTCCCGTCTACAGGAGCCTGGTGCAGGATTTTTCCGTTTTTCTTGTCTCCCTGCCCTCAGGACGTCCGCACGCTAGGGAAGCCTAGGGGCTGAGCACATCACGACGTGCTGGCGCTCCGGCTCCCGGCAGACATCCTCCCTCCCTGCTGTTTTGCAGTCTCGCTGCACCTCCACCTGTGGTCACCCAGGTGGCGGTATAGCAGCGGGACTTGCATCCCACCCCACCTGGAGGAGGAGAGCAGCCACTGGGCGCTCAGTCCTCCTCCTCCCCCCAACCAGCCCTCCAGCTGCCTGAGTCCGTTCCTGAACCCGGGTTGCTGGCGCCACGAGTGGTAGCCCTACCGCTGCACCGGCTGGCTGGCTTGACGTCCTCCTTTATTGACTTCAGCAAGGCATTTGACTCTGTTCCTCACAGGGGCCTGTTGGATAATCTGGGAGAAATGGGGGTGGGGAACCAGATGATCAGATAGATAGGAAATTGGCTCCAGAACCGGACCCAGAGGGTCGTGGTTGGCGGGATAGTCTCATCCCCAAGGAGGGTCATTAGTGGAGTCCCTCAGGGATCGGTCCTTGGGCCCCTCCTGTTCAACGCCTACGTTTCTGACAAAAGGAAGGGTGTCAGGAGTGAGATGAGTCTCTGTGCAGATGACTCAAAACTGGGTGCAGTGGTGGATGGGGAGGAGGGGAGGGTGGCCCTACAGGGGGACCTGGAGGCTCTGGAAAAGTGGTCTAGAAAGCAGAAGCTGAGATTCAATGAGGGGAAATGCAAGGTACTGCACCTGGGAGCCAGAAACCCGGGCCAAGTGTACACCGGGGGGATGCTACACGTCTCTGGCTGAGAGGGACCTGGGGGTGGTGGTGGATGTCAAGATGAACAACTTGGAGACTTGTAGGAGGGCAGCGGCAAAGGCCAACAGGATGCTTGGATGCATCTCGCTAGGGGGCTCACCTCCAGAAGGAGGGAAGTGATACTTCCTCTGTGTAACTGCTTGGTGAGGCCGCACCTCGAGTACTGCGTGCAGTTTTGGAGGCCACACTTAGAGGGACATTGAACTCTTGGAGAGGTCCAGAGGAGGGCAACCAAAATGATCTTGGGCTTGGGGGACATGACCTATTTGGAAAGGCTCGAAGAGCTAAATATGTACACATTGGAAGAGAGAAGGGACCAGGGGGACATGATAGAGGTCTTCAGGTACATGAACTGGTACATAGGGGAGGTGCAGTCAGGGTGCTCTGAAGGAAGGGGGGCAACTAGAGGGCATGGGTGGAAGCTGGAGGGGGGAGATTGGAGGAGGTGCTACTTCACTGAGAGGGTGGTGGAACCATGGAATGCGCTGCCCGGGTGCTGGTGGAGGCAGAGACAGTGGAGGGGTTCAAGAGGGGGTGGGACAGGTACAGGGGAAGGCTTCTGGAAGCAAAGTCCAGTGCAGCGAGAATATCTGGGACTGGGAAGGGAGAAGCCCGAGAGGGCGAGGGGGGCAGCAAGATGAGCTCCCAGGGTGGGGGCTGACCAAACGAGCAGACACGAAAGACTGATAGGCCTATTCTGCTGGCATTTTAGTATGTTAGTAAAGCTTTGAAGGACTCTATAGCCAAGTGGATCTGTTCTGTCATCACCACTGCTTATGATCAGGCTGGAGTAACCTTGCCTGGCCCAGTAAGAGCCCATTCTACCCGGACTATGTCCTCCTCGTAGGGGGACTTCACAAAAGCATCTCCAGCAGACCTATGCAGGGCGGCCACATGGTCATCCATTCACATGTTCACAAAATTTCATTTTTGTTGCCGGAAAAAATGGCAAATAGTGTTTGCAATGAACAGCTTATACCGTTTGGTGTCGTGGGATGCTAAATACAACTATGGGTCACAATCTTAAAGTAGCTGGAATCGGATCCAAAAATGCAGCAGTGGCCACTGACCAGGCAGTGAACAGCTTAACTACTATCGCCAGCGGGGAGCCCCCAAGGAGAACACTACAGGCCTCAATGCAGGTGATCGATTTAAAAATAGAATCGATCATCCAGAGATCTGTGGAGCAAGATGCAAAACTGGAGGCTAACCAGACAGCGACATCAGTGGAGAAAACAGCTGCTCAAGCATTAGCGATGACCTCTAAATTAGTGCAGGAGAGTGTCCAATTAAGATGCAGGCTGGAGACATTGGAAAATTACTAACTAACATACTAAAATGCCAGCAGAATAGGCCTAACGGTCTTTCGTGTCTGCTCGTTTGGTCAGCCCCCACCCTGGGTGCTGACCTTGCTGTCCCCCTCGCCTTCTCTGGCTTCTCCCTTCCCAGTTCCGGATATTCTTGCTGCATTGGATTTTGCTTCCAGAACCCTTCCCCTGTACCTGTCCCACCCCCTCTTGAACCCCTCCACTGTCTCTGCCTCCACCAGCCCCCTAGGCAGTGCATTCCATGGCTCCACCACCCTCTCAGTGAAGTAGCCACTCCTCCTTTCTCCCTGAATCTTCCCCCTCCAGCTTCACCCATGCCCTCTAGTGGCCCTTCCTCCTTCCTTGAAGCACCCTGACTGTTCCTCCCTATTTACCCTCTTCATGTGCCGGAAGACCTCTATTATGTCCCCGGTCCTTCTCTCTTCAATGTGTATATATTTAGCTCTTGAGCCTCTCCTCATAGGTCCTGTCCCCAAGCCCCAAATCATTTTGGTTGCCCTCCTCTGGACCCTCTCCAGAAGGTTAATGTCCCTCTTTAAGTGTGGCCTCCAAAACTGTCACGAGTACTCAAGGTGCGACCTCACCAAGCAGTTATACAGAGGAGTATCACTTCCTCCTTCTGGAGGTGATCCCCTAGTGATGCATCCCAGCATCCTGTTGGCCTTGGCTGCTGCCCTCCTACAAGTCTCAGAGTTGTTCATCTTGACATCCACCACCACCCCAGGTCCCTCTCAGCCATCGAGACTTGTAGCATTCCCCAGGGTGTACACTTGGCCGGGTTTTGGCCCCAGGTGGAGTACCTTGCATTTCCCTGCATTGAACCTCAGCTTCTACTTTCTAGACCATCTTTCCAGAGCCTCCAGGTCCCCTGTGAGACCCCTCCCTCCCCCATCCACCACTGCCCCAGTTTGAGTCATCTGCAAGAGACTCATCTCACTCTGATTCCTGTCCTTATGTCAGATACGTGGGCGCTGAACAGAAGGGGCCCAAGGACTGATCCCTGTGGGACCCCACTAATGACCCTCCTTGGGGATGAGACTATCCCACCAACTACGACCCTCTGGGTCCGGTCCTGGAGCCAATTGCCTATCCATCTGATCATCTGGCTCCCCACCCCCATTTCTCCCAGCTTATCCAACAAAATTCAAACCGGGCATCGCATGTGCGCATCATAGGTGTTCCAGAGGGGAGTGAAGAAGAAGATATTTTAACTTTTGTGCGGTCTTGGCTACCAGATGCTCTCAAGTTACCTAGGGAAGCTATGGTTGGTCAGTTTTGCAAGGCATACCAGATTACTCCTCGAGCAACAGGACGGTGCAGCGATGCAACAAGGGCAATTCTGCTGGTGACTGCTAGTTCTCTCATCAGAGACCGCATCTTGCAAGCCGCCAGGTCTACCGACGGTGTCAGCTATAACAGGGCAACCATACATTTGTTTCCGGACCTTTCTTTCACCAATCTGACCCGGCGAAAGAAATTTGATGCAGAACGAGCACGGCTTAGAAGTCTGGGGGTCTGTCACTCCCTTGAAATGCCAGCTCGACTCCGCATCCATTATGGAGGCTGTACTTTTCAGTTTAGTGATCCATCACCCCAGAATTTCAGTCTGCAGAAGGACATCGGCCACTTGAATCTAACAAGGAAACTGGAACTTTCCCCAAATGGATACAGTATGGATACTAAAACAGAAGTATGTTTGTTTACTTTAATAGTTTACAACAATACTAGCGGCTCCTTCTTTTCTAGTACAGTCCTGCTAGTAAAATAAGAATGTGTGTAGTTTAGTTACAGGGGTGCTAACCATGTTAGGAGCACATTTATTTGGATTGGGGACATAACGGCACAGGATGTTGAGTAATAATGACTGGGCTATGAACATTATGGACTTGACCTCAGAAGCCTTAGTGAGCTGTAGCTTTATGGATTATAACAACTTCTTTTATAAAAGTTTTTATTTAGATTTTCCCCCCATCCCAAATCCAGATTGTTTAGGTTCTATATCCTGGGTTACATTGGATGTAAATTGTATATTAAAGATGCCTGACAGGAGATTGTACAATATGTTGTTGCTTTTATGTAGCTGCAATAAACATGAAGTTACAAAAAAAAAAAAAAAGTCAGTTGTAACTTTTCATTTCTGAAGTATTTTTCATTTTTGTTTTGCTCATCAGCAAGTCTTCTAAGTGATGATATTGTATTAGATGTGTGGAAGAGCTCTTAGCCTGGCAGCTGACATATCTATCTTTGTAACATGACTAAATTAAGAAGCAGAAAAAAGACAAAAGTCATTAGCTAAAAGCAGTCATGTTATGAGCTCAACACGGCATTATTGAAGCAGTAATGCCATGTTGAAACAGAAGTACTTCCCAAAGCCATGGAAGGAGAAAAGCAGTGTTTATAAAATGCAAGTTGATGCTATGTGTAAGTAACAAAACAAACCAAAAAAAAATGTCTGTCCCACCCGGGCACCCGGGATTTTCATCTTGGTTCCATCCACCGGTATGACCGTGCAATGGCCTCAGTGCATGGAGGGCGCGCTCCCAACCCCTCTCGCAGTCGCCCACTGACACCATATCCCATTGACTGTCCCCACAAGGTGTGTGTTGTCCCCAGCCTCCGCTATAGACGCTACCCAGTGGGGAATCCCTGATTTCCCACCCCAGGAGAGGAGAGCAGTCTAACGGACGCTTGATCCTCTCCTTCCCCAGGGGCCTGAGCTCACTCCCAAACCCAGGTTGCTGGCATAGCACATGGTGAGGCATCCACCACCTCAGCCCTCAGTGCCACTGGGCCGGACCCACTTACTTCCCCTATTACTGTGGAAGAGGTCCTCTGTGGTATACGGTCAGCTAAAATGGGCAAATGCCCGGACACTGATGGCTTCCTCTTTGAATTTTATAAAGCATCTCTTATTTGTGGTGATCTTACCTCTTTCTTTCTACGCCTTTATCAAGGGCAAGGGTGGAAGCTGGAGGGGGGGAAGATTCAGGGGAGAAAGGAGGAGGTGCTACTTCACTGAGAGGGTGGTGGAGGCATGGAATGCGCTGCCCAGGGGTCTGGTGGAGGCAGAGACGGAGGGGTTCAAGAGGGGGTGGGACAGGGGAAGTGTTCTGGAAGCAAAATCCAGTGTAGCGAGAATATCCAGAACTGGGAAGGGATTAGGGAGATAAACCAGTGGCTCAGGGAGTGGTGTGAGGCCAGAGGGTATGGGTTGATGGGGGATTGGGGGGAGACCTGGGAGGATAAGGAGCTGTATGCTAGAGATGACTCCATCTCAATTTGGAGGAGGAATCACAAGTTGAAAATAGAGGTTCATTGGTGAAAAGTGGGGTTTAAACTTGTGAAGGGGCGAGATGGGAGAAAAGGCTGTCAGAGGGTGCGCGATAAAGGAGGGACTCTGTCTCCACCCCCCTGGGGAGCTGGAGGATTGTGGGAAAAGGCCGACTGGCAAAGTGCAGACCAGGGGAAAACAGTATCCCCATGGGAACATGAGCAGGGGAAATGGAACTATAGGGAAAGGGTGGAAGGTAGTCCTGCTAAATGCCAGGAGCTTGGGCAATAAAATGCCTGAGCTCCAGGCGATGCTAACTGAGGGAGCAGTGGATGTGGCAGCGGTCACTGAGACTTGAGCCACTGCAGGACACGACTGGGACCTGAACCTGAGGGTTACACTATGTTCAGGAAGGACAGGGGGAGGAAGGGGAGGAGGGTAGCAATGATAGTCAAAACTGCATTGGCATGGGGAGTGAGGCGGAGGGAACCGTGGAGGCGATTTGGGTCCTTGATAACAAGAGGGGTCAAGGCGTAAAAATAGGAGTGGTGTATAGACCCCTGCCCTGGCGGAGGAGCTGGAGGACAGTCTGGTGGCAGATGTTGGGAGACACTGCAGACTGGGCAGAGGAGCAGTGGTGGTGTTGGGGGACTTAAACATGCCAGGAACAGACTGGGAGACTATGACATCCTCTGTGACCAGGCAACAGGGTTGTTGGATGTCTTTCAAGACGCATTCCTAACTCAGCAGGTGAGGGAACCGACCAGGGAGGCGCGGGTACTGGATGTGGTCCTGGCAGACAGTGACCAGATTGGGGGCCTGGAGGTAAGGGACCCATTGGCGGGGAGTGACCATGCCACGGTCTGGTTCTGCCTGGACCTAGGAGGGGTAGAAGGCTGCACAAAGACGGAAGTAACCGACTTCAGGGGGGCGGATTTTAAGGAAATGGGAAGGATCCTTAAGCAGCATTTGGATGGGATTGGGTCAGACATGGACGCTGATGGTAGGTGGGAAATCATCAGGAGAGGAGTGCAGGATGCTACCAGCACCTGTGCAAGAGTAAGATGAAAATGCGGGAGGGCCCAAAAACCCTGCTGGTGGACCAGGGAGGTCCAGGAGGTGGTGCGGGGAAAGAAGGCAGCCTATAAGCAATTCAAGTGCTCAAGGAGTGAAAGGGATCGAGGGGAGTTCGAGCTGATGGCTAGAAGGGCCACTAGGGTGAAGAGAGGCGGCTAAGGCATGGAAGGAGCAGAACCTGGCCAGGGAAATTAGGGAGGGAACAAGGGTTCTTTAGATACATTGGGAGAAAAATGAAGGGTGAAGGGCAGATTAGCAGGATTAAATCAGGGAGAGATGGGCACAAGACCCGGGGGAGCAGGCTGAGGTACTAAATGAGTACTTCACCTCAGTTTTCACCAAGGAAAATGGGGGTGCTGCATCATACATGGGAGGAGACAGAGATACTGAGGGGGACCATTACCGATCGGCGGGTCTGGGGAGAGGGGGAGGCATCACTGGCAGGAGGAGAGGGCTAAGCAGGGAGAAGAGGTACCAGAAGTGGAAATCACAGCAGAGGTGTGAGGAAGCCCTCAGCTCCCTTAAGACAGAGAAAGCACTGGGGCGGATAAATTACATCCCAGGTGCTGAAGGAACTTGTGGATGTCCTGGCGAAACCCCTGGCGGAGCTTTCACCATCTCTCTGAGGACAGGGTGGGTGCCCCAGGACTGGAAGGTGGCGCATATAGTGCCTATCCACAAGGGGGGATCAAGGGAGGTGGCAGGGAACTACAGGCCTGTCAGCCTGACATCGGTGGTGGGCAAGGTGATGGAGGGCATTGTCAAGGAGAGGCTAGGTGGGGACCCGGATAAGTCAGGGTGCCTGGATGATGGACAGCATGGATTCATCCCGGGGAAATCATGTCAGACAAACCTGGTGGAGTTCTATGACTGGGTGACGAGTGCCTTGGACCTGGGTAGACCAATGGACGTCCTCTTTCTAGACTTCAGCAAGGCATTTGACTCTGTTCCTCACGTGGGCCTGTTGGATAAGCTGGGAGAAATGGGGGTGGGGAACCAGATGATCAGATGGATAGGCAATTGGCTCCAGGACCGGACCCAAAGGGTCGTAGTTGGCGGGATAGTCTCATCCCCAAGGAGGGTCATTAGTGGGGTCCCACAGGGATCATTCCTTGGGTCCCTTCTGTTCAACGCCTACGTCTCTGACATAAGGACAGGAATCAGGAGTGAGATGGTCTCTTTGGGATGACTCGAAACTGGGGCAGTGGTGGATGGGGAGGAGGAGGGTGGCCCTACAGGGGACCTGGAGGCTCTGGAAGATGGTCTAGAGAGGTGGAAGCTGAGGTTCAATGCAGGGAAATGCAAGGTACCTCCACCTGGGGCCCAGAAGCCGGGCCAGAGTGTACACCCTGAGAGATGCTACAAGTGTCGATGGCTGAGAGGGACCTGGGGTGGTGGTGGATGTCAAGATGAACAACTCTGAGACTTGTGGGAGGGCAGTAGCCAAGAGCCAACAGGATGCTGGGATGCATCGCTAGGGGATCACCTTCAGAAGGAGGAAGTGATACTCCTCTGTTATAACTGCTGGTGAGGCCGCACTAGTAGTACTGCATGCAGTTTTGGAGGCCACACTTAAAGAGGACATTAACCTCTGGAGAGGGTCCAGAGGAGGCAACCAAAATGATTTGGGGCTTGGGGACAGGACCTATGAGGAGAGGCTCGAAGAGCTAAATATGTACATATTGGAAGAGAGAAGGACCCGGGGGACATGATAGAGGTCTTCAGGTACATGAAGGGGTAAATAGAGGAGGAACAGTCAGGGTGCTTGAAGGAAGGAGGAGGGCCACTAGGGGCATGGGTGGAAGCTGGAGGGGCAAGATTCAGGGGAGAGAGGAGGAGGTGCTACTTCACTGAGAGGGTGGTGGAGCCATGGAATGCGCTGCCTAGGGGGCTGGTGGAGTTAGAGACAGTGGAGGGGTTCAAGAGGGGGTTGGACAGGTACAGGGGAAGGGTTCTGGAAGCAAAATCCAATGCAGCAAGAATATCCAGAACTGGGAAGGGAGAAGCCAGAGAAGGCGAGGGGGGCAGCAAGGTCAGCACCCAGGGTGGGGGCTGACCAAACGAGCAGACACGAAAGACTGTTGGGCCTATTCTGCTGGCATTTTAGTATGTTAGAAGCCAGAGAAGGCGAGGGAGGCAGCATGGTCAGCTACAAGGGTGGGGGCTGACCAAACGCGCAGACGTGAAAGACCGTTAGGCCTATTCTGCTGGCATTTTAGTATGTTAGTATTCCCTTCAGGAGGGGGATAGTCTCCCACCCTCTTGGCAATATGCTATCGTAATTACTCTTCTTAAACCGGGTGAGGAATGCTGGCCTGGTGGTGCTGAGGGTCGAGGCACTGGACGCCACACCTTGCGCTACACTGGTGACCTGGGTTCAGGAGAGGACTCTGTTCATTGGGGGTTTGCAGGGGAGGAGAGGGATTGAGCATCTGAGGGACTGCTCTCTCTCTCTCTCTCTCCGGGGAGGGGGGCTTCAGTCGTCGGTGCGATGTCGACGCCTAGCGGAGGCTGGGGGTGGTGCACCGATACTGAGCAACAAAGGGCAGAGTTGGGGCAGGCGCCGGGGGGGCAGTGTGTACGGATGCGTGTGCTCACCCCATTGGCATCATTGCATGCCCTGCTGTATGGGGAGAACAGGGAAAAAGACTCCTAGGTTGTGGCAGCTTGATGGCCATCCTCACGGGTCAGCCCAGCTTCAGGGGGCATTGTGACAACTGGATCCAGACCTGGTGGGGAGTGAGGGGCTCCCTCCACCCCACCGCGGGGGGTAAGCCACTGGGATATTAGCAAGGGCTCTACAAGGAGCTGGGCATGCCGGACGGTGGCCAGAATAAGGGATGCGGGGACCAGAAATGCCAACTGGTAGCCAGGTAGGAGGATAAACAGACTCAGAAAAAAATAATTAAATAAACTGGGTAAGGATCCAAACTTACCAGCTTCATACTACCCTATTTCTGTTTTAAATGTTGATTACAAACTCTTCACATCGATTTGGGCTTTGAGACTCTAGGTCCTTCTCCCCTCCTTGCTGGGTAGGAACCAGACGGGGTTTGTTTGTTGCCAACAGGCTCGTAATATTCATAGAACATTGCTTCTCTTAGATTTTGTCCATCAGGGCTGCATACCTCTGGTCCTAGCTAGATTAGATGCGGAGGAGGCCTTCGACCGTGTGTCATGGGCATTTTTATGGGTCAACTTAACAGCATTTGGTTTTCCCTTGCACTGTATCGTAATTCTGCAATCTTTCTCAATTTGTTTTTGTTAATTAATGGGTCTATTTCACAGTCTTTTGGTTTCTAGAGGGGCATTCGACAGGGTTGCCCTTTATCTCTAGTTTTGTTTGCTCTGTGTATAGAGCCTTTAACCTCTCGTATACAAAAATCTGCCATCTATTCAGGGGATACCAGTAGATGGACAAGACCATAGGATTGCATTGTTTGCTGCTGATATTTTATTTACGGTCACTGACCTTACGAATTATCTCTTGGCAATTTTTGAAATTTTGACTTTATTTGACCTAGTAGTGGGTTGTAGACTAAATTGAAATAAAACAGAGGTGTTCGATGTATTCCCCTATAACACATTAGATTTATTTAATATTTGTTGGAACTGAAAAGGTATTCAGGGGTATATCTCACTAAAAACCTAGATCACTTGGAGTTACTAAACTGTGAACCTTTGGAGTCTGTGGCGAATAATTCAAGTTGTTGGTCCCACTTAGGCAGGTGGAAGTTATTTGCATCAGTATTACTGAAAATATTATTTTACTTGCAAGCCCTCCCACTTTACCCAGCTAATTGCTAGTTGCAAGATGCTTTTTTGGTTCAGCAGGTGGGGGAACCTACTAGAGAAGGGCGGATATTGGATGTTGTCCTAGCGGATAGTGAACAAATTAGGGGCCTGGAGGTGTGCAGTCCACTGGCGGGTGGAGACCATGCCACAGTTTGGTTCCTGCTGTATCGGGCACTCATACATTAGTGGTTGATTTCAGGGAGCAGACTTTGTGGGTATGGGAAGGATTCTAAGGAAGAGGCTGGACATGGTTAGACCGGATATGGATGCTGGAAGATTGTGGGAGACCATTAAGGAAGGGGTACAAACTGCTTGGTGAGGCCGCACCTCTAGTACTGCATGCAGTTTTGGAGGCCACACTTAAAGAGGGACATTAAACTCCTGGAGAGGGTCCAGAGGAGGGCAACCAAAATGATTTGGGGCTTCAGGGACAGGACCTATGGGGAGAGGCTCGAAGAGCTAAATATGTGCACATTGGAAGAGAGAAGGGACCGGGGGAACATGATAGAGGTCTTCAGGTACATGAAGGGGGTAAATAGGGGAGGAGCAGTCGGGGTGCTTCGAAGGAAGAAGGAGGGGGCCACTAGAGGGCATGGTTGGAAGCTGGAGGGGGAAGATTCAGGGGAGAAAGGAGGAGGTGCTGTTTCACTGAGAGGGTGGTGGAGCCATGGAATGCACTACGGTGGAGGAGTTCAAGAGGGGGTGGAACAGGTACAGGGGAAGGGTTCTGGAAGCAAAATCCAATGCAGCGAGAATATCCGGAACTGGGAAGAGAGAAGGCGAGGGGGGCAGCAAGGTCAGCTCCCAGGGTGGGGGCTGACCAAACGAGCAGACACGAAAGACCGTTAGGCCTATTCTGCTGCCATTTTCGTATGTTAGTAAGAGGCTACTAAGTCCTGTACTAAAATAAGGCGTAAGCATGGTAGAACCAACAAACCATGTTGGTGGACCAGGGAGGTGCAGGTGGCATTGAAGGATAAAAAGGCTGCCTATACGTTTCAAAGCGTTCTGGGAGGCTAAGGAGCAAGGGAGTATGTACTGTCGGCTGGGAGGGTCACCAGAGTGGTGAGTGGCGCTAAGGCAGGGATAGAGAAAAACCTGGCTAGGATATCGGGGGGCTTCTATAGATACATAGGAGAGAAGAGAAAAGAGAGGACACAGATCAATAGGATTAGGATTGTGGGGGGATGGGCTCAAGAACCGGAGGAACAGGCAGCGGTGCTAAATGAGTACTTTGCCTCAGTATTTGCAGAGGGAGGTAAGAGATCCCTACAGCCTGATGGGAGAGATGAGGAGTCAGTAAAAGAGAGAGGTCAGTCCGAGTCCATAGGATGGCATGAGATTGGGGCACAGGCTAGACCAGACCAAGAAAGAGTAGGAAGATTACATGAGGGAGTGGTTTGGGGGGGAGAAATCACAGTGGATAGGGTGAGAGAGGCACTTCGAAATCTGAAAACTGATAAGGCGCCAGGATCGGATGGAATACATCTGAGGGTTATGAAGGAATTGGTGGATGTGCTGGCAGCCCCATTGGCTGCACTCTTTAACATCTCTCTGCGGACAGGATAGGTGCCACAGGACTGGAGGGTGGCTTGTGTGGTACCTATACATAAAGGGGTGTCTAGGGAGGAGATGGGGAGTTATAGGCCGGTCAGTCTGACGTCTGTAGTGGGCAAAGTAATGGAGGCTTTATCAAGAAGCATGGGGGCAGTTGGAAAGGTTAGGACACTAGGATAATAAACAGTATGGCTTTGTCCCAGGGAGATCATGTCATACCAACATCGTAGAGTTTTATGATTGGGTGATGGAGGCCCTGGATAGACATAGGCCGGTGGATGTCCTATACCTGGATTTCAGCAAGGCGTTTGATTCAGTACCTCATAGTGGACTGTTATCAAAAATGGGGGAGATGGGGGTAGGAGGACAGGAGCTAAATTGGGTTGAAAATTGACTTTCGGGACGTTTACAAAGGGTAATGGTGGGTGGGATATTATCCTCCCCGAGGAAGGTAATCAGTGGAGTTCCTCAAGGTTCAGTATTGGGGCCACTCTTGTTCAATGCCTACGTCTCGGATATAGGGAGGGGGGTTAGAAATAGGTTGAGTCTTTTTGCGGATGATTCAAAATTGGGAGCACTGGTGGATAGTAAGGAAGTGAGGGAGTTAGTTCAGGGAGATCTGGATACCCTGGAGGGGTGGTCAGGGAGGTGTGGACTGAAATTTAATGCCGGGAAATGTAAGGTTCTTCATTTGAGGGTCAAAAACCCAGGCCATGTATATACCCTGGGAGGGGTCACACTGCATGCCACATTGGGAGAAAGGGATTTAGGGGTGGTGGTAGATGTTAAAATGAATAACTCTGAAAATTGTAGAAGAATTACAGTCAAGACAAACGGGGATATTGGGTTGCATAGCCAAGGGAATTACGTCCAGAAGCAGAGGTGTGATTCTCCCTCTATATAATGCCTTGGTCAGGCCGCAGCTGAAGTACCGTGTGCAGTTCTGAAGACCTCATCTGAAGAAGGACAAAGCACTGCTGGAAAGGGTCCAGAGGAGAGCGACCAGGATGATTCATGGTATGGAGGGGAGGCCTTATGAGGAGAGACTGGAAGAGCTCGGGCTTTACTCACTGGAAAAGAGGAGGAGGGATAGGGGAGACATAATGGAGGTTTTCAGGTTTGTAAATGGAATAATTTGAGTGGAACCAAGGAGTTGTTTAGGCTGAAGAGGGGGGTGACCAGGAGACATAAGTGGAAGTTGGAGGAAATTACAAGGGAAGTAGGAAGCATTTTTCACTGAGAGGGTGGTAGGCCGTGGAATGCGCTTCCAGGGAGGCAGGTTGAGGAGGCACAGTGGAGGGCTTCAAGAAGGAGTGGGACAGGTACAAGGGAAACTGAATCTAGAAGTCATTCTTTGGGGGAGAGAGGTGGCAGCCGTTAGTTGCTGGCTTTCGAGCAGACAAGACAGACCATTTGGCTTATTCTGCTGGCTTTTCAGTATGTTATTTTTGTGATTGACAACAATTGATCTCTTGTTTTTATTTGGAGGGGATATAAGCCTACAGTTTGTATTTCTTTACTTCACTTATCCACAGCTCAGGGTGGTTTAAATCTACCAGATTTACAGCTTTATGCATTAGCTTCACAGCTCTGCAAACTTTGCGTTTGGACTTAGGACTGTCAGACCCATTGGAAAGATATCTAGAATTTTGTCCTTAATAATCTCCATGAGGTTACCCGTGCTGTTTATTCGTCTCCCCAAGGTATTTTCCTTTCTCTGATTTTTTTTCACTATACAGCTACAACACTTCAAGTATGGCATGCTGTACGTAACAAGTTCTTAGGGGAGTGTGCACCCGTTTTAGATGCAATGGCATGGACACAAACCCGTTAAATGTCTCCTCCCTTTTTGTGGCGGTTGGCCCACCAGGGCCTCATTACTTTAATCAAATCTTAGACACCTGGGGAATACACACATTTTTCAGACTTGCAGACCACATATTCCTTACCCTTACCGGCCTCCGACCATTATCGAGATCTCCAGATCTGGGCATATCTAAGCACTTTACCCTTTTTTTTATATAGTCTACCCACTTCAGCGTTGATCACACAGATTGTTTCATCTTCAAGGTGGGATTCAGGAACATTTGATTGGCAGACTGTGTAGTATTTTTAGAGATCAATCAAAGGACTTTGCACTTATTTTTAAATCAGTGGAGCAAGGATTTGCAGACTACTTGTGATACCACCCTGTGGGGAAAATATTTACATCCAACGTACAGACTATCAATGGCACCCTGTTTAAAAGAGTTTGCTTGGAAATGCCGGCTGTGCTATTTCAAGACTCCTGTAATCGCAGTGAAATATTTTCGGGCGAGTACCGCAGCATGTTGTGCTTCTGATGAGCTTAGGGCAGATCAGTGCATATTTTTTTGTCCTGCCCTTTTCTACAATCTTTTATGTTTTTAACTTTGTTTATTGGTTTCACATAAAAACACAAACAATGTAGTACATTCTCATACAGGGAATTGGGCAAGTACAGCGATTTCATGCATATATGAATTATTCCCAAAAAGCTGATACTCACAACCGGGATGATTGAAATTAACATACACATCCTGTTCTATTTGCAAGTAGGAACAGGCCAGTGCAAGTAATTTTTGTCACCCTGCATGCACTGTGGTTCATGTAGTTTGGTACTTGTTTTCTAGCTGCAATAATAACGGGTGCCACAAGGGGTGCAGGACAGACTGGAGGGGAGCAGGCTTAAACTGTTTGTTTCCCCACTGGATGTCAGCACTGCATGTCCGTGCCTTTTTTCCCCAACTGGACATCAGCGCTGTGTAGCCTCTGTTTCTTGCAGGAGGAGTCGAGAGGGAACTGCACCAGCTGAACTGCCAAGGATAGCTGAAGAAGTAGGGCTCCGAAAGGACAACTGGCCACAGTAGCGATGTAAAGAGAATTGGTTTTATTTATTTATTTTTTTTTCATTGATTGATTGATTCGGAATTACAAACCTTTGAGTCAGAAACTCTTTTGCAAAGGCTCTACGTCGGGGAGGTACAATAAGGTATACAAGAGGGAGGCAGTATAGCGCAGTGGTTTAAGGCTCTGAGCTGCAAATCTGGTGATATCCAGCAGACCAGACCTGGGTTTGAATCCCTCAGATTCCACTTGCAAACTGTGTGACCCTGAGCAAGTCACTTAACTTCCCTGTACTCCCAGGTCGCACTCGTTTAAAACGGCCATCATGAATGGTACAAAGAAGAAACGGTATATGCCGGATAAAACTGTCCAGGTCAGGTACATTCACTAGGATTGTGTAAGTAATCGGTACAAGCAAAGAATAAAGTAAGGTCCGGTAATAACGTACTAGTCCGAGAAGGGCAAGAAGGGACTAGTAAGTTTGGAGAGGAGGAGTAAGGAGAGAGCCAGTGAGAGAAGATACATGGCTAGCAAAAAGGAAAAGGGGTAGGAGAGGGAGAGGTTAGAAGCAATCACAGGTGCTGGATGAACTATGTTCCCGAAGAAAAGAATTGAAAGGGCCAAGTTTGGATACGGCTGAGGTAGCAGCCGGGAGGGAGTTGAGCCGAAGGGGGGGTCCTATACTGGAACGCACGCTGTCCAAGGGAGGTCCTACAGTGGGAAGCCTGAAAGGTGACTGTGGACGAGCTTCTAGTGGCTCTATATGAAGGGGTAGATTGAAGGAGATTTTTGAGCCAGAGTGGGTAAGGCCTAATGAGATTTTTTTTTTGGCAAAAAGATAGTATGATATATTAGCCTGCCATCAAAATTCAACCAGTTTGAGAGACTATAGAGGTCGCATGTATGGGTGCGCCTAGTGCAGCCTGTGACAAGCCAACAGGCTTTGTTCAGTGACACTTTAATCCTATGTAGGGCAGTATGGTCAGCGGCACCATAGATGGTAATACCATAATCCACTAGGGAGAGGATGGAGGAAGAGACAGCAAGGCGAAGCACATCAGAGGGCAGACTGCGTCTGTGGTGGTATAGGAGCCCTATTCTGGTGTTTATAGCAGAGCTAAGTAGAGGGATGTGTTCATGGAAAGTAAGGGCAGAGTTGAGGGTGATTGCGAGATATCTAAATGAATTTACTTGTTCCAGGCAGGAGTTGTGAAGGTTGTGAATTTGCAGTGGGGTACCATGATATTTATTCTGGTGGTGGGAGAAGATCATGGTCTTGGTTTTCTTGTAGTTAAGTACAAGTTTATGGTCAGAGAACCAGGTTTCCACTTCAGAGAACAAATTTTGGAGTGCATGCTGGAAAGGGGTATGGTCAGGATGGCTGCTGAAGAGAACAGCATAGCGTAGACGTTTTCCGGATCACGCCTTGGGGAAGAGAGTAGAAGAACAAGCTGAAAAGTAGGGGTCCAAGGCTAGAACCTCGGGGGAACCCGACCTCACAGGGAGGCTGGAGGAGAGAGTGTTGTTGATGCGGACATGCTGGGACCTGCTCCGTAAGTAGTCTGAAAACCAAGAAGAGGCATCTTGAGAAACTCCCAAAGAGAGGGGGGACCTAGTGAGGAAGGAATGATTTAACAGTATTGAATGCTTTAGTCAGATTTATGTACACAGACCCAATTAGGTGTACCCTGTCGAGACTGGTGAATGAAAGGCAGGACAGAAGATGCTTAGGAAGGCAAGACAAGGCAGTCAGGAAGGTGGGCTTGACACCTTCAGGTCTCAGGCCATGGCAGTGACTGGTGCTGAAGGTACTGGGGTGGAGTTCTTTCACGTGCTGCCAGCTGGGCAGCTAGTGGCAATACCAGTCATATATGGTGGTTTCTAGGGGGGACAGGGGTTGCAAGTTCACAAAAAGGGGGAGGAGTGTGACAGACTGACTGCTAGCTTCTCCGAATCTCCAGTGCTAGCTCAGCATTACTGTACCACACCATGTGCGTCACTTGCTGTCATCCGCAAGGTACAGTAACACTGACGTAAGCATGTGTACGTTTGAGAAATATACGGTTGTTGAAGTGGCAGAAGTGATCAGAAGTGTAGTGGGAAGCTCCTCTGTCTGAGTTTACCAAGTCTGTACTCCGTCCTCCTACTGATATTAGTTTCTTTAGGCAGGCAGGGACAGTGTTGTTCAGGTGATCCAAGCTCGCATTTAAACTATAAAATTAAGATTTTTTTTTTTGGTTGTATTTACTGTAAACTGGGCTGACTGGAGACTTAAAGCAGCAAACCCAGCAGGAAGCAAATTGAGTTGGGTTTTCTGATTCAGCCCTCCCCCAAGAGGATTTTCAGAGAGACTTTGTGCTAGAGAATTATAAAAATATATATATTTACAGAATAGTAGTTGCTGGGGTATTTTTTTTTTATTGTATTCTATTAATTTAAAAAAAAAAAAATTGCATACAATACAAATATCCCATGTAAGGAACAACTAGTCTTAATACAAACAAGTAAAAGGAAACCTTCATATGAGTCAGGAAATAGTATCCCTTACTACATTCTACATTGGTAAGGCTAGCAGTAATGTCTCATTATTTCATACTAACATACTAAAATGCCAGCAGAATAGGCCTAACGGTCTTTCGTGTCTGCTCGTTTGGTCAGCCCTCACCCTGGGAGCTGACCTTACTGCTCCCCTCACCCTCTCTGGCTTCTCCCTTCCCAGTCCCGGATATTCCTGCTGCACAGGACTTTGCTTCCAGAACTCTCTCCCTGTACCTGTCCCACCCCCTTTTGAACCCATCCACCGTCTCTGCCTCCACCAGCCCCCTGGGCAGTGCATTCCATGGCTCCACCACCCTTTCAGTGAAGTAGCACCTCTTCCTTTCTCCCCATAATCTTCCCCCTCCAGCTTCCACCCATGCCCTCTAGTTGCGCCCCTCCTTCCTTCGGAGCACCCTGACTGCTTCTGCCCTATTTACCCCCTTCATGTACCTGAAGACCTCTATCATGTCCCCCCCCAGTCCCTTCTCTCTTCCATTGTGTACATATTTAGCTCTTCGAGCCTCTCCCCATAGGTCCTGTCCCCCAGGCCCCAGATCATTTTGGTTGCTCTGCTCTGGACCCTCTCCAGGTGTTCTATGTCCCTCTTTAAGTGTGGCCTCCAAAACTGCACGCAGTGCTCGAGGTGCGGCTTCACCAGGCAGTTATATAGAGGGAGTATTACTTCCCTTTTTCTGGAAGTAATCCCCCTAGCGATGCATCCCAGCATCCTATTGGCCTTGGCCGCTGCCCTCCTACAGGTCTCTGAGTTGTTGTTCTTGACATCCACCACCATAACAGGTCCCTCTCAGCCACTGAGACTTGTAGCAATCCCCCTCCCCAGGGTGTACACTTGGCTCGGGTTTCTGGCTCCCGGATGCAGTACCCTGCATTTCCCTGCATTGAACCTCAGCTTCCACTTTCTAGACCACCTTTTCAGAGCCTCCAGGTCCCCCTGTAGGGCCACTCTCACCTCCTTCCCACCCACCACTGCCCCAGTTTTGAGTCATCCGCAGAGAGACTCATCTCACTCCTGATACCCTTCCTTTTGTCAGAGATGTAGGCGTTGAACAGGAGGGGCCCAAGGACCGATCCCTGAGGGATCCCACTAATGACCCTCCTTTGGGATGAGACTATCCTGCCAACCACGACCCTCTGGGTTCGGTCCTGGAGCCAATTGCCTATCCATCTGGTTCCCCACCCCCATTTCTCCCAGCTTATTCAACAGGCCTCCATGAGGAACAAAGTCAAACGCCTTGCTGAAGTCAAGATGGAGGACGTCAACCGGTCTACCCAGGTCCAAGGCACTCGTCACCCAGTCATAGAACTCCACAAGGTTTGTCTGACACGATTTCCGGCACGAATCCATGCTGTCTATCATCCAGGTACCCGACTTTTCCAGGTCTCTTCCCCCCCCAGCCTCTCCTTGACAATGCCCTCCTTCACTTTGCCCACCACCGATGTCGGGAAGACGGGTCTGTAGTTCCCTGCCACCTCCCTTGATTTCCCCCCGCTTGTGGTTAGGCACTATATGCGCCACCTTCCAGTCCTGGGGCACCCACCCTGTCCACAGAGAGATGCTGAAAAGCTCTGCCAGGGGTTCGCCAGGACATCCGCCAGTTCCTTCAGCATTCTGGGATATAATTTATCTGGCCCCGGTGCCTTCTCCGTCTTAAGGGACCTGAGGGCTTCCCTCACACTCTCTGCCTCATCTCCCTGCTTTGCCTCCCCCCCCGGTCAGTGATGGCCCCACCTTTCCCCAGATCCACTGATTGGCAGTGGTCCCCCTCTCAGTTTCACCATCTCCTCACATGTATGATGCAGCACCCCCCCCCCCTATTTTCCTTGGTGAAAACTGAGGGTGAAGTACTCATTTAGTGCCTAAGCCTGCTCTCCCGGGTCTTGTGCCCATCCTTCCCCTGTTTTAATCCTGCTAATCTGCCCCATCACCCTTCTTTTTTCCCCCAATGTATCTAAAGAACCCCTTGTTCTCTCTCCTAATTTCCCTGGCCAGGTTCTGCTCCTTCTGTGCCTTAGCCGCCCTCACCACCCTAGTGGCCCTTCTGGCCATCAGCTCATACTCCCCTCGATCCCTTTCACTCCTTGAGCAGTTGAAATGCCTATAAGCCGCCGCCTTTCCCCATACCACCTCCTGAACCTCCCTGGTCCATCAGCAGGGTTTACGGGCCCTACCGCATTTTCATCTTACTCTTGCACAGGTGCTAGTAACATCCTGCACCCCCCTCCTGATGATTTCCCACCTACTGTCAGTGTCCATGTCTGGCACAATCCCATCCAAATGCCTCTTAAGGATCCTTCCCATTTCCTTGAAATCTGCCCCACTGAAGTCAGTTACCTCCGTCTTTGTGCAGCCTTCTACCCCTCCTAGGTCCAGGCAGAACCAGACCGTGGCATGGTCGCTCCCCGCCAACAGGTCTTTTACCTCCAGCCCCTCAATCTGGTCACTGTCTGCTAGGATCACATCCAGTATCTGCGCCTCCTTGGTCGGTTCCCCCACCTGCTGAGTTATGAACGCGTCCTGAAAGACATCCAGCAACCTCTGTTCCCTGTCCACCGAGGATGTCATAGATGTCTGTCTCCCAGTCCGTTCCTGGCATGTTTAAGTCCCGTAACACCACCACCCTTCCCCTTCCCAATCTGCAGTGTCTCCCAATATCTTCCGCTAGGCTGTCGTTCAGCTCCTCCGCCAGCGCAGGGAGTCTATACACCACTCCTATTTTTACTCTCTTGCACCCCCTTGTTATCAAGGTGACCCAAATCGCCTCCACAGTTCCCTCTGCCTCCTCCTATGGCAATGCAGTTTTTAACTGTATTATTGCTACCCCTCCTCTCTCCCCTTCCCCGTCCTTCCTGAACATGGTGTAACCCTCCAGGTTCAGGTCCCAGTCGTGCCCTGTGGTGGCCCAGGTCTCAGTGACCACTGCCACATCCACCTGTCCCTCAGTTAGCATTGCCTGGAGCTCAGACATTTTGTTGCCCAAGCTCCTGGCATTTATCAGGACTACCTTCCACCCTTTCCGTATACTTCCATTTCCCCTGCTCGTGTTCCCGTGGGGATTCCGTCTTCCCCCGGTCAGCACCTTACCAGTCAGCCTTTTCCCACATTCCTCCAGCTCCCCGGGGGGGTGGAGACAGAGTCCCTCCTTTATCTTACCCCTCAACAGCCTTTTCTCTCATCCTCCCCTTCACCAGTTTAAACCCCACCTTTCACCAGCGAACCCCTCTATTTTCAACAAGGATTTCCTCCCTCCAAATTGAGATGGAGCTTCTTTCTAGCATATAGCCTCTTATCCTCCCGGGTCTCCCCCAATCCCCCATCAACCCATACCCTCTGGCCCACACCACTCCCTGAGCCACTGGTTTATCTCCCTAATCTTCCTCTTGGGTTTCCCACTAGCCCTTGGCTCTGGCAGGAGTTCCGAGAAGGCAATCGCGCATCCTAATGTCATGACAGACCCTGGCAAGCTCCCTGAACCTTGCTTGTATCTTTAGCTCACTATTTCCCTCAATGTCACTGGTACTCAGGTGACCCAGTATGTGCTGGGAGCCTCCACAATCCTTTGCCAGCTGATATACATCAAGCTTGGCCCTGTGCACAGTTAGTCCAGGGAAGCATTTTGTTCTAACCAGGCAGGCTTCCCCCTCCCTATCCCATTTTATACCCCTGATCATGGAATCACCCAACAGGAGCACTCTGTCCACCCTTTCCTCCATTTCCCCTTCCATATCCTCATCCTTTCTACTGGCCCCTCCCCAGCCGGCTCCTTGCTCCTCCCCTATTTGGGTGCCCCTGCACCCCTCCTTATTTACCCTGGCCACCCCGATCCTGTATCCTTTTGTACCCGCTATCTCTTCTCCCCGTCACTGCTCACAGCTGGTCCTTTCCTCCCATCTGCTAAACTTGCCTGGCTCGTCCTCCCTTCCTTCCTCTTCGCTCATCCCCTCCTTGCCTGTCGTGCTCCCCTGGCATAAACCTTCAGCTGCCTTTACTGTATCCTCTTTGTACTTCTGGTCCCTGTCCTTGCACTTTCCTCCCAACTGGTCCTTCTCCTTGCGCTTTCCCTCCCTCTACCCAGGGTTTTAAATAATTGATTAGCAGTTTTTTCCCTTGGGACAATACTAACTGTACAGAAGGCATTTATATAGGTTTTCTAGAAGTGTTATGTTTGATAAACACAGTGAGGCAGGTGCTATGCATTTTCACAATGTTTTAGAACTTTTTATGAGCAAAATGCTAATCAATTTTTAGAGTTAAATAAAACCCTGCTACCCCTCCCCCTCCTGCTCTGATCCACCGTTTCCCCCTTGTTCTTAATGCTATCCGGCCCCTGCCTCCTGCCCCCCACTCCCTTTCCATCTCTAACCGCTCCTGTCATGGCTACATCACCCACCTCATCCTCAAGCAGAAGAAGAGAATTGAAGCGGTTACTGAGCTTAAGGTCCAGTCCACCTCTCCCCTTTGCTTCTTTCTGTCAAGCATCAGCCATCTGCCTACTTCCCTGAGAATGTCCTCCCTTTGGTCCCCTTCTGTGAGGGTCTCCAGGTACCTGCGTGCTTCCTTGGTAGTGTCCTCCTTTTGGGCCCCCCCTCTGTCAGGGTCCCTATGTGACCCAGAGTACTCTCCTGCACTCCTTTCCCTATGCCCCCGCCCCTAGTGCCTGGTGCAGCCCCGCGGAAGAGCCCCTGCCCTATTCCCCAACCATACCTCCCCCTCCCTCCAGCTGTCTCCTAATCCCCTCAACCTCCTCTCTAAGCTGTGCCAGCTGGTAGCACACTGGGCAACCACCGAACTTCCAAGCCCTGTTCAGCATCATGGCCGCCCCACACCCTGTGCACCCCACCACCCTCCCAAAGATGCCGGCCCTAATGACGTGTGGTCCCATCCCCCTTCAAGTAGGATTCCTTGGGTGAACCACCAGGTTCCCCACTAGTCCAAGATTCACCCCTACCGAGAGTCGGGTGTGGCCTGATCCCACCCTCCCACCCCTCCCTCCCAAACTCGGCTCCGCGCCTTTATAGAACACTTCCCTGCAATTGGAGGAAATGCTAGGTGCAGCTCCATGTAGTTCTAGCCACTGGGGGTTGGGTTTAAGGGCTGGGAGAGAGGAGCTTAAGGAGTTGTGCACTTCCCCTATAAGTTTACAGTGTAGTACTGCACCTAGCAACAAGGCTACCTGTTTACTGTGGGACTGTAACTAGGATTAGTGGGTGACCCCCCCTCACTTCACCTCCAAGCACTACCAACTAAGAAGATCTTTCAAGTCACCTTACTCTCCCAGTATCCAGCTAGAAGCTTCTTCCACCTTCCCCTCTAACTTTCTTAAATGTTGTGGATTTGCTACCCAAGAGCTCATGGCCAATAAATACATCAATACAAATAAATTTTTCTATAATGTGTAACTAGTCCAGTGCCCAACAGGGCTATTGGTGCCATGTACTGCACTACATGTTATGCAAACACAAATAGTTATTGCAGTCACATTAAACGTTTCAGCTCTAGTTCTGTAGTCTGTTAGCTAATACGCTGAACATTTACTTCATAAAGGCATGAGAATAACCTTACTGTTGGGTCATTTTAACAAGATTCTTTTTTTTTTTTTTTTTTTTTTTTGTTTTTGTATTTTGTTTTATCTAAAACTGGAACTCTACATCTGATATAAGGGTAGAGATGAACTAGAGAAACAAACTTTCTGATCTTAAGCAAGATATTTCAAACTAGTTGGCTACAATGCCCCTAGCTATCAGAAAGTTCCCCCAACATTTCAACCATCCAGCCTGTTTCCCTTTAAGCCTATAAGATGGTTTACTTATCCCTCAGACATATGAACATGCCAGCAGAATAGGCCTGACGGTCTCGCGAGCCTGCTAGATTTTCGGCACCCACACTGGGGCTGATTTTTGGTGTCCCCCTTCCCCTTGGGTTATACTGTCCCCAGTCCCAGATGTTCCACCTGTATTGGGCCTGATCAGATTTAAGCCCCCTCCCATACCTGTCCCATCCCCTCTTAAACCAGTCCACAGTCTCCACCTCTACCAGCTGCCTGGGCAGTGCATTCCATGGCTCCACCATCC
The DNA here is from genome assembly GCA_016271365.2 of Neoceratodus forsteri. NCBI lineage: Eukaryota > Metazoa > Chordata > Ceratodontiformes > Ceratodontidae > Neoceratodus > Neoceratodus forsteri. The sequence continues at coordinate 137,928,342 of JADMNL010000030.1, read as the reverse complement.
TTTCAGTGAAATAACATCTCCTCCTCTCCCCTCTTGGCCTGCCCACTTCCAGCTTACACCCATGACCTCTTGTTGCCCCACCCTCCTTCCTTTGGAGCACCCTGACTGGGCCTCCTTTATTGATCTCTTTCATGTACTTACAGACCTCTATCATGTCCCCCGTCCCTCCTCTCCTCCAGGGTGTACATGTCAAGCTCCTTGAGCCTCTCCTCATAGGTCCTCTCCTCCAGGTCCCAGATCATTTTGGTTGCCCTCGTTTGGACTCTCTCTAGGAGTGTAATGCCCCTTTTTAAATGTGGTCTCCAAAACTGTACACAATACTCAAGGTGTGGCCTAACCAAGTAGTTGTACATTGGAAGGATCACTTCTGTCTTTCTGGTAATCCTCCTGGCGATGCATCCCAGCATCCTATTTGCCCTTGCCGCTGCCCTCCTACAGGTCTCTGAGTTGTTCATTTTGACATCTACCACTACCCACAGGTCCCCCTCACCCTCTGACTTGAATCATGTGTCCTCCCAGGGTATACTCCTGTCCTGGATTTCTAACTCCTAGGTGCAGAACCGTGCACTTCCCCGCATTGAATTTGTTTCCATTTTCCCAACCACCTTTCCAGAGCCTCCAGGTCCTCCTGCAAGGCCACCCTCCCTTCCTCCCTATCCACCATTGCACCTAGCTTTGAGTCATCTGCAAAGAAACTCATCTCACTCCTGATTCCTGAGATATAGGCGTTGAATAGGAGTGGCCCCAGCACTGACCCTTGGGGGAACCCCACTAGTAACCCACCTTGGGGATGAGACTAACCCTCCAGCCACCACCTTCTGAATATGCACAGGGAGCCAATTTCCTATAAATCTTAACAACTGTCTCCCTACCCCCATTTTCTTCAGCTTAGCCAGCAGGCCACTGTGGGGCACTGAATCAAATGCCTTGCTAAAGTCCAGAAAGAAGTCGTCCACTGGCCTACCCTGGTCCAGGACCCTCGTCACCCAGTCATAGAACTCACCAAGATTTGTCTGGCACGATCTTCCCATGACAAAGCTATGCTACCTATCGTCCAAGTACCCAGTTTGCTCCAGTAACCCCCTAGCCTTTCCTTGACAGTATCCTCCATCACCTTGCCGACCACTGATGTCAGGCTAACGGGCCTGTAATTTCCCACCTTCTCTCTTGATTTCCACCCCCCCTTGTGGATCGGCACGACATAGGCCACCCTCCAGTCTTTGGGCATCCACCCAGTCCTCAGAAGTTGAAAAGCTCCGCTAGAGGGACTGCCAGGACATCCGCCAGTTCTCTCAGCACCCTGGGATGTATCTCATCTGGCCCAAGTGCTTTCTCTCTCCAAAGGGACCTGAGGGCTTCCCTTACACACTCTACTGGGATTTCAGCCTCTGTGTCCTCCCCCTTTTCACCCTGCACTGCTGGCCCCCACCTGTCTGTTGTGGCCACTCCCTTTCCCCAGACCCATCAGGGCCCCTGGTCTCTACCGGTCCCTCCCCTTGCTCCGGTTTGCCCCGCTCCCCTCGCCAAGACATAGCCCCTCCAGCCCCCCAGGTAAAAACTGAGGCCAGTACTCATTTAGGACTTCTGCCTGTGCCCAACCATCCCCTATCCTTATCGTGGCTGATCTGGCCCTTACTTTCCTTTTTTCCCTATGCATCTAAAGAGTCCCTTGTCTCTTCTCTCCCCCAGATCACACTGACCAAGGACTGCTCCTTTTTTGCCTTAGCTGCTCTCCCCACCGTGGTGACTCTTGGCTGTCCGCTCATATTCCTCCTGATCCCTTTCACTCCTTGAGCACTTGAAGCACCTATAGGCTGCCTTCTTTTCCCTCACCACCTCCTGTACCTCCCGGGTCCACCAGCAGGGTTTTCTGGCCTTACCAAACTTACACCTTTCCCTTGCGCAGGATCTGGTAACCTCTTGTATTCCCCTCCTAATGATCCCCCACCTGCTGTCAGCATCCATATCCGGCCTTATCATGTCCAGCCAATCTTTAAGGATCCTTTCCATCTCCCTGAATTCTGCACCCCTAAAGTAAGTTTACTACCGTCCTTGTTCGACTCTTTCCCCCCCCCCCCCGGTCCAGGAAGAACCAGACTGTGGCATGATCACTCCCAGCCAACGGGTCCCTCACCTCTAGGCCCCTAATCTGATCACTGTCTGCCAGGACCACGTCCAGTATCCGGGCCTCCCTAGGTGGCTCACCCACCTGTTGTGTTAGAAACGCATCCTGGAAGACATCCAGCAGCCTCTGCTCTCTGGCCACTGGTGATGTCATGGTCCCCCAGTCTGTTCCTAGCATGTTGAGGTCCCCCATTACCACTACCCTTCCCTTTCCCAGTCTACAGTGTCCCTCGAGATTTGCCACCAAACTTTCTTCCTTGACCTCCGCCAGTGCTGGTGGTCTGTATACCACTCCGACCTTTACTCTCTTACCCCCCTGCATCAACAAGGTGACCCATATAGCCTCCACATTCCCCTCTGCCTCCTCTACATCTCCACATTAATAATTTCCAAACGTAATCCCTTAACAGGTAAGTTTTTACAAACAAATATTTGTAAGGCTAATGCATTTAATTCTGTAGGAGAAAGGAATCATTAAGATTCACATTGAATGAGAAGCCCTTAGTTAAGAGATGGTTCAAGTATCCATGTTAATATCTCCTTCCTCAGTCACATCGGTTCGGTTCTGGCAGCTGCCATTTTCGCTGCCCATTTCCCTGCATCTGCTGGTTCCATAAACACCCACACCGTACTGTCCGAAATTATTCTCAACTTTGTGGGGAATTGTATTGTGTGCGGAATATTTAAATCCCTGATTATTGCTCACACACCATCAAACTTCTTGCGGTGAAGACGAGTCGCATAGGAAATGTCAGGAAATATATGGAGTGCATATCTGTTCTAGAGTATTGCAAACCTCTGAGAGGTGGTATCTTATATGCAATATATTGTATGCTTGAATTGTTTAAAGTGTTTTTTTACAACTATTGAATTACATCTGTCTATTTCCTGGTACCCTTCTAGTAGGGGTACTGTCTTAATAACAGTTGCTAGGGATTGTGAGATTGTGGAGGTCCTACCCTGATCCCAATGCTCCTCACTAACAACTAAGGAGCCAAGCAGTCTTCTGTGTGGCACAGGAGTACTTTTAGCTGTCTAAAACAGTTGGTTATTGCATTCAGCAACCGTTGCTGTTTTTATTACTTTTGCACTAAAAGTGTTGTTGCTGAAACCCGAGTACGGCCATTGACTTCCATTTTTTGACTTTACAACAATCACCTCTAGCGGCGGGGTGGCGCAGCGGTAGTGCGGAGACATGCACAGAGACACCGCGGTTGCTGGAAGTGCTAGTATAGCGGACCACAACAGCACCCTAGGGGAGCACTTAATAGGGAAAGTGAATATATACCAGCCTAAAAAGTGGAGCGGGAATATACAAAATGTGGACACTGTTTAATGTACTGTGAAGGGAACCTTGGGCTAAACTTTGTTTGTGATAAATGCCTCCTTATATCTACACTGCAGGATGAAATAGCACAATTGCTAAATACTAAACAAGTATCTACAGAAATAAGGGAACTAGAGAGCTTCATTGATCAGATTTGAGCAACAATTGTACTCTCTCCAGGACTCCATCTCTCCCTCCGTCGTTGCCCCCACTCTTCCACATGAAGAGGAACAACCAACCCTCACTGACAACGAAGGTTGGACCTTTGTAACTAAACAATCTAAAAAGAGACGGGGTGGCCAGATTTACAGTGGTGCACCAGTTGAAACTTATAATAGATTCAACCATTTAGAAGATACAGATGCTTTCTTAGACCTTGTCCCTTCCCCTGGTTTACCTCCCCAGTAAGGCCGTCTGTTCCCAGACCTGTGTCCACTTCTCCTACATCACCCTCTGCCAAGTTATGTACAAGTAATCCATTGCCATGTGATAAACAAAAAATGCAATGCCCTGTGCACTCTTCATCGCCAGCCTTATCCTCTGGTACCCAAAAAAAAGTATTTGTACTAGGCGACTCAGTCATCAAACACACAGAGCTACTTGTAACCCTGATAAAGCAAACCGTACATGCCCTAGTTTGAGGTGCTAAGGTATCGGATATTACATCAATGATACCTAACATACTACACCAAGCAGGAGAAAACCCACTTATTATCCATGCTGTAACTAATGATATCAGTCGTACTGGATTCCAACAACTTCAGCAGGATTACATAGCATTAACTAATTTACTAATCGAAAAAGGATGCTCTGTTTGCATCTCGGAGATCCTACCTGTACCAAGGGCAACACCTATCAAACGAAACATCAAAGCAATAAACGAATGGCTAAGGAAGCGGTGTCTCAGGCAAAATATCCCATGCGTCACACATTGGGAAACGTTTCGGGATAGAAACTCCCTGTACTGTTGGGATGGTCTCCACCTCAGTCGCAGGGGTAGCACATTATTGGGGAAGAGTATTACTGCCACCATAAATTAATTTTTAAACTAAAACTTAAAGGGGAGAATGGGCATGCACTCATGTCTCTAAAACGCTGTCACCAAAACCATTACAAAACATGTAAAATCCTTGCCTTAACACAAGATCACTAAATTTAACTAAACTAGCAGAACTTGAAGCCAAGTGTAGAATCCTAAATCTAGGTGTTGTAGGGGTCACTGAAACCTGGTGGGACTCAACCTCCACATGGTCAAGGGACATCCCTAACTACAAATTATATTACAAAAATAGATTCAATGGGGGCCGTAGTGGATGGGGAGGAGGGGAGGGTGGCCCTTCAGGGGGACCTGGAGGCTCTGGAAAGGTGGTCTAGGAAGTGGAAACTGAGGTTCAATGCAGGGAAATGCAAGGTACTGCACCTGGGAGCCAGAAACCTGGGCCAAGTGTACACCCTGGGTGGGGAAATGCTACAAGTCTCGATGGCTGAAAGGGACCTGGGGTTGGTGGTGGATGTCAAGATGAACAACTCGGAGACTTGTAGGAGGGCAGCAGCCAAGGCCAATAGGATGCTGGGATGCATCGGCAGGGGGAGCACCTCCAGAAGGAGGGAAGTGATACTACCTCTGTACAACTGCTTGGTGAGGCAGCACCACAAGTACTGCGTGCAGTTCCGGAGGCCACACTTAAAGAGGGACATTGAACTCCTGGAGAGGGTCCAGAGGAGGGCAACCAAAATGATCTAGGACTTGGGGGACAGGACCTATGGGGAGAGGCTCGAGGAGCTAAATATGTGCACATTGGAAGAGAGAAGAGACCGGGGGGACATGAGAGGTCTTCAGGTACATGAGGGGGGTAAATAGGGGAGGTGAAGTCAGGCTGCTCCGAAGGAAGGAGGGTGGGGGGCAACTAGAGGGCATAGGTGGAAGCTGGAGGGGAGATTCAGGGGAGAAAGGAGGAGGTGCTACTTCTCTGAGAGGGTGATGGAACCATGGAATGCGCTGCCCAGGGAGCTGGTGGAGGCAGAGACGGTGGAGGGGTTTAAGAGGGGGTGGGACAGGTACAGGGGAAGGGTTTTGGAAGCAAAGTCCAGTGCAGTGAGAATATCCGGGACTGGGAAGGGAGAAGCCCGAGAGGGCGAGGGGGGCAGCAAGGTCAGTTCCCAGGGTGGGGGCTGACCAAACGACCAGACACGAAAAACCGATAGCCTATTCTGCTGTAGAAACAAAAAAAAAAAATTTATTTGGTTCAGTTTGTTTATTGCAGAATAACTCCGTTGAGCAGGTTCACTCACAAGGAGATCCTAGTACAAGACGGGTATACAGCAGGTTTACAAAATAAAAGGAACATACTTTGAGTAAGACAATGGGTTTCATATATGACAACGTAAAATCACAGTTAATACAGGTCCTGGCAATAAGATAGAGTAGCAGTGAGGCGATTTACATAATGCAACAATGCGACAATCTGCAGTATCATGCATAAGAGAATGGATGTAGTACATCACAACATACTATCACAGTAAAAACAGATCCTGAAACAAGGTAGTGCAATAATGAGGCAAATTACATGATGCAACAATGCGACAATCTGCAGTAGGATGTAGAGAAGGCAAGGAATGCAGCAGAGGGAGGGGACAAGACGGAGTAAGGATGTGAAATACTCCGTTAATAGGGAGTAGAGTGCTACAGGAGAGGGTAAGGGACTTGGGTAGCGATAAGATAATACATGAGACCGGGCCAGAAGGGAAGGTTGGAGAGAAAGGTGGAATAAACAGAACTCTGTGCTGGCTGCTCTGCTGACAAATAAATTTCTTTTTTGGTGGGGGCAGTATATGGAAATCTTAATGTATTGTTAAAACAAGCAAGCAACACAGTCTCACTCTGACCTTTCACTCCACAGTTAGAGATCAGCATTGCTGTGCAGCAGTTTTTATGTTTACTTGAGAAGAATTTTACACCTTTGCCTTATAATCACTTATCTTTTTTTTCAATTTTTTTTTTTTTTTGGTCTACCAGTACAGGTAACCCAACTCTGGTGCATGTAGCTTTCATCGCCACATACACCTTGGTGCAGGTACTGCAAAAAAGTTAATTTCTACCTCTGAGGTGTATTAAGAGACAGAGGGTGGCAGGGGAAGTAGTGAGGCGCGCAAAGGTGCAGACTGATAAAGGGGGGAATGAAAGGGGACAAGATTCTTTAGGTACAAAAGTGAGAAGAGGAAGACTAATGGAGGGATTGTGAGGGTAAAAAAGACAGATGGGGACTGTGCAGAGGAGGATTAGGAATAGTACCCCTCCTTGCGTCCCCTTTTGCCTACCTCTCCTTTTCTATCTTAAATTGACCTTGGTTTTCTCTGTGTTCACACTGCAGTACAGGTTATTCTGGCTACTGCACTGTTTTATTTACACTGTTCTCATTTTCTGCATTGTACTGTAACTGACGTGGAACCTTTGTAAGAGAGCCTTGGCTCAAAAGTACTTGTAATCCTAGATCTAATAAAAATAAATTAAATAAAAAAAAAAAAAATAAGCAGATATGCTAACATACTAAAAGCCAGCAGAATAGGCCTGTCGGTCTTTCGTGTCTGCTCGGTAGCCAGCCCCTATTGGTCACTAGCTCCTCCTCCCTCCCTCCCTGGCCCCCAAGGGGGTCAACCTTGGCTTCAGTACTCCCGTGCATCTGTCCCACCCCCTCTTGAAGCCCTCCATAGTGCCTTGCTCAACTAGACTCCCGGGCAATGCATTCCATGGCTCCACCACCCTCTCAGTGAAGTAATGCCTTCTACGCTCTCCCCTGTAGGTTCCTCCTACAGCTTCCATACATGGCCCCTGGTTGTGCCCCGTTGCTTTAGCCTGAACATTTGTTTGGCTCTGCCCCTGTTAATCCTTTTCACATATTTGAATACCTCAATCATGTCCCCCCTGTCTCTCATCTCCTCCAAAGAATACAGCCCAAGGGCTTCCAGCCACTCCTCATAGGTTCTGTCACTCATACTGACATACTAAAATGCCAGCAGAATAGGCCTAACAGTCTTTCACGTCTGCTCGTTTGGTCAGCCCCCACCCTGGGAGCTGACCTTGTTGCCCCCCTCGCCTTCTCTGGCTTGTCCCTTCCCAGTTCCGGATATTCTCGCTGCATTGGAATTTGCTCTTCCAGAACCCTTCCCCTGTACCTGTCCCACCCCCTCTTGAACCCTTCCACAGTCTCTGCCTCCACCAGCCCCTAGGCAGCACATTCCATGGCTCCACCACCCTCTCAGTGAAGTAGCACCTCCTCCTTTCTCCCTGAATCTCTCCCCTCCAGCTTCCACTCATGCCCTGGATCATCCTGGTTGCCCTCCACTGGACCCTCTCCAACAGTATCATGTCCTTCTTAAGGTGAGGTCTCCAGAACTGCACGCAATACTCAAGATGTGGCCTGACCAAGGCATTATACAGAGGTAGGATCACCTCGCTCCTCCTGGACGTAATTCCCCAGCCTATACAGCCCAGTATCTTGTTTGCCTTTGCTGCCGCTCTTCTGCAGTTCTCACTATTGTTCATTCTGCTGTCTACTACCACCCCGAGGTCCCTTTCGCTTGAAGCGGCTTGCAGTGTGACCCCTCCCATGGTGTATGCATGCCCAGGGTTTCTGACCCCCAGGTGCAACACCCTACACTTCCCCAGATTAAACCTCAGCCCCCACCTCCTTGACCAAGCCTCCAAGGTATCCAGATGCTCTGGACTGCCACCCTCGCTTTGTCCCCATCGGCTGGTGCTCCCAGTTTGGAGTCATCTGAAGAGGCTTATCTCCTCTGTATTCCTATGTCGGAGACATAGGTGTTAAAGACAAAGTCGTCCCAATACCGGGCACAATGTCCCCACTGTAGACCTTCCTGGGGAGGAGACTATACCACCAACCACCACCCTCTGTGTTCTATCAGTAAGCCAACTTTCTAGCCATCTAAGCAACTGTCTTCCCACCCCCATCCCCTCCAACTTTGTCAATAACCCAAAGTGGGGTACTGAGTCAAACGCCTTACTGAAATCCAGATATAAGACGTCCACTGATCTCTGTCTGTCCAGGGCCCCTGTCGCCCAGTCGTAAAAAATCTGCGGGGTTGGTCTGGCACGATCTCCCAGGGATGAAACCATATTGTTTGTCATCCATGTGCCCCAGCCTATTCAGCTGCCTCCCAAGCATCCCTTTATTGAAGCACTCCGTTAATTTGCCTACCACTGACGTTAAGCTGACAGGCCTGTAATTTGCCATCTCCTCCCTAGACTCCCCTTTGTGGATAGGCACCACATGGGCCACCCTCCAGTCTTGGGGCACCCATCCTGTCTGGGGAGAGGCATTGAACAGCGCAGCTAGTGGAGCTTCTAGTTCATCTGCCAGTTTCTTCAGCACTCTTGGATGCAGCCCATCCGGTCCTGGTGCTTAGTCAGTTTTCAGCACCCGTAGGGCCTCCCTCACGCTGCCCTCTGTGATTTTACCCTCCCTAGCCTCCCCCTGAATAAGGCCCCCATCCTCCTCCGGGCCTGGCCCATCTGGTACCCCAGCCCCTTCTTCTTCTTTTTTTTTTTTTTTTAACTTTATTATTTTTAAAAAAACAAACATACAGTTTGATAATTCCTATCACCAGTGTTACAGTACATTAGTTATAACCATTGAGGGCGCCACTCCTCTTAATATACACTAGATATCAGTATCAATGATATAAGATACATCATTGGGAGGTATTCAGCTAATTAACAAAGTAGAAATCAAAAATTAACTGTGTACAGAGCCCATGAGCTACATGGTACCATTTTCATTAGGTATTAAGTTCAGTGTCCACATAGTCGCCCCTAAAAGGAGGCAATGGAAAAGAGAAGCACCATGCAATACCAGAGTTATACACACTGAGTGTGAAACAGCATGGGTGATAGAGAAATATGTTGCAAAAATTAGATGATATAAATCTAGCTAATCAGTTTAACAAGCTGGCACAAGACATTATTGCAGTTACAGTGTTAGTTACAGTACTTTTCCTGAGATAAATATTAAACATTTGAGGAAACCACTCATATAGGTAACAGATATAAACAAGGCCAGAATACAGTAGTTAACTTCTACAACACCTTCAACTAACTATTTAACAACATAAAATTGTGACTTACAAGCCACTATGGCTGAATAATTCAGTCAATGACATTAGGTCAAATTGTCCACAATCCTGCATTATGATGGGCATATGCCAGGGATTAGTAAATCTAAGAGTGACTAGATTTTAAAAGTCAATAAGTAGTCCTACCTGGCCAAATTGCCTACCCTATGTACTACTACGAATCTGTTCCAAACGCTTTTAGGGATCTTCTTCATCCGAAGACTGTTCTTCTGAAGCGGTTGAACGCACTCTAGAAGCCGTGTATTTCTGGCTCTACTTAAAGGCATCGATCGGGTTGGAGAAAATAAATATCTTCCCCTGTATGCAATTCGGAGCCGAGCTGAGAAGACCATACCATGGGGGGTGGATGCCTCTCGTAGCATAGCTCGAACCCCATCAGATTTCTTCCTTTTCTGCTTGGAGGCATAACTTGTATCCGGATAAAGAGCGATGCATTGTCCGTCCTGCAGGAGGGTTCCTTTTCGTCTAGCCAGTGCCAATAATGTGTCGCGGTTGCCTGCTCCATCTGTTGCCAATACGATAGCTCGCGGTGCCTCTGGGTTTTCAGGTCGACCACGCCGAATCACTTTGTAGACCCTCTGAAGCTGTTGAGCCTTCTCCACTGCTTCTTCTCCCAACTGGAGCTCAAGCCATTCCCGCAAAAACAGGAGTAGATGGTCCCCCTCAGAGCCTTCGGGCATTCCCAGGATCCTCAGATTAGGAGAACAAACTTGGTTTTCAAGTGTTTCCAGGCGGCTTTTCATATGAGCATTTTCTTTAACAGTATTGGAGGAAGCCCCATTGCTGCATCAGCCCGCTTCGATGTTTCCACTGCCATTGTCTGGATGTGTTCCGTAGTGGTCGCCAGCGATGTCACTCTTGTGGTGAGACCATCAAATTTGTCTGAAAGTATGGAGACTGATTTTATGAGATGTGTAAGCTTCAGCGCTATAGTTTTGAAGGGTCTCTTCTCCAGATTCCTCTAGCTGTTCCTCGTTTTCAGGCCTGAGCTGACCTCGTGGCGGGAGTTGTAGGGGTCTGTTTAGATTTTGACCCCGACAGCTGATCTCTGCGAGGGTTTCCCGGTTTATTGCTCATAGGTTCCACTGCAATAAACTTTACTTTTTACCCTGAGTAATTTCGAATTTCAGCCTTTCATAACAACTGTCTGTCTTTCAGTTGCAGAGCTCTATCTTCAGGCAGCCATTTTGCTCGGGCTCACAGCGCCCCCACCCCAGCCCCTTGTGATCCTCTCATCTCCCTGTCCTCCCTCTCAGCTGTCCCCCTCCCCTTGCCTTCCGGGTGGATGCAGCCCATGTCACCCTCCCTAAATACCGAGGCAAAGTACTTGTTGTTTAGTACCTCTGCCTGGTCCCCCGCCTCCTGAGCCCATCCCTCCCCAGTCCTAATCCTTGAGATCTGTGCCTTCCCCTTCCTCTTTTCCCCTATGTATCTATAAAATCCTTTTCCACCTCTTTAGATATCCCTGGCCAGGTTGTGCTCCATCCTCGCCTTGGCTCCCCTCACCACCCTTGTGATCCTTTTAGCTGACAGCTCATACTTCCCCCTCTCCTTTTCCCCCCTGGAGCACTTAAACGTGTGTAGGCAGCTTTCTTATCCCTCACCGCCTCTTGCACCTCCCTGGTCCACCTGCACGGCTTTTTGGCCCTATCATTTTTACGCCTTCCCCTTGCACACAAGCTAGTAGCCTCCTGTACCCCTTTTTTAATGGTCTCCCACAGGCTACCCACATCCATATTTGGCCTAATCTGGCTGAAGCTCCCCCTCAGTATCCTGCCCATTCCCACGAAGTCTGCCCCCCTGAAATCCACTACTACTGTGTTTGATCGGTTGTCTTCTCTCACCCCCCCCCCCGACACAGCAGAAACCATACTGTGGCATGGTCTCCTCCTGCCAGCGGGCTACACATCTCCAGACCCCTTACCTGGTCGCTATCTGCAAGGACAACGTCCAGTATCCTTCCCCCACCTGTTGGACCAGGAAGGCATCCTGAAACACATCCATCAGCCTCTGCTCCCTGGCCACCGCTGATGTCATGGTGTCCCAGTCTGCCCCTGGCATATTTAGGTCCCCCATGACCACCACCCTTCCTTTTCCACAGGCACAGTGCCCCTTAATGTTCTCAACCAATTTTCCCTTCAGTTCCTCTTCCATTGCGGGTGGTCTGTATACCACCCCTAGTTTCACTCTTCTGCCTCCCCCTCGATTTTAGGGTTGGCCAAAGTGCTTCCACTCCCCCTTCTGCCTCCTCCATTCCGCTCACCAGTATGCCCTCCTTGACTATCAGCGCTACATCCCCTCCTCTATCCACTTCTCTGTCCCTCCTGAATATTTTGTAGTTCTCCAAGTTTAGATCCCAATCATTCTTCTGGGTAGCCCATGTTTCCGTAGTCGCTGCCGCCTCCGCTGATCCCTCTGCCAGCATCGCCTGGAGCTCAGGCATTTTTTTGCCCATACTCCTGGCGTTGACCAGGACCATCTTCCACCCCACCCACCCCCAATACCCCCTCAAATACTTTTGTTCAGGCTACACATAGGAAGGGGATGGGCCACATAAAAGAAACGGGGATGCTGGAGGGGGACAGTAAACCCAAGTCCATTTACAGAGGTGAGACTCCTGAAAGGACTCCAGTCTGAAAGTGGACAAAACTATAGGGCAGATGGGGTACACCCAAGGGAACTGAGGATGTGCTGGGAGGTACTGGCTGCACCTCTGAGTCCTTTTTACAACTCGCTGGAAGTGGATGGTTCCAGAGGCCTGGAGGAGGGCAGATGTAATGCTGCTTCAGAAAAGGACTGGAGGAGGGCAGTTGTACTACTACTTCAGAAAAGCGTCATCAGTGAAGAGATTAGCAACTATAGGCCAATCAGCCTGAAATCTGTGGTGGGGAAGCTAGTGGAGTCTCTGCTAAAAGAAAGAATTTTGGAGCATCTTGAAACCAGCGAGTGAGTGTGCACTTTGCGGTGCTGACGACCTGGGTTTGGGAACGAGCCTGAAGCGTTGAAGTGTGGGCCGGGGGAGGACGATGAGCATCTGGAGGACTGCTATCCTCTGAGGTGGGTGGGACAAGGCGGTTGGCAACAGTCCAACTCTTCATGGTGGCTGTGAGTTGGTCCACCTGACACCTTGTGCACATGCGGTCTAGGGTCTCGGTGGGTGTCAGCACGTTTGTACATGAGTGCGAGTGACGTGCCTTTGATCCCGTTGCGTGCCCAAAGTCTGCGGGGGTGGGGGGGAGACGGGGACAGATAAGGGAAACTCCATCAGGCAGCAGCATGAAGCTTGAGATCCAAGGACTGCTTCCTCCTAAAACTATACCATGGTGTGAAGTCTTGGCTGATGTCTGTAGGATGATACTGGTCTTTCACTTTAGGGAACCCCTCTGTGAGGGGCATGTCACCGTCCTCCCGGACTGGGCAGCTTGGAGGGAAATGCCGAGGTGGAGAATGGTTTCAAGGGCACTTGGACTGATGTGGGTACATCCCTCCCCTTGCAGAAGAATTGTGTGGGGGGGGGGGATATAGCTAACGGACTTTTCCCCCCTCTTTTTGCTAAATGCTAAATAGATTTTCCACTGACCAGTACTAGGTTGGATGTCGCAAGGCATAAATTAGTTTTGAAAATGTTATTGGTCGTCTTTAATGAACAGTAAAATTTTGATTAGCAGTCAGTTGGGTTTGAGGAGCAGTTTCACTAAATTATTATTCTTATCTGTGGGCTAAAAGTGTCACACTGCCTGAAAAATTACCACAGTTCTGTACTTTTTACCACAGGTACAGGGAAAAAAATTACTGCAGTTCGGAATTTGTTTTACTGCAGTGCGGCAAATCAGTTGATTAGCAGCTTCTGCTAATGGGGGCTGGCCTTAATTAGCAAATAGCATTTTTTAGGTAGCAAATTGCTATGCATAGCTGCTTATTTTATGCCTTGTGTTGCTATAAAATGGCATGAAAAAATCTAGGAATTTCATTGGGTGAGAAATGTCACCTGACCGTGCATTAAGTAAGCAATAATGCCTGATAGGGTGGGTGGTATTGGGCAACACTGGACCGCCCAGGGGTGTAATGAGGCCTGACGCTGCAGGCGGAGGGCCTTATAGCCTCTGGAAAGTCTGGTATTACTCAATACTGCCCACCCTGGAGGGCATTATTGTGCTTAGAAAATGGGCTACCTGTGGCATTTTTATAGGGGGATTTGCATAAAATTAAAAATAAATAACCAACTTTTTTTTTTTTTTTTTAAACAATGAAGTTGAAGACTTTCTGTTGTAAAATGGTCCTTCTGTGTGTTTGGTGTTCTACTGTTGCACCCCACATTGAGCCATTCTCCTGTATCACTCGCGCGCGCGCACACACACACACACACACACACACACACACACACACACGATCAGCAGAAGACATGCAGTTTGAGTTCCTTCTCTCCCTGTACTTATTAAAAAAAGCAAAACATAGGTTTTCAATTTCATTGCGTTGCTGATCACTTTACTTTGGGGTACGGGGACTGAGTTAAAGTTTCTGACCTGATCTACGGGAACTGGTAAGCAGAGAGATTGCAGCAGACTGCTGTGGATAAGAGTATGACCGGGGCAAATGGAGGGCAGTCAGTAGAGGAAGCCAGTGTCTGTAAAATGTATAATAAAATTAATTACTGTGATTTTGGGTTTCAGCTCGTTTTTCTATTCTTAGTGAGCAGTATCGCATTTGGTGCGAGCTGGACCATTTGTGCTACTGCTTTCCACCACTGAAACTGTTAACTTCAAAGGGGACTCTGCCTGGTGCTCTAGCCCATGGGGGAGATGCGTACTGCCAGCTTGGGACTTGAAATTAAGCGTCCGGCTTTGTGGAGCGAGAGACAAACGTGCGGCTCTGTGTTTTATAGCTGTTGGGGCATATAACGACGAGTACAGATAATCACAGTGACTGTTGCTGTTAGGTGCTTTACTTTTTTATTATGTGTGTTAGGATTTCTTTATTGTGCATTTAATGAACATAATGCTGAGTTGGGGGGGGGGGGGCTGCAAAATTGCCCACTACGCAGTGACAAAGAAAATGGCAGTATTTCAAAATGAATGTTCTATTTGTGCACTAATCTTTTTTTGAGGCTTGTCGCAACCTGGCACTTTTAATACCCAGGCTCTGTTGACTGATAGATGCCCACCTTGCCAGGGCTATCAGCCAGTCAGAGCCTGGGAATTTCTTAGCCCATTTTCTAATACTTTCTTATAAGTCTGCCTACAGGCAACATACTGTTCTTCACATGAGATCAGATATCGGGTAGAAAACTTTCTGATGGGCGAAAGGAAACATAAAAAGTACTTTAATAAGAAAAAGTAACAACTAGCTACTTTTAAAATGACTCCATTTTCTGCTGGCTATTTTTAGTGCTGTTGGCTCTCCAGGTGCACAGTTCTTGGGGTGATGTGGCTTCATTGTAGAAGCTTTCTTCACTGTGAATGAAATCCTTTTATTTTTCCCTTGATTTTCTCTAGGTCTTCAGGTAACTGTAGCCATGTCCGATTTCCTGGATAGCGAGGCTGAGGAGTCTGAGGAGGAGTATGACGAAGAGGGAGAGGTGCAACCCAAAAAAAAGAAATTCATTGAGGAGGATGATGGTAAGTCACCCTGTAGCTTAGCTATTGTGGATTTGAGGCAGATAGGAAAAATCATGGCAGCTGGACACTGCTTTGCTAGTATGCTGTAGCCCTGTATTGGAGGAATCACGTCGGCGGGGGCGGGGGGTGATGTGATAGGGTCGTTTCTACTCCATGCCCATTTAGTCTTTGGGCCTGTTGTAAATCACTTCCAGAGAGGGTGGCACATGGCGAAGAATCCTATTGAAGTTACTGCTTGAGTAACTATCATTTGTTTTCTGTCGTAAAAATAGGCCTTTCTAGAAAGCAACAGCTGTGTTCTAAAATTAAATTGGTGACGCATAGGGTTTTCGGTTCACTTCCAGTTTGTCACATAAATTAGCTTTGAAAACTTGATTAGTAGTCTTTGCTGATCAACAGAACTTGGTTAGCAGCCAGCCAGGTTTGAGGAGTAAGTTGTCTAAATGGTTATTTTATTTTTTGTTAATGTATAAGATGCAATACAGGAGAGTTAAATTGTAGATGGGTGGGGGGGGGAGTAGTGTCACATTTCAAAAACAATTTACTTGTTACAATTGGGGGTACCACAATTTTAAAATGTTTATTGTAATGCAGCAGAGTGCTTGATCATAGTAACTTCTGCTAGTCAAGGCTGCATTTGATATAAACCCGCCCCTCGGGCAGCAAGTTCGATGGGAACATACTTCCTTTGCGCTTTGCAGTTGAATCTGAGCTATGCTTGCGGTGGTTTTACTAGAAAATCAAACAAACCTGGTGGACTTTGGACACAGAAATGGACTTAAAATGGTAAACTAACTTTACCAAAGAATAGCTCTCATACAAGACGTAGAATGTTATTTAATGAAATTGTGTGCAGTATTAACTATTCTATCTGTGAAAACTCAAATGAAACTTTCATATTAAAAAAAAAAAAAAAAAATCAAATTCAACACACCATTTACTGGGCTGATGTGGGGATTGCTAAATAAACTGCCTGTCTGCTGTTAATCCTCAGATGCACAAGATGAATGCTGGCTAACGTAGTTTCGGCCTCATTGGGGTAGGACAGATTAGCATGCCAGCTCGCCAGATGCGACCTGGCACTTGATTCTGGCCATGTTGTTTTGATTTTAAATCACATCATTGTGATTCACGGCTCCTTCGCCGTGCATGCGCAGACATACTTGTGAACTCTGAGCTGACTGTGCAACCTGCTGATGGACTCACATGCTTTGTTGCGTATGTGCCAACTTTCTGCAGCCGTGAGTGCTGCTACCATTAGTTTCAGAGTTGAGGGCTGCTGAGATTGCGCACATATATCCGCCAGGGAGCTACTAACAAAAATCTGTGATGTGGTGTTCCTCTGGGTTTGAACGATTATATGGTGTAGCGTTCGCCTTACCTAATTTTTTTCCAGTCACAGAAAAATGCACCAAATCTTTCAGGAATCTGTCTTAAGTATTGATTCCCACTAGTGAGACTAAGCCGGAGACGCTAGGGCCCAGTGGGAGTCAGAACTTTTCAGAGGGCTGGCACTGAGCTAAATGAGTGCATGTGCAGCACCGTGAGATAGTGCACAGGGCTGCCTGTTGCTCCAGCCCCCAACTGCCTCAGTTCCTTTTTTTCCTGATGAGTGTACATTGAAGTTTCGTTGCTCGTCGGGAGTCAGAACTTCACATCTATACAGCAGCCTTCAGTTCTCTGTTTTAGTGTTTAAAGCTACAGTTTGTTGTTTTTTGTGCCATTTTAATTTATTTTGTCACAGAGTATCTTAATTCTTCCCAGCCCTACCGAGTATCAAAGTGCCCATGGAAAGCAGTAGGGAGCCTTAAGAGGCCAACTGCTATGGCATTGGGGCCATGTCCAATCCACTTTTCCTTTTTGGGGAAGGGTTCTGAATTTGGGAGGTCCAGTGCCCAGGAGGAAGGACAGTGCGTCCTTCCACAAGCACAAAAATAAGTGGCACCAGTCCTGCACACACTTGAGTCGAGGTCCAGGCACCACTGGGCCTCTACTTCCTCTTCCTGTTGGAAGGGGAAGAAACTGCACCAGCAGAAGTCGTCCTCTATGAGGTGTGCCACGAGTTACTCTTGTTTCTCGGAGTCTGAGGCCCTCTCTGTCCCCGTTGGTGTCACTGAGGGCCTCTGGTTCTGGGAGATCAGTATCTTGGTCCTGGATCCCCTCCCCTCCTATAAATGGGGACTCAAATGGGCAGTGTCTGGCATGGGTGGTGGAACAGGAGCTGCTGGTGGTGCCATTGGGCTGGGTAGTGTGCCTGTGTCCTACAGCAGCCTGAGGGTCCTTGCCGAGAGTGGCACTGCCAACGTCTGCCCCACTAGCCAGCCTCCGTTTCTTGTAGGGGTAGGGCCAGCCATGGTGCCATTGCTGATCACTTTGGTGCTGGCTGGGTCATCTACACTGATTCCGATGCTGGGTTTGGGCCCTTTGGGTCTTGGCCCGGTGCCGAATTTGATGCCAATTCCAGCACTGGATCTGGTTGTGGTGCCGCCTCTTGCACCGGTCCCTTGTCCTTCGGGACTGGTATCTCTGGTGTTGCTGCAGCTGTGTGCTGGATTGTCAGGCTTGTTACCCCAACCTCTTTTTAACTCCCCTTCTGAGGAGGTTATAGAAGGGGGCGAGTTGAACCCCGACTTCATTATTTCTGAAGGCATTGATTATGATTCTTTTGATAGTCTAGACACCTCAGACTTAGTTCCTTCTTCCGTGCCTCAGGAGGATCTCTCGTTCCAGGCTCTGGTCAGAAATATGTAATTTTGAATTTCGAGCTAGCAGCCATTAACCATGGTAAGCACTACTGTTTGGAGTTTGTCAATGTGTCTAATACGCTGGACAGTTTACTTTTATTTCTCCCGCATTCGAGGCCCTATCTGATGTGGTCTGGCATAGACCTGCTTCGATGACAGCTGGCCCAAAGCAGACCGATACACTGACTTTAAAGATAAATCTGTGTATTTCACTCTGCCCATAGCTGATGCTGTTACCATTTGTGTAGAGAATGACAAGGCCATTCTTGAAGAAGCCACCCATTAACCAGGAATCCTGAGCCGGCCCGTTGGCGCAGCAGTTGGATTTCTGCTTGTGACCTGAGTTTGGGAATGAGCCTGGGTCGCTGGAGGGCCGGCTGGGTTAGAAGGCTTGAGCATCCGGTGACTGCTCACCTTCTCCAGGGGGAAGGTGGGGATGTGGTCCAGTGTCTGCTGACTCCTGGTGGAGACCAGGGGGATAACAGTGCACTGCACAGCTAACTAGGGGGCATTGCAAACGTCGGCGTACACCTTGACACCATGGCATGCTGCGCCACGGGGAAAAGGGGAAAAATTCTCCTCTGCTGGACCGGATGACAGCCATCCGGTCCCTCTGCCACCATGAGAGCCCTGGTCGGGTCCCAGAGACCACCTAGCAGCACCCAAAGGGCCAAGTAGTTGCGCTGGATGACCCCGGCCGGCGCCTTTCTCCTTGGAAGGGGAGAAGCCATCGGATGAAGGGTTACACCGGATTACCCCAAGGGTGGCTGCTAGCTGAGGTGGCAGACGGTGGCAATGGGCAGGAGTGCGAGTGAGCAATAGTTGAACCAAGACCATTGATGGCCCGAAAGAGAGGCCGACGGGGGAGACATGGAGAGGATAAAGAAACAGCAACAGCAGCAACAACAATCCTGCAAGTTTGACACTATGGGCGAGCGGGTCTATGCTTTGGCTACCCTGGACATAAGAATTGCTCGCTACTAAAGGCATTTTTTTCTAAATGTGTATATACCCTTTGTAGCAAGCTAAAGTTTCTGGCAGAGTCTCTGCCAGAATCTGAGCTTAAGCAAGATACGCTGTTGACTGTCAGGCAAGGCACAGAGTCCAACAGCCACCAGCTCAAGGCCTCCATGGATGCCTTTGATACTGCAACTTGCTCTTCTACTGCAGCTGTTTGCACCAGCTGGAATTTATGGCTGTGGATGTTTGGTTTCATCCAAGACTTCCAGCAGCAGGTTATGAATGTTCCTTTTTGAAGCAACTTGCATGATCAGACAACAGGTGGAACAGTCTCTTAAGGCTTTAGATATGAATAGAATGACCCTTGCTCCCTTTAACCTTCAGAAGGGAAAGGGACGTGGTTCTTTTCATAACGAGCAGTCCTTTCTTGGAAAAGACGGAGAAGCCCAAAATGTCAGCCTCCCCAGCCTGAAAAGGCGCAGGTGCCACAAGCACCTAGTGCCATTATCTGAAGCTCTGGCTATGATCTTGCCTCGGACCTGTCTGCCCCATTGGGGTGTGTGGAGTGGGGGCCTGACTCAGTATTACGGTCAGTGGTAGTCCGTTACGATGGGGGAGGGGGGCTGACCCAGTATTATGGGCAGTGGTAGTCCGCTACGATGGACAAGTGGATCCTCAGGATCATTCAAGAGGGATACTTTCTGGGTTTTCTAGACATCCCTCTGGACTATCCGTCCAGAAGGCAGCCCTTTTTATAAGTTCATATGTCAGAGCTTCTGGCGCAGGAGATTACGGGCCTTCTGAGGAACAGGGCAGTGAAAAATAGTACTAGTCAGAATGAATCACAGGGTTCTGCTCTCACTACTTTCTGGTCCTAAAGAAATCAGGGCATGCACCCCATTCTCGGCCTTGAACATCCAAACAAATTCATGTATTGAGAAAAATTCAGAATGATTTCTCTGTCTCTGCTAACCTTCCTGAAGCCTCAGGATTGGTGAGCATTCCTGGATATGGCATACCAACACATACTGGTACACCCTGGCCACCACAGATACCTCCATTCCATAGTGTTCGGGCAACACTACCAGTTCAGAGTCCTAACCTTTATGCGTTCCTCAGTGCATGTGTCTTTACAAAGTGCTTCGCAGTACTCGCTGTGCACCTGCAGAAATTAGGGCTTTAAGTACTGTATTCCCATACTTGGATGACTGGCTAATCTGAAGCCTGTCCAAACAGGAAATGGAATAGAGAGTAGCCATTGCTGCTTTGTTCCTCAATTCAGTTGGGGTCATACTCAACCTTGAAGTCTTGGCTCCTGCCCTCACAACAACTGCTGTTAATAGGAGCTCTTCTGGACACAACCTGATCCAGGACTTTCCTTCCAGAGAGTAGACTACAAGCAGTTTTGCAGATGGCAAGCTACATAATGGAGCACAAGACTGTGTAGGTCCACTACATGCAGTGTATGCTGGGTCTAATAGCCTCCTAGGTGTTCGCAGCGACTCTGGCACATTTATACTAGGACTGCAAAGTACTGCTCAGCGTACAGTGGTGACAGGCATCACACCCTTAGACTTACCTCATCCAAGTGACCAAGCCCCTGGTTCAGTCTCACATGGTGGTCAGTGGAGGACAGCCTTCTTCAAGGCTTCCCCTTCTCCCTACTGGAGACTCATTTGACTCTTGCCATGGATGCCTCCCATTTGGGGTGGAGAGCCCACTGTCAGTGCCTCCAAATACAAGTTTTATGGTACCCATCAGTCTCATGTCCACATCGATGTGTTTGAGATGCAAGTGTTTTTTTTTTGTTTTTTTTTTTAATATTTTTATTGAACAAAGCTCATCATGCATAACGCAGTATAGGCAATACAGAACCAGAATATCTGTATATCCAAGTTATTACTCGGTCAGAAGAAATATAAAAAGAACATAGCATAGCTGAGTCCTTTAAATACAGGAAGTTAAATTCTGTTGCTTACCGTATTTCTACAGAATAAACAGAATCCCCTTAAGGGGTACCTTTTTTAAGAAAATAATAAAACAAGCAGTTATTATGTATCTCTCCGTGGCAGGGGCATCCCTTCAATGCCCATCCAAACCCACCAGGTTTAAGGCACAAAATCAACCTCTGCTTGCGCCATGTACCAGATCCATCTCTGCCACTTGACTGTAAAAGGAGGAAACTTAGCATGAATTCCAGCTGTTAAATATTCTAGCTGGTACAGTATATATCCCCAGCAATTTTCCTCTAATTCAAAACTGTTGGTATACGGTGGACATCCATTTGTGCATTATTGCTTTTTTAGCTGCCAGTAAATAGAGCAGTGGCGGGGTTTTATGCCACGGGGGATGATTTTCTGGGAAAACTCTCAGTACCTTTTCTGTGCGAGTTCCAACCGCTCACCCAAACACTCCCACCAAATCTTCCTGTAATGAGCACCAAAAGGGCATTAGCATGGGACAGAGCCTGAAAATGTGGCCCAAATCTGCCAAGCGGCATTTGCAGCCCCTCCCAACAGGTTCCATAGGAGGCAGGTAGGTATGTTGTGAGAATCGCTGGGGAGTGAAAGAACCTGTACTGACATTTCCATACGAATTTTCTCCATATGTTGGAGGAAATGATCTTGACAGCGGATAGAGTAGTTTTCATCAGAGAGACACCAGGCACCGAAAGACCCAGATCTTTCTTCCAGCTTTCCAGAACTGGTTGAGTAGAATCCCCAGGGAATCTCATAAAATTTTGTATAACAGGCCTATTAAGTGGCCCCTTGAGTTACCTGCCAAGTGATCCATTATCATGGTCAAAAGAGAGGGTTGTGGGACAGGTAATTTGGTTATTGCAGGATTCTGAAAAAAACAGAGGTTTTAACTTGCAAGTATCTAAAGTGATCTCTATTAGGGAGCCTGTAGTCCCATTGTAAAACTTCCAATGACACAATATCCGAGGAGGATAAAAATTGATAAATATATTGTAGCCCCAGTCTCTGCCAGTGAGAGAAAGCGGCATGTCTGATTGGGCTGGTTGAAAGCGTTTATCTCCCGACAAAAGCCTACAATAATAAAATATATCCTGAAAACTGGAATGTAATTTTAACTGATACAAGATGCGAGTTGTTTTGTGCAGTCTGAGAGCCCTGTTATACCTAGTCAGCCACAAAATGGTCCTCCAGGCAGATATATCTGTCTTGTGCAACACCAACAAACGGGGAGTATCACACTTTTACCTTCTCTGCAGGGAGGCAACACGAGTGTGGGAATGGTGTCTGGAGCAGGGGATCCTGCTCTAAACAATCTGTCTGCTACGAGTCCAAAACACTTTGGCAAACGAGCTCAGTCAAACAGAAACCGATCCTCACAGGTGGTCACTAGCTCCAGACGTTATGAAATTGTTATTTTAAGAGTGGGGTACCCCAGATGTGGACCTTTTTGTGTCCCCACTCAATGCCACGCTGCCTCGATTCTGCTCCAGAAATCCAGGACATGGCAGTTTCTGTAGAATGCATTCAGACTGCAGTGGTAACATCTTTTTTTTTTTTTTTTTGAAATTACTCTTTCTAGGGACATGGATATGTTGTTCATCCACACTCATTGGCAGTATCCTTGCCGCTTTAAATCTTGCCGGAAGGTCTTCAAGCTTGCTCCTTCCACCCACCCGGGTGGTATAACTCTCGGCTCCGCCCCATGACGCCAGATCTTCCTTACCGCTTGGGAAGCTCGGGTTTCCTCCTTAACGCTCTCGTTTACGACTGGTTCACTGTTCTCCGTTTGCAGTTTAAAATAATATTTTGCAAAAGACTTCAGTCTTTATCCTCGCGTCATGGCGGCCAAATCGACTCCCGGATTGGAGATGCCCATGCGGGCAGAAGATGTCTCGGACGGATCCACTCCGCGGTGTTCACTGCTTAGGCCTTGAGCACGACCAGGCTTGCGACCTGTGCTCATCTTTCTGGCCCTCGTCCTCGAGGACCGTGCTGCCCGATTGCAACTGGGCGTCGAGGGCGTTTCCCTCGGTGAAGTCCAAGGAGGCCCGGTTGGCGGTGTCCTTGCGGCGGAGCTGGCGGATCAGCTCGGCGGATGTGGCGCCTCGAAGAGGAGGCGGGCGGGTCAGATCTTCCTCGGGCCGCGCATTTATCCCGCTTCCTCTGGGTTCTTCCTACACTGCTTCCTTTAAGGAGCTTTGTCTGTCCCTCTCCACTAAAGGAGAAGGGCCTGCGTCTGCTGGACCTTATTCTCGGTCCAAAAAGAGGGACAAGGGTAAGTCCCTCCGTCGACGCTCTTGGGAGCGGGAAAGGTCCCTCTCCCCGGGCCGTCGACCGTCGGCTTCGGTCGACCGCTCGGCTTCGGCCACTGGCCTCGCGGTGTCCCCGTCAGGTCAGTTGACCGAGACTCCCACTGATGAAGTCGAGATTTTTCTCGACCCATTGGACGGGCTGTCGCCTTTAGCAGCCGAGATTCCCCTCTCCCCGGTTCCCCCGGGAGGAGTTGAGGATCCCGTGGGCTCGCCTGTGCCTCCGGTTCCGGAGCCCTCGGATGGACCTTCCGAGCCGAAGGGAGTGCCGGTTCCGGCCGACACCTCCCCGCACCGACCCCGGAAATTCCGGGACTCTCGGTCTCGGTCTCGGACCTCTTCGCGGTCCAGCCGTTCCCACCGTCATAGGCGGTCTCGGTCTCGGCACCGCGGTAAGCGGCGTCGCCGCTCGCCCTCCTCGATGAGGGAGGTCATGCAATTACGTCGACGGTACGAGGACCTTATGTTGCAACAGCTCCTCCTGGCCGGGAATAAGCCGACTCCGGCGCCTTCCCCGGCCATTAAGTGGCTGTCACCGGAACGGCCGACACAACCCCTCGACTTGTCCGAGGAGCCTATACCCAGGCCGGTTGTTCGGCCAAAACCAGCTGCTCCACCGATTCCGGTGGAACCTCCGCCTCCACAGCCACCAATTGGGGCTCCGACCAAGGATTCTCGGTCGGCTAAGGGTTTACCCCATCGGCTGTCAGTTACCCTCACTCCCGACCGACCTCGCAGGTGAAGGGGTGGCTCAGGCCAGAGGCAGCTCTTCGAGGACTCCTTCCGAGTCCGAAGACGATTCTCCTTCTTCTCCAAGCGACTGGACTTGGAGTCTTCAGGAGGTCAGTCAATGGACGATAGCCCGTCGTCCTTCCTAGGACTGCTTCGGCTCATCTCGGAGTCTACGGATGGAGCTCGAACCCGTTCCAAGCGGGCCAGGTATCCCTCACGGAGATTCTGGACCAAGGATTCTCCGGCGGAGGCCTTTCCGGTGGCCAAGGCCATAGTGGGTCGGCACTGGAGCTTTGGCAGCGCCCTGCTTCCTGCCCTGCGCCTTCGGCCAGGATGGCCAGGAAGTATGCTGTCCCTACCGGTTCCTTGTCCGGTTTTTCGGAACACCCCTCTGCTGAGGGGTTGGTTACCGACAGCGTTTTCCGGCGCGCCGGCAACGCCAGGGATGTGGACAAACCTCCTGACAAGGAGTCCAAGAAATTGGACTATGTCGGGCGAAAAGTCTACGCTGCGTCCTCTCTCGGCCTTCGTCAGGCCAGTTCGGCCGTCCTCATGGCACATTTTTCTCATGCCCTGTTGGGCTCCCTGGATGAGGTCATCCCTCATCTTCCCGCCGATCTGCAGACTACGGTTAAGCAGGTGCGGGACCAGGGCAGGGCAGTAGCCAAACAGCAGCTCCAGACTGCTTATGTGAGGGGACTCATGTGCTAGATCGGTGGCGGCCGCGGTGGCTGTCGTCGGCGGGCTTGGCTGAGGATATCCACCTTATACTGGATACCAACGCACAAGTTGGCGGATGTTCCTTTTTGGGACTGACCTCTTGACCCTGGGGTGGAAGGTCACCTGCAGAGGATCGAGAAGTCAATGCCACCTTGGACTCGGTCTCTTCGCTCAGAAGGACAAGGCCGCAAACCACAGCCTAAGCCCTTTAGTCCTTCTGTGCCCCAGCCTTGACCCAGCAGCGTCAGGGGCCAGCAGGCTCGGCTTATGGCATCCCAAACCAAGCCGCCCCGGCTTCCTCTGAGGGAGC
Source organism: Neoceratodus forsteri (assembly GCA_016271365.2). Classification (NCBI taxonomy): domain Eukaryota; kingdom Metazoa; phylum Chordata; order Ceratodontiformes; family Ceratodontidae; genus Neoceratodus; species Neoceratodus forsteri. The sequence goes on along the minus strand of JADMNL010000030.1, from coordinate 137,903,372 downwards.
AGGGAGGAAAGGGCCCAGGAGGTCCCTGGCGGTCCCTCCTCCAAGCCTGCCCAGTGGACGGGCTGAGGTGCGCCCCATCCCGTCACCTTACCCCTGGGTCCCCTTAGTGGGGCGGCTCGGCACTTCCGTTCCGCCTGGTCCGCTGTTACCACGGACAGGTGGGTCTTGGAGGTGGTGGGAAGAGGCCTGCCTCTGGAATTCGAGCAGGCACCACCCTTCAGAGCCGTCGCCCCTCGGGGGGCTTCGGGATCCCCAGCCTCACTGGCGGCTCGTCGAGCCGACATCACTCTCCTCCTCCAGAAGGAGGTGGTAAGAGAGGTGGTGGACCCTCCTTCAGACCCAGGGTTTGTGTCCAGGTACTTCCTGGTTCCGAAACGCAGGCGGGGCTGGCGCCCCATTCTCGACCTACACGACCTAAACAAGTTCCTAAGGTCCCGAACCTTCAGGATGGTCACTTCTAGCTCAGATAATACCATCCTTGGAGCGGCGTGTAGTTCTGCTCTCTGGACTTGCAGGTAGCGTTTTCACGTCCCTATCCGTCCGTCTCACCAGAGATTCCTTCGCTTCCGAGCAGAAGGATCTCTCCTAGTTCAAGCCATGCCCCCGGCTTGTCTCCAGCTCCCAGGGTCTTCACCAAATGCATGGCAGTGGTGACAGCATTCCCTTGGGCCGAGGGTCCGGGTGTATCCCTTACCTGGACGACTGGCTGATAGCAGCTCCCTCCAGGAAGGAGGCGGGAGTGGTCAGAGATCTGGCCCTCCAGGTCTGCTCTCCAACTGGGCCTCCTTATCAGGGCCAAGTCGAGAACTCGAGCGAGCAGGTGATTTTATTCATCGGGCGCAGCTCGACTCTCTTCGAGCCAGGCGGCTCGGCCGGACAGGGCGAGGTTCTTTCCTCCTTTGCCCGATCATTTCTGGTTGGGCAATTGCGCCTACCCGGGACTTCCTCGCCTCCTGGGTCTCATGGCGGCCTGTACCAGCGTGGTCCGTTGGGCCCGCTGGAACATACGTCCCCTTCAGTGGGGACTGGCCAGCCAGTGGTCTAGCGCTGCGATCCTTGGACCAGCTTGTTCGGTGACACAGGGGATGTGGAATGCTCTCCAGTGGTGGACCGTTCCAGATCATTTGCAGGAGGGCATCCCGTTCGTCGCCCGAGCCGGCGTCTCTCTGTCGACCCGATGCCTCTCTGATGGGTTGGTGCCCATCTGGGGAACACCGGGCTCATGGCCTCTGGTCCCAGCGGAGTCCCGATGCCACATCAACCTGCTGGAGCTCCGAGCGGTCCGCCTAGCTCTCACCGCCTTTGCTCCGTTCCTCCGGGGTCAAGTGGTCCGAGTCCAGACGGACAATACCACGACCATGTACTATCTAAACCGCCAGGGCGGGACGCGCTCCATGCTTCTATGCAAGGAAGCTCTCCGCATTTGGTCACTCGTGCGCAGCCTGGAGGCGGATCTCCTAGCCATTCACGTGGCAGGAGCCTCCAACACCCTGGCCGATGCCCTGAGCCGGATAGGGGCTGCATCCCACGAGTGGTCTCTCCTGCCGGAGGTAGTACAGCATCTGTTCTCCCTTTGGGGCACACCTCAGGTGGACCTGTTTGCCTCCATGGAGAACGCGAAGCTGAGTCTGTTCCATGCCCGCCCCCCTCAGCAGGGCTCGCTGCAGGGGGATGCCTTCTCGAGGCAATGGACCCCGGGCCTCTTTTACGCCTTTCCCCCATTTCCCTTGATCCACAAGGTGCTTCTCAAGGCGAGGAGGGACAAGGCGCAGGTGATTCTGATAGCCCCAGACTGGCCTCGCCAGTTCTGGTACCCAGATCTCCTCAGTCTCAGCTCCAGGACTCCGCGGCAGCTTCCAGCTCGCCCGGACCTGCTCTCAGTCAATCAGGGAAGGTGTTCCATCCGGACCTTCAATCCCTGCACCTGGAGCCTGGTTCCTGAGCTTAGAGTTCCAGGCTTTGGGTCTTTCCGACGAGGTCCTCAATGTAGTTGAGGCGTCCCGTAAGTCGACCAGAAAATGTTATGCCTTCAAATGGAAAAGGTTTTCCATTTGGTGTCAGAGCAAGGGCTTGGACCCTTCCTCCTGTTCCTTGGCAAGCATCTTGGACTATTTATGGTCCCTTTCTAGTCAAGGGCTTAGGTCGACGACCTAAGGGTGCACCTGGCAGCCATCTCTGCTTACGGGCGCGGGCGGGAAGCAGTCAGTGGCGCAGGAGAAGGTGGTCTGGCGCTTTTTCAAAGGCCTTGATCACATTTCCCCTCCAGTACGGGAACCCCCACCTCCGTGGGATCTACTGCTGGTACTGGCAAAGCTCATGGGCAAGCCATTCGAACCTATGCACAGGTGTGCTCTCTCTCACCTGTCGTGGAAGACCGCCTTCTTGGTGGCTATCACGTCAGCCAGAAGGATGGGAGAGCTCCAGGCGCTCATCCAGAGTCTCCTTACCTGGTCTTCCACAGGGACAAGGTTGTCCTGCGCCCCACCGAAATTCCTTCCGAAGGTGGTGTCGAGTTTCACCTTAACCAAGTGTTGACTCTGCGGTGTTCTACCCCAATCACACGGAGGCGAATATGGCTCCATACTCTGGATCCTAGAAGGGCGCCGCTTATTATAAGGAGCGCACGGCTGAAATTCGGGAGAGGTTCGCCAGCTGTTTGTCACCTACGCTGAAGCCGCATCTGGCAGACCTGCAGCCAAGCGCGATAAGCAGGTGGGTAACCTCCTGCATAGATCTCTGCTATAAGTTAGCGGGCATGGAGCCTCCCAGAGGATAAGAGCTCATTCTACCCGCCATACTGCTGCAAGTGGCTGCTTCCAGGGACGTCCCTATCCAGGAAATCTGCAGGGCTGCTACCTGGAAGTCAGCAAACACCTTCATTACCCACTACACATCGACCTTGAGTCACCGGGATGCTGGTTTTGGGGCCTCGTTCTCCAGTCTCTCTTTCCCAAGTAAGTATATGGGGTGTCGCTTTGCCTCCTCCTCCCGGAGAACTGCTAGAGTCTGCCAATGAGTGTGGATGAACAACATATCCATGTCCTAGAAATACAGGTTACTCACCTGTAACAGGAGTTCTAGGAATGGTATATGTTGTTCATCCACCGACTCACCCGACCTCCCGGCTTCGACGCACAACCTGAGTTTCCAGCGGGCCAGATCTGGCGCCATGGGCGGAGCCGAGTTATACCACCCGGTGGGTGGAGGAGCAAGCTTGAAGACCTTCCGGCAAGATTTAAAGCGGCAAGGATACTGCCAATGAGTGTGGATGAACAACATATACCATTCCTAGAACTCCTGTTACAGGTGAGTAACCTGTATTTATTCCTCCTCCCAGCCTGCCACCTCCGACCCTTCAGGGAGGACAATTGGACATCCCACTGCCTGGAACCCTACCCATACAGACCACCAGACCCCATGGAGCCGGGGATTACCCCCCGGACGGGGCGGGGATCAAACCCTGTTACTACGTTATGCCGGTCTGTGGTCTGCTGGGTGGGCACAGGCAAATAGTACGGCACGTCCTCCCATCTTCCCGCTGAGGCAGGCTTGTTCCTCGCTTTTCCTCCCGAGCAGCCAACGACCTCCCTGACGCCATGACGACGCCGCCGCATCGCCCGTGTTGCTTCCTAAAGGCCAGCTATCTCTAGTGGGGCTTGCAGTTCCTCGCTTCCTCCGCCGGGGTCATGCAAGTGTCGGGCATCGGCCGAATCCTTCCCCGGAGAAGGCGAGCTGTCGTTGGATGCTCAAGCCTGTCTCCCCCCGGCCGACCCACTGACGACCAGAGTCTGCTCCCGAACCCGGGTCGCCGGCGTGGAGCGAGGTGTGGCGTCCAGCGGCTCAACCCTCAGCGCCACCGGGCCGGCGGTAAAATCTGTTTTATGCATTCCCTCCAATTCCTGCCGTGCAGAGGGTGTTGGCTCAAGTTTGGAGGTGCAAGGGTGGCAAGATGATTCTTGTGGCCTTCTGCTGTCCTTGACATATTTGTTTTCCTCTGAACAGACTTTCAATCAGCAAACCGAGGACCATGCCTCTCGGGTTCGTTCTTATTGATTCATGGTCACCTGGTCCATCCCAACCTGCACTCCCTTCACCTTGAGGCCTGGGTCTTGAAGAAATAGAAGTGACCGGTATAAGGCATCTCAGAGGGCCTCTGAAATACTTGTGGCTGTGTCCACTAGGAAGACATGCACAGCAAAATGGAAAAGATTTTCCATCTGGTGCTTCCAAGACCTGCATGGACCCCTTCGGGTATCATCCTGACATGGTTCTGGAGTACTTACTGGACCTTTCTGATGCTGGCTTGCAGTATTGCACAGTAAAGGTCCATCTGTGTGCTATTTCAGCACACCACGAGCCCTTCAGTACCCTCTACCTAGCACAACTGCCGCTATTCAAGAGGTTCCTTAAGGGCATTTTTTTTTTTTTTTAAACTTGCTATTCTCCCCCCTCCACTACCCCATCACCCCTCCAACTCCTCCGCTTGTGACACGGGGTTTCCCCAGGCACCTCCTAATCCACTCCTGCCTCCAGCTGTGGGCACCTACCTCCATGGAGTTGTGGCTTCACCCCAGGTGGCAGGTGGGTTCTCCAAAGACATCTGGTTGCGTCAGTTGTTGCTCCAGAGCTGCAGGAGGCAGGGGAACTGGGATATACTGGGAGCTGTCATTGTTGCGGAGATGCTGGGCACTGCACTACTGTGCTGTTTCTTCCCCTTACTCCCACAGGGACATCGTATGCTATGGCATCTGGGCATGTCTGTGCACACTGTGAGCGTATCCACGACACCCCTTCCGCCTACTTCCTTCTCCAACTGCAGTGCCACCTGTGAAATTCAGGTGGCAGTATTGCAGCGAAGCTTAGAGCTCACCCTCTCTGGAGGAGGAGAGTGTTCTCTGGGACCTGTAATCCTAACCCGGGCTGGTGCCAGGCGACCCAAGCTTGTTCCTGAACTCGGGTCACTAGCGTCATGAGTGGGAGTGCTACTGCTGTGCCAATGGGCTGGCCCTCTTTAAGGACAAGTCACACAAAAGGCCTCGCATCAGGAAGCCGGTGGCTGCCTAGGACATCAACCTTGTGCTAGATATGCTAACTCTCAAGTCTTTTGAGCACCTTGTAATGTGCGAGTTGAAGTTTTTAACTTGGAAAAGAGCTTTTCTAATGGCCAACAGAGTGAAGTCTATGCCTGGTCACAGTTTCTCTGTATACGGTTTTACACAAGGAGACACACACGCACACACACATACACAGTCTGTTCCATTTGTACGTAAGAACAGGCTAGTGCATGTAATTTTTCTCCCCTGCATGCACTATAGTGCATGCAGTTTGGTACTTAGTTTTCTAGCCACAGTAATAACAGGCGCCACAAGGGGCACAAGAGAAACTCTGGAGGGGAGCAGGCTTAACCCCCGCCCCATCAGACGTCAACGTCGTGTGGCCGTGTCTTTTTCCATTGGACGTTAGCACCGTGCAGCCGCTGTTTACTGCAAGAGGAGTTGAGAGGGAGCTGCTGCTGGCTGCACTGTAGAGGATATGTGAAGAAATCTAAGAAGACAGCTGGCAGCGGGGGCAATGTGAAGAGAATGAAAGGCAGGACAGAATGCATTCAGGTAGGGTGGCTCGATGTCTCCAGGTTGCAGCAGACACTGGGGCTGTAGGTACTGGTGGTGGAGTTCTTTCAGTGACTGCCAGCTGGGCAGCTAGTAAGTGGCAGTGCCAATTGTGTGGTGGTCACCACATGCACCGTGGTGCAGGTACTGCAAAAAGTTAATTTCTACTCCTGACCCACACCCCTGAAAGTGGTGTCAGAGTTTCATCTTAAAGGAGTTAGGAAATGAATTTACCTGGCTAACTGCCCTTCCATCTTCGTTTCCATGCCATCAGTGTACTCTGATATGCTTTGATCGAGTCTTGAAAAATAAATGATCTAGCTTTGGGGTGCCCATAGATCTGCATATAGTGCCACTCTTCTCACCAGCTACTGCTCTTTCTTTTCATATTTCTAAGACATTCTATGACATCAGTAACTTCCTTGTCCATGCTGTTCATCAGAATGGCCTGGAATTGTGTTATTGATGTCATAGAATGTTCAGGCAGCGTGAAGAGACAGCAGCAGTTGCTGAGGAAAGAAGCATTCATTCATGGTTGTTACAAAGACAACAAAATTATTATTAATTTGATAAAAAGACTCTAAACATATCAGAATATTGGATAAATACTTAAAGGATAACGAGGGCATCAAGGAGTGTAAAAACGGTTTCCCGTCGCCTTTAACTAGTCACTAGTGCAGCCTACCTACTTTGCCATCTTCCAGAATGAGGGAGAAAGAGCTTTCCACTCTATGGATGTTAAGAGTCCTTTAGGTTTTAACTGGACAGCAGGAAGGACTTCAGACAATCTGAACAGCTCTTTGTTTCCTTCGATCCTAATTGAAAGGGACCGCCTGTTACAGTTGCATTTCTGCCTGGATTGTGAGCTTCCTACACCACTGCTATGCCATGGCTGAGTTTAAACTGGAGGGCCAGGTATGCTATCACTCCACTAGAGTGGTTGCCACATCCCTTTGCTTTGTGCCTGTTGGAGATATTTGCAGTGCTGCAACTTGGAGCACAGTGCACACCTCTACTAAGCGCTATGCCCTGGCTGTCCATGTCAAGTAGCATGCCACCTTCGGCAGGACAAACCTGAATGGATTACTTTCCTGAGTGAGCTCTCGGCTTCTACCGCCCTAGTCCAGGGGACTTTCTGAGCTTGGTACCCTGACCCACTAGTGGGAATCTATGGTAAATATTGATTCCTGGAAGATATAAAATTTATGTACTCGGAGTAATTCTTGATCTTCTATTAATATCTTCACCATTGATTAACATGCCTGCCCACCATCCCCCAAGCTCACTCCAGTATGGTTTTATTGGTTTTCACCCCTTTATTTTTGGTTTGGGCCGTGAAAACACAGTTGCTGGACTTCTTAACATGGACCACCAGAGCAATCCCCTTTGGTTAAGTAGCATACTTACTGGCCTGTAGCTTATGTTTCTGGCCAGCTCATGAATTTCTTTCATGAATTCTTTTTTTTTTTTTTTTTAAGCTGTTTTCTTTTTCCACCTCTTGGCTTGCCTGGTCTGCTCCCTTCTACCAGGCAACTCCTTTGGGACTCCAGCCGCCGTCCATTCATCCGCACTCCAAAGGGTCTCACCTGTCATCCCTGCGGAATACCCCCCGCAGCGGGGTGGTGGGGAGCCCCCAACTCACCCACCCGCACGGATCCAGATTCAGGCATGCCCCTAGAGCGGTGTTCGGAGAGTCACTGCCGCTCGCGACCAGGAAGCCTCTCAGTTTTTCTTCTTTGTTTCTCCCTTGGAGCTGGGGGCGGCAGTGACGCTTGGCGGAGGGGAGCACGCTGCCTGCCTGCACTCCCACCAGGCGTCTGCCCCAACTCCTCCCCTTGTTACAACACAGCGCCCTGTCCCCCAGCCTCTGCCAGGGGTCGAGCAAGCGCAGACTGTTGCGGACTCCCCGCCCCGGAAAAGGAGAGCAGTCCATCGGACACGTAATCCTTCTCCTCCACTGCCGACCAGTGCTCGTTCCCGAACACGGGTTGCCGGCATAGCGTGAGGTGCGGCGACCAGCGCCTCCGCTCTCCTCGCCACTGGGCTAGCAATTTTAGAATCTTTTTTTGTATCTTATATTGTTTTGATCTTTCTGTTCTTCCAACCATGCTTTGTATTTAATTTGCTGGATTTGTCTTTATTGTATCCTGCTTGTCGTCATACCGATTGTCTTGTAACCTCCTGGGTCATACCTGAAAATAGATGCAGCTGTGTCTAGTGTACTCACCTGGTCAATAAAAGCTAACAATAAAGTGCAAAGGTACTTGTTAGGTTATACAACTTCCTGTTGCTTGCCTTTTTTCTTACTAATTGCCCTCCATCCCACCCACTCTAAGCCAGTTCTACATTTTATAGCCACTGGATTTGACTGAGAATAGGAACTTCCTGTTTGGCAGTAGGGATGGAAGGATAATAGAGAAACATTGGTTTTGTCAACCTTAAAGGGGAAAAAAAGTATCTCCCCCCCAGCTGCTGGTGGTCTGACACTGAGCAAGGAAGGAGGAGGCTACTGAAAAATATAGGAAGTTGCTGTCCCAGAAAGAGGAAGAGTGAGAGTAAGCATACAGAGAAACAGGAGAGGGGACACAAAATAAGACATGATAGGAGTGGTGCAGTGCAATGGCTGTGGGGCGGCAGTGTTCCGGGAGACATTCTGGAGGCTGCAATGCTTCTCTGTTTGCAGGCACCTCTCTGGTCTGAGGGAGGAGGTTGACCATCTCCAGGGTGACCTGGCAAGGATTCGAGAAACTTCCTCCCCCACCCAGGGATCACCAGGGCCAATGCCACTACCTCAGAGGTTGCCAAGAAAGAGGAGATGCTGGACCAGGGTGGGCTCAGGGAGGGAGAGGGCGGTGGAACAGAGTTGCATCCCTCCAGCTGTACCTCTCCACAGTTCATACGCTCTTCTGGTGGATAGTGGTTCCTCTATGGAGGCACCTGCAGTGGAAACCAAGGAGGATGCTCGGAACCTTCACAGAGGACACCCACAGGAGGGTGGCATGGGACCCCACAGGGGAAGTAAACAACTCTTGGTGCGGGACTCAATTATTAGGGGGGTAGAAATGGGTGAGGAAGGGGAGGAGGAGGTAAGGTGCCTGCCTGGCGCCACGGCTTGGAGGGATAGGAAGGGAATCCTCAGGATCGTGGGAGCAACTGCACGAGGGAGGGAGCTGGATGTCATTGTCCACCTAGAGACAAATGACCTGGCTAGGAATTGGATCAGAGCAGTGCAAGAGGAGTTTGTAGAGTTGGGGAGGGGCCTTAGACAAGTAGCGCATACGGTAACCTTCTTGGAGGTGCTGCCTGTCTATGGCAAGGGTGATGCTAGGGTACTCCTCACCAGGGAATTCAATGAATGGTTGAAAAACTGGTGTGGAGCTCAGGGTTTTGGCTTCATTGGGGACTGGGGAGCCACCTGGAGGGATGCAGACCTATACTGGTGCGATGGTCTGCATCTGTCCGGGGGACCAGGATCCTAGGTGAGAGGTTTAAATGCTTCATCGGGCAAGCATTTAAACTAGCCAAGGGGCGGCCCTGAAAGGAACAGGGAAATCCCAGCCTCCCCACAAAACACAGTAGTGTAGGGTAAACACCAAGGTAGAGAAGTCATTAGGGAGCAGGACAGAGGCAGGAAACTACAGACCGGTTAGTTTGACCTCAGTGGTAGGGAAAATGATGGAATCACTTCTGAAGGAAAGAATTGTTGAGTACCTAGAGGCCAGTGGGGCACAGGACCCAAGGCAGCAAGGATTCACGATGGGAAGGTCGTGTCAGACTCCTCTAATAGATTTCTTTGACTGGGTGACCAAAGTAGTGGACCAGGGGGCTGTGGACATGGCCTACCTAGATTTTAGCAAGGCATTTGATACAGTCCCACACAAAAGATTAATATACAAGTTGGCCAGCCTTGGAGTGGGTCCCAAGATGGTAGCCTGGATAAAAAATTGGCTAGACAACAGGACGCAAAGGGTAGTAATAAATGGAGTCCACAGTGAAGATAGGAGGGTTACTAGCTGGGTACCGCAGGGTTCAGTACTGGGACCGGTCCTTTTTAATGTCTTTTATAAGTGACATTGCAGAGGAACTAGAAGGAAAAGTATATCTCTTTGCAGACGACACAAAGATCTGCAACAGGGTTGATAAACAGGATGGAGTGGAAAGGATGAGAAGGGACTTGGCAAGGTTGGAGGAATGGTCAAATGTATGGCAGCTCAGATTCAGTGCAAAGAAGTGCAAGATAATGCACCTGAGAAACAAAAACCCAAGGGAAGAGTACACAATGGGGAGGGTGAGATGCTGACAACAGTAAAAATGGAAAGGGACCTGGGGGTAATTATATCAGATGACCTAAAGGTGGGCAAGCAATGTGAGAAGGCAGTAAGGAAGGCTGGGGGGATACTGGGATGCATAGGGAGAGACACCAATAGTAGAAAACAGGAAGTTGTTATCCCTCTGTACAGACAGTTGGTGAGACCCCACCTGGAGTAGTGTGTGCAGTTCTGGAGACCCCATCTCCGCAAAGACATAGACAGAGTGGAGGTTGTCCAGAGGAAGGCAACCAAAATGATGCAGGGTCTGCACCAGAAGACCTATGAAGAAAGACTAAAGGAGCTTAAGATGTATAGCCTCGTGGAAAGGAGGGAGAGGGGGACATGATAGAAACGTTCAAATACCTCAAGGGAATCAACAAAGTCCAAGAGGGTAGCATCTTTCCATACATGTGATATGTCCAACTTGCTTAAGAGGGAGATTTGGGTCAAATTAGTAGGGAGATTGGCCTACTAGTAGGGAGCTGCCGTAACGTCATTAGCTTGTCATTATATGGTGTCAAAAAATAAGAATAAAAGCATTTAATATATTTCATTTTGTCAAGAATAAGCACTAAAATGAATCAACAACAAGTTGTACAATGTTATTACTTACATTGTTCATCACTAATTTACTTTTTATGTATCTTTATCTGCCAAAAACAAACATGAATGGATATTTTGGACATAACTTTAGTTAAGCAGGAGATTTTGCTTCCAGGAGGGAGAAAGGGAGTTCTGTCAAAAAAACAGGAGTCTCCTGCGCAAAGAGGGAGATATCACATGTATGTCTTTCAGAAAAATGTGCAAGAACATGGGGGCACAATTTGAAGATGGAGGGGGGACGGCTCAGAGATAATGTGAGGAAGTATTTTTTCACAGAGAGGGTTGTGGATACATGGAACAGCCTCCCTGAAGAGGTCGTGGAGTCAAAAACAGTGGGGGAATTCAAGAATGCATGGGACAGACATAAGGCAGTCCTGGTGGGGGGGTAGGAGGAAGTAAGCTGTTGGTTAACTAGGATCTGCAGCTTAATCTGTTAGGTAGGAAAATGGGCAGACTAGGTGGGCCAAGCGGTCCTTATCTGCCGTCACATTCTATGTTTCTAAGTTTCTATGTATACTGCACCTCCTTGGTGAAAAAGGTACTGAGGCAGTTTGGGTCTGGCCTTGACATAAACGGGCAGCTGCATATGCTGTTTTGCGGTGGCATGTATGAGCCTCTTATCTATACGACACCCCTCTGGAAAGTTCTGGCTGCCGTTGGGTCCTTGCGTCTCTGGCTCAGACCCACTAGTATGAATCAATAGTGAAGCTGTTCCTAGAGGATCAAGAATCACAGTGGTACAAAATGTTCATTTTTTTGGAAAAGGCTTCTAAAGTTGGATTAACGCGAATGCTGTGTCATGTGATTGTTGAAACTGTGAGAAACGCCGCAGATTCACTAAGGCTCAGGATGTTTTACCTAAAGATCCCTATTTTTTACCTATTGTGCTGAACCCCTGCAATGACTGATGCATTAACACTGTGCAATGTTTGTGCATAGCTATTCGTATACAAACACAGCTATACATATGGACAGATACATATACAGATTGTATATAGATAAAGCGAACATTATAACATACCCTGTTATAGCGAAACCTCTGGTATTATGAATGTTGTTTTTGGCTCCCAGGAGAAGTCACTACTTTATCAGCTGTTCAGGCTTCTTCCGGGAGAAGTCACAAATGAGCAGCTCCTAGAGAAATTGAAAGCTCCCGGTGCTAATCCCACTAAACGTTATAAATGTCTTCGTTTGTCTTCTGTCCGCTCTGACTATTGCCAAATACTGAACTGCCAGTCACTGTAGCTGAATAGTACAGGCTCATTTTCCTGGTATTGCCATTCTGCTACTGCTCGCTGTTAACGTGGTTGTGGTTGTTGGATAAACGTTTTGTTTTAGCCAAAACCCCAACGTTGATATAACGACAGCATATAAAAGGTTCTTTTCCTCTCTTTATCACGTCTGCCCTAACTGAGCTGCCAGTGGTGATTGCTGTGTAGTAAGGGCTTGTAATCAACTGCCTTGCAGTTTGTTGCAGGAGTGAACTCTCAGTACACCAGTTTTTAGTGAAGGAGGTATGAGGTAAAAAGTAAACTGCCAATTGCAATCGCTTTGTAATGCCCAGCCCTGTATTACACAGTGACCACCCTGTACTACACTGCGATTGCTGTGTAGTACACAGTCTGGCCTTTTATTACCCAGCGACCGCCGTGTACTACATTGTGATCGCTGTGTGATATGCAGCCTGGCACTGTACTACACAGTAGTCGCATTATACTACTTGGCAATCGACCTGTACTGCGTGGCGATTGCTATGATATGCACCTTGGCTGAAGCACACTGACAGGCAGATCTTGAGGATAATGCAGTAGTGGGGTATTTATTTGAAGAAACAAGCAAAATAACTAATAAACAATTTGAGTATCACAGTAGCCTCAACCCAGTTCTGGCACTGGAACTTTTCTGGGATACTGGGAGTCGAATTTGAAGCCTCTGTGAAGCAGTTTGTGCCAGCGAGGTCTGTCTCAGTTCCATCCTTCAGTGCCTCCAGCAAGTAATCTTTCCTCTGCAGTTACCGGACACCAACTGACCCAAGTCCCATCAGCAGTGATTCCTTAGAAGGAAATGTTCTTGTCTCCCAATTCCAATAGGTTCCACAGAAAATTAGTCTTCACAGAAAGCACTAGAATGTATACAACAGTAATATGGCATAGAGAATAACAAATCACGTATTTAGTACAGTCCGTGTTCTTCATTATCAAAACTGTGCCTGATTACTGTGAATATACGAGGCAAACACATAGAGAATACTGGATGGGCAACTATGCAAAACCAGTGTGTTCTGCCGCAGAGGGATTCTGATCGAGAGGTCCATGGGAATCAGAACCCCAAGGTGGCAGAACACACTGGTTGTGCATAGAGTTGCTCATCTTGTATTTTTTGGTGTATAGTACTGTGTGAAAAATGTGTTGTGAGTTCTTTTGCTTTCAAAATGAAACTGACTCATGCAGTCTCTAGAGGTTCTAGAATGCTGTTCTACCACAGTAGGGTAGAACAGCATTCCATGACCTTGGAACTGTGGTAGAATAGCATTTTGAAAGGGACGGAATTCTATACAGAACAACATTCCACTATACACACTATAAAAAATATCTGCTAATTTAGAGGACAGGAAATCATTTCTAACTGGCAGCTGTTTAAAAGGTTCTTATTCTCAGAAATGATATGCATTCCCTAAATTATCCATATTTAACTATATGTTAATAAAAATTGATGTGAAAAACTGTATTTTACATTGTTTTGTTTTTATGGGCAGTATTCTGTTACAATTCTCATCATGGAACCATTCATTTGGAGTTTAAATATGTCACAGTTTATGTACAGAATGCTTATTATGAGTTGTTGGCCTATTAGAACCCAGTTTAGAGTTCTGTGCACAAACTGTGACATAGCTAAAACTCCAAATTATTGGTTCCATGACAAGAACTGTAACAGAATGTTGTCCATAAAAACAAAACAATGTAAAATACAGTTTTTTGTTTTTTTTTTTTTTTTGTATCACTTTTTGTTCAGGTACACTGAACTATGGATAGTTTAGGGAATACATATCGTTTCTGAGAATAAGACATTTATAAATGGTTGCCAGCTAGAAATGATTTCCTGCTCTTTTTAAGTAGCAGTGTGGTACATGCTGTCTGGATTAGTTGTCATAAAAATTCTAGAATAGCTGGCTTGTCGGCACAGTGGTTGGATTTCCACTTGCGACGCTGGCGACCCAGGTTCGGGAACGGACTCGGGTTGTCGGAAAGTCGGCCGGGGGAGAAGGTTGGAGCGTCTGTAGCCAGCTCGCCTTCTCCGGGGGGAAGGTGGGGATGTGAGCTGGGCACCTGCTGGCCCCTGGCGGAGGCTGGGAGCATAGCAGGGCATCAAGGCTCTAATTACCAGGGTAGTGACAGACGTCGGCGTTCGCCTTGACGTCAGGTGGCACGTCACTCTCCAAGGGAGAAAACCAAGGAAACCGCTCCTTGGCTAAGCCAGATGACTATCTCCGGCCCCCCACTACCGCCAAGGCTTCACGATCTCCCGCCTCAGCAACACCTGGAGCCAATTGCCGCAGTGCGCTGGACGACCCCCACCGGTGCCTTCCCCCTCTGAGGAGAGGGACCCACCCGGCAAAGGGTAATGCCGGGCTACCTCCGGGGGGGTTGCGATCTGAGGTAGGGTAGGTGGTGGAGATGGACAGATGGAAGGACCTAAGGAGGTCTGAAGGAGGAGTTGGCTGGGGGCGGGGGGGATGAGAGAGGAGCAAAAGAAAAAATTCTAGAATATACTGTTAATTTTGCATTGTTTTTTTTTGCCACAAGATGGCAGTATACAACGAGTTAGGTTTACTGTTTCTGCATATATTGTATTGCTTCCTCTTTTATTTTATCAACTTTCCCCACCAGATGTCTTACTACATCTGGGTATCCTGTAGGTTTTTGTTTCTGTATGGAGCTGCAATGCTGTTTGAGCATTGTAGCAAGAGAACTCGCCAATTAACGAGGGAAGGGAGTATATTCCGGGCAGCAGAAGGAAAACAGAGGGGATAGGACAGAAAAGATGCGTAAGAGATCTTTTCTGGCTAGACCAAGGGTGAAAAAAAGGATGTAAGATAGAAAAAGGACTCCACTGCCCAAAACCGGGGAAAAGAAGGGTGTGGGGCTCAACCTCTCGCTTTCTCTCATTTCTGTTATTTCTGATTGCTTCAGCAGTGATGGGAGACATCAGGCCTGTCACACTGGCACTGTATTAGGCCTATCACACTGGCCCTGTATTACACAGTGATCACCCTGTATTGTATGGTGATTGCTGTGCAGTACACAGCTGGGCCCTGTACTACACAGTGATCGCACTGTACTACATTGCGATCGTTGTGCAGTACAGGCCCAGCTGTGTACTGCACAGCGATTGTCCTGTACTACATCATGATTGCAGTGCAGTTCTGGTATTGCCGCCCAGTCACATTGCCGGGGCGGAGGATCACTGATGCAATACACATCATTCATTTATATGTACAGTACTGTATTTTGTTTTTTTTTGTGCAGCCAGGCAACACTTGAAGTAGTGTTCTAAGGTAATGAGGTGAAAATAATTTAGGGTTTTTAAACCCAGGCTGGCTGACTTTAGTGTAGCGTTGGCAAAAGTGAAATTTTTATTGTAGCCCCCATCGGGAAGGAAAGGATCATAAATTGGCCCAAGCAAGTGGGTAGCTAATCCCTTTCACTTACTGGTCTGTTGGCCCTGACCCCGCACTTAGATGTTTTGTGATGTCTAACTAGGGAAAGTATGGTGGCATGCCCCGGATAAGTTTGGGGCCATTTTAAAATACTGATTTTTATATGTGACTGCAGCATTATACGTATGTTAACACCTCCTCAAGCGGTGGTGTTAATATATGTATAATGTCTCAGTTCATATATATCAGTATTTTAAAATATTACCCAGAGACTTGTATGGGTGCACCACCTGCTCTCCCTAGTTAGGCGTCTACAAAGATCAAATCGGAGGCAGGGCTGGTAGATTGGGAAGTGGAACGGATCAGCTGGTTTCTATGGCGGTCAGTTTATGATCCCTTACTCTCGGATGAGGGCTACAAAAAACAAAAAACACTATAATGAACCGCTGCTGTGGCTCTGATTTTGTTACAGTGAGGGAGTGCTGTATTGGGGGAATACATAATGGGTTGCAGTGGAATAACAAATTTGTATACAATGGCAAGAAAAAATCTAGAAATTTAATTGGCCAAGAGACGTCACCTGTCTGTGCATTAAATCTCTATAAATGCATGGTCAGTTGCCAAATCTCATTTTCTTCCCCCAAAATACCCATTTAGAGCCATTTTATAAGTGTAACATGCCCCTCCAGAGTAAGCATCATAGGATTTTATATAAATTGCAAGAATAAATCTAGTAACTTAATTGGCTGAGAGATGTTAGCTGATCAAGTTGTACATTAAATCTCTTTAAACGCATGATCAGCTGCTGAATCTCATTTTCCTCCCCCCCAAAAAACCTACCTACTGAGCAATATCACTAAGCCACCCTCCAAATAAAAAGTTAAAAAGAAAAAAAAAGTGGCCACCATCGTCAGTCTTATCCTTTACTACATTTAAATTTAAATATATAATTCATAAATATTTGTCAAAAACTGACCATAGTTTTCATTTAAAAAAATAAACTGCACTGCCATACTCTTAGCACAAGGCAAAACATAATTAACAACTTAAATAAAACAGTTTATATGCCAGTTGCTTAAACTAAACAGGCCTGTTCAAAAACACCGACTTTAGTACGTCCACCACTAGAACATCGCAAAGAGCCTGTTTCAAGATTTACAAAAAGAGAAGCTCATCTCCTCTCCAATACACAAAAGAAATTCATACTTGCATTTTTTGTTACTTATTTCTTATTGTCTGATGCCTCCAGTGGGTGGAGTGAGGTTGAACGAAAATAGCCATAGAACTCCTAGATGAAACCTGCAGAGCAGGACCAGGGTAGAGCGAGTTAGAAATGGAAATCTGAAGAGCAGGACCAAGGGCAGAGAGGGAGTGGGCAGTCGGACAGTTACAAAAGGTATTCAAAAGAGCAAGTGCTTACCCTCCGCTCCCCAGCCCAGTTTCTACATTTTGTGGGACTGTGAGAGCAATAATTATGATCCCCATTTGGGAGGGGGGGGGCGACTGTGCATGAAGCTCCTGCCACGAGCTGCTGTCTCATTTAAATGAACGTGAGGGAGTCTGCCAGCTGAAGATGGGCAAGCACTTCTATCACAAATGGTGCCGGGGCATGGGACAACAGCTCTGGCACAATGCTGTTGAACAGCTCCTTGCGTCGGCTGCACTCTTGCAGGGGGGGGTACCGGGCTACAGCCTGATTGATCATTGTCTCATTGGGTAAGTATATGAATAGGAGACTTGCAGCACGACACAGAGAACTGCAACCCTAGTTGCAAACTCCATAGCAACAGACAGCATATTGGAGCGGCAGCACAAGAATTTTAAACAAGCATAGAGGGAGAACTGATATCCTGACCAGTGACTTTTTTTTTTTTTTTTTTTTTTACATGATGCCCTGAATCTCCTTACTATAATCTGAACCCCTATAAGAAAAGGGGAAAAAAATTCCCAAGCATTGCTGTTTCAGCACTGCCCACAGGAACTGTTTAATTGTTAAATAGAGCAGAGGCTTCAAACATATTAAATGAAGCTCAATGATTTAATCAAAATAATAAAAACAAATTTTTTTAACGAGCTATTTTTTAAGCATAATGAGCCACTCCAAGGTGTGAATTAAAGGATTTAATGCACCTCCCAGGGGTGTAAGGGCACTCTGCCTTGTGCTTTAGCATGCCTCTGGGGCGTGCATTAAAATCCTTCAGTGCATACTCTGTCATGGCTTATTACTTAATGCACTTCTCCGGTGCATAAGGACACTCGGCCTTCAGGCTTCTGCCTTACTATAACCCTGAAGCGTGCATTAAAATCCTTACACCTCGTGAATCCTGTGATGCGCACCCAGTCATGGCTCATTACTTACATCTCCACCAGTGAGCAGAAAGACCCATAACTCGCGAGTGGTGAAGCTAACAAGTTAGTTGTGAAGGTCTTCACACTTGTGTGGGGGTAAATGTTTAATTCTGCCGTAACCAATAATCTATTTGATATACCAGGTTGTGCTTAATGTTTTCGCTTAAACTGCTTTTCTTTATATTATAAATATTCTTGTGTGTTGTTCTCTGCCTTCTGTTTCCAGATTCTGAATTAAAATAACATATTCTAAGTGAGATTTTGGGGGGGGTGGGGGCTGACAGTAATACCTTTGATAACGATAGCAGCAAGTTATCTTACATATGTTTTGGTTATTGTTGTCACAGTGGATATATGAAAGGTTAATATTCGCTCTGGAATACTAAACCAGTCAGAGAGCAGCTTACACAATGCTGATTACATCATGGTCACCTAGTGCAGCTCTGAAGCCAACATTTGAAATCAAAGAGAAGTTAAATCTTAATACAAACACCAGATTTAAGTTATAATTGGCAAACTGACGTATAAATTGAATATGCAGTGGTCTGACTCAAACCATGCAGTTTATCATCACTCCAGGACAAGACTGGCAGACATGGTACTAATGGTATTTTTTGTTGTATGTAAGTTGATTTTACTTGATAAGCCGATGCATTAGCGGTACTGCTCTCTTAACCTGTGACCCAGGTTCAGAAATAGGCTTGGGTCACTCAGGGGCTAGCTGGAGAAGGAAAGATTGAACGCCCTTTGGAGCCTCTCTCTTCACTGGGGGGGGGTCGTGTCCCACTGGTCAGTGGCCACCTGGAGCAACGTGGGTGGCAGGGCAGTGAGACCCCATGCAGTGGAAGGGATATCACTTCACTTGGGTGGGGTGTCTCCTTCCATGGAGGTGGAGCCCACAGATTGCATCATTGCACACTTGTGGCCCCATTGGAGAAAATGGAGATAAGCTACAGCAGTGCTGGACGATTGCACTGTCCCCCTCAGGTCCTGTACCGATGACTGGGTATCTGTGCGTGGATTCTGTGGCAGACTCCTGGAGCAAGATGACACCCAGAGATAGGTGATGGGGGTGGTGGTGGGGGGGCAGTCCAGATGGGGTCAGGTCAGCCTGCAAAAGCATGAAGTATAAAGTGAAAAAAAATGTACTTGGTAAGGCAGTGGTGGCCGGTTGCTATTAAGTGAACATTTTATTAACTCATCCATATTGCATTGGTTTAAGATGAGGAGGAAGAGGAGGAAAATCCTGATGACCAAGATGAGCAAGGGAACTTAAAGGGATTTATTAAAGATGACGATGAGGAGGAAGAAGAGGAGGAGGAGGAGGAGGAAGAAGATGAAGACCAAGAAGCGGGAGAAAAAAGAAGGGGTAGCGACTCTGAAAATTCGCAGGATGAAATTGGGCACAAAAAGAGAAAACGCAGTAAGTACCTGAAGTTCTTTCGTGTTTTAGTTGTGTAAAGTTTGGTGGCTGCTTACAAAATAATTGGGTTTGTTGCACAGTATTTTGTACCTGAAATGGCACCAGTGAAGTATTGGAAGGGATCTGGTGCTTATATTATAATGAACCTTTCAGACAGAAATGACAAGTCATGAGTCCGACCTGCTGGAGCAGCGGTCGAGAATGGGCTCGGGTTGTCAGAGGGCTGGCTTGGGGGGGAAGGAGGCTTGAGAGTCCAATGGACAGCTCATCATCTTCAGGAGTGGGGGGAGCTATGGCTCGGTGCATGACCAACCTCTAGCGGTGGCTGGAGGTTTGTCATGCCCACGCCACATAAAAGGGTGGAGCATGACGGACACCGGCGTAAGCTCTGGTGTCTGCGCACGTCACGTCTTTGGGGGGGGTCATCAGGCACTTGCCACCAGGCATGAGCGGCTCAGGGTAGGACCCCAATAAGATTGAGGTATGGAACTGATGGGTGGTGGCTAAGGGTATGACTGCCTGCTTCCACTCCGTCCCCTCCTGGGGTGTAAGCCACGGTTTTAGTGTGGGGGGGGTCCGAGATCGCAGTGCAGGTGGATGGTCGGATGACAGTGCTAGAACTTGAGGAGGGAATTAAAAGAAACCAAAAAAAAGACAAGTCATGCGGCCACTTTGTTGGGATGTTCTGTTTAAAGTAATTTTTTTTTTTCTGGTTTCGTTTGGGGGGGTGGGATTATAGTTGGCATTAGTGGTGTCCTAATCAGAAATTTATAAATGATCATGGTTATCATCATTGCGATATTATTGTCTTGTTTTTTTGTGGGAGTGACCATCTGCGCCCTAAATGTTTGGGCAACAAACTGCTTTTCATACTTTATCATGATGCATCCTACTGTACAGTGAAACACGGTTATTGTGATAAATAACATGCTCTGCAGTGGAAAACAATTATCATAGTAAGGAAAAATGGACACAATATAAATATTATCATTGTCTGTGGAATTTTTTTCTTTTTCAATTGTTTAACCAGGAGTGGCACACTAAGCTGAAAGCTTGTTTACAGGTGCGACCTCGGAGCACAGGCAAGTTAAGTGTCTTACTCAAGGTCACACAGTATGCAGGCGGGGGCTGTGAGATTCAAACCCAGGTCTCCAGATTTGTAGCTCAGAGCCTTAAACCACTGCGCTACACTGCCTCCAGTTTTGTTGCGATTATTGTGATATCTCTAGTTGACATTGGCTGGGAGAGAAAAATGGCTTTGTGGTAGGTATAAGCAACATGAAGGAAATCTAAGGGGAAGATCCTTTTTTTTTTTTTTTTTTATATAGTTATCCCTGCTGGTAGTTTGGTTTTTCACCCCTATTTTTTTGCTGTCCCTCCTACCATCTTTCTTTTTTTTTTTTTTTTTAAATGTAGCTTTTAACTCTTCCGTGGCCACCTGCGCCATTCATCAGGCCCCCTGTAGCTCCCAACCCTGTCGGCTTCTCCCCCTTCCCCATTGTCTTACTGGTGGGGATCCACAGGGAATGGGGTCCGAAAATTTTGAGTGCCATCGTACATGGCCACAGAGATATAGGCTTTTTGTGCTGATTTTCTTCTTTTCTCTCCGGAGCTGTGGCTTACATGGGCGCGTGTGCGTGGAGGCACGCACGCGCCCCTGGAACTACACTCTACGTCCGCCCTTGTGATGGTAAAGTCAGACCTGCAGACCTCTGCTAACACTCTGCCTCCACTGGGTGTCGGCCGAGAGTGAGGAAACTTGCCGTCCCAGTCTGGGATATGACAGCAGCTCGGTGGCTTGCTCTCATCTCTAACCCTCTGTAACTTGAGCTCGCCCCAAACTTGGTCACCAGCGTGGCACGAGGGGTGGCATCCAGCACTTCAACCCTTGGCGCCACCGGGCTGGCTATCCCTGTTACTGTCTTGACAGGCCAGCGCTTGGGTGGTCTTGCACGGTGCAGCGCCTTTTAGAGCACACGCACTCCTCGCTGTGTTGGCGGCACCATATGTCCTTCCTAATCAGATTGGGTCGTGTTGTGGTCATGGACATGTGCAAGCCCTGGGCACCAGCTCTCCAAAGCCACACCTGAATCTGGGCTACTGAAATGGAAGCATGTTGTGCCATATCAGTGCAAATGATCCTGTTGTAATGAAAATGTCTTCAGAGCTAGAAACTCCTTAAATTCAAGTGATTGGACAGTCTTAAACCGAGTTTGACTGACTCTTCACCCATCTGGACCTCTGGTTAACTTCTAATGGGAGGAGAGACAGAAGACTGAAGCTTTGATGGGGGAGGAGTTGCCCATCAAGCCCCAATCTTTCTTGGTGTTGATCAAGTGGCAGCCATTTTTCTGTTGCTTCAAGCCTAGAAGCAATCTGTCATTATAATGTTGTGTTGCTGTAGTCCACTGGCTACCCTGAAAGGTAGGTAGTGCTGGATCGGGACAGGAGTGCAGGGAGAGCATCAGGTCTGCTCCTTACTGCTGCGTCCCAGACTGATAAGTCAAGCGATGCCTCATCTGATCTACTTGAAAGTTTGAATGTTGCTGTGCCAAATTGAAGGGATTGACTCCACTTCCTGACTGTCAGAAAGGAAGGTAGGTCGGCAGTGGGGTGTTTACACTGGGACAGCAGTGGCAGTGTTTTTTTATCCCTGGGAACCTCATATTGTCCCCCACTGAGAGGTCCTGCTACTACTTCTCCCCCTTCCGGGTCATCACCTGAGCTACAGGCGTATCTGTGTCACCAATTGCTCATGGCTTGTCGGTGTTCCGGATCCTACTTTTGCAGCCATCAAGGTCGACATTTTTTTTCCCCCCCTGTTTCCCACCCTCAGAAGGCACCAGCATGAAGGATGAAAGTTCAGACATACAGTGTCTAACAGCACCCTCCCCTCCCAGTGCTCAAATGAGAGAGTGCCGCTCTGCTTGTGCTTTCACCGGTGGACAGGCAAACGAGGTGCGCGAGTGTGCAACAACTTGCAATACTTGTAATGCACTTTAATTATTGAATTTGGTGTGTTGAGTCTATTGCTGTTCTGTTATAATGTAATTGTCTTACAGTGTGTGAGTATGAGATGTGTCTGTGTAACTGTGGTTCTAGGGACATGGATATGTTGTTCTATCCACACTTACTGGCAGGTTTCTTGCCCCTTTAAATTTTGCCGGAAGGTCTTCAAGATGGCTTCTCCCACCCACCCGGGTGGTAAAACTCTCGGCTCCACCCCATGACGCCAGATCTTCCTTACCGTCTGGAAGCTCAGGTTCCCTCCGTAGTGCTCTGCGTTTAAGGCCTGGATCCTAACTCGTCGGTTAAACTGAAACTTATTCTTACATTTTCTAGACTTCAGTCTTTTTCTTCCTTCACAGCTGCGAAGGACAGATAGACTCCCAGATTTCAGTGGTGCCCTTGTGGGCAGAAGATGGCTCGGACTGATCTGCACTCCACGTGCGTTTACTGCCTTGGGCTCGAACACGATCCGCAGGCCTGCAAATTGTGCAAGTCCTTCTCAGTCAAAGTTCTCGAAGACCGTGCTACCAGACTTCAACTTGGGCACCCCGAGAGACGTATTCCTCTGGTTAAGTCGAAGGAAGCCCGTTGGGCGGTGTCCGGTAGCGGGCTTGGCTGAGCAACTTGAGCAAATGATCGCCCTCAATAAGGAGGCGGCCCAGGCCGCATCTTCTTCCTCGATTGCGGCATTTATCCCGCTCTCCTTGGGCTCCTCCTACTCTGCTTCATTTAAGGAGCTTTGTCAATCCCTCTCTACTAAAGGAGAGGGGCCATCGAGACGCTCCTCTCGGTCCAAGAAAAAGGACTCAAAAGGTAAGTCCCACCGTCGACATTCGTGGGAGCGGGAGAGGTCCCCTTCCCCGGATAGTCGACACTTTACTTCGGTCGAGGTTGCGGCTAAGGCCGCTGGCTTCACGGTGTCCCGGTCAGGTCAGCCGGCCAAGACACCCGTGGATGCAGTCGAGATTTTTCTTGACCCATCGGCCGGGCTGTCCACTGGAGAAGCCGACAACCCATCTTCATCGGTTCCCCTGGTGGAAGCCGAGGACTTGCCCCTGCCTCCTGTGCTGGAGTCCCCGATTAAGGTCCCTGAGCCGGGAGAGGAACAGGTTTCCCCCGCTCCCTCCCAGACCCACCCTCGGAAACACCGAGGGTCTTGGTCTTGGACCTCCTCTCGGTCCAGCCGATCCCGCCGACATCGGCGATCTCTGTCTTGGCACCGAGGGAAGCAGCGGCGCGCTCATCCTCGTCATTGTTGTCCTCGGATAGGCTCCAACGCAAGTTGCATCGGCGCTACAAGGATCTAATGTGGCAGCAGCTTCTTTTGTCTGGGAGCAAACTGACTCCGTCTCCTTTCCCAGCCATTAAGTGGCTGTCACCTGAGCGGCCGTAACAACCCCTCATGATCATCGAGGAGCCGAAGCCGGCGCCGGTTGTTTGGCTGAAACCAGCTGCACCACCCATCGTGGTGGAACCCCCGCCTCCACAACCAAAAACTGGGGCTCCAACCAAGGATTCTCGGTCGGGTCTTGGGTTGCCCTATCTGTTGTCTGTCACCCTCACGCCCTCGGCAGCTGTTTGCAGACTCCTTGGAGTCTGACGATGACTCTTCCCTGTTCTCCAGGCCTCTTGACCTGGAGTCCTCTGGGGGACAGTCAGTGGACGAGAGCCCATCCTTGTTCATGGGATTACTCCGGCTCATCTCAGAATCTACTGGGATGAAGCTCGAACCCATGTCAAAGTGGGCCAAGTATCCCCTCATGGAGATACTGGACCGAGGGGATTCTCCTACGGAGGCCTTTACTGTGGCCGAAGCCATTGTTAGCCTGGCACTGGAGCTATGGCAGAGGCCGCCTTCTTGTCCAGCTCCCTTGGTCAGGATGGCCAGGAAGTATACCGTTCCCACCGTCTCACTCTCGGATTCTCGGAGCACCCCTCTGCTGAGGGGTTGGTGACCGACAGTGTTTTCCGTGCTCCAGAAATGCTCGGGACGTGGACAAGCCACTGGATAAAGAGTCCAAGAAACTGGACTATTCCGGGAGTAAAGCTTACGCTGCGTCCTCCTTAGGCCTTCGTCAGGCCAGTTCGGCTGTACTGATGGTACACTTTTCCCACGCCCTTTTGGGCTTCCTGGATGAGGTGATTCCTCATCTCCCAGCTGATCTCCAGACTACAGTCAAGCAGGTGCTGGATCAGGAAAGGGCCGTGGCAAAGCAACAGCTCCAAACTGCTCTCTACATTGGAGACTCTTCTGCCCGGTCAGTAGTGGCCGTGTGCCGCAGAGCTTGGCTGTGGATCTCCCCCTTCACGGCAGATACCCAGCACAAGCTGGCAGACGTTCCCTTCCTGGGTACCAACTTGTTCAATCGCGGGGTGGATGGTCACTTGCAGAGGATCGAGAAGTCCAATGCCACCGTGGACTCTGTCACGTCTACCCAGAAGGACAAAGGCCGCCAGCAGCAGCGTAAGCCCTTTCGGCCTTCTGCCCCTGCGGCATGTCCGGCCCAGCAACACCAGCATCAGGGCCAGCAGGCTCGCACTTGGCACCTCAAAACCAAGCCTGCAGCTTCCTCCAGCTGGAAACTGGGAGGAAAAGGCTCAGGAGGTCCCTCGGCCGGTCCTTCCTCCAAGCCTACCCAGTGACGGGTTAAGGGGTGTTGCCCTCAGTCTCGCCACCCCATGCGGGGACGGCTCCACCACTTCCTTTCTGCCTGGTTCACTATCACCGCGGACCGCTGGGTGTTGGAAGTGGTAGGGAAAGGTCTGCCTCTGGAATTTGAGCAGGCCGCACCCTATTGAGCCGTCACCCCACAGGGGGCTGTGGGGTCCACAGCCTGTCTGCTCGTTGAGCCAACATTGCTCTGCTCCTGCAAAAGGAGGTGATCAAGAAGGTGGCGG
This sequence comes from Neoceratodus forsteri, assembly GCA_016271365.2. NCBI lineage: Eukaryota > Metazoa > Chordata > Ceratodontiformes > Ceratodontidae > Neoceratodus > Neoceratodus forsteri. The sequence goes on along the minus strand of JADMNL010000030.1, from coordinate 137,878,514 downwards.
ATCCTCCACCAGACCCAGGGTTTGTGTCCAGGTATTTCCTGGTCCTGAAACGGACGGGGGACTGGCGCCCCATTCTAGACCTACACAACCTGAACAAGTTCCTAAGGTCTCGAACCTTCAGGATGGTCACTCTGGCTCAGATCATTCAATCCTTGCAACGAGGCATGTGGTTCTGTTCTCTGGACCTCCAGGACACGTTCTTTCACGTCCCAATCCGTCCGTCCCACCAGCGATTCCTTTGCTTTACGAGTTCCGGGCCATGCCATTCGGCCTCTCTCCAGCTCCCAGGGTCTTCACCAAATGCATGGCAGTGGTGACAGCATTCCTGCGGCGCCGAAGGGTCTGGGTGTACCCTTACCTGGACGACTAGCTGATAGCAGCCCCCTCCAGGCTGGAGGTGGAGCGGTCCAAGGATCTGGTCCTCCAGGTCTGCTGTCAGATTGGCCTCCTCATCAACAAGGCCAAATTGGAACTCGTGCCAACGCAGGCGATTCAATTAATTGGGGCAGAGCTCGAGACTCTTCAAGCCAGAGCACGGCTCCTGGCGGACAGGGCCGAAGTTCTTTCCTCCTTTGCCCAATCATTTCTAGTTGGGCAGTTGCACCCTGCCCTGGACTTCCTGCGCCTCCTGGGCCTCATGGCGGCCTGTACTAGTGTGGTCCGTTGGGCCCGCTGGCACATGCGTCCCCTTCAGTGGGGGCTGGCCCGCCAATGGTCACAACGCTCCGGTCCTTCGGACCAGCCAGTGGCGATGACCCAGGAGAGGTGGAATGCTCTCCAGTGGTGGACCGTTCCAGCTCATCTGCTGGAGGGCATCCCATTTGTCCGCCCCAAGCCGACGGTCATTCTAACGACCGATGCCTCTCTGTTGGCTTGGGGTGCCCATCTGGGGGAGCACAGAGCGCATGGCCTCTGGTCCCCTCAGGAGTCTCAATGCCACATCAACCTGCTGGAGCTTTGAGCGGTCCGACTAGCCCTCACCGCCTTCACTCCGGTTGTACGTGGTCAAGTGGTCCAGGTCCAGATGGACAATACCACAGCCATGTACTACCTAAACCGCCAGGGCGGGACGTATTCCTTGCCCCTATCAAGGAAGCTCTCCGCACTTGGTCCCTCGTGAGCAGACTGGAGGTGGATCTCCTAGCCATCCATGTGGCGGGAGCCTCCAACACTCTGGCCGATGCCCTAAGCCGGATAGGTGCTGCATCTCACGAGTGGTCTCTCCTGCCGGAGGTAGTACACGATCTGTTCTCCCACTGGGGCACACCTCAGGTGGACCTGTTTGCCTCCAGGGAGAATGCAAAGCCAAGGCTGTTTCATGCCTGCCCCCCTCAGCAGGGCTCGCTGTAGGGGGGTGCCTTCTCAAGGCCGTGGACCCCGGGCCTCTTCTACGTCTTTCCCCCCCAATTCCCTTGATCCACAAGGTGCTTCTGAAGGTGAGGAGGGACAAGGCGCAGGTGATTCTGGTAGCCCCAGACTAGCCCCGCCAGTTCTGGTATCCAGATGATCTCAGCCTCAGCTCCAGGCTCCCAGCCCACCCAGACCTGATCTCAGTCAACCAGGGGAAGGTATTCCACCCGGACTTTCAATCCCTGCACTTGATGGCCTGGTTCCTGAGCGGCTAGAGTTCCAGGCCTTGGGTCTTTCCGACGAGGTCCTCAGCGTGGTTGAGGCATCCCGTAAGGAGTCGACCAGAAAAAGCTATGCCTTCAAATGGAAGAGATTCTTCATTTGGTGTCGGAGCAAGGGCCTGGACCCTTCCTCCTGCTCCTTGGCCGGCATTCTGGACTACCTATGGTCCCTTTCTCAGCAAAGGGCTTGGTCGATGACCCATAGGCACCTGGCAGCCATCTCTGCTTATCGGGCGCGGCCGAAAGCAGTCAGTATGCGCAGGAGAAGGTGGTCAGGCGCTTTTCAAGGCCTTGATCACATATCCTCCGGTGTGAAACCTCACCTCCGGGATCTGCTGCTGGTATTGGCTAAGCTCATGGGCAAGCCATTCGAACCGATGCACAGGTTTGACATCTCTCACCTGTCGTGGAAGACCACCTTCTTGGTGGCTATCACTTCAGCCAGAAGGATGGGAGAGCTCCAGGTGCTTTCCATCGAGTCTCCTTATCTGGTCTTCCACAGGGACAAGGTTGTCCTGCACCCCCACCTGAAATTCCTTCCGAAGGTGGTGTCGGAGTTTCACCTTAACCAGGTTTTGACTCTGCTGGTGTTCTACCCCAATCACACCTAGAGGCGAATATAGGCTCCATACTTTGGACCCTAGAAGAGTGCTCTCTTATTACAAGGACCGGATGTCTGAAGTTCGGGGAGAGGTTCACGAGCTGTTTGTCACCTACGCTGAAGCCGCACCTGGCAGACCTGCAGCCAAGCAGACGATAGGCAGGTGGGTCACCTCCTGCATAGATCTCTGCTATAGGCTGGCGGGCATGGAGCCTCCCAGAGGGATAAGAGCTCATTTTACCCGCCATACCGCTGCTTCGGTGTCTGCTTCCAGGGAGGGCTTTCCATTGAGTCTCCTTATCTGGTCTTCCACAGGGACAAGGTTGTCCTGCACCCCCACCTGAAATTCCTTCTGAAGGTGGTGTCAGAGTTTCACCTTAACCAGGTGTTGACTCTGCTGGTGTTCTACCCCAATCACACCTCGGAGGCCGAATATAGGCTCCATACTCTGGACCCTAGAAGGGCGCTCGCATACTATAAGGAGCGCATGGCTGAAGTTCGGGGAGAGGTTTGCCAGCTGTTTGTCACCTACGCTGAAGCCGCACCTAGCAGACCTGCAGCCAAGCGGACGATAAGCAGGTGGGTCACCTCCTGCATAGATCTCTGCTATAGGTTGGCGGGCAGAGCTCATTCTACCCGCCATACCACTGCATCGGTAGCTGCTTTCAGGGATGTTCCTATCCAGGATATCTGCAGGGCTGCTACCTGGAAGTCGGCACATACCTTCATAACCCACTACCACATCGACCTTGAGTCACGCCGGGATGCTGGTTTTGGGGCCTCGGTTCTCCAGTCTCTGTTCCCTAAGTAGGGGGTGTGCGCCTTGCCTCCCTCCTCCCGGAGAACTGCTAGGAGTCTGCCAGAAAGTGTGGATGAACAACATATCCATGTCCCTAGAAATACAGGTTACTCACCTGTAACAGGAGTTCTAGGAATGGTATATGTTGTTCATCCATGTTCTCACGACGCACAACCTGAGCTTCTCCAGCGGGCCAGATCTGGCGTCATGAGGCGGAGTCGAGAGTTTTACCACCCGGATGGGTGGGAGGAGCCAGCTTGAAGACCTTCCGGCAAGATTTAAAGCGACAAGGATACCTGCCAGAAAGTGTGGATGAACAACATATACCATTCCTAGAACTCCTGTTACAGGTGAGTAACCTGTATTTACTACTGCCCTGGTGTCCCTCATCCCTGGTGGGGGTGAGCATCTGTTGGGACATAACACCAGCGCCCCCCCCCCCCCGCCGGCCACCAACAACCCGAGGTTGTCACCAAACTCTGG